>OY856412.1:1369735693-1370935693 GCA_963693085.1 Alisma plantago-aquatica | reverse complement strand
TGGGAAACTAAGTATAATAATAAACATCTCTATATGATTGGATTGCCTATAATGGATGGAACCCCACCAGATAACTCTTGGATGTCTTCTAGTCTTGGCTTGTTTTTCTTGAGTCCTTACTTGCTCCAAATCCTGGGGACATCACGTCCCCAGCCATGCAAAGGGAAAAGCAACACATCAGTAAACGGTATTGGCACTTTATAAAATAAAAAAAGTAAATATACTTGACATGTAAGAAAATTGACATGAATTGACTTGAGCATTCTTGAATTATCATTATTAACATGAAGAATTGAAAAGAAATTTTATGCATCCCTCTGTGACGCCCCCTTAGGAGCACGTGATTGCTAGGAAAGCCCTTGATGCTAGGAAAGCCCTTAATGACCCTTTCGAGGTCCATGATCGGGAGCATAACAAGACTATTTCAATTCCAATTACTTGACCATTAACATGAGGTTGACATTAACATAAATCATGATTCTCTAATCATAACATGAAGGGATTTCTCCCCATTAACATGATATTTTAAACATGATGGGATTTCTCCCACTTGCTTATTAACATGATTTTCATGATTCTTTAATGATAACAATAATCATGGTGAGCATTATAACATAAGACATAGCATGTGGCAATCAACAAGCAATGATATATTGAACATGATTATAACATTAAACTTGAAACAATAATGTCTATTTTATATTTAACATGCAAGCAATCATAAATATTTGTGCGCAACAGCATGACTCATTTACCTTGGAGCAAGGATGATCCTTGAGTCAGATCTAGGTCAAACCTTCCCTTGACTTAGCCCTACAAACATGTCCATAATCATTTAAACATTATGAATCAATACATAGTATTGATCTTAGGTGATTTAGGGCTTGAGTGCATGTGGATTGGTCTAAAGGATCAACATCATTATATTAAGAAAACCTAGGTTGACCCAGGTCACATTAATCATGTTGGTGCATGATTAGGGTTTTATGAGTCCAAAATATCGTTTCCAACAAAACATCAGAACAAAAGATCAAAATATGGTCTGGAAACTTTAAAATCGTATTATGCTCGAAAAATCAAATCCAACAACAGATTTATTCATAATTTTCCGACAAACAGTTGAATTACTATGAATTTTCAAAATTCTGGCCAATGGGGATTCAGGAAAAAGCCATGTGGGCGCACTAGCCTACAATTAAATCAAAAGCAACACCCGACAATACCCCTGAGCAGTAAGTTGGAATCATTCAGGTGTAGGGGCGTTGTGGTCTTTCAATGACCTACGATCTTCTGTGTTGCTCCATGGCGAGGAGTCAACTGACAGGAGCTTTGCAAATTGGATCTTGGACCAGATTCACTGCTCAACTGGAACAGTCACCCTGCCCATTGTGTTCCTGGAGGAAAATTGCACCCAAAGAGCCTAGGCTCAGGTGCTGAGGAGCAGTGGAGCTCGGGGACCTGCTCTAGCCATGGAGGGCATAGACCCGGATCAAGCAGCAGGGGAGGAAGCACACTGCGACGGCAGCGAGGAGGCGAAGCAAAACGTCCATAAGCCACAACCGAGGCCAAGCATCCTCTTGCAAAACCAAACATACCGGTGCTACACTGGGTTGCGAGGAAAATAATGGAAACAGGGGAAACACGGTCTGAAGACGAAGCCATCGTGAAAGGCCAAAACAGGGCAACTTGAAGGTTGGGAAACCTTTTGCGAAGCTCGGCGAGGCAGTCGGAAGAGATCCAGGGGTCAGAGACCCAACGACGTGTTGTGGCGGTACACGCCAATGATGGGGGAGAAACAGCCTTACAGGGTACAGCAACTGGGGGCTTGGCGAGTTAAAAAGACGACATCGAGATGCAGGGCGGAGGTCGAGGATGCTCACCCTGCAGGCAATTTGTCTGAGGTGGCGTCGAGCTCCTGGGCGAGGCCGAGGTCACCAGAGAAGAGGGAGGGAATAGGTCAGGGCTCCTGAGGGTGTCACAGGATGAATTGAGCGAGGAGGAGGGATACATGGAGTCTACAGATGCTTTAGGGTTGCCTAAATAAGAAGTAGAAGCACGGTCGTACCCTCTGCAACTCGGGGAGTCCAAGCCCTAGATTGGGCGTTTCGCCTACAGGGGGTTAGGAAAAGTGAGTAATGGCTCGCTGGGTTCGGGATCTCCTCACGAACATAATGGAGAAGAAATTTCAAAAAAAGGTTGAGGGATGAGAGAGAACGGGATCGCGAGAGTAAAAGTCTGTAAAACGGTCGTGGTTCGCGAAGGAGTCGAAGGAAGGAGAAGACTCGGGCGCCGTTGGATTTGTGATGGACGGCTGACGATGCGCGCATAGAAGGAAAGAAAGAAAAGGGGCGCGTGATAGGAGAGAAATAACCAAATTTAGGATTAATAATAGCATTGAATGCATATTTGATTGATTTGTATATTAAACCATATGACAACTTGTCCAATTCATTTTGGGGGGGTCAAATGAGGTCAAAAAGATACCAAATTTGGACCACACATCCATAACGGTGTCTAGACTCTTTCTATATACTTAGATTTCTGTTTTGACCACATAATGTCCATTAATTTATTAAAAGAAACTTTCCTTGATTTTTGAATATATTTGGTTAAATAATATGCAATGTCTTTCCATACTTGTTTCTTTGAGTCTACAAATAGTGATGAGTAATTACTAACCACTAAAACGTCATTTCTTATTAGTTTCACACCTTTTTGAACAACTCACTTGGAGGAGAGAGAAAAGGTGAAAAGGAAAACATATACTCAACATTTTGGGTTAATTGAAATTCATTATAGCATGCATATGAGAGAAAATATATTTATAGTCTTATTTTCGTTTTTCTCACTTTATTTTTCTAAAGGGGTATTTTCATGGCCTTTTTTGTATCAAACCCCTCAATTATTTATTATTTGGGAAAAGTCCCATTATATCTTTTAAATTATATATGAAATTTGGGATGTGACAGAAACCCTGGTTGAGGGTGATTCCATGAGAAACCCTGACTAAGTACTAAAACCACATGATGTTCTAATGCTATGTTGTGAAGAGAGGCCCCATGTAGGGTGAAGGTATATGAGACTCTAATGTTAAGTCATAATGCATAAAGCCCTAATCCTGGGCAATATGACAATGAATCATATTCTAATTTTAAGTAAGGGTATAAGGAAACCCTAATGATGAGATAGAAGGAATGACCTTATAAAGGTGAAACATTTCATGTGGTTGATTATATGCAACCTAATTGTAAGCAATGTCTTTACCATTTTACAAGTCCATATCATTAAAGATAGTTGGACAATTCTAATGTGTGGCCTATGTATTATATGCTAAAGGTGAGAGTTTAGTAATGGAATGTATTAAGAGGGAAATACCTTAATACAAGATAAGTTGGTTAACTCAAGAGAGTTTGAAATGATGAGAAAGTGATACATCAAGATATGATAGTTATCACATTCAGCACTCCATGGTTTATATACCTTGATATACTCCAAATCCAATGTAATTGGGTAAGAAACATATGAAGTGTGTTATGCAACTATTACAATGAAATGTAATGAGTTGTTGCACTTTGATGGGTGTTAATTAATATACCTTGAGAATGGGATTAAGCCCAAATGATGAGTATGATATATTCATACCTTGATGAGGATGAGAAATGAACTCATATCACGAGTTGATGATCATTAATGTTATATGATGAAAGTAATTGTAATATCCCTGACCTGGGTTATGAACTAACCTTAGGTGTTTTGCTTAAATATGTGATTAGATGCTTGTGGTTATCTTGTGTAATGTAATTAAAGCTTCTGAGGAAGATATATTTCCATTTCAGTCCTTTTTTAACAATGTTGTAATATTGTCTTGTTAATTTTGGACTAATGTGCAAATTACCCAATTAGAGGGGTTAACTTGCAAATTGCACATGTTGAGATGTTCCTATGATGTTGAGACATCATAAGAATGCATATGATATGGTGGAATAGATTCCACAAGCTTGGGCACCAAGATATAGCTTGTAGAGTTATCCTTGTATTTTAAAACCTAGTTTTGGTGTAAAGTGCAATTTACCCAAAAACATAGGATGCAATATGTAAAATACACCCTGTAGAGTATCTTTCATGACTCTTGGCATCAAGTAGAATAAAGAATATGAGGAGGGAGCCTCATATGAATGATCAAATAAGAAAGATAGCCTTAATATTTAAATAACCAAGTTTTAAGCAAAATGGCCTTATATATATATATATATATATATATATATATTATTAAGATATATAGTTTCTTTTCCTTTAACCTTGGATAAGAGAGAGGTTTTTCATGTTGAAAGGAGGAAGAAACGTGGCCAAGGGTAGAGTGAGCATGAGAGGATGGGTTTAAGAAATAAAAGAATAACTATCTTTTCTTTACCTTGATAATACCCAAAAATATATAAGCACCTTTTTCTACAAAGCAAGGGAACGTTTCCCTTAGTTTCTTTTCTCATCTTCTTGCTTTGTCCGACTAAGGAGAAGCTCTGGAACAGAGGAGGACGACCAATCTGGTTTGGGTAAGCTTTGATCATCACCTAGCTCAAATTCTTGGAGGAAACCCTAATACAAGGTTGGTTTGTTAGTTTTTCTTATACAAATCTTCTTTCTAGCCATCTTTTCCATCCAAATCTTGAAGAACGGACCTTGGACAAACTTTGGAGCTTCATCCACCATTAAAGCTACGAAGCTTGGAACTCTGGATCAGTCCTAGAGGCAGGTTTTATAACTCTAAACCCTAAGCTTTGCTTTTGCATCTTCTTCTCTTAAAATAGTTGCTTATACTTCTCCTTTAGACACTTCTAAGTATTCTTGCTAGTATTTCCGTGAAGAACAGTCCCTGTTCTTGAGGTAGAAGATGATGACGTTATTTACAATGTTTATCCAAAATCTTACTTTAGCAAACGGTCTTCCACCTCTTGCACAAACGGTTTCCCAAACCGTTTGGGAGCAAACAGTTTCAAACTGTTTGAATGCAAACGGTTTCACAAACCGCATAGAAGCAAACGGTCCAAGACTGTTTGGATGCGTTGACCAGGCATTGACCGTTTGGAGGTCTGTTGTAAACATTATGGACTAATCACCCACCAAAAATCATCAAGTAATTCCAAGAGAATCATCAATTGAAGGCACATTAGTCACCTAAACCCTAATCGGGTTTATTGCTGATTTCAATAATACAATCATGTTGAAGTTTGGGTTGAATGACCCAAACGGTTTCAAAACTGTTTGGGGATCACCCAAATGGTCTCAAGACCGTTTGGTGATCACCCAAGACCATTTGGAGGTCTAGGGTTAAGTGGGATTGACCAATTGAGGGTCCAATGATATCAAATTGTTAAACAATTAAGTGTTGATTTTGTGATCAAATCTAGGGTTCAACCCTTAGGAGAATGACTTGGTTTTTGATGAAATAATGGGCAAACGGTCTCAAGACCATTTGGATAATTTCCAAACGATCCCAAGACCGTTTGGGGGTCACCCAATACCGTTTGGAGGTCTAGTCTTGACCATGGTTAAGTGGTTGAAGATTGAAAGGCAACAAGTTGAAGTATAATCGATTAGTGACCTAATGATCAAATCAATAAATCAAACCTTAATAGGTTGAGTTAGATTTTGGTGTTGACTTGAGCAAATGGTCTCAAGACCGTTTGGAGGTCATACAAACGATCCCAAGACCGTTTGGGGTCAATTCATGACCAAATTGAATGATGGTTCAATGGTTGCAACTCAATTAGACTCATGTTGATGTAGGTTGAAGAGTAATCGATTCTAAACCCTAATTCAAGTGATCTAAGCCCTAATTGGTGATCAATTGAAGGTCAATTGAGGGTCAAATCAGTTGAGGGTTGACCTAATTAACTCAATTGATAAGTGGATAACAAGTGCATGAATGATTGAGGGGTTCAACCTTGGAAATCCTAATTCAATTGGAAAGGTTGAGATACTTTTTGGTCCATGCGGTTTTGAGATGGTTTGGACCAAACGGTCTCAAGAATGTTTGGGACAAAATGGTCTCAAGACTGTTTGGGACCAAACGATCCCAAACTGTTTGGTGCTCATGCGGTTTCAAGATCAATTTTTCCCATGCGGTTTCAAAGTCAAAGTTGGCCAAACGGTCAACAAGACCAAACAATCTTCACCCCATCTTGGGCAAATGGTTTTGAGTGTGCACTTTATCAAACAGTTTCAAAATTCAAAGGGACCAAACAGTCAACACCACCAAACGGTTTCAAGGTCCATCCAAGACTGTTTGGTGGGTTAGTGTGCAAGACCGTTTGAGGTCTAAAAAGGTTAAGAACGTTTGATGCCTTAGTGGTCAAGATGGTTTAGTGGTTGATTAACCTAAAACCCATAAGATACCTAAGGTGATTAAAGGACCAAGCAATTAGTGGATTAATGCATAATATGATCAATATTGAACATTACAAAAGTACCCTTGATGGTATAGAGTAACCTATACCCTTTGATCAAGTGAATCTTAATGACCACAATAGTTATGACACAACCCATGAATTCAGTGTTGATTTGAATTAACCCAATCAAGAGTGATGTAAACATCATCTAATAGTACGAGGAGAGAGAAGACTCCTAATATGAATGAGATTCAAGTAACAAGCTTCCAATATGTATGAATGTATCTAATTAGGGTATAATCCTTCAGAGTGAGATCATGGAAACCCTAATGACAGTAATCCTCATGCATGATGATGGTATGATCTTAATTCATTGTAAATGTGAATAGTAAACCCTAATCTAGGGTAATGTGATGTAATGTGAATAGTAAACCCTAATCTAGGGTGATGTGATGATATGAACAGTAAACCCTAATTATGGGATATGCTTTTAAGCATGAAACTCTATGATTGAAGTATGGAATAAGGAATCACTATTACTAATTAAGATAAAGGGGTTGAATAACACTAATTGAATTGAATAGGGAAAACATAACCCTATTAAGAGCATAGTGGTATAACCCTTGAATTGAAAGGTTATCTCTGTTTTGCAATATGCTAATATAGAAATACATTGCCTATTATCGAATGAATTAATTATGCAGGTTTTTATGAAATGTTGAACATAGTCAGGTAAGGGCTATGATGTCATATTTATTAAGGCACTTTATAAGCTTTGAAAGTAATAATATGCTATGTTACCTAGTAAGAGGTAACATATGAGATTGATAGGCTGTGATAGCTATGAGAAATATATGCATTGCTCCAATCAAGGTCATGTTGTTAAATGACTTGATGGCAATATGTTACTTGATAACAAGTGTTTTGATGATCTAAGGGTTTGAATACCCATATTCCTGAATCACAATGATGAGATGGTTAGGGATTAATATCCCAATGTTAATAATATATGATGTGAACTTGATACAATTAGTGTTCTTTCTTTATAGCAGTTGTCTTATTAGTTTATGTTTGAAAACATGACTGATGCTAAAAGAATGCCATAATGTACTTAAATAATCAAGTATAATGATATCATGTAGAGCCCTGACCATAGATCCATCATTGTCAGAAGTTAAATGATGGTGAAATAGGTTTTCCTAAGGGAACTCTTGGAGAGCATACTTTTGAGTATGTGGGGGTTATGGACGCGAATATACTTACGTATTAATCTAGGATTTGATGTGAGATGCATTTTTTATCTCTCAATCCTTCATGATATGTTTATGCCGGGATGATATATCACTAATCTCCCGATGATGTTGTTAATGTCGCATCGATGTGAGACAAATAAGAAATCCCTCGATGGCGAAGAGAGTACAGAATGCCACTGTAACTATTGTAAGGACCCTGGCCTCCATTTAGGGTTTACCCTATTTGCTTTGATTAACCTTGGTGCTTTGTTGCTTGCTAATCACCTTTAGTGGTGATTAGGGTTTGGTTGTGCTTTATTGAGAATTAATGGTGCTACTTGCAATTAACCCAAGTCTAGGGTTTGTGGGCAAGTTTTCCACCTTGTGAGGTGTTCCTCTCTCTCCTTGCTTCCTCTTGAGTAGAGAGGAAGGTTTGGGCTCGTTGTTTGAGTTCCTTTGGGCTTGGTTGAGCTTGTTGGGCCTTGTGGTGCCTTGCCTTTGTTTCCTTTGGACCTTGTGTCGGGCAAGGAGGTGGTTGTGTCGCCCAGGGGGCTGTATCGCCTAAGATGGTGTGTCATCCAGTTTTATCACCCAAGTGTGTCGCCCTAGAGCCTTTGACCAAGCTTTGACCTCTTTGTGTCACCACTAGTGGACACTTGGTGCTTGATGCTTGCATGTAGCAATGACCTTGGACATGTGTTTAGGGCTTGCTAGAGTGGTCGCTCGTGCACTAGGACAAGTGTCCCTAGGTGGGTGACACCTTGCTTGGCTCTACCTTGTTTTCTCCTCCCTCCCCTTCTATATAGGCATTTCCTTTCCCTTGCTAAGAGTTCCTTTGGTTCCTTCTCCACCTTGGTGCATGACACCCCCTTCTCTTTTGCAAGTTGGTGGTCTATACCCTTGGAGGAGCAAGCTTGGTGGCCGATGTCCTTGGAGTCTCCTTCTTCCTTGCTTGGTGGTGCGTGGAGCTAGGATCTTGGAGCTTGCTTAAGGCGGGTTACATAACTCCTAACCCTAACTTCACTATCTCCTTCTATGATCTTATTTATATGTTGTTAGATTAGCATCTTGCTTAAGTATCCATGTTGGCCGATCCTTATGATCTAGGGTTTCTTGGTGAGCAATACTCCTTTCTCTCCTTGGTCTAGAGGAGTGAGTTTGAGATTTTAGTAGCATGGGCAACACCCCTCTCTCGTTTAAGTTGAGAGGTGAGCTTGTGTTCTAGTTGCTTAAGCAACACCCTCCTCTCACCATGGACTAGAAGGGTGAGCTTGGTGATAGTTGTGAACCTTGATAGGGTTGTTCCTTGTGTTACCTATTACGACCCCACCTCCTGATAACCCCCAATTAAGGGAGACCGAGAGGTCGAAGCCGCACCCGTAACTTCCTGATAAAAGGTTTGACAATTAACCAAGAATAATTATCAAATTTTAACAGACTATACTGAAAAGCTGTAAGAAAATAAAATTTTGCATACCTTTTTGAAAACTTGGATCTCTAAACTTCTATCCACTTAAGGATTCTACTCTAACTAATCCTCGTGTATTTTACTTCATGTATTTTACAATATGACGATTTACTGTTTGTCCTTTTGGCTTGTACCTAAAACGCCGACAAACAAAACGTTGGTCAGCCGAAGTTGGTATGTGGGGGAAACAATACATGTGTAAATATGTTAACAACGTAATCATTCAATTAATCATTTAACAACCAAGATTACATTTTAAATATAACTCCGCGATCCAAGGGTACCCTATCCTCTGTGTTGTCCCCATTAAACCCCTCATGATCCACCTATCAAGTGAACCAGTTTCTAGGGTTGAGTCACATGGAACTACTCATAGGTAGCCCAGTTTCTAACTCTCGGTAACCTAGACCTTGCTCTAGGATTACCCCTTTTTTAGCCTTTTCAAAGCAACATAGGTGGACCCGGATCTAGCCAGTTATATATATACTTATGGTGATAATCATAGTCACTTTATAGTTGCATGAAATAAATAAACATCAAACAGTTATTTTCAAGCAACCGATTAAAACTTCGGGAATCGCCGTGAAACTAGAGCGATTATTCATAAGTGTAACCACATACCTGATCTGATGATTTGAATAGAAATATCCATGCAAATAAGAATCCAAGCAAGCAAGCACTTTCAACAAGATCCTGAAATAATCATGTAATTCCCTTTTTATTACTCATGTCATCAAGATCTAGCTCGCTTCCTAGAGTTTCTATTCCAATTTTAGGGTTTCTTTTGAAATTAGGGTTTTGCCTCCACTTTTAGTATTTTGTGGATCCTAATTTAGCAAAACTACATAAAAACCCTAAATTCCTCATCTTAATAATTCCTAACAGACTTAGGATCATTATTTAGTAACTTATTTCCTTAATCTGAAATAAACATGATTTTTCACCTTTTTCACCCTAAATTAGGGTTTCTATATGTATTATCCTTCATTTATAGGTTAAAACCTTAAATTAGCCATCTTTGTATTCAAAACGGATGAGAACTCTAATTTAATATCCAACAGGTTAATACTCCTCAAATTAACCTATTAAACCACAAGGATTCATCCTTTATACTCAATTGGGGTCTCTTGGGTTTCTTTTTAACAAAACCCTAACCATCTCAATTATCTTCATTAAGGATCATTATATTACAGTTGTATACTTGCAATTTTGGGTTATGAACACTAAAACTCATATTCTTCCAAATTAGGGTTGTTAATCCATTAAACCATGTACATGATCATAAAAACCCCAAAACCAACATACTAATCATCCTTTATGATTTTACCCTTTCTCTTACTCTTAACAGGTTAAAATTGATCAAAACATATAAAATATTCATCATGATTGTTTTTATATCTTTCTAGGTTTTAGTCTATCAATTAATGCATTAAGAGATGTAAAACCCTATAATTTTTTAATATCATCTATAATTAGGATCTAATATTATTTTTATTAGATTCCTCACATTCTCCTGATCAATTTTCATATATAACATTTCCCAATCGGAGTTACCAAATTATTTCTAGGATTTTTGTAAAATATCATACCTCCTAGCCAACCATCGGCTGCCACGTCAGCCCCTTCCTTTTAATCTATCTCTGGCTCACGGATCCGCTGTGGGGTCCGGCAACCCAGAACCTGGATCCGGTCGGCCTTCGTATTCCTCACGTGCAGGCGAGTCCCGCTCCCCTGCTTCCTCTATAAAATAGAGTATCGACAGGTTCTGCATTTCTAGTCGTCGATCGCCTCCTCTCGATTTCTGTACCAGTGCGTGACTGCTCCATGAGTTCCGCCTCTTCACCCGAACTCACTTGGCTACTCACCACCATCCTTGGCGGTCGGGTTTGGCGACCCCCAGAACGGTCGCCTGCTTGTAGGAAGGTCCACCGTGGTCGCCTGGATGAGGCTCGGTTGACTCCCTTCTCTCCCCGAGAAGAGTTCGAACCTCTCCACCGACTCTCCCCACCTTCCCAACTCAAGCAATTGACCTCCATTACTCTAAATTGCTCAAAGGGCAGTAAGTCTACCGGAACAGAAAGCGATGAGTTGTAAGTTTACAGCGGTGCTTCTTGTGTAATTAAGACCTCCAACGCATTGGGCACTGCACAAAGGTTCTACGGAACTCCTTTTATAGGCATGGACGATGGTCTGTAGGGTTGCCCCACTTTGCCCTCTCTTCCTAGATGGTCTGGGATTTGGGGACTTTTCATACATGGAGAGACAACAACTGTATAATAGCTTGTTGTATTCGTCTCTTTCTCCCGAAACTATTGCCCCTTATATCGTGGAAAAATGTCGAGGGACCAGAGAGAAAAGAGTCCAGGAAGGTTCAACCTCTTGTGTCTTGCTTTCCCGATCTGATCCTGAGGTGGGTGATGATCTGTTCACCCTTGAACACAGATCCTACGGCCCTTAGTCCAAACGAATAAAGTAAGGGAACTGGTCCCGATTTCCTAATTTAAAACAAATCGTGACATCACTGATATACTACTCACTTTAGGAAAACTTGCTAAAACCATATCTCTCTCCTCATTTATCCTTTTTCATCCAAATTTTAAAGGAAAGTCTATAAAGACATATTCTACTTATATTACAAATTTGGGACTCAAGCTCAAAAGGAAAGAGGTATTTTCTTCCCATGCAAGTTACCCAATAATAAGGCCTATATCAAACATATTTTCTCTCTCTTATCTTTCTATTTTCTTTATTTGGATTAATTTTACCATTACAAACCTTGTGGATACAAAAATCTACTCATGATGACTCAATCAAATATCTTTCCACTTTTATTCCATATTTTATCATTATCTCCATTTTCCTTCTTAATAAAGCAATATTTCATTAATCCTTTCTCTTTCTTGTTGCATTATCTTTGCAACTTGGATTCCTTGGAACCCAAGGAACCCAAAAGGTACGAAATCCATCATTGGATTTGCCTTTTAGAGGTTTCCACATATTTCTTTTCTTAGAAATTCAATTATTCATTTATTAATTGGATTTCCTTGTTATTTGGGCCTAATAGACAATAAAGCCCACAACACAAACATCAAGGCTATTGTAAACCAAAAACAAATTATATCATTATTTATTCAATTATCTTTAATATGAGAAATTACATTTCTCACCAATTGAACCCAAAAATTGGGGTTGTAACATCCTTCCCCTCTTATAGGAATTTTGTCCTCAAAATTTTTATCAAGCAAATAAACAATTCAAGATAAGACTTTTCCATGTCCATCATTTGCCCCTATGTGGCTTTACCGTACTCATGGCACTACCATAGAACCTTTATCATCACATATTCTTTTCTCTGAGTTCTTTCATCCTGGCGTCTATAAACTGCACAGGTGACTCAGGCCATTTCAGCCTCCCTTGGGGCTCATTAGGTTCATTGCTCAGCACATGGTCGGGGTACCTCACATAGTGCTCTAAATTGGACACATGGAACTCATCACACATTACTTTATCCTAAGGGGTAAGGTCAAACTTAACCTTCTCCACCAAACCATGGCAAAAGAACCCATGCATCGGGGACTCAGCTCTCTTAGCTATAACTTAGAGGGGTTGGATTTTCATGTCACATATTCTCCCACAGAGAACTGCATGTCAGTCTACTTTGCATCTTCTCATGACTCTTTTCGTCTCTCGGCTCCTTTCAGCCTTTGCACGATCAAAGCGACTTCATCTACACACATTGTGGCCCTTTTTAACCATCACGCGGTCCTTTCACCAACATCACCTTACTGAAGTGGTAACTGACACAATCTCTCTTACAGAGCTTCTTTAAATCTCGATACTGGCTATGGTGGTTATCTTCACATCTTTCACAGGACAAGAACTGTCCCTAGTCATCACCATGAACGAGCGCATATGCCCTCATCAGACCCTTTAGTCTGGATCATACTGACCATTAGTTAGGGGTGATAAACTATACTAACATAGAGTTCTTCATGTACCTTCTTCCACCTTATGGAAGTAACCCTTTAGGTTATACTCAAGAACTTCTAAATTCACCTCATGGTGTAGTTGAACCATCCCTCTCATATGTGGTTCAACCCGATCTGTCCCTTGACAATACTCTTTCTTTCTCATGTCATCTAGGTAAGATGATCTACCATAACCCACATTGCATCTTGACCTTCCTTGGTCTAGGGGAGACCTACAACATCCATAGTGATGAACTCCCTTTCTCTTTTGGGGACTCTTTATCCGTGGACTGGGTAACTGGTATTCATCCTTCTCCCTCAGCTTGCATGGCCATATACCACATGCAACTTTATCTTAGGCATCTAAAGTACTACTGTCACTTATTATCTTGGTAGTACCATGGTGCATGGTGATCTTCAATCATTATTTCCTATATGTCATGATTCCTCAAGATCGATACCTCGAAAATCCTAAACCACTTTCATCAGGGTTTCATCACCTTCCTTTCCAAAGAAGTGCATCTGAGGTTCTACATCCACCTTTTCATTGCATCCAGGCCTAGGCTGGCTAACCAAACAACCATTAACTTGTTCCACAGATCTCACTACATCTGAGTATTAGCCAAACTTATCTCCTTTCCAAACTTAGGGTTAGCCAAACAACCTCTTCTAGCTTCTAGCCAAACTAGACAGATATATCTCAACCAGAGCATCCATTACCACTTCTCATCCTTAGGTATTAGGTAATGTTGGAGACATACACCTTCATGTATTACACTTATTGTCTTACCTCAAACTCTCTATCTATCTTCATTAAGAACACTTTCTGATTTCATCATCATGGTGATCAAACTCAACCTTGTATGACTCATATTTCATGATAAAACATCCTCATAAGGTGACTACATTCATTCCTTTTAGTATTTGTAAACCATCCAGGTATCGTTCACTTCACCAGGGTATGTTATCATCTCTGTCCTTATACCTCGTAGCAACGTTCCAACTCGCATCATCTTTTATCCTTGGTGTATGGCATGCGTACTGTCCTAGCTCTCACCCCCATAACAAGAGGAAATAAGCATTTGGCTGCAGTCCAAATACAGAGTTATTCCTATTCCAAGGGTAGAGATGGTACATCCCACCTTTCTAGTACACCTTTAAATCTAAGTTGAAATGTGTCGTTCATGTCTCTACATCACAATCATCGCGAGATCAAGGTTACTTCCATGGAAAACTGGTCTCAAAAACTACTTGGTTTACACACAACCCTTGGTCATCTCCTCGAGGTCTATAGGGTTCCGGTACTTTTTGGGTCATCCTTCTTCCCTCATGCATCCAGAGAGTGCCTTACTCATCTGCCTTTTGGGTCCCATGAGTTCATGAAGGTGATTAATCTCCTAACCCATGACCCTCAGACAATGATAGCTGTTACCTCCCGACCCTATAGTCATGTGCAACTAGGGAATTAGGCAACTCCTACTTACATCGGTCTTATCCCTACCTGACCCTAGGATAGACTGAGGATTCTATCATAGTACATGTTCAACATAGAACCTTACCCAAGCCTTCATCATCTCTCTCTCTACATTCATGGGCTGACTTTCATCCTTTCATAGGGATCATGGCAACCTGTCTACCTTGGCCAAGCCCCATACCGGTTACCTCCATGGTAACACATCCACATGCACATAGAGATGGTTATCGATGGGTCTACAGGCTCATTCTCATACCATGTACTTTTCACTTAGCTTCTCAAGATCCTATAAGACCTCTTTAAGTTACCTTAAACCAACAAAAGTGGTAAACACCCTACACAAGGGTCCCTCTCCCAGGATGGGAGGAAACTACAACTCTTGCCCACAAGGTCACAAACATCCTTAGGGCTAGGGTTTACATCCTTATGCTTAACCCTAGTATGCTATTAAGGCACAAGCAGACCACTAAACCAGGCTAGGTCATACTTGTTCTCTTTCCTCAAAACTGGATCAAGATTATACCTTCCTTTGTCATCAACTTAGCTGCGAGGGGTTCATCAAACATACCTTAAACTTCAGGGGTTTTCCTATCCTCTTGACATAGGAAGTACCATGCTCGCATTTATAGAAACTCAACTCTCGCCATGAGCATTAGGTACACCACTTCCCCTCTTAGGCCTAGGAACCCTAGGTTCACTTTTAGGTGTCCAATTGCACGCTCTATCTCTTAACCACGGATCAGGCTTGCAAAAGGCATGACATGCACTTCCTGTCATCCTTCTATTCGAGAAACATTTCAGAGTTGAGTCCCCCCTCAAGGTCAAACAACAAGGTACAAGGCCTCATAACCTATTACTAATCCTCTCCAGGTCTGAGGAACTTTTCTTCTCATCTATACCATAGGTACAAAGGTACTAGAAGACTCATCCTCTCTCTAGGGTTTGGTTCCTCTCATGGCAACCAAGACATCATCAACCTCTAGGGATCAAGCATGACATAACCCCTATCATCCATTTCGGTCGCACCATCCTCAGCTCCCCACTATTCCTCAAATCTCGGAGTCTAGGCTTCCAACCTTCTTGGAGGGGTTTCCTGCTCTCTCTCTCTAGAGCTAACTCCCCATTCAACCTTACTATGAGAGGCTCTCTCTCTCCAAGAGGGATCAAGCTCACAAGCATACCTATACATGGGTGAAGCTTATGTTTATTCATGGTTATCCCTAGCTATTTACACTTATCTCGTAGGCTATTCCCTCATACTTTCCTAGCCAGGGTTTCAACCTACTGCTCGTACCACTGACGTACTATGGGTGTCTACTATGCCCATATGAGCTCATGAGGTTTCCACAGGTTCTTCTCTAACCTCATCAATGAAGGAGTTGTCCTTCACTCAAACATGAACAACCCGTCCCAGGGTTTGGGTCGCCAGAGGTACTAGGTCATCCAACCTCTCATGGCTCATCCATCATCTAAAGCATGTCCATCCAAACACCTGGTCTAACATGATATCTATTCACCACTTCATATCTCTCTAACCAACACCTAGGGTTAGGGTTATCATCATCCACAGATGATGTGCCAGGTTTCTACTTGTAATGGAGATCTCTATCTCCAAGACTAACTCTCTTTATCTATCCTCCTGACAAGTAGGTCTAGCCTCAGGTCTCTTCTGAGGGCATGACAACTTATGTCATACGACCTAAGCATGTATCTATTCTTTAGTTTATGCTTACTCCATTAAGCTTATGTCCATGACATCTTATTTACAAGCTTTTCATTAATTTGATGGAGGATTCCTTAGACCTTATTAACCTTACCCATACCTCAAGAGGGTGAGGAAAAGAGAGAAAACCCTAATCCTTATAATCCTTAACAGCATTTGAGTTGAGAAGGGATGAATAAGATGAGAAAGTCCTAAAGGTATCTTATTTCCATTCATACCCTAAGACTTTGGCCAGGCAGTCACACGAATCCAGGAGTCCTCGTATTCCAACTAGCGGTGCGGAAGAAAATATTGCCAGCCCCCAGTCGTGATCCTTTTCTAGACACCTCCGTCTTTCAGATAATCCTCTAATAACTCCCTTGGGTTCTATGGAGTTTGTAAAATTTAATAATTATTACTGGTTAAGTGAGGAACCTAGACTGAGAGGTCGAAGCCGCACCCATAACTTCCAGATCAAAGGTTCGGCAATTAACCAAGAATAATTATCAAATTTTAGCAGACTATACTGAAAAGCTGTAAGAAAATAAAATTTTGCATACCTTTTTGAAAACGTGGATCTCTAAACTTCTATCCACTTAAGGATTCTACTCTAACTAATCCTCCTTGTATTTTATTTCATGTATTTCACAATATGACGATTTACTATTTGTCCTTTTGGCTTGTACCTAAAACGTCGACAAATAAAACTTCAGTCAGCCGAAGCTGGTATGTGGGGGAAACAATAAACGTATAAATACGTTAACAACGTAATCATTCAATTAATCATTTAACAACCAAGATTACATTTTAAATATAACTCCGCGATCCAAGGGTACCCTATCCTCTGTGACAATCCCCATTAAACCCCTCATGATCCACCTATCAAGTGAACCAGTTTCTAGGGTTGAGTCACTTGGAACTACTCATAGGTAGACCACTCCTTAACTCAGGGTGTGCTAAAGAGTCTCATGGAACTACTCGTAAGTAGCCCAGTTTCTAACTCTCGGTAACCTAGACCTTGCTCTAGGATTACCCCTTTTTTAGCCTTTTCAAAGCAACAGAGGTGGACCCGGATCTAGCCAGTTATATATATACTTATGGTGATAATCATAGTCACTTTATAGTTGCATGAAATAAATAAACATCCAACAGTTATTTTCAAGCAACCGATTAAAACTTCAGGAATCGCCGTGAAACTAGAGCAATTATTCATAAGTGTAACCACATACCTGATATGATGATTTGAATAGAAATAACCATGCAAATAAGAATCCAAGCAAGCAAGCACTTTCAACAATATCCTGAAATAATCATGTAATTCCCTTTTTATTACTCATGTCATCAAGATCTAGCTTGCTTCCTAGAGTTTCTATTCCAATTTTAGGGTTTCTTTTGAAATTAGGGTTTTGCCTCCACTTTTAGTATTTTGTGGATCCTAATTTAGCAAAACTACATAAAAACTCTAAATTCCTCATCTTAATAATTCCTAACAGACTTAGGATCATTATTTAGTAACTTATTTCCTTAATCTGAAATAAACATGGTTTTTCACCTTTTTCACCCTAAATTAGGGTTTCTATATGTATTATCCTTCATTTATAGGTTAAAACCCTAAATTAGCCATCTTTGTATTCAAAACGGATGAGAACTCTATTTTAATATCCAACAAGTTAATACTCCTCAAATTAACCTATTAAACCACAAGGATTCATTCTTTATACTCAATTGGGGTTTCTTAGGTTTCTTTTTCACAAAACCCTAACCATCTCAATTATCTTCATTAAGGATCATTATATTACAGTTGTATACTTGCAATTTTGGGTTATGAACACTAAAACTCATATTCTTCCAAATTAGGGTTGTTAATCCATTAAACCATGTACATGATCATAAAAACCCCAAAACCAACATACTAATCATCCTTTATGATTTTACCCTTTCTCTTACTCTTAACAGGTTAAAATTGATCAAAACATATAAAATATTCATCATGATTGTTTTTATATCTTTCTAGGGTTTTTTTCTATCAATTAATGCATTACGATATGTAAAACCCTATACTTTTTAATATCATCTATAATTAGGATCTAATATTATTTTTATTAGATTCCTCACATTCTCCTGATCAATTTTCATATATAACATTTCCCAATCGGAGTTACCAAATTATTTCTAGGATTTTTGTAAAATGTCATATCTCCTAGCCAACCATCGGTTGCCACGTCAGCCCCTTCCTTTTGATCTATCTCTGGCTCACGGATCCGCTATGGGGTCCGTCAACCCAGAACCTGGATCTGGTCGGCCTTCGTCTTCCTCACGCGCGGGTGAGTCCTGCTCCCCTGCTTCCTCTATAAAATAGAGTATTGACAGGTTCTGTGTTTCTAGTCGTTGATCGCCACCTCTCGATTTCTGTACCAGTGCGTGACTGCTCCATGAGTTCCGCCTCTTCACCCGAACTCACTTGGCTGCTCACCACCATCCTTGGCAGTCGGGTTTGGCGACCCCCAGAACGGCCGCCTGCTTGTAGGAAGGTCCATCGTGGTCGCCTGGATGAGGCCCGGTTGACTCCTTTCTCTCCCCGAGAAGAGTTTGAACCTCTCCGCCGACTCTCCCCACCTTCCCAACTCAAGCAATTGGCCTCCATTACTTTGAATTGCTCAAAGGGCAGTAAGTCTACCGGAACAGGAAGCGATGAGTTATAAGTTTACAGCGGTGCTTCTTGCGTAATTAAGACCTCCAACGCATTGGGCACTGCACAAAGGTTCTACGGAACTCCTTTTTTAGGCATGGACGATGGTCTGTAGGGTCGCCCCACTTTTCCCTCTCTTCCTAGATGGTTTGGGATTTGGGGACTTTTCATATAGGGAGAGACAACAACTGTATAATAACTTGTTGTATTCGTCTCTTTCTCCCGAAACTGTTGCCCCTTATATCGTGGAAAAATGTTGAGGGACCAGAGAGAAAAGAGTCCAGGAAGGTTCAACCTCTTATGTCTTGCTTTCCCGGTCTGATCCTGAGGTGGGTGATGATCTGTTCACCCTTAAACATAGATCCTACGGCCCTTAGTCCAAACGAATAAAGTAAGGGAACTGGTCCTGATTTCCTAATTTAAAACAAATCGTGACATCACTGATATACTACTCACTTTAGGAAAACTTGCTAAAACCATATCTCTCTCCTCATTTATCCTTTTTCATCCAAATTTTAAAGAAAAGTCTATAAAGACGTATTCTACTTATATTCCAAATTTGGGACTCAAGCTCAAAAGGAAAGAGGTATTTTCTTCCCATGCAAGTTACCCAGTAATAAGGCCTATATCAAACATATTTTCTCTCTCTTATCTTTCTATTTTCTTTATTTGGATTAATTTTACCATTACAAACCTTGTGGATATGAAAATCTACTCATGATGACTCAATCAAATATCTTTCCACTTTTATTCCATATTTTATCATTATCTCCATTTTCCTTCTTAATAAAGCAATATTTAATTAATCCTTTCTCTTTCTTGTTGCATTATCTTTGCAACTTGGACTCCTCGGAACCCAAGGAACCCAAAAGGCACAAAATCCATCATTGCATTTGCCTTTTAGAGGTTTCCACATATTTCTTTTCTTAGAAATTCAATTATTCATTTATTAATTGGATTTCCTTGTTATTTGGGCCCAATAGACAATAAAGCCCACAACACAGATATCAAGGCTATTGTAAACCAAAAACAAATTATATCATTATTTATTCAATTATCTTTAATATGAGAAATTACATTTCTCACCAATTGAACCCAAAAATTGGGGTTGTAACATTACCCGTTTGGTGATAGATGATGTGCAAGACCCCTCTCTCGTTTAAGTTGAGAGGTGAGCTATTCTCTTGATCCTTTAGGGTTTTTGTGCCCTTGTGCTTGAGGTAGATGACGACCTTATGGTGTTGTTCCTTGGCCGTTATGGTGTTGTTAGAGGTTGATGCCCTACATCCCTTTGGCCTAGAACCTTGGATGACAGGCTGTGGTGGTTGTGATGAACGATACCCCTCTTATCCTAGATGGTGCAGGACACGTTTATGGTGGCTTTGATGGGCGTTACACCCTGGAACTTGACGAGCGTCACACTAGTTCTGTGAGTATGGGCTGACAGCCCTACCCCCCTGGCGGGCGTTGCACGTTATCCCTTAGTTCCCAAGACAGGTTGTTGCCCGATAGGCTTGGGTGCACGATACCCCATTGCACGGTATGCATCTTGAGCCGACGCAGCGTTGCACGACACTGCTGTGCTGCACGATACCAGTGAGTGCACGACACCCTGACGCAGCATTTCATGTTGCATGTTTGTGCTGGTCTTTATGGGATGGACGTTAGATGAGGATACCCTGCCCGATATCACTTTCAGTGAGGGTTCTTGGTGCTTTTAGTGAGGGTTATGCTTATCATGGAAAGCCGATATGTTGGATATGTTTTTGTTAAACGATGATGACTCTTTGCATGCTTAATAGTATTCATTATGATAAAGCTTGCCCCTTTAACTTAACATGGCTATACACATGAAAGTGATCATCTTGATTATCTGTATAAAGCTGAGGTAATGGTAAGCATGTAATGTGGATTACCTAATGATGTGCCTTATGCATATGATCACAAGTTGAGGCTTAATTGATAAAGTATATAATCTTTAATGTCACCCTATGTTGATAAGCATGGTCTTTCTGTTAAGCTTATGATTATTGTGTATACTAACCATGCAGGTGATGCATAGCCAATTAAAAAGGGCTATGAGGTATATGTATATGTTGAGTAACCCTGCTGTGATTGTTACTCTTGATGTTAAGATAATCTGTATAATGTACATGACTAAAGTACTGGGGATTGCTATCCCATGATGATGATGAAAGCCTTGAAAGGCAGTGGCACTATGTGATAAGGGATGGAGATCCCATGGTATGTGATGATCCTTGAGATGGATCAGGATGATTGGCAAGAGGCCAAGTGATAACATGTATTGTTGGATCCTTGTGATGGATCAGGATGATGTGATAAAGGCATAATGTTGACTTTTATGTTGTTTATTTCCTGTTATAGTTTGCATGTTATACAACTTGGTTGAATCTTGCAATCCATATAAAAGATACTAATTAATCACAGTGAAATATATCATGTAGTTGCCCTGGACATAGATCCATCATCGTCAGGAGTTGGCGGTGGTGAAACGGGTTCTCCTATGGGTTAACCCGGAGCACATATTGTTGAGTATGCGAGGTTTCTCCTAGCCTAAAGTGAGGAGGTAAGAGTGCAACTTTGGTTGTAGATTCCAGGGTGTAGATTCAGGCTCGTAGCCCAAGTATGTGAAGAGCATGGTGAACAGGCCCATGGCTCGGGATATGTGATATGAGGAGCATAAATGCGTTCATGGCTCAGAGCACGGTGAACAGGCCCGTGGCTCAGTTTCACTAGCACTGATACCTATACCGAGGCGGGCTAGGCAGAGGGTAGCCTGACCCTATGGCTAAGACCACTTCAGCATGAGACTGCGGTCCTGCTTATGTTGCACTTGTGCACTGACCACGAGCTGGGAGGTCGTGGAGTCCGGCTCTTCCATTGACCTTGTATGGCACTAGCTCTGGGTTTCGTAGCCGTCGGTTGGATTTGAACGGTACGGTTCACTTCCTCAGGGCATAAAAACATGTAATTCAGCCTTAGTCTTTATTGCTTAAGGCAAAACACAGAACATTGGTTGAGGCCTTGCTTGTGTAGTTAATCTCATTATATCTTGTAGTTACTTATATGTTCCTTATGTTACGTGGAAATATATCTTATCTTGTTAACCATGTTCCATAAAATAATTGGTTATATGCCTTCCATACATCTGGTAAGATTGTCGGTATGAATAGCTTTACTTTACATAACTGCTCTTATTATACCTTTTATCAGTTACTTGCTGCTGTTACTTTATCTTTCTGAGGTTCTGTAGTTTCGGCGGGGAGTTATGTTTCTCGCTGGGACTGTGTGTCTCACCCCATTGGTTTACACCCTTTTTAGGTGGTCGAGCTAGGCGTGGTGGTGGTCGCAGAGTTGCGGCCGAGCAGCAAGACGAGCAGTAGAAGGCAAGCGATGGACATGTTGCTGTTTTGGATGTTTTGTAGTAGAGTCTAGAGTCATCCCTGTACTCTCAGGTCCTCAGAAGTGTTTTCACATTGTTTCATGATGTATAACTGCTGATGTTTTATGTATCCTGCTGCTGGCCGAATGTGGGCCTTTATGTATGTATAAACAGGTGATGAACTCATGTGATGGTTAGGCAGTTGTTCCTCTAAGTTGTGGACAAGTATCAAAGCTTGTATATGTTTATATAACTTGTTTCTTTGTAGGATGAGGACTTAGATGTAATAGTTTTCTCAGTTTACCTACTTTCCGCAATCAGTTTTAATTAACCCGTGTTTTGATAATATGTGGTTATGGTGATTTCCGCACGTTTTCGTGTAACACCTCGCCGTCTGTGTGATAGTGGGATGTGTTGCCACAAGTTTTAGTATCAGAGCCCTAGGTTCATTGAGTCTACAGGGATTTAGGACTAGGTTGAGTCTGTTCTTGTGAGTTTTCTAGATTTTCTTACAATCATCTTCTTCCCTCGGTGGAAGAAAAGCCAAGATGTCTGGAAACCATGAAGAACACGCTTCTGAGAACAGCGATGCTGCATCAGTTGATGGATCTTTTGGGCAGGCACATGAAGATCGGTTGCATTAGGTCCCTCAACCTGACCCAACCATTCTTGAACACCCTGCCTACCAACAGCTTATGGGGCAGATGATGGCTACGATGAATCTCAAGGTTGAGCGATTTCCAGTGCCTCCGTCGAGAGAATAGGCTCCCCATGGAGAAGCATCAGGTATTGGGAAGACCTTCGAGCAGCTTCGCCGAGTCGGAGCTTTGGATTATGCTGGAACAGCTGATCCAGTGGATGTAGATCTGTGGCTGACAAGTCTTGATAAGGATTTCCAGATCCTCGACATCCCCGAAGCAGACAAAGTAAAGCACGTTGTCTACCTTCTGAAGGGTAGTGCTGGTCACTGGTGGACCATCGAGGAAGAGAAGCGTCCTGGTGAGGTGATCGGTTGGGAAGTTTTCAGGCACGAGTTCGTCAGCAGATACTTTCCGAAGACGTATCTGGATGAGAAGATTATTCAGTTCGAGATCTTGCGACAAGGAACGATGAACATCACCGAGTATGAAGCCAAGTTCATGGACCTGCTGAGGTTTTATCCTCATATGGTGGCGACAGATGAAGAATGGATCAAACGTTTTGAGAAAGGTTTGAGTTCTGAGCTGACAACACATGTGTCTGCGTTGGAGAACTGTGAGCAGTTTGCTACGTTTGTGGAATCTGTCTGGAGAAATGAAAGGTCGGTAAGGGAGAAAAGAGAATCCATGTCCCACAAAAGGCCTGCTCAGTTTCAGGGACAGAGGTTTGGTGGCTTCAAGAAGCCCAAGTTTTCATCGCCTTCAGTGATAAGAGGTTCCAGTGCACCGTCGCAGTGGTCTCCGAGTAAAGGAAGAGGTTATGTTTCTTCACCATCTAAGGCACATAGTACAGCTTCAGTGGTAGTGACAGGGCCATTTAGGCCACGGTTCGAAGATAGGGTATGCCATCTGTGTGGACAGACCGGGCATTTCAGGTCGAATTGCCCGAACAGAGATGTTGAAGTGACACAGTAGCTGAGGCAAAAACAACAAGGGTTAGATAGACAGCAACCCAGTGGTAGCAGAGGGTGAGGGCACGGTCAAGCGTCTCAAGCAGGATCGTCTGCTCAAGGAAACAGAGGAGGTGGACAGCAAGCAATGACTCTATTCTATGCTATGAGTCAACCGGAGGCGATGGTCAACCCGCGAGTGGTGACAGGTCAGATGGAGTTATTTCATTCTGATATGTCTTCTTCTTGCTTTATATCTATTCTGATTGACCCGGGTGCTACACACTCTTTTATCGCTTATAGTATGCTTGAAAACTGTCATTTACCTATTAGTCATAAGAAGGATAGCTTATTTTTAGAAACCCCTCTTGATGGTTCCTCGTTGCTTTGAGAAGAGTGTCCATCTTGTGTCTTGTCTTTCTCAGGACATAGCTGTAAGGACCCTGACCTTCGTTTAGGGTTTACCCTATTTGCTTTGCTTGACCTTGGTGCTTTGGTGCTTGCTAATCACCTTTAATGGCGATTAGGGTTTAGTTGTGCTTTGTTGAGAGTTGGAGGTGATACTTGTAAATAACCCAAGTCTAGGGTTTGTGGGCAAGTTTGTCACCTTGTGAGGTGTTCCTCTCTCTCTATGCTTCCTCTAGGGAAAAGAGGAAGGCTTAGACTCGTTGCATGAGTTCTTTTGGGCCTTGTTGAGCTAGTTGGGCCTTGAGGTGCCTTGCTTTGCTTTGGTTGAAGCCTTGTATCGGCCAAGGGAGTGTGTCACCCATGAGGACGAGGTGTGTCGCCCAAGGAGCAAGTTGTTGTGTCGCCCATGATGCTTGACCTAGCCTTGACCTTGTTTAGTGGACACTTGGAACATATCTTGGACATGTGTATGGAGCTTTCTAGGGTGGTGGCTCGTGCACTAGGACAAGTGTCCCTAGGCAAGTGACACCTTGCTTGGACCAACCTTGTTTTCTCCTCCCTTTCCTTCTATATAGGCGGTTTCTTTCCTTAGCTTAGGGTCCCTTTGGTTCCTCTCCACCTTGTTGCACGACACAACCCTCTTCTTTGCTTGTGGTGGCCGATGATAACACCAAATTTTGTGACGTTTTTGCCCTTTATTTTGTTATCAAAACTACCCTTTTCTGCTATTTTCCTCTATTTTATTAGCATTTTCGCAACAATTGGCCAAGCAACGCTCTTATTCCAATTTTTCCTATCTCCTACAGAGTTTTCCTCATTTTTGTGCAATAAGGCCGATTCCGGCCCACAATAAGTCTAAGCCCGTCTCGACCTTCCTGACGCCCGATACAACCCAGCCCGACAGGGGCTGGGCGACACGAGAATGATCGGCGGAGAAGGGCGCTGCGCAAGAAGGACGTGTCGGCCGACATACCGTCTACCCGACAGGGAGCCAAAGCCGCATCGACGACCTAACTCGTCAGGCGACACAGCCACCCACCGGCAGGCGTGCCGCCAGCCACGTGACCGATAGCCAGCGCCTCACGCCGAGACATACATGTATCGGCCGTCCACATCCATCGACCGGCGTATAAGGGAGCTACGTGGCGTTTCCAGCACCATAACTCCTTCAACCGCCGCCTATAAATAGCAGCTACAGGAAGCCGAAAAGACAGGTGGGTGACGGGTCGGACGAGTCGGAGAGTCGAAAGAGAATTCGGACAAGACAGTTCGAGAGCCACCTCCGAAGGAAGCTGTGAGAGCAAGAGTATCGCGCCCCAGTGCTTGCGTCGGGCGACACTAGGTGAGCTTTCCCTCATCCCGAGAGGGAAGGGATGGTTCACTTAGTGTTGTCCCGAGCGACACTATGGGCCGGTATCGGCCAGCGAAGATGAGCGACACGAGTGCCCGACAGTAGACTCGTAGCTCTTTGCCCGACACGATATCGAACCTGATACGCTCTGCCCGTCATGCGTGCCGCCCGAGAGGGTGCGCCGCCCGACATGAGCGTATCGGCCAGGGCCCTTGAGCGATACAGTCAATCGTCAGTCGGCGCTGCCCGAGAGGGGGTGCCGCCCGACATTGTCATATCAGGCTCGGCTCCTGACCGGTATCGGGCAGGAGAGCTACAGTAGCCTGTCGTTCTTCTACATCAAGAAGGCGACATCTATCTTTAATTCTGTTATTTAAATTCTTATCTTATGCATTGTATTAAGACCCTTATTGCTTATGGAAATAGAAATGCTTAATTGTTATTTGTTTAATGCTTGGTGCCTTATGATTGGGTAACTTATGTGTTGGATATCTGAACTCTAGCTTGCATGTTTTGGATCGCGTTTCGCTTAGCTACCGAATCATCTTTCCCGTCGCAACTACTTCGAGAGTTGGGTTGTGGCTCTAGTGTTTGGTCCGGTTCTGGAGTATGAGAGTGCCCGGAACGGAGTTGTTTTAGTATCATTCCACTCTAACTTGAGCCCAGCAACCTCGAGAGGGGTTTTGAAGCTTGGTTAGAGGCACCCACTCTGAGAGGAGGGGTGCAGGGTGTTACTGCTACCGCTTGTCTTACTGAAGTCTTATCCCTTGCATTATGCCTTAAACTGCAGTTTATCTTTCTATTTTCTGTTGCATGAAAATTCCTAAAAACTACTAAATGACAAAATCTTAATCTTTCTTGTAACTCCAGTTGGAGATAGTTTTCTTTGATTTAATCGTGACAGCTTGTTGTTCCTCTTTGGGGAACTTTAATATCTCTTTATACCCACCGGAGTGTAGAGTGTCAGTTCAGAGTCGTCAACACAACCCACCTTGTCCCTGTGTTCGACCCCGTATGACTACTTCGACCCCGTAAACAAAGTTGCGGGGGCCTAGAAGGATTCAGGTTATAAATGTGAAGGCTCGACTACCTCAAATACGCCTCCAATTTTAGGACGCGCGATTTAGGCCGGTCAGCCGATATCCCCTTCAAGGAGCAAGCTTGGTGGCCGACACACCTTGGAGAAGCAAGTGGTGGCCGATAGCCTTGGAGTCTCCATCTTCCTTGCTTGGTGGTGCTCAGAGCTTGGAGCTAGCTTAAGGCGGGTTGCATAACTTCTAACCCTAATTACTTTATCTCTTGTTGTGATCTTGTTTACATGTTAGTAGCTTAGTTTCTTGCTTAGCTTCCTTGTTGTCCGATCTTGTGATCTAGGGTTTGTAGGTGAGCAACACTCCTTTCTCCCCTTGGTCTAGAGGAGTGAGTTTGAGCTTCTAGTAGCATGAGCAACACCCCTCTTTCTTGGTCGATTGAGGTGAGCTGGTTTTCTAGTTGCTTGAGCAATACTCTCCTCTCACCATGGGCTAGAAGGTGAGCTCAGTTAGAAGTGACTCTCTTCTAGGGTTTCTCCTTGTGACCCGTTTGCTGATAGAAGAAGTGCAAGACCCCTCCTTCTTAGTTGATTGAGGTGAGCCTTCTCTTTAGCCACTAGGGTTTTGGGTGTCCATGTGTGAGGTGCTAGATGATCTTGTAAGTTAACACCTTGGACGATATAATCTTTGGGGAGGTGCTGCCCGACAGCCCTCTTGACCTAAACTCTTGGGCGATATGCTATGCTGGTTTGGACGATATCTTGATTTTTGTATCTGTTGTAACAGATGACACTTTCCTTTGGTTTGGTCTTGGGCAACACACTTGAAGTTGTGACGGGCGTCACACCATTACTATTCCTTGTGTCGGCTGATAGGCCATAAGTTAATAGGCTGGATGATAGACCTATTTGCTGGTTGCTTGAGTTTAGAACACCAGACTTATACATAGCTGGTGGGCAGGGCTGGTAGACCAGTGACGGGCGTCACATTAGCCTAGTATGTCGCCCGACATACTCAGTGTGACGGGTGTTGTAGCTGGTATGCCCAACGTAGCGTCGTGGGTATGGTTGAGTGTGTCGGCCGTCATGAGGTGAGCTTTATGGCTGATCCTTAGGTGAGGGCATGATGCCCGACACAACCTTTTTAGTAAGGGCTTAAGTTACCTCTAGTTAGGGTTCCGTCAGCCATAGAAACTAAGGTGTTAATCTCATACCACGTTTACCATGATGATGGTTTGTGCTATGCTTAATAATGATGATGGCAATGTTAGTTCCTTTTATCTTAATCATCATAATCATCGGTATAATACCCAAGAATTATAACATCCCTGACCTCGGTTATGAATTAACCCTAGTTGTTTTGCCTAAGATATGTAATTAAATCCTTGTTATTATCTTTTGGCATGTAATTAAGTTCCTAAGGAACATACATTTTCATTTCTGTTCTTTTTAAACAATAATTGTAGTATTGTTTGGTAATACAGGTACCTATGTGCAAATTACCCAATTAGAGGGGTTAACTTGCAAATAACACAGGTTAAGATGTTCCTCTAATAAAGAGACATCATATGAAGGAATATGATGAGGTATGATGGATTTCCCAAGTTTGGGCACCAAGGTGCAGCTTGTGGAGCAATCCTTGTGCTTAAACCCTAATTTTGGTGTAAAGTGCAATATACCCAAAATGTGGGGTGCAACTTGTGCTATACACTTTCTAGAATATCTTTTATGACTCTTGACATCATTTAGAGAAGAAAGGATGAGAGGGGCACTTCTATTAAATAATTGGATAAGAAGGATGACCTTTGTAGTGAAAACACCTAGTATGAGTAAGAAGACCCTTCATATATATATACCTTAGTGTGCATATTGGTTTTCTTTACCCTTAGGTCTTGAGTTTTGATGGGCTTTGATTAAGTTTTTATAGCTTGAACGTGCCTTAGAAATAAGGAGGGACTTGGATGAGAATTACATGCTTTAAGAGGTCCTTATGGTGAAAATCAGCCTAAACTATATAAGCACCTTTCTTTCCAAACCAAGCAAACGTTTTCCTTCACTTCCTCACTTCTTATCTTTCTCAACAGGCCAAAGCAAAGCTCAGGAGCTCAAGGGGACGACCAACCTGTTCTAGGTAAGAGAACACCACCTTCTAGCTTGGATTCATGGAGGAAATCGTATTACAAGGTTGAATTGCTAGTTTTCTTACTTAGGTTCCTTGTTCTAGCCGACCATCCCCATCTTTTTCTTGAAGAATTGACCTTGGCTGACCTATGGAACTCAAGACGCCATTAAAGGCTTGAATCTTGGAAGCCCGGAAGCTCTAGGAACCACGTTTGAGGTGGGTTTTATAACTCTAACTCTTAACTTTGTTATGCATATCTTTGTTCTTGTTTTCTATGATTAGTTCTTCTTCTACCTCCCTTCTTCCTTGCTCTTTTGCAAGCAAAACGGTGGAGGAACTGACCTGAACATAGGTTGAGGATGATGGGAGTGGATTCATAGGTCACTTTATGAAACGACCTTGGACCCTTTTGGTCCAAACGGGTGCAACTCGTTTAAGGTCAAACGGGCTCAACCCGTTTGATCTCAAACGATCCTGCAAGATCGTTTGGATCAAAACGACCCCAAGAATATTTCATAGGGTTGACCAAGATATGACCGTTTGAGGGTCTGTTCATAATGTATTGAATTTCCTTCCTACAAAGAATTATAATCTAATTCCTAACCAATTGAGAGTTGAAGGCACTTCAACACCCTAACCCTAATCGGGTTGAAATTGCTGATTTTAATTATAGATCTTGTTGGGGTTCACCCAAACGGTCTCACACTCGTTTAGTGACACCCCAAGATTGTTTGGAGGTCTAGGGTTAAGGAAAATTGATCCATTGTAGGTCCAATTTCAATAGGTTGAAGAATTGATAAAAGTGCTGATTTTAGACCTAATTAGGGTTCAATCCTAATCAAATCAACTTAGATTTTGGTCAAACTTTGGTCAAACGGTCTCAAGACCGTTTGGAGGTCATCCAAACGATCTCAAGACCGTTTGGGCCAATTTTGGGCCCAATTGGAGTTCAATTGATGGGTTCAATTACAATTTGTTTCACATTATTGAGAATTGATGATTAGCCGATTGGAAACCCTAATTGAGTTAGACTTAACCCTAATTGGCTTTCAATTAAGAGTCAAATTGGAGTCCAATTGATTGAGTCTCATCCTAATTGACTCAATCTGTAAGTGGTTAACATGGCTTTGACCAATTAAAGGCTTCAACATAGGAAACCCTATTCAAACATAACCTATGTGTCACCTTTTATGTTCATGCGGTTTGGACCCAAGTAAGTTCACACGCATTTGAGTCCAAACGAGTTCACACTCATTTAAGTCCAAATGAGTCTACACTCGTTTGATCTCAAAAAGGGTTCACACTCGTTTGATCTCAAACGGGTTTACACTCGTTTGATCTCAAACGGGTTCATACTCGTTTGATCTCAATTGGGTTCACACCCGTTTAGACTCAAGTGGATTCACACCTGTTTAAGATCAAGTGGGTCCACCCTCATTTAAGGCCCAAATGGGTTCTAGGTCGTTTGAGGTTAAACAAGTTCAAGGTCATTTAAGAATCAAATGGGTTGAAGGTTGAAGATCAAACCCTAAACCAATTGGAGATTTTCAAGGTTGATTATACTTAATCACTTGAAGGTGTAAATGGTTCAATGATGATCTAATCTAAACCATAATGGTAACTTAAGATATTAAGGGACTAAGCGATTAATGAATTGACCCATGAGGATGATCAATGGGTAATTTACCAAAATGCCCCTGAGAGGTTTAATTGAGTTATACCTTGTTCTAATCAAACCCGAATCACTTGATAGTGGTGATTTGGTTTATGTAGATCAAAGGGGACTTAACCTAACCTAATCTAAGTGGTGTAGTCACCATCTACTAGTGAAAGGAGAGAGAAAGTACCATTTATAGTGGAAACTCAAGTAAAATACCTTCAATATACATGAATGTGCATGATTAGGGTATGATCCACTTATGAGAGATCATGGAAACCCTAATTATGGTAATTGGTGGATCTTGATCTTATCTGAGGGCTTTAATGATGATGTTTCTCATACATGGTGATGTAATGAGATTAATTCACCATGAGGTGAATAGTAAACCCTAATTATAGGGTGATGACATATATTGTGAATAGTAAACCCTAATTGATGAAAATCAGGGAATCTAACCCTTGTAAGAAAATAAGGGTACAACCCTTGATATGAACTGCTTACTATTATCAGTTGAATTAACCATGCAGGTTTCTATACATGATGGTGATCATATCCATGTAAGAATTATGATTTCATATTCATTGGAAGCATGTTATTAGCTTTATGAATAATGACATATGTTGATGCCTAGTAAGTGGCATCTTATGAGAATGATAGGCTGTAAGAGCCATGAATATCATCAAGGTCATGCTTGTCAAATGACTTGTGATTGGACGATTGAGAAATGATAATTGATGTGAGTTAGACTTGATACATTTAGTATTCTACTTTCATAGCTGCTATGCTAATGATTAATGTTTGAAAACATGTATGATGCTAAAAGAATACTGAAATGTACCTAATAACCAAGTTTAATCATATCATGTAGAGCCCTGATCATAGATCCATCATTGTCAGAGTTTAAATGATGGTGAAATAGGTTTTTCTAAGGGAACTCCTGGATCACATACTTTAGAGTATGTGGGGGAATATGGATGTGTATATCCTTACATCCTAGTATAGGAGTTGATGTTGATGTATCTTAACCCATCAACCCTTCACTATATGTTTATACTGGGATGATGTAACACTATTCTTCCAAGGGAATCTTTTATATCGCATCGATGAGAGATAAACATGAAATCTTTCGATGGCGAAGAGAGTGCAGAATGCCACTGTGACTCTAATAGCGAAGTACCAGAATACCCTGGTAAGCTATATTAGCAGGGACACTAGATGTCCTGCATGTTTATCCTCATTCTGACTGAGGTAGTTGAAGGTCATGAGAATCTGGCTCTTTCGATGACCTAGTATGATACCGATGCGACTTACTAGTGATCGGTTGGAGCATGAGCGGTATACCTCATCTCCGCATGGCATAATGATGTTTGTAAAACATAATCAACCGCGTAGCATAACTGCTTAGGTTGAACTACGAGGAACATTGATTGATATTACATTGCTTGTTTCTAATATCCTGTTCAAGCATTAGTATACGTGTTCTTCATATTCCTTAAATAAAGATGAGTATTTTTTATCAGGCCTGCTGTGAGTAACCTAAATTACCTGCTCATGATATTCCTTTGATTGCTTTTAACAAAGTTTCTGGCGGAGAGTTATAACTCTCGCTGGGACAATTATTTAAAATTATCTCACCCCATAGATTTCTACCTTTAAGTGGACGTCGAGGTCAAAGGAACCGATCTGCAGGTGGATATCAGCAACAGCAGAAAATTCTGGAGCAGCAGTGACTTCAGGTGGAAACACTGTGCTGTCTAGTCTTGTAGTCAGAATAGTCTTATGTCGTCTCTGTACACTCAGGTCCTAGTAGTTCGTTGATCTGAGAATTTTGAAATCTTGAGATTTTGTATCATGACTTATATAATCACTCGAGAAGTGATTTATCAGAGATGTAAACAGTTCATCTTACTTTTATAAAAGGAGTTTTAGGTTTTTAAGATCTCGTTTTCGAAAAATTTTAATTTCTCGTGATTTTCATATTTCGCTATTAATCGAATCACTTCTGCTATGTTTATCTTGTGTTTTGGAGATCAGAGCCCACAATTAGTGGTATCAGAGTTCTAGGTTCGCTGAGTCTACAGAGACATAGGACTTAGAGTGTCACGTCTATCCTTAGTACTTCTTTCTTATCTAATAGAGTCTTCTGCTCCTCAGGAGAAGAAGATAATTAAGGATGTCTGGACCACAGGAGGAGTATGAGGCCGAAAGTAGTGTTGCTGCGCCTCGAGAAGGTGCAAGGAACCTAGAAATAGAGCAACATGTACCTGAGCCACCTGTGGAGCCACCTCGGTTTGACCCAGATGACATGGGAAACCCAGTTGTTCAAACTATGTTTGGGCAGTTTATGACTGCCATGACACATATCACCGACAGGATGCCCATGCTTGCACCTAGGGCACCTGTCCAGTCTGAGGGTCAAGGTATCGGTAAAACGTTCGAGCGACTTCGTCAGGTCGGAGCAACTGAATATTTTGGAACAGCTAACCCTGCTGATGCTAATCTGTGGTTAACTGAGTTGGAGAAAGCTTTCATAATCCTTAACATCCCCGAAAGTGAGAAGGTTAGACATGCTGTCTATCTTCTCAAAGGTAGTGCTGGTCACTGGTGGACCATGGAAGAGCAGAAGAGGCCTGGAATAGAGATCTCGTGGGAAGACTTTCGTCGGGAATTTTTCTGTAGATATTTTCCAAAGACCTTCCTGGACGAGAAGATCTCTCAGTTTGAGAGACTGAGACAGGGTATGATGAACATTAGCGAGTATGAGGCTAAGTTCATGGATTTGTTGCGATTCTGTCCGCATATGGCTACCACAGATGAAGAAAGGATTAGGAGGTTTGAGAAGGGTTTGAATGCCGACATGACTACTCCCGTGTCTGCACTAGAAAATCGGGAGAGATTCTCTACCTTTGTTGAGTCAGTCCGAAGGATAGAGAGATCCGTAGTCGAGAAAAGACAAACCCAAAAGAGATATCCACAGTTCCATGGATCTTCATCTAGAGACTTTAAGAAGCCTAGATTCTCTGCACCTACACCTCCACCACCCAGATCGAGTTCTCAGACTCAGTGGTCCCCAAGTAGAGGTAGAGGACGAGGTTTACCGCCACGAGAGACTCACAGTTCAGCATCAATATCGGTCACAGGACCGCCAAGACCACAACAACTGGAGAGAAGTTGCTATAACTGTGGGAAGGTGGGACATCTGATGAAGGACTGTAGGTCTAGGTCTGTCAGTGTGACACAGCCTCTGAGGTAGGATCAACAGGGATCACAGAGAAGGCAGTCTCAAGGAGCAACTAGAGGACGTGGGCAAGCATCTCAGGCTGGATCGTCAGCACCAACTCAACCTCAGGCGACAGTGAGGTTCTATGCTATGAACCCACCAGAAGCAGTAGTCAATCCACGGGTTGTGGCAGGTCATATGGAACTTTTATATTCTGATATGTCTAAATCCTGTGTGGTATCTGTTTTGATTGACCCGGGTGCTACACACTCCTTTGTCACTCGAAGAGTGATTCGTAACTGTAATATGACAGTTAGACATAGGGCAGATAGCTTGTTGCTTGAAACTCCATTGAGAGGATCTGCTGTTTTGCAAGAGGTATGCTCTCCCTGCATCCTCTTCTTTTCTGATCATCGCATTCAAGTGGATCTTATACCACTTGATATGCAAGGATTTGATATAATCTTGGGGATGGATACCTTGGAAAGGTATAGAGTTGTCTTGGGTTGTAAATCCAAGCAGGCTGTGTTTGTTGATGAGAGCAACACATGGATCTTTCAAGGAGAGAGAAAGATTCTACCCACCTTTCTTGTGTCTGCCATGGTTGCTGATAAGCTAATGAGGCAAGGATGTTATGCATTCTTGGCCCATGTGATAGATACCACCATGAAGAGTCCTAACCTTGCTGAAGTTCCTATAGTCAGGGAATTTGAAGATGTATTTCCTGAAGAACTTACAGGTATTCCATCGCCTCGGGAAATTGATTTTGAAATCAATTTGATCCCAGATACCCAACCTATAGCACAAACATCGTATAGGATGGCACCTGCTGAGATGGCAGAACTCAAGAAACAGCTTCAAGAGTTGCTTGAGAAAGGTTTTATCCGACCGAGTACTTCACCTTGGGGTGCTCTGGTTTTGTTGTTAAAAAGAAAGATGGATCAATGTGATTATGCATCGATTATAGACAATTAAATAAAGTAACAATAAAGAATAAGTACCCTTTGCTGAGGATTGATGATCTCTTTGACCAGTTGCGTGGTGCAACCATCTTCTCAAAGATAGACTTGAGGTCTGGATATCATCAACTCCGTATTAAGGATAGTGACATATCCAAGTCTGCCTTCAGAACAAGGTATGGTCACTATGAGTTCACAGTTATGTCCTTTGGACTAACTAATGCACCGGCTGCATTTATGGAACTTATGAATAGAATCTTCCGACCTTTCCTCAATCAGTGTGTTGTTGTCTTCATAGATGACATTCTGATCTATAGTAGAGATGCACAGCAGCATGAACAACATCTTCGTCAAGCTCTAACTTTGCTAAGAGAACATAAGCTATACGCTAAGTTTAGCAAGTGTGAGTTTTGGTTGCCAGAAGTATCTTTCCTTGGTCATGTGGTATCTGCCTCGGGTATTCGTGTTGACCCTAAAAAGGTAGAATCTGTTCTACAGTGGGAACAACCGAAAACACCGATGGAGATTCAAAGTTTCCTAGGGTTAGCTGGCTACTACCGAAGGTTCATTAAGAACTTCAGTTCTATAGCCTTACCCTTGACTAGGTTAACCCGGAAGGATATTCTTTTGTCTGGAGTGATAAGTGCCAGCAATCTTTTCAGTTGCTGAAGGAGAGGTTGACAAGTACACCTGTGCTTGTGCTACCTAAGCAAGGCAAAGGATACATAATTTTCTGTGATGCCTCTAAGAATGGACTCGGGTGTGTGTTGATGCAGGATAAACAAGTGATTTCTTTTGCTTCCCGACAGCTTAAGAAACACGAAGAGAATTATCCGACACACGATCTAGAGTTAGCTACTGTGGTTCATGCCTTGAAGATCTGGAGACATTATCTCTACGGAGAGACATTTCAGATTTTCACAGATCACAAGAACCTTAAGTATATCTTTTCTCAGCATGAACTTAACATGAGGCAACGTCGCTGGATGGAGTTAATCAAGGACTACGATTGTACAATAGATTACCATCCAGGAAAGTCCAATGTAGTTGCAGATGCCTTGAGTAGGAAATCAGCAACATCATCCTCTGATAGGACACAATTAAACTCTTTAGTATGCCCTAGGAGAGATATGTTTATCTCCTTAAGGCAAGACAATGTACGGATGAAGGTGTCATGGATTGCCGGGTTGTTGGCTGAGATGCATATCAAACCCACCCTAAGAGAGCAGATTAAGGAGGCACAGCAAGTTGATGTTGCAGTTCAGCATATCAGATCTGAGTATGGTGATGAGAAGCGAGAAGGTTTTCATGAATCAGATGATCAAGTGGCATGCTATCATGGGGGGATGATAGTACCAGATGTAGATAACCTGAGGAAGTTAGTCCTGGAGGAAGCTCATTATTCAATGTATGCTATGCATCCAGGAAGCACCAAGATGTATCGAAACTTGAAAGATATGTATTGGTGGCCTGGGATGAAGAAGGACGTAGTTGAGTTTGTTCTGAGGTGTCCAGTGTGTTAGCAAGTTAAAGCTGAACACTAGAAGCGTGCAGGAACAATGCAACCTTTACCCATACCACAGTGGAAGTGGGATCATGTAACCATGGACTTTGTTGTTGGTCTACCTAGAACAAACAAAGGACATGATTCCATTTGGGTAATTGTTGATAGGTTGACTAAGACAGCGCATTTCTTACCTGTCAAAACAACCTATTCTGCTGAAAGGTTATCCCAGTTATATGTTCAAGAGATAGTGCATTTGCACGGAGTTCCTGTCACCATAGTTTCTGACAGAGGTCCTTAGTTCACAAGTCATTTTTGGGAACTGCTACATAGAGCACTAGGCACCCAGTTAAGGTTTAGTACATCCTTTCATCCACAAACGGATAGACAGTCAGAAAGGACTATACAGACCTTAGAAGATCTGTTGAGAGCATATGTTCTCCAGTTCACAGGAAGTTGGGATCTGCACCTAAGCTTGATAGAGTTTTCCTATAACAATAGCTATCAACATAGTATTGATATGGCACCTTATGAAGCCTTGTATGGCAGACGTTGTAGATCACCCTTATGCTGGTATGAGACTGGTGAACATCAATTGTTAGGTCCTGATCTTGTGCAGCAGACTACGGAAAAGATTAAAGTAATACAACAATAGATTAAGACTGCACAAGATAGGCAAAAATCTTATGTTGACAAGCGTCGTAGACCGTTGGAGTTCCAGGTTGGAGACAGAGCATATCTCAAGGTCTCGCCTTGGAAAGGAGTCCTTCGCTTTGGAAGGAAAGGGAAGTTAGCTCCTAGATTTATAGGGCCTTATCCAATCATTGAACGGGTTGGAAAGGTAGCCTATAGACTAGAGTTACCACCAGAATTACAAAAACTACACCCTGTGTTTCACATTTCTATGTTAAGGAAATGGCATCCCTATACCGAGTCAGTTCTACAACCTATGGAAGTAGAATTGAATGAAGATATAACTTATGAGGAAGGACCGGTGTCAATCCTTGATAACAGAATAACAAAGCTAAAGAAGAAAGAGATAAGTCTTGTAAAAGTTCTCTGGAATCACTGTGGTGTTGAAGAAGCCACTTGGGAACTAGAGGAAGAGATGAGAAGGAAATATCCTACTCTTTTCTCTTAATACATTTTATCGATTTCGAGGACGAAATCCTTGTAAGGGGTGGATAATTTGTAACATCCCTAACCTGGGTTATGAATTAACCCTAGGTGTTTTGCCTAAGATATGTAATTAAATCCTTGTGATTATCTTTTGGCATGTAATTAAGTTCCTAAGGAACATACATTTTCATTTCTGTTCTTTTTAAACAATGATTGTAGTATTGTTTGGTAATACAGGGACCTATGTGCAAATTACCCAATCAGAGGGGTTAACTTGAAAATAACACATGTTAAGATGTTCCTCTAATAAAGAGACATCATATGAAGGAATATGATGAGGTATGATGAATTTCCCAAGTTTGGGCACCAAGGTGCAGCTTGTGGAGCAATCCTTGTGCTTAAACCCTAATTTTGGTGTAAAGTGCAATTTATCCAAAATGTGGGGTGCAACTTGTGCTATACACTTTCTAGAATATCTTTTATGACTCTTGACATCATTTAGAGAAGAAAGGATGAGAGGGGCACTTCTATTAAATAATTGGATAAGAAGGATGACCTTTGTAGTGAAAACACCTAGTATGAGTAAGAAGACCCTTCATATATATATACCTTAGTGTGCATATTGGTTTTCTTTACCCTTAGATCTTGAGTTTTGATGGGCTTTGATTAAGTTTTGATATCTTGAACGTGCCTCAGAAATAAGGAGGGACTTGGATGAGAATTACATGCTTTAAGAGGTCCTTATGGTGAAAATCAGCATAAACTATATAAGCACCTTTCTTTCCAAACCAAGCAAACATTTTCCTTCACTTCCTCACTTCTTATCTTTCTCAACCGGACAAAGCAAAGCTCAGGAGCTCAAGGGGATGACCAACCTGTTCTAGGTAAGAGAACACCACCTTCTAGCTTGGATTCATGGAGGAAATCGTATTACAAGGTTGAATTGCTAGTTCTCTTACTTAGGTTCCTTGTTCTAGCCGACCATCCCCATCTTTTTCTTGAAGAATTGACCTTGGCCGACCTGTGGAACTCAAGACGCCAATAAAGGCTTGAAGCTTGGAAGCCTGGAAGCTCTAGGAACCACGTTTGAGGTGGGTTTTATAACTCTAACTCTTAACTTTGTTATGCATATCTTTGTTCTTGTTTTCTATGATTAGTTCTTCTACCTCCCTTCTTCCTTGCTCTTTTGCAAGCAAAACGGTGGAGGAACCGACCTGAACAGAGGTTGACGATGATGGGAGTGGATTCCTAGGTCACTTTATGAAACGACCTTGGACCCTTTTGGTCCAAACGGGTGCAACTCGTTTAAGGTCAAACGGGTTCAACCCGTTTGATCTCAAACGATCCTGCAAGATCGTTTGGATCAAAACGACCCCAAGACCGTTTCATAGGGTTGACCAAGGTATGGCCATTTTAGGGTCTGTTCATAATCTATTGAATTTCCTTCCTACAAAGAATTATAATCTAATTCCTAACCAATTGAGAGTTGAAGGCACTTCAACACCCTAACCCTAATCGGGTTGAAATTGCTGATTTTAATTATAGATCTTGTTGAGTTTTGGGTTGGAGGATCCAAACGGGTTCAAACCCATTTGGGGTTCACCCAAACGGTCTCAAACTCGTTTAGTGACACCCCAAGACCGTTTGGAGGTCTAGGGTTAAGGAAAATTGATCCATTGTAGGTCCAATTTCAATAGGTTGAAGAATTGATAAAAAAGTGTTGATTTTAGACCTAATTAGGGTTCAATCCTAATCAAATCAACTTATATTTTGGTCAAACTTTGGGCGAACAGTCTCAAGACCATTTGGAGGTCATCCAAACGATCTCAAGACCGTTTGGGCCAAGTTTGGGCCCAATTGGAGTTCAATTGATGGGTTCAATTACAATTTGTTTCACATTATTGAGAATTGATGATTAGCCGATTGGAAACCCTAATTGAGTTAGACTTAACCCTAATTGGCTTTCAATTAAGAGTCAAATTGGAGTCCAATTGATTGAGGCTCATCCGAATTGACTCAATCTGTAAGTGGTTAACATGGCTTTGACCAATTAAAGGCTTCAACATAGGAAACCCTATTCAAACATAACCTATGTGTCACCTTTTATGTTCATGCGGTTTGGACCCAAGTAAGTTCACACGCGTTTGAGTCCAAATGAGTTCACACTCGTTTAAGTCCAAACGAGTCTACAGTCATTTGATCTAAAAAAGGGTTCACACTCGTTTGATCTCAAACGGGTTTACACTCGTTTGATCTCAAACGGGTTCATACTCGTTTGATCTCAATTGGGTTCACACCCGTTTAGACTCAAGTGGATTCACACCCGTTTAAGATCAAGTGGGTCCACACTCATTTAAGGCCCAAATGGGTTCTAGGTCGTTTGAGGTTAAATGAGTTCAAGGTCATTTAAGAATCAAATGGGTTGAAGGTTGAAGATCAAACCCTAAACCAATTGGAGATTTTCAAGGTTGATTATACTTAATCACTTGAAGGTGTAAATGGTTCAATGATGATCTAATCTAAACCATAATGGTAACTTAAGATATTAAGGGACTAAGCGATTAATGAATTGACCCATGAGGATGATCAATGGGTAATTTACCAAAATGCCCCTGAGAGGTTTAATTGAGTTATACCTTGTTCTATAAAACCCGAATCACTTGATAGTGGTGATTTGGTTTATGTAGATCAAAGGGGACTTAACCTAACCTAATCTAAGTGGTGTAGTCACCATCTACTAGTGAGAGGAGAGAGAAAGTACCATTTATAGTGGAAACTCAAGTAAAATACCTTCAATATACATGAATGTGCATGATTAGGGTATGATCCACTTATGAGAGATCATGGAAACCCTAATTATGGTAATTGGTGGATCTTGATCTTATCTGAGGGATTTAATGATGATGTTTCTCATACATGGTGATGTAATGAGATTAATTCACCATGAGGTGAATAGTAAACCCTAATTCTAGGGTGATGACATATATTGTGAATAGTAAACCCTAATTGATGAAAATCAGGGAATCTAACCCTTGTAAGAAAATAAGGGTACAACCCTTGATATGAACTGCTTACTATTATCAGTTGAATTAACCATGCAGGTTTCTATACATGATGGTGATCATATCCAAGTAAGAATTATGATTTCATATTCATTGGAATCATGTTATTATCTTTATGAATAATGACATATGTTGATGCCTAGTAAGTGGAATCTTATGAGAATGATAGGTTGTAAGATCCATGAATATAATCAAGGTCATGCTTGTCAAATGACTTGTGATTAGACGATTGAGAAATGATAATTGATGTGAGTTAGACTTGATACATTTAGTATTCTACTTTCATAGCTGCTATGCTAATGATTAATGTTTGAAAACATGTATGATGCTAAAAGAATACTGAAATGTACCTAATAACCAAGTTTAATCATATCATGTAGAGCCCTGATCATAGATCCATCATTGTCAGAGTTTAAATGATGGTGAAATAGGTTTTCCTAAGGGAACTCCTGGATCACATACTTTAGAGTATGTGGGGGAATATGGATGTGTATATCATTACATCCTAGTGTAGGAGTTGATGTTGATGTATCTTAACCCATCAACCCTTCACTATATGTTTATACCGGGATGATGTAACACTATTCTTCCAAAGGAATCTTTTATACCGCATCGATGAGAGATAAACATGAAATCTTTCGATGGCGAAGAGAGTGCAGAATGCCACTGTGACTCTAATAGCGAAGTACCAGAATACCCTGGTAAGCTATATTAGCAGGAACACTAGATGTCATGCATGTTTATCCTCATTCTGACTGAGGTAGTTGAAGGTCATGAGAATCCGGCTCTTTCGATGACCTAGTATGATACCGATGCGACTTACTAGTGATCGGTTGGAGCATGAGAGGTATACCTCATCTCCGCAGGGCATAATGATGTTTGTAAAACATAATCAACCGCGTAGCATAACTGCTTAGGTTGAACTACGAGGAACATTGATTGATATTACATTGCTTGTTTCTAATATCCTGTTCAAGCATTAGTATACGTGTTCTTCATATTCCTTAAATAAAGATGAGTATTTGTTATCAGGCCTGCTGTGAGTAACCTAAATTACATGCTCATGATATTCCTTTGATTGCTTTTAACAAAGTTTCTGGCGGAGAGTTATAACTCTCGCTGGGACAATTATTTAAAATTGTCTCACCCCGTAGATTTCTACCTTTAGGTGGATGTCGAGGTCGAAGGAACCGATCTGCAGGTGGACATCAGCAACAGCAGCAAATTCCGGAGCAGCAGTGACTTCAGGTGGAAACATTGTGCTGTCTAGTCTTGTAGTCAGAATAGTTTTATGTCGTCTCTGTACACTCAGGTCCTAGTAGTTCGTTGATTTGAGAATTTTGAAATCTTGAGATTTTGTATCATGAAGTATATAATCACTCGAGAAGTGATTTATCAGAGATGTAAATAGTTCATCTTACTTTTATAAAAGGAGTTTCAGGTTTTTAAGATCTCGTTTTCGAAAAATTTTAATTTCTCGTGATTTTCGTATTCCGCTGTTAATCGAATTCCTTCCGCTATGTTTATCTTGTGTTTTGGAAATTAGAGCCCATAAGAATAATAATGAGCAGGTAATGCAGAGTGTTATGAGGCATGATTAAGAAAAGGATATAATCTCTACTGTCACTTTGTGTTGATAATGCGCTTAATCCTAAATGTCACCCTGTCTTGATAATATGCATTTCTAAGTTATTCATGATGATTATTGAATAGTGCTAACCATGCAGGTAATGCATAGCCAAATGAAAGGCTATGAGGAATGAATATATGAGAACAATGAAATGACACGTACATTATGAATGATGTTCCATGGTAATGATATAGGCCTTGAGAGGCAGTGGCACTATGTGATGAGGGATTGAGATCCCATGGTATGTGATGGTCCTTGAGATAGATCTGGATGGTTGGCAAGAGGCCAAGTGATAAAATGTGATGTTGGATCCTTGAGATGGATCAGGTTGATGTGATTACAATAATAGCATAATGTTGAGTTTATGTTGTTTACTTTCTGTTATATCTTGCATGTTATGTAACTTGGTTGAATCTTGCAATCCATCTAAAAGTTACTAATTAATCATAGTGCAATCTATCATGTAGTTTGCCCTGGCCATAGATCCATCATCGCCAGGACTTGGTGATGGTGAAATGGGTTCTCCTGCGAGTTAACCCAGAGCGCATATTTTTGAATATGCGAGGTTTCTCCTAGCCTCAAATAGAGAGGTAAACGAGTGCAGCTGCGGTTGCAGACTCAGATATGTGATGAGCATGGTGAACAGGCCCATGGCTCCGGATATGTGATATGGTGATCATGAATGCGTTCATGGCTCAGAGCATGGTGATCAAGCTTGTGGCTCAGTTTTACTAGCGTCGTGACCTGTACCGAGGCGGGCTAGGCAGAGGGTAGCCTGAGGAGCTGACCCTATGGCTTAAGACCACTTGAGCATGAGACTGTGGTCCTGCTTTGTTTCTCATGTACTGACCACGAGGGGTGAGGTCATGGATTCCGGCTCTTCCATTGACCTTGTATGGCAGCGGCTATGGGCTTCACAGCCGAAGGTTGGATTTGAACAGTACGGTTCACTTCCTCAGGGCATAATAAAATGTAATCCAGTCGTTTAGTACTTACTTCTTAAGAAAAACACAAAACATTGGTTGAGGCCTTGTTTGTGTAGATACTCTCATTATATGTTGTAGTTACTTATATGTTCTTCATATGAAGTAGAACTCATATATCTTGCCTTGTTAATCATGTTTCACATGTAATACTTGGATACATCGGGTAAGCTTAGATAGCTTTATTTCATAGACTGCTCTTGCTATACTTTTCATCAGTTAACTGCTTTATGTATATGTCCATCTGAGGTTTTTTAGTTTCGGCGGGGAGTTATGTTTCCCACCTGGACAATGTTCAATTGTCTCACCCCGCTAGTTTACACCCTTTTTAGGTGGACGAGCTAGACGTGGTGGTGGTCGCGTTGTTGTGGCCGAGCAACAAGAAGATCAGTAGAATGCAAGCGATGGATATGCTGCTGTTTTGGATGTTTGTGATAGAGTCTAGAGTCATCCATGTACTCTCAGGTCGTTGGCGGTGTTTTGAGGTTGTTTCACGATGTACATCTGTAGATGTTTTGTATATCCTGTTGCTGGCTGGATGTGGGCCTTTGTGTATATGAACAGGTGGTGAACTCATGTTATGATAGGACAGTTGTTGCTCTAAGCTGTGGACATGTATCAAGGCTTGGTTGAATGTATATAACCTATTTTTTTGTAGGATGTGGACTTGAATGTAATAGTTTCTCAGTTTATCAGTTTTCCGCAATCGGTTTTAATTAACCCGTGTTTTTTATAATCTGTGGTTATGGTGATTTCTGCACGTTTTCGCGTAACACCTCGTTGTCTGAGTGATAGTGGGATGTGTTGCCACAAGTTTTTGGTATCAGAGCTTTAGGTTCGCTGAGTCTACAGGGATTTAGGACTAGGTTGTGTTTGTTCTTATGCGTTTTCCAAATTTCCTCACAATTATCTTCTGCCTCAGTGGAAGAAAAACCAAGATGTCTGGAAACCATGAAGAACATGCTGATGAGCACAGTGATGCTGCATCAGTCGATGGAGCTTTTGAGCAGGCACATGGAGATCAGGTGCCTGAGGTCCCCCAACCTAACCCAGCCATTCTTGAACATCCTGCCTACCAACAGCTTATGGGGCAAATGATGGCTACGATGAATCTCATGGTTGAGCGATTACCAGTGCCTCCTTTGCAGGCACAGGTTCCCCATGGAGAAGCATCGGGTATTGGGAAGACCTTCGAGCGGCTTCGCCGAGTCAGAGCTTCGGATTATGCTGGAACGGCTGACCCAGCAGATGCAGATCTGTGGTTGACAAGTCTTGAGAAGGCTTTCTAGATCCTTGACATCCCCGAAGCAGACAAAGTAAAGCACGTTGTCTACCTTCTGATAGGCAGTGCTTGTCACACCCCGATCTCACACTAACCACTAATCACGAGATTAGGGCGCGACGGAGGGATTATCACATAAACAAATCACTGAGAACTTTTTCTTTTTAAAACCTCGTAATGATATCTGGATTATTGCTGTAAACTAAAACATAATAAACTATTGCGGAAGCATTTCAATTAAACTGGCTAGAGAACATAAACAGAGTTTACAACATGTACCATTGTTTAACAGAAAGTAAAACATAACAGTTAATTTACATCTTTTACTCATTCGCCATACATACTCTCTCTCACCCACACCATGTCCCAAGGACCGAGGGGAAAGGATTAAGAGACCTCTAACTAAACTAACTACATATACCTTCTACTGCCAAAAACTAGGATGGAAAGATCCTTCAGATTCCTAGAACTGTTGTTGACCTGAAAATGTTTGAGTAGAGGAGTGAGCCTACTCGCTCAGTGAATAGTTTTTCATTTAACTATCACTAAACAACTCGTCAAGTTTATTATTCAGATTAATATACAAGAAATACTACACTGAGCAGTTCTAAAACAATATAATTGAAATAACGAAGAATGTAAATATTGCATCCAAAGAATAACTACTAGAAGACTATGCTCTAGTCTTCCTTAATTCTTTCATTTATAAGGAACTCTGTGAACCTATATGATCATATTTTAGCTTATGCCCTGATCTATGCAGTGTACCCTGCATAGAGACTCGCAGTGCACTACGACCACACCGTACAAGACTTAGCGACACACCCGGGAAATGCTAAGTCTGACTTCTCGTCCTGGTCTGCACAGGACTCTCAGGCGCTCAAGGGCCTCACTGCACTCTCAAAAGAGTGTACTCTAGACTCCTCCTCTAACCTGAGTACACAGGCGCAGGGAGTCAACACTGGGTTACCACCAGAATTACTCAACCGGTTGGTGTTGGATAACCCTTCTGTCCTCGTGCCACCAGAATTACTCAACCGGTTGATGTTGGACACGAGTTTCACCCCTAAGGTGCAGACCTCTCAAAGGGGTTCTACGGTGTTCAGGGCACCTAAGTTTAACATTAACATTATGGTACATTTTAAACAGAAATCATAACTCATTTAACATTTCTCACAAGGCTCACACGGCCTGCCATATCATATCATAAGAAACATCTTAACTCATGTATTCAACATATATCATGTCTCAGTAACATCCCTTTCTAGGGCATGTCATATCTCATCACCTGCAATTTACGAGATATGTATTGAAAATAAGAAGCCCTGCAGTATGTAGATATCAACTCAGAGAGAACAAGCATATAAAGTTAAATGCACTAGAAACATACAATTCAACAGTTAAGTATCACCACATCTCATATCGAGACCTTTCATATTACCATAACATGATTCATTGAACACCCTATCCTTAGGGTTTCAGTTACCTCATTCACTTATCACATGGCAACACCCCATCCTTATATCATGCATGCAGGCAGATTTAAAATTCATAAATATCCCAAACTCAAGTCAATTTGGCACATGCATATTGAATTCATTCAATTGTACATCTTAGTGCACTGCTACGAGTAATTTACTTCACATATGAGAATTCATACGTAACATTTGTCAATTCTCTGAAATTCTCGAAAAACGTGCACATTAACCCTAATCCTGGTTTGTGCATCACTTAACTCAATTAAGAGTTAATTACATATCACAATACAATTTAATAACAATACTTGAGAATTTCTGGTAATATTTTAGAGAAATGTGCCATTTCATGTAAATATCAATTTACACATATTAACGTCAAAAGATATATGCAATTAGGGTTTTCATGCATATTTTATTTATTCATATCAACTTTGAAATCGTACATCTGATAATTTATCAGAAATCTTCATTGTCTGGGTTCATACCCAAATCATACCATTTTCAGACATGAATTTCTAATTTCAACATTCAAATGAGCAATTTAGGTTCCAATGAACCATATAAATCTACTGATTCAATCCATACTGTTCAAATGCTAAATTTAATCATATAACAGTGTCTAGAAGCATTTTATGAACTAAAAAGGTCGGGCGACGCCAAACGCTGCCCGACGCCTGATAACGCCTGTTATCAGCGTAATTCGCGCACAAAACAGAAAGTATTCAAACGCCTGAGTTTATTAATGATAAATAAATGAAACCCTACTCACAGCGATTTGGGATATCCGGATTCGTCTGGAAATATGTCCATCTGGGCAAATTTTTTGTTGTCTTCAAGGTTTGATTGCTCTGTTCACATTCCAGTAACCCGTCAGAACAGCTCCTTTACATATTGGTTGAAAACAGGTTCAATCGATGACTGAATAGTGGCTAGGAACAACACACCTTTGCTTGGTTCTCAATTTCGGAGCTCAATGATGGATTTTCCCTACTGTAGGCGCACCCAAACGACACCCCCTTGCCGTGAACAGCAGCAGCTGCTGTAGCTTGGCCACCGGCCAAGGCTGTAGGGCGGCCTGCTAGGCTGGGCGGGTAGGGGAGGAAGAGGAAAGGTGGAGGGAGGAGAGGAGATGAGCTACTAGAATGGAGCAATGGCCAAATCGTCTGTTGTTTGCCTCAGCTACGATCACGCCCCTTCGGAGCTACAACGCCGCTACAGTGCGCCGCCTAAGGAAATGGCTCGACAAAGAAAGATAAGGAAGAAAGGAAAGTAAACGGAAATATAAAGCTGAATTTGGGAAAATTGCAGATTCAACCCAGGAATCTTGCAAACCTCATAACTTTTTCCTCAAAGGCCCAAATCAACTGATTTCTTTTGTAATTTTTCAAGTGTGAGATCCACTACAACCCCAAGGCATAAAAACATGCCAACTATCTTGTCTCAGCTAATAAAAATACTAATCTCTTCTTGGGTACTTATTTAACTTAATGATTAACATTACAATTATCATTAATTACCTCAGGTAGTTAAATCTCAACTATTGATTTACATATTAGCTTATCTTAATTAACCATGATGTTTAACAAAAAAAAATCAGCATTAATCAAGATGTTTCACGTTAATCGAGGTATTTATTGACTATCCCTAATATGGGTTGTAACAATCTCCCTCACTTATAAGAATTTCGTCCCGAAATTCCTAAAAGAGAAAAGGAAACTTGTTACGCATTTAAGATTCAATCTCCCACGTAGCTTCCTCTAGGTTATGATTCCTCCACAGAACTTTCACTAATGATATCTCACGATTCTTGAGTTTCTTGATCCTTCGGTCAACTATCTGTATTGGTCCCTCGACATAGGACACATCTTTCCTGAGTTGTGCAGGTATTGGGTCCACTATCTTCTCTGTACCAGGGTAACATTTCTTCAACAACGATTCATGAAACACATCATGTAAATTAGCCAACTCGGATGGCAAATCCAACTTGTAGGCTACAGGTCCAATCCTTTCAACGACAGGATATAGGCCCATAAACCTAGGAGTCAGTTTACCTCACTTACCAAAACTCAGCACTCCCTTCCATGGTGAAACTTTCAGATACACTTCATTACCAATTGGAAACTCAAGATGTTAACGCCTCTTCTCGACATGACTCTTCTGTCTATTCTGAGCAGCTTTCTATTGCTCTCAGCATGTCCTCAAGAGTCTGAGTGGTCTTCTCAGACTGACCATCCTCTTGTGGGTGATAAGTTGTACTGAATCTTAATTTTTATGCCCAAAGCACAAAGCAACTGATTCCAAAACCTGGATGTGAACTTAGGATCTCTATCTGATATAATTGAAACTGGGATACCATACAATCTGACTATTTCATCCACGTATATCTTAGCCAACTTCAATACAACAAAGGTTGACTTAATATGAAGAAAGTGAGCAGACTAAATTAATCTATCCACAATCATTCATATAGAGTTACAACCTCTAGGTGTCCTGGGAAACCCTATCACAAAATCCATTGTGATATGTTCCCACTTCCACTCAGGTATAGGAAGAGATTGCAAGGTACTTGTAGGTTTCTGGTACTCAGCCTTAACCTGCTGATACACACTGCACCTAGTCACATACTCAGCTACATCCTTTGTCATATCAGGTCACCAGTACAACTCCTTGAGATTCATGTACATCTTAGTGTTACCTGGATACATGGCATACATCGATGCATGTGCTTCCTCAAGAATCTATTCTTCCAAATCATTATCTCAAGGTACATGCAACCTGTCATGCTAATACAACACACCATCATCTGAAAACCTAAACTTTGGTCTCTTTCCCTTTGTCATATTATGCATGATTTGGTGTAACTCACTGTCACCCTGCTGTAGTTTCTTGATCCGATCATAAAAAGTAGGCTTGACTTGCATCTGTGCAATCAAACCACTCTGCTCTGTCACCCCTAAGTCTAAGTTCAACTTTCACATTTCTACTAGCATGTCTTTCTTGAAACAGGCCATAGAGAATGCATCAACTGTTGAACTTAACATTATGCTCAAAGCATCTGCTACCACATTCACCCTTCCAGGGTGATAGTCTATCGTCACATCATAAAGATAGTGACGCCATGTCTTAAGAGCATGAACTACAACAGCTAACTTCAGATCATATATCGGGTAATACTCTGCATTCTATGTTACTTACTTCATGTTATTACTATAAAAATATATTTCATAATGCACTTCACTTATATTAGATTTCTTCTTTTGTTCAAAACACACTTGTTACATTTCAAATTTATATCACACTCTTTTCTCCAAGTCATTTTCATATTGTCTATCTACCCTTCAGATTAGCTACCTTTAAACTCTGGATTTCATTAGTGCTAGTTTACCTTTCATATTGCAAATCTCATGATCTTGTTTTATAGAGATGCTAGTATTCAAGGTCAAATCACTAGCGACATCCCTTGAACTACTACAACTCTAAACATTTTAGGGTTTGATCCTTATCAGTAGCATAATGTTATTGTGATATGACTTTACTCCGTTAGTTTGAAATTCAAACTTTAGATCTCATAAGTTTATCCATCTACTTGTAATGGATACAACAGATATGAATAATCATCAATGAACTATAGATATATAATAGAAATGTAACATCAGCCAAGCTCTCTAGCATAACTTATTAACACAAATGCTACAAATCAACATGATACTTGTTACCCAAGCATCACACATGGCTCACAGGGCCATTCATATCTTGTCACCTCTTACTAGGCAACAACTTATTCACATGGTTCATAAAATCCATACATATTATTACTTTTATTAAGCAACAACAACATCAACACACAAAAAGCCAATCAACATTTATTATATAAATGTCACAGCCCAAACTTGGCTATATTCATCATCTCATCATACCTGCATGGTTATTAGGCATGATAACCGTCATACAAGATATTCATCACATCATGTGATACAATAGTAATACCATCATTCCTTGACCAAGAATTAGGGTTCACTATCAAACAGGGCTTATCATTCCCTTTTCCCCAAATTAGGGTTAGGGTTCCCCATTTCTCATTATTTCAGACCCTCTTGAGTTAACCAACTTTATCTTGTATTAAGGTATTTCCCCTCTTAATGCATTCCATCACAGAATACTCACCCTTAACATATAATGCATAGGCCACACATTAGAATTGTCCAGCTATCTCACATGATATGGACTTATCTTAGTTTAAGGCATAACTTATAAAGTTGCCTATAAACAATCGCAATGATACACTCTCAACTAGGGTTTCACAATGATACACCCTCCACTAGGGTTTACTAATCATGTATTGGATCCATGCATTTGTTATGCATTATTGATTAGTACCATTAAGGGTATTTCTCACCTAATCATTAAATTTAGTCTGACCCTTATTGTGTTCCTTTATTTCAAATTAAGGATTGCTCATATGAGGTCCCAATGTTGGGTCTCCGATATCAGTTCCAACTAATTCTTAGTTGTTCTAATCTTTCTCTTATATCTCAACATCTTAGTGTATATACATTTTTCACCATGATTCGGGTCTAAATTATCCAGAATCTACTTTTATTATATTATTAATAGGAGTCATTAGATCTCAGTAACGCATCCTGCCAGCCGGACCAGGACGAACCTGTAGTCCTGAAGCCAAGAGCTACTCAGGATTAACCAACTCCTATTAATCTCAAACATGTGGAAAGAATATCCACTTAGGGAAAACTCATTTAAACATAACTTCTGGTATACTTAATACAAAGAATATAAACAATAACTAAATCACTTCATGACACACAACAATATAAAAGAATCATATTTATTCTATAAACTGAAAATCTAAATCCATATATATAAGAGCATTTCTAATTATTTCCAATCAAATAAGCAATATTAAACAAGAGATGTATTGCATCCTATATTTAATCTCTTACTCTTACATTAATTTCCAATTTCTTAACCCTAAGATTTCTAGGGTTTCTCTCTAGTCTATCCTTCCTCTGCATACCTGGCCAGGGCATCCAGAGAAGAATAGACAGAGTAGCTTGATACTGGTCAATCTAAGTATTCAGACACCTGGCCAGGGTATCTAAACACTTAGACCTCCCAGAGCTAAAGACACATCATTTCTTATCCATCTTAATTATAATTCTATCTTTTGATCCTAATGATCCCTGATAACTCAGCTTAAACTCTCAACTTGATTCTCATGACCACGTCCTCTTCCTGCCATCTGCAATACTATAACAGAACACTTCCTGTTAGAAAATTGCAGTTAGAAGGAAGACACTTAAGTCTTAATCCTATTGGTCTCTTATCGTCCCCTGACCTTGACTTAGAGTATTCATATACTCAACCTATGCTCTGATACCAAGATGTCACACCCCGATCTCACACTAACCACTAATCACGAGATTAGGGCGCGACGGAGGGATTATCACATAAACAAATCACTGAGAACTTTTTCTTTTTAAAACCTCGTAATGATATCTGGATTATTGTTGTAAACTAAAACATAATAAACTATTGCGGAAGCATTTCAATTAAACTGGCTAGAGAACATAAATAGAGTTTACAACATGTACCATTGTTTAACAGAAAGTAAAACATAACAGTTAATTTACATCTTTTACTCATTCTCCATACATACTCTCTCTCACCCACACCATGTCCCAAGGACCGAGGGGAAAGGATTAAGAGACCTCTAACTAAACTAACTACATATACCTTCTACTGCCAAAAACTAGGATGGAAAGATCCTTCATATTCCTGGAACTGTTGCTGACCTGAAAATGTTTGAGTAGAGGAGTGAGCCTACTCGCTCAGTGAATAGTTTTTCATTTAACTATCACTAAACAACTCGTCAAGTTTATTATTCAGATTAATATACAAGAAATACTACACTGAGCAGTTCTAAAACAATATAATTGAAATAACGAAGAATGTAAATATTGCATCCAAAGAATAACTACTAGAAGACTATGCTCTAGTCTTCCTTAACTCTTTCATTTATAAGGAACTCTGTGAACCTATATGATCATATTTTAGCTTATGCCCTGATCTATGCAGTGTACTCTGCATAGAGACTCGCAGTGCACTACGACCACACCGTACAAGACTTAGCGACACACCCGGGAAATGCTAAGTCTGACTTCTCGTCCTGGTCTGCACAGGACTCTCAGGCGCTCAAGGGCCTCAGGCTCACAAGGGCCTCACTGCACTCTCAAAAGAGTGTACTCTAGACTCCTCCTCTAACCTGAGTACACAGGCGCAGGGAGTCAACACTGGGTTACCACCAGAATTACTCAACCGGTTGGTGTTGGATAACCCTTCTGTCCTCGTGCCACCAGAATTACTCAACCGGTTGATGTTGGACACGAGTTTCACCCCTAAGGTGCAGACCTCTCAAAGGGGTTCTACGGTGTTCAGGGCACCTAAGTTTAACATTAACATTATGGTACATTTTAAACAGAAATCATAACTCATTTAACATTTCTCACAAGGCTCACACGGCCTGCCATATCATATCATAAGAAACATCTTAACTCATGTATTCAACATATATCATGTCTCAGTAACATCCCTTTCTAGGGCATGTCATATCTCATCACCTGCAATTTACGAGATATGTATTGAAAATAAGAAGCCCTGCAGTATGTAGATATCAACTCAGAGAGAACAAGCATATAAAGTTAAATGCACTAGAAACATACAATTCAACAGTTAAGTATCACCACATCTCATATCGAGACCTTTCATATTACCATAACATGATTCATTGAACACCCTATCCTTAGGGTTTCAGTTACCTCATTCACTTATCACATGGCAACACCCCATCCTTATATCATGCATGCAGGCAGATTTAAAATTCATAAATATCCCAAACTCAAGTCAATTTGGCACATGCATATTGAATTCATTCAATTGTACATCTTAGTGCACTGCTAAGAGTAATTTACTTCACATATGAGAATTCATACGTAACATTTGTCAATTCTCTGAAATTCTCGAAAAACGTGCACATTAACCCTAATCCTGGTTTGTGCATCACTTAACTCAATTAAGAGTTAATTACATATCACAATACAATTTAATAACAATACTTGAGAATTTCTGGTAATATTTTAGAGAAATGTGCCATTTCATGTAAATATCAATTTACACATATTAACGTCAAAAGATATATGCAATTAGGGTTTTCATGCATATTTTATTTATTCATATCAACTTTGAAATCGTACATCTGATAATTTATCAGAAATCTTCATTGTCTGGGTTCATACCCAAATCATACCATTTTCAGACATGAATTTCTAATTTCAACATTCAAATGAGCAATTTAGGTTCCAATGAACCATATAAATCTACTGATTCAATCCATACTGTTCAAATGCTAAATTTAATCATATAACAGTGTCTAGAAGCATTTTATGAACTAAAAAGGTCGGGCGACGCCAAACGCTACCCGACGCCTGATAACGCCTGTTATCAGCGTAATTCGCGCACAAAACAGAAAGTATTCAAACGCCTGAGTTTATTAATGATAAATAAATGAAACCCTACTCACAGCGATTTGGGATATCCGGATTCGTCCGGAAATATGTCCATCTGGGCAAATTTTGGGTTGTCTTCAAGGTTTGATTGCTCTGTTCACATTCCAGTAACCCGTCAGAATAGCTCCTTTACGTATTGGTTGAAAACAGGTTCAATCGATGACTGAATAGTGGCTAGGAACAACACACCTTTGCTTGGTTCTCAATTTCGGAGCTCAATGATGGATTTTCCCTACTGTAGGCGCACCCAAACGACACCCCCTTGCCGTGAACAGCAGCAGCTGCTGCAGCTTGGCCACCGGCCAAGGCTGTAGGGTGGCCTGCTAGGCTGGGCAGGTAGGGGAGGAAGAGGAAAGGTGGAGGGAGGAGAGGAGATGAGCTACTGGAACGGAGCAATGGCCAAATCGTCTGCTGTTTGCCTCAGCTACGATCACGCCCCTGCGGAGCTACAACGCCGCTACAGTGCGCCGCCTAAGGAAATGGCTCAACAAAGAAAGATAAGGAAGAAAGGAAAGTAAACGGAAATATAAAGCTGAATTTGGGGAAATTGCAGATTCAACCCAGGAATCTTGCAAACCTCATAACTTTTGCCTCAAAGGCCCAAATCAACTGATTTCTTTTGTAATTTTTCAAGTGTGAGATCCACTACAACCCCAAGGCATAAAAACATGCCAACTATCTTGTCTCAGCTAATAAAAATACTAATCACTTCTTGGGTACTTATTTAACTTAATGATTAACACTGCAATTATCATTAATTACCTCAGGTAGTTAAATCTCAACTATTGATTTACATATTAGCTTATCTTAATTAACCATGATGTTTAACACAAAAAAAATAATCAGCATTAATCAAGATGTTTCACGTTAATCGAGGTATTTATTGCTATCCCTAATATGGGTTGTAACAGTGCTGGTCACTGGTGGACCATCGAGGAAGAGAAGCGGCCTGGTGAGTTGATCTGTTGGGAGGTCTTCCAACACGAGTTCATCACCAGGTACTTTCTGAAGATGTATCTGGATGAGAAGATCATTCAGTTTGAGAGTTTGCGACAGGGAAAGATGAACATCACTAAGTATGAAGCCAAGTTTATGGATCTGTTGAGGTTTTGTCCTCACATGGCAGTGACAGACGAGGAACATATCAGACATTTTGAGAAGGGCATGAGCGTTGAGCTGACAACACTGGTTTCTGCGTTGGAGAACCGGGAGCGGTTTGCGATGTTTGTGGAATCCGTCTAGAGGATCAAACGATCTGTAAGGGAGAAGAGAGAGTCTATGGCTAAGAAGAGACCTGCTCAGTTCTAGGGTCAGAGGTTTGGTGGCTTCAAGAAGCCCAGGTTTTCAGCACCGGCAGTGATGAGAGGTTCTGGTGGACCATCTCAGTGGTCTCAGAGTAGAGGAAGAGGTTATGTTTCTTCACCATCTAAGGCAAAATGTTTAGCTTCTGTGGTAGTGACAGGGCCATCTAGACCACAGGTTGATGTTAGGACATGATATGCCTGCGGTCAGATAGGACATGTCAAGATGAGTTTCCCCTACAGAGATGATGAGGTGACGCAACAGCCGAGACAGAACCTTTAGGGATCGGATCGACAGCAGCCCAGTGGTAGCAGAGGACGAGGACGCGGTCAAGCGTCTCAAGCTGGATCGTCTGCTCAAGGAAGCAGAGGGCGTGGAAAGCAAGCGACGGATCAATTCTATGCCATGAGTCAGCCGGAGGCGATAGTCAACCTGCGAGTAGTGACAGGTTAGATGGAGTTATTTCATTCTGATATGTCTTCTTCTTGCCTTATATCTGTTCTGGTCGACCCGGGTGCTATGCACTCTTTTATCGCCTATAGTATGCTTGAGAACTGTCATTTACCTGTTAGTCGTAAGAAGGATAGTTTGTTGTTAGAAACCCCTCTTGTTGGTTCCTCATTGCTTCGAGAAGAGTGTCCATCTTGTGTCTTGTCTTTCTCAGGACACCGCATTCAAGTGGATCTCATACCACTTGATATGCATGGGTTTGATGTTATCCTTGGGATGGATACCTTAGAGAAGTATAAGGTTGTTCTAGACTGCGGTGCCAAGTAGGTGATGTTTGATGATGTCAGGGAGAAGTGGATCTTAAGAGGAGATAGGAAGATTCTTCCGACGTGTCTGGTATCAGCTCTGGTGGCAGATAGGTTGCTACGGCAAGGATGTGAGGCGTTCTTAGCTCATGTGGTGGATACCATCGTGGCTACAAAGGCGAAATGTCCTAACCTTGAAGAGGTGCCAATTGTCCGGGAGTTTGTAGATGTGTTTCCTGAGGAGTTTCTTGGTGTTCCCCCACCCCGAGAGATTGATTTTGAGATCAATCTGGTCCCATGGACGCAGCCAGTTGCACAGACACTGTATAGGATGGCTCTAGTCGAGATGGCAGAGTTGAAGAATAAGTTACAAGAGTTGCTAGACAAAGGTTTCATCAGACTGAGTACGTCGCCTTGGGGAGATCCAGTGTTGTTCGTCAAGAAGAAGGATGGTTCGATGCGGTTGTGCATAGACTACCGGCAGTTGAACAAGGTCACAATCAAGAAAAAATACCCGTTGCCGAGGATAGATGATCTATTTGATCAGTTACATGGTGCGACAGTGTTTTTGAAGATCGATTTACGGTCTGGATATCATCAGTTGAGGATCAAGGAGGATGATATACCAAAGTCAGCTTTTCGAATGAGGTATGGTCATTTCGAGTTTGTGGTTATGCCGTTTGGGTTAACCAATGCACCTGCTGCTTTCATGGACCTGATGAATAGAGTGTTCCGTCCGTTCTTAGATCAATTTGTTGTAGTCTTTATAGATGACATTTTGATCTACAGTCGGGACAGGCTAAAGCATGAGCAACATCTTCGTCGAGTGTTGACTCTTCTTCACCAACATTAGTTGTATGCCAAGTTCAGTAAGTGTGAGTTCTGGTTGGATGAAGTAACTTTCTTGGGTCATGTGATATCTGCAGAAGGAGTCAAAGTAGATCCGAAGAAGGTGGAATTCGTTGCAGAATGGGAGTAGCCGAAGACGCCGAAAGAAGTTTGTAGTTTCCTGGGTTTAGCATGATACTATTGGAGGTTTATCAAGGACTTCAGTGCGATTGCTTTGCCGATGACAAAGTTGACAAGAAAGGATGTGCCTTTTGTCTGGGATGATCGATGCCAGCAAGCTTTCCAGAGTTTGAAGGAGAAGCTGACTAGTGCTCCAGTGTTAATCCTGCCAGAGCCTGGAAAGGGCTATGTGGTTTTCTGTGATGCTTCCAAGAAAGGCTTAGGTTGTGTGATGATGCAAGAGGATCATGTGGTTTCTTTTGCTTTGCGATAGCTTAAGAAACACGAGGAGAACTATCCGACTCATGACTTGGAGCTGGAGGCAGTGGTTCATGCGTTAAAGATTTGGAGACACTATCTTTATGGGGAAGTGTGTCAGATCTTTACGGACCATAAGAACCTGAAGTACATCTTTACGTAGCAAGAGTTGAACATGCGATAATGTCGATGGATGGAGTTGATCAATGATTACGACTGCACTATCGAGTATCATCCTGGTAAGGCGAACATGGTAGCTGATGTGCTTAGCAGAAAGTCTTCTTCTTCTTCTTCAAAGAAGGCACATATGAGTTCTCTGGTATGCCGAAGGCGGGATATGTTTGTTTCCTTGTGACAGATGAATGTGCAGATGGAAGTTTCCTCGTTAGCTGGACTTTTAGAACAGATTCAAGTCAAGCCTACGCTGAGACAGCAAATCAAAGATGCACAATAGGCAGATGATGCAGTACAGTTGATCAGATCAGAGTTCGGCAGCGAAAAGCGTGATGAGTTCCATGAGTCCGAGGATAGACTAGTCTACTTTCGTGATAGGATGGTGGTTCCAGATGTTGATGATCTGAGGAAGTTAGTGCTCGAGGAAGCACACACATCGATGTATGCTATGCATCCAGGTGTCACTAAGATGTACCATAGTTTGAGGGACTTGTACTAGTGTTCAGGCTTGAAGAAAGATGTAGCTGAGTTCGTGGCTATATGTGTGGTTTGTCAGCAAGTGAAGGTTGAGCATCAGAAGCCGGAAGGTACGTTGCAACCCTTGCCAATACCGCAGTGGAAATGGGATCATATAACCATGGATTTCGTAGTTGGTCTACCCAGGACAACTAGAAATCATGATTCCATTTGGGTGATAGTGGAAAGATTGACGAAGTCTGCCCATTTCCTACCTATAAAGACGACGTATACAACCGAGAAACTCTCTCGAGTATATGTGGATGAGATAGTACGTTTGCATGGTGTGCCAGCGACGATAGTTTCTGACAGAGGTCCCCAGTTCACGAGTCGTTTCTGGGAATAGTTGCACAGAGCATTGGGAACGCAGTTGAGATTCAGTACCGCTTTCCACCCATAGACAGATGGACAGTCTGAGAGGACTATTTAGATTTTGGAGGATCTCCTTCAAGCTTGTGTTTTGTAGTTCCTAGGCAGTTGGGATATCCATCTTAGTTTGATAGAGTTTGCGTATAACAACAGTTATCAGCGGAGCATTGACATGGCTCCTTATGAGGCCTTGTATGGGAGGAAGTGTAGATCTCCTTTGTGTTGGTATGAGTCTGGTGAGCATCAGTTGTTGGGTCCTGAGTTAGTGCAACAGACAACATAAAAGATCAAGGTGATACAGCAACAGTTGAAAGTGGCACAGGACAGGCAGAAGTCTTATGCAGACAATCGTCGACGACCCTTGGAGTTCCAAGTAGGAGACAAAGTATATCTTAAAGTCTCGCCATGGAAAGGTGTGTTAAGGTTTGGTCAGAAGGGTAAGTTGGCACCCAGGTATATGGGGCCTTACCCAGTCACAGCACGAGTTGGAAAGGTAGCATATGAGATAGAGTTGCCTTCAGAGTTGCATCAGTTACATCCAGTGTTCCATGCCAGTATGTTGAAGAAAATCCATCCAGATTCAGGAACAGTGATACATCCAGTGGAGGTTGAGCTTGACGAAGATGTGACCTACGAGGAAGGTCATGTGGCGATCCTTAACAGAAGAGTTAAGAAGTTGAAGAGGAAGGACCTGGTTCTTGTGAAGGTTCTTTGGCGTCACCGTGGCGTTAAGGAAGCCACGTGGGAGCTTGAGGAAGAGATGAGGAGGAAGTATCCCTCGCTTTTCTCTTCATATTTTGGGGACGAAATCCTTTGAAGGGGGTTAGTTTTGTAAGGACCCTGACCTTTGTTTAGGGTTTACCCTATTTGCTTTGCTTAACCTTGGTGCTTTGGTGCTTGCTAATCACCTTTAATGGTGATTAGGGTTTAGTTGTGCTTTGTTGAGAGTTGGAGGTGCTACTTGTAAATAACCCAATTCTAGGGTTTGTGGGCAAGTTTGTCACCTTGTGAGGTGTTCCTCTCTCTCTTTGCTTCCTCTAGGGCAAAGAGGAAGGCTTGGACTTGTTGCTTGAGTTCTTTTGGGCCTTGTTGAGCTAGTTGGGCCTTGAGGTGCCTTGCTTTGCTTTGGTTGAAGCCTTGTATCGGCCAAAGGAGTGTGTCGCCCATGAGGATGAGGTGTGTCGCCCAAGGAGCAAGTTGTTGTGTCGCCCATGATGCTTGACCTAGCCTTGACCTTGTTTAATGGACACTTGGAACATATCTTGGACATGTGTATGGATCTTGCTAGGGTGGTGGCTCGTGCACTAGGACAAGTGTCCCTAGGCAAGTGACACCTTGCTTGGACCAACCTTGTTTTCTCCTCCCTTTCCTTCTATATATGTGGTTCCTTTCCTTAGCTTAGGGTCCCTTTGGTTCCTCTCCACCTTGTTGCACGACACAACCCTCTTCTTTGCTTGTGGTGGACGATATCCCCTTTAAGGAGCAAGCTTGGTGGCCAACACACCTTGGAGAAGCAAGTGGTGGCCGATAGCCTTGGATCTCCATATTCCTTGCTTGGTGGTGCTCAGAGCTTGGAGCTTGCTTAAGGCGGGTTGCATAACTTCTAACCCTAATTGCTTTATCTCTTGTTGTGATCTTGTTTACATGTTAGTAGCTTAGTTTCTTGCTTAGCTTCCTTGTTGGTCGATCTTGTGATCTAGGGTTTGTAGGTGAGCAACACTCCTTTCTCCCCTTGGTCTAGAGGAGTGAGTTTGAGCTTCTATTAGCATGAGCAACACCCCTCTTTCTTCGTCGATTGAGGTGAGCTTGTGTTCTAGTTGCTTGAGCAATACTCTCCTCTCACCATGGGCTAGAATGTGAGCTCGGTTAGAAGTGACTCTCTTCTAGGGTTTCTCCTTGTGACCCGTTTGGTGATAGAAGAAGTGCAAGACCCCTCCTTCTTAGTTGATTGAGGTGAGCCTTCTCTTGAGCCACTAGGGTTTCGGGTGTCCATGTGTGAGGTGCTAGATGATCTTGTAAGTTAACACCTTAGACGATATAAGCTTTGGGGAGGTGCTGCCCGACAGCCCTCTTGACCTAAACTCTTGGGCGATATGCTATGCTGGTTTGGACGATATCTAGATTTTTGTATCTATTGTAACAGACGACACTTTCCTTTGGTTTGGTCTTGGGTGACACACTTGAAGTTGTGACGGGCATCACACCATTACTATGCCTTGTGTCAGCCGATAGGCCATAAGTTAATAGGCTGGATGATAGACCCGTTTGCTGGTTGCTTGAGTTTAGAACATCAGACTTATACATAGCTGGTGGGCAGGGCTGGTAGACCGGTGACGAGCGTCACATTAGCCTAGTATGTCGCTCGACATACTCAGTGTGACGGGTGTTGCAGCTGGTATGCCCGACGTAGCGTCGTGGGTATGGCTGAGTGTGTCGGCCGTCATGAGGTGAGCTTTATGGATGAGCCTTAGGTGAGGGCATGATGCCCGACACAACCTTTTTAGTAAGGGCTTAAGTTACCTCTAGTGAGGGTTCCGTCAGCCATAGAAACTGAGGTGTTAATCTCACACCACGTTTACCATGATGATGGTTTGTGCTATGCTTAATAATGATGATGGCAACGTTAGTTCCTTTTATCTTAATCATCATAATCATCAGTATAATACCCAAGAATAATAATGAGCGGGTAATGCAGAGTGTTATGAGGCATGATTAAGAAAAGGATATAATCTCTACTGTCACTTTGTGTTGATAATGCGCTTAATCCTAAATGTCACCCTGTGTTGATAATATGCATTTCTAAGTTATTCATGATGATTATTGAATAGTGCTAACCATGCAGGAAATGCATAGCCAAATGAAAGGCTATGAGGAATGAATATATGAGAACAATGAAATGACAAGTACATTATGAATGATGTTCCATGGTAATGATATAGGCCTTGAGAGGCAGTGGCACTATGTGATGAGGGATTGAGATCCCATGGTATGTGATGATCCTTGAGATAGATCTGGATGGTTGGCAAGAAGCCAAGTGATAACATGTGATGTTGGATCCTTGAGATGGATCAGGTTGATGTGATTACAATAATAGCATAATGTTGAGTTTATGTTGTTTACTTTCTGTTATATCTTGCATGTTATATAACTTGGTTGAATCTTGCAATCCATCTAAAAGTTACTAATTAATCATAGTGAAATATATCATGTAGTTTGCCCTGACCATAGATCCATCATCGTCGGGACTTGGTGATGGTGAAATGGGTTCTCCTGTGGGTTAACCCAGAGCACATATTTTTGAATATGCGAGGTTTCTCCTAGCCTCAAATAGAGAGGTAAACGAGTGCAGTTGCGGTTGCAGACTCGGATATGTGATGAGCATGGTGAACAGGCCCATGGCTCCGGATATGTGATATGATGAGCATGAATGTGTTCATGGCTCAGAGCACAGTGATCAGGCCCGTGGCTCAATTTTACTAGCGTCGTGACCTGTACCAAGGCGGGCTAGGCAGAGGGTAGCCTGAGGAGCTGACCCTGTGGCTTAAGACCACTTGAGCATGAGACTGCGGTCCTACTTTGTTTCTCATGTACTGACCACGAGGGGTGAGGTCGTGGATTCTGGCTCTTCCATTGACCTTGTATGGCATCGACTATGGGCTTCGCAGCCGAAGGTTGGATTTGAACGGTACGGTTTACTTCCTCAGGGCATAATAAAATGTAATCCAGCCGTTTAGTACTTACTGCTTAAGACAAACACGAAACATTGGTTGAGGCCTTGTTTGTGTAGATACTCTCATTATATGTTGCAGTTACTTATATGTTCTTCATATGAAGTAGAACTCATATATTTTGCCTTGTTAATCATGTTTCACATGTCATACTTGGATACATCGGGTAAGCTTAGATATCTTTATTTCATAGACTGCTCTTGCTATACTTTTCATCAGTTAACTGCTTTATGTATATGTCCATCTGAGGTTTTGTAGTTTGGGTGGGGAGTTATGTTTCCCACTGGGACAATGTTCAATTGTCTCACCCCGCTGGTTTACACCCTTTTTAGGTGGACGAGCTAGACGTGGTGGTGGTCGCGTTGTTGAGGCCGAGCAGCAAGAAGATCAGTAGAAGGCAAGTGATGAATATGTTGCTGTTTTGGATGTTTGTGATAGAGTCTAGAGTCATCCCTGTACTCTCAGGTCCTTGGCGGTGTTTTGATGTTGTTTCACGATGTACATCTGTAGACATTTTGTATATCCTGCTGCTGGCCGGATGTGGGCCTTTGTGTATATGAACAGGTGGTGAACTCATGTTATGATAGGACAGCTGTTGCTCTAAGCTTTGGACATGTATCAAGGCTCGGTTGAATGTATATAACCTGTTTTCTTACAGGATGTGGACTTGAATGTAATAGTTTCTCAGTTTATCAGTTTTCCGCAATCGGTTTTAATTAACCCATGTTTTTGATAATCTGTGGTTATGGTGATTTCCGTACATTTTCACGTAACACCTCGTTGTCTGAGTGATAGTGGGATGTGTTGCCACAATAGCATTCAAATGGATCTTATACCACTTGATATGCATGGTTTCAATGTCATCCTTGGGATGGATACCTTAGAGAAGTATAAGGTTGTTTTGGATTGTGGTTCCAAGCAAGCCGTGCTCGATGATGATGTAAAGAAGTGGATCTTCCAGGGAGATAGGAAGATTCTTCCGACGTGTTTGGTATCAGCTATGGTGGCAGAGAAGTTGCTACGGCAAGGATGTGAGGCAATCTTAGCTCACGTTGTGGATACCGTTGTGGCTACCAAGGCAAAGGGTCCTAGTCTCGAGGAGGTGTCAGTTGTCTGAGAGTTTGCCGATGTGTTTTCTGATGAGTTTCTTGGTGTTCCTCCACCCCGAGAGATTGATTTTGAGATCAATCCGATTCCAGGAACGCATCCAGTTGCACATACACCGTATAGAATGGCTCCAGTAGAGATGGCAGAGCTGAAGAAGCAGTTGCAAGAGTTGTTGGAGAAAGGTTTCATCTGACCAAGTACGTCACCTTGGGGTGCTCCAGTGTTGTTCATCAAGAAGAAAGATGGGTCGATGTGGTTGTGTATAGATTACCGGCAGTTGAACAAGGTCACGATCAAGAATAAGTACCTGTTGCCGAGGATAGATGATTTGTTCGATCAGTTTCATGGTGCTACAGTGTTCTCAAATATCGATCTATGATCTGGTTATCATCAGTTGAGGATTAAGGTGGATGACATACCAAAGTCAGCTTTCAGGACGAGGTATGGTCACTTTGAGTTTGTGGTTATGCCGTTCGGGCTAACCAATGCACCTGCTGCTTTCATGGATTTGATGAACAGAGTGTTCCGTCCATTCTTAGATCAGTTTTTTGTAGTCTTTATAGATGACATCTTGATCTATAGTCGGGACAAGCAAGAGCATGAGCAACATCTTCGTCTAGCGTTGACTCTTCTTCGCCAACATCAGTTGTATGCCAAGTTCAGTCAGTGTGAGTTCTGGTTGGAAGAAGTGACTTTCTTGGGTCATGTGATATCTGCTGAAGGAGTCAAAGTGGACCCAAAGAAGGTGGAGTTTGTTGTGGATTGGGAGCAACCAAAGACGCCGACAGAAGTTTGTAGTTTCCTGGGTTTAGCAGGATACTATTGGAGGTTTATCAAGGACTTCAGTGCAATTGCGTTGTCGATGACAAAGTTGACCCGAAAGGACGTACCTTTTGTCTGGGATGTTCGGTGTCAGCAAGCTTTCCAGAGTTTGAAGGAGAAGCTGACCCGTGCTCCAGTGTTAATCCTGCCAGAGCCTGGAAAGGGCTATGTTGTTTTCTGCGATGCTTCCAAGAAAGGTTTAGGTTGTGTGCTGATGCAGGAAGATCATGTGGTTTATTTTGCTTCGTGACAGCTTAAGAAACACGAGGAGAACTATCTGACTCATGACTTGGAGTTGGCAGTAGTGGTTCATGCGTTAAAGATTTGGAGACACTATCTTTATGGGGAAGTGTGTCAAATCTTTACGGATCATAAGAATTTGAAGTACATCTTTTCACAGCATGAGTTGAACATGCGACAACGTCGATGGATGGAGTTAATCAATGATTACGACTGCACTATCGAGTATCATCCTGGTAAGGTGAATGTGGTAGCTAATGCGCTTAGCCGAAAGTCTTCTTCTTTTTCTTCAAAGAAGGCACAGTTGAGTTCCTTGGTATGCTATAGATGGGACATGTTTGTTTCCTTGCGACAGATGAATGTGCAGATGAAAGTTTCCTCGTTGGCTGGACTTTTAGCACAGATGCAAGTCAAGCCTATGCTCAGACAGCAAATCAAAGATGCACAGTAGATAGATGATGTGGTACAGTTGATCAGATCAGAGTTCGGCAGCAAAAAGCATGATGGGTTCCATGAGTCTGAGGATGGGCTAGTTTGCTATCGTAATAGGATGGTGGTTCCCAATGCTGATGATCTGAGGAATTTAGTGCTTGAGGAAGCACACACATCAATGTATGCTATGCATCCAGGTGTCACCAAGATGTATCACAGACTGAAAGACTTGTATTGGTGGCCTGGCATGAAGAAAGATGTAGCTGAGTTCGTGGCGAGATATGCGGTTTGTCAGCAAGTCAAGGCTGAACATCAGAAGCCGGTAGGTACGTTGCAACCCTTGTCGATACCACAGTGGAAATGGGATCATATAACCATGGATTTCGTAGTTGGTCTACCCAGGACAACTAGGAATCATGATTCCATTTGGGTGATAGTGGACAGATTGACGAAGTCTGCCCATTTCCTACCAGCAAAGACGATGTATACAGCTGAGAAGCTCGCTCGAGTATATGTGGATGAGATAGTACGTTTGCATGGAGTGCCAGTGACGATAGTTTCTGACAGAGGTCCTTAGTTCACGAGTCATTTCTGGGAATAGTTACACAAAGCATTGGGAGCGCAGTTGAGATTCAGTACCGCCTTCCACTCGCAGACAGATGGACAATCTGAGAGGACTATTCAAACTTTGGAGGATCTCCTTTGAGCTTGTGTTTTGTAGTTTCTAGGTAGTTGGGATGTACATCTCAATTTGATAGAGTTTGCCTACAACAACAGTTATCAGCGGAGCATTGACATGGCTCCTTATGAGGCTTTGTATGGAAGGAAGTGCATATCTCCTTTATGTTGGTACCAGCCTGGTGAATATCAACTTTTGGGTCCTGAGTTATTACAGCAGACAATAGAAAAGATCAAAGTTGTACAACAACAGTTGAAGGCGGCACAAGACAGGCAGAAGTCTCACACAGACAATCGTCGACGACCTTTGGAGTTCTAGGTAGGAGACAAAGTGTATCTTAAAGTCTCACCGTGGAAAGGTGTGCTAAGGTTTGGCTGAAAGGGTAAGCTAGCACCCAGGTATATGGGACTGTACCCGGTCATAGAACGTGTTGGCAAGGTAGCTTATGAGTTAGAGTTGCCTCCAGAGTTGCACAGGTTACACCTAGTGTTCCATGTCAGTATGCTAAAGAAAAGCCATCCAGATTCAGGGATAGTGATACGGCCAGTTGAAGTTGAGCTTGATGAAGATGTGACCTATGAGGAAGGTCTTGTGGCGATCCTTGACAGAAGGGTTAAGAAGCTGAAGAGGAAGGACCTGGTTCTTGTGAAGGTTCTTTGGCATCATCGTGGCATTGAGGAAGCCACGTGAGAGCTCAAGGAAGAGATGAGGAGGAAGTATCCCTCGCTTTTCTCTTCGGATTTCGGGGACGAAATCCCTTTGTAGGGGGTTAGCTTGTAAGGACCTTGACCTCCGTTTAGGGTTTACCCTGTTTGCTTTGCTTAACCTTGGTGCTTTGTTGCTTTCTAATCACCTTTAGTGGTGATTAGGGTTTGGTTATGCTTTGTTGAGAGTTTATGGTGCTACTTGCAACTAACCCAAGTCTAGGGTTTGTGGGCAAGTTTTCCACCTTGTGAAGTGTTCCTCTCTCTCCTTGCTTCCTCTTGAGTAGAGAGGAAGGTTTGGGCTCATTTTTTGAGTTCCTTTGGGCTTGGTTGAGCTTGTTGGGCCTTGTGGTGCCTTGTCTTTGTTTCCTTTGGACCTTGTGTCGGGTAAGGAGGTGGTTGTGTCACCCAGGGGGTTGTATCATGCAAGATGGTGTGTCGTCCAGTTGTATCGCCCAAGTGTGTCGCCCTAGAGCCTTTGACCAAGCTTTGACCTCGTTTGTGTCACCACTAGTGGACACTTGGTTCTTGATGCTTGCATGTAGCAATGACCTTGGACATGTGTTTAGGGCTTGCTAGAGTGATGGCTCATGCACTAGGACAAGTGTCCCTAGGTGGGCGACACCTTTTTTGGCTCTACCTTGTTTTCTCCTCCCTCCCCTTCTATATAGGTGTCTCCTTTCCCTTGCTAAGAGTTCCTTTGGTTCCTTCTCCACCTTGGTGCACGACACCCCCTTCTCTTTTGCAAGTTGGTGGCCGATACCCTTGGAGGAGCAAGCTTGGTGGTCGATGTCCTTGGAGTCTCCTTCTTCCTTGCTTGGTGGTGTGTGGAGCTAGGAGCTTGGATCTTGCTTAAGGCGGGTTACATAACTCCTAACCCTAACTTCACTATCTCCTTCTATGATCTTGTTTATATGTTGTTAGATTAGCATCTTGCTTAAGTATCCATGTTGGTCGATCCTTATGATCTAGGGTTTCTTGGTGAGCAATACTCCTTTCTCTCCTTGGTCTAGACGAGTGAGTTTGAGCTTCTAGTAGCATGGACAACACCCCTCTCTCGTTTAAGTTTAGAGGTGAGCTTGTGTTCTAGTTGCTTAAGCAACACCCTCCTCTCACCATGGACTAGAAGGGTGAGCTTGGTGATAGTTGTGAACCTTGCTAGGGTTGTTCCTTGTGTTACCCGTTTGGTGATAGATGATGTGCAAGACCCCTCTCTCGTTTAAGTTGAGAGGTGAGCTATTCTCTTGATCCTTTAGGGTTTTTGTGCCCTTGTGCTTGAGGTAGATGACGACCTTGTGGTGTTGTTCCTTGGTCATTATGGTGTTGTTAGAGGTTGCTGCCCGACAGCCCTTTGGCCTAGAACCTTAGACGACAAGATGTGGTGGTTGTGATGAACGATACCCCTCTTGTCCTAGATGGTGCACGACACGTTTATGGTGGCTTTGATGGGCGTTACACCCTGGACCTTGACGGGCGTCACACTAGTTCTGTGAGTATGGGCCGACAGCCCTACCCCCCTGGCGGGCGTTGCACGTTATCCCTTAGTGCCCGAGATAGGTTGTTTCCCGATAGGCTTGGTGCAAGATACCCTATTGCACGGTATGCATCTTGAGCTGACACAGCATTGCACGAAACTGTTGTGCTACACGATACCAGTGAGTACACGACACCCTGACGCAACATTTCATGTTGCATGTTTGTGCTGGTCGTTATGGGATGGACGTTAGATGAGGATACCCTGCCCGATATCACTTTCAGTGAGGGTTCTTGGTGCTTTTAGTGAGGGTTCTTCTTATCATGGAAAGCCGATATGTTGGATATGTTTTTGTTAAACGATGGTGACTCTTTGCATGCTTAATAGTATTCATTATGATAAAGCTTGCCCCTTTAACTTAACATGGCTATACACATGAAAGTGATCATCTTGATTATCTGTATAAAGCTGAGGTAATGGTAAGCATGTAATGTGGATTGACTAATGATGTGCCTTATGCATATGATCACAAGTTGAGGCTTAATTTATAAAGTATATAATCTTTAATGTCACCCTATGTTGATAAGCATGGTCTTTCTGTTAAGCTTATGATTATTGTGTATACTAACCATGCAGGTGATGCATAGCCAATTAGAAAGGGCTATGAGGTATATGTATATGTTGAGTAACCCTGCTGTGATTGTTACTCTTGATGTTAAGATAATCTGTATAATGTACGTGACTAAAGTACTGGGGATTGCTATCCCATGATGATGATGAAAGCCTTGAAAGGCAGTGGCACTATGTGATAAGGGATGGAGATCCCATGGTATGTGATGATCCTTGAGATGGATCTGGATGATTGGCAAGAGGCCAAGTGATAACATATACTGTTGGATCCTTGTGATGGATCAGGATGATGTGATAAAGGCATAATGTTGACTTTTATGTTGTTTATTTCCTGTTATAGTTTGCATGTTATACAACTTGGTTGAATCTTGCAATCCATATAAAAGATACTAATTAATCACAGTGAAATATATCATGTAGTTGCCCTGGCCATAGATCCATCATCGTCAGGAGCTGGTGATGGTGAAACGGGTTCTCCTACGGGTTAACCCGCAGCGCATATTGTTGAGTATGCGAGGTTTCTCCTAGCCTAAAGTGAGGAGGTAAGAGTGCAACTTTGGTTGTAGACTCCAGGGTGCGGATTCAGGCTCGTAGCCCAAGTATGTGAAGAGCATGGTGAACAGGCCCATGGCTCGGGATATGTGATATGAGGAGCATGAATGCGTTCATGGCTCAGAGCACGGTGAACAGGCTCGTGGCTCAGTTTCACTAGCCCTGATACCTGTACCGAGGCGGGCTAGGCAGAGGGTAGCCTGACCCTATGGCTAAGACCACTTCAGCATGAAACTGTGGTCCTACTTATGTTGCACTCGTGCACTGACCATGAGGTGGGAGGTCATGGAGTCCGGCTCTTCCATTGACCTTGTATGGCACCGGCTCCAGGTTTCCCAGCCGTCGGTTGGATTTGAACGGTACGGTTCACTTCCTCAGGGCATAAAAATACGTAATTCAGCCGTAGTCTTTACTGCTTAAGGCAAAACACAGAACATTTGTTGAGGCCTTGCTTATGTAGTTAATCTCGTTATATCTTGTAGTTACTTATATGTTCCTTATGTTACGTGGAAATATATCTTATCTTGTTAACCATGTTCCATAAAAGAATTGGTTATATGCCTTCCGTACATATGGTAAGATTGTCAGTACGAATAGCTTTACTTTACATAACTGCTCTTGTTATACCTTTTATCAGTTACTTGTTGTTGTTACTTTATCTTTCTGAGGTTCTATAGTTTCGACGGGGAGTTATGTTTCTTGCTGGGACTATGTGTCTCACCCCGCTGGTTTACACCCTTTTTAGGTGGTCGAGATAGGCGTGGTGGTGGTCGCAGAGTTGCGGTCGAGCAGAAAGATGAGCAGTAGAAGGCAAGCGATGGACATGTTGTTGTTTTGGATGTTTTGTAGTAGAGTCTAGAGTCATCCCTGTACTCTCAGGTCCTCGGAAGTGTTTTGACGTTGTTTCACGATGTATAACTGCTGATGTTTTATGTATCCTGCTGCTGGCCAGATGTGGGCCTTTATGTATGTATAAACAGGTGATGAACTCATGTCATGGTTAGACAGTTGTTCCTCTAAGATGTGGACAAGTATCAAGGCTTGTATATGTTTATATAACCTATTTCTTTGCAGGATGAGGACTCAAATGTAGTAGTTTTCTCAGTTTACATGCTTTCCACAATCAGTTTTAATTAACCTGTGTTTTGATAATATGTGGTTATGGTGATTTCCGCACGTTTTCGCGTAACACCTCGCCGTCTGTGTGAGAGCGGGATGTGTTGCCACAACTATAATAGGGAAGTTGCCAGAATACCCTGGAAAGCTATTTGAGCAGAGACATAAGATGTCCTGCATGTTGTTCCTCATACTGACTGAGGAGGATGAGGTCACAGGAATCCGGCTCTTCGGATGACCTATGTATGGTACCGATTGCGATTTCTCAATGGTCGGTTGGAGTATGAGAGGTGTAACTCATCTCCTCAGGGCATAAATATGTTTGAAAAACATAATCAGCCATGTAGCATAACTGCTTAGGTTGAACTACGAGAAACAATGATTGATGTTACATTGTTTATAGTGCTCTAGTTAAATAACTAGTATACATGTTCTTCATATTCTTTAATGTTATATGCCTTGTCATTCAATTAAGTTATAATTGAAATGATTACTTAAAGAGAAGGTTGCTTCACTTAGTTTACACATTGCTAAACCTGTTGTTGAATGTTTGTAGTTCTACTGCTTAATGCTATTCCTTTATTGCAATAACAATGCTTCTGGAGGAGAGTTATAACTCTTGCTGGGACAATTATTCAATTGTCTCACCCCCGTGGGATTTGACTTTTTAGGTACACGTCGAGGATGAAGGAACCCATCAGTGGGTGAGCAACAACAACAGCAGGAGCAACAACAACATCAGGGACAGCAGTGATTCTCAGGTCGAGACACTATCTGTCAAGTCTTGTAGATAGAATGTCCTATGTGTCATCTCTGTACTCTCAGGTCCTAGGAGTTAGTAGATGTTTAAAGATAGATCTGAGATTTTTGGCTTAATGCCTCGAGATTTTTTTTGTATTTTGCCTTGTACAACTAAAAGGTAGCTGATGTTTGTAAAACTCGAGATGTGATATTACAGAGATGTAATGATGGATCAGTCTATAAACAACTTATCATGTTTCTTTATGAAAGAGTTTTAACATTTATAGATCTCTTTACGAAAGTTTTAATTTATAGTGATTTTAATGATTCTGCTGCTAGTTAACCGCTTCCGCATTCGTTGATCTCATTTTCTGAGAAGTATCGTCACAGTAATGTTCTGGGATAATCAAATATGATATCCTTGAATGCCCCAGATGTATGGAATAATGAATTAAGGGTTGGATAGATATTGTGATCATGAAGTCCTAATTAATGAGAAATGGGGAACCCTAACCCTAATTTGGGTAAAGGGAATGAAAATCCCTATTTAATAGTAAACCCTAATTCCTGGTAAAGGGATAATGGTGTTACTATTGTGTCACATGATGTGATGAATATCTTGTATGACTGTTATCATGCCTAATAACCATACAGATATTATGAGATGATGTATATAACTAGTTTGAGTTGTGACATTTATAAAATAAATGTTGACTAGCCTTTTGTGCCTTGATATTGTTGTTGCTTAAAAAAAGTAACAAATGTGCATGGACTTTTATGAGTCATATGAGTAAGTTGTTACCTAGAAAGAGGTGACAAGATATTCCATGGTCTTGTGAGCCAGGTGCGATGCTTGTGTAACAAGTATCATGAATGCCTTGGTCAGATGACCTGAAGGTGATAATTATCTAATAAATGGTAATGGTACTCAATGATGAGTTAAGGGTTTGAATACCCAGAACCATATGATTATGGTGATGAGAATGTGAAGGGATGAGAATTCCCAGTTTTGAAATGAGGGACTGAGTTCCCAAGGTCTTTGAAAGACTGATAAGTATCAGATGAAAGTAGTACATGTCTCTTTATAGCATTGTTGTAATAAGTCTTGTTTGAGAAATTGGTTGATGCTAAAAGAATATGAAAATGTACTTAATTAATCAAGTGAAATCTTTTCATGTAGAAGCCCTGGCCATAGATTCATCATCGTCAGGAACAGGTGATGGTGAAACGGGTGCTCTGCGGCAAAACCCGGAATGCATATTTTTGAATATGTGGGGGTAATTGGGCAATTATATCCTTATGCCCCATAGGAATGGCTACGGGCTATGTCCTATGTATGGGATTGGTTACAGAACATACCCCAATAAGAGTATGGCTACGGTCCATGACTCCAAAATATAATACCAGGCATTGGCTACGGGCCATATCCTGAAAAGAGTATATGCTACGGGCTATAACTCTAATAGCGATGTTGCCAGTATACCCTGGAAAGCTATCTAGCAGAGACACAAGATGTCATGCATGTTATCTCGTACTGACCGAGAAAGTTGAGGTCATGGGAATCCAACTCTTCCATTGACCTATGTATGGTATCGATTTCGACTTCATAGTGGTTGGTTGGAGTATGAGCGGTATACCTCATCTCTTCAGGGCATAAGTGTATTTGTAAAATGAAATCAGCTGTATATCATGTTTGCTTAAGGATTGAATACAGAAATTCATTGGTTGATGTTACATTTCTGTTATATATCTGTAGTTCATTGATGTTATTCATATATGTTGTATTCATTACAAGAAGATGGATGAACTATGAGTCTACCATGAGTAGATGCAATGTTATCCTTGAAAAAGGATATTACTTCACTTTGTTTATACAAGTGACTTTCATGCTATTGATTAAATATATAAATCCTTCTGCTCATTTTATTTTAATAAACTGCTATAACAATGTTTTGGCGGAGAGTTATATCTCCCGCTGGGGAAATTTACAATTGTCTCACCCCCGTGGGATCCAACTTTTTAGGTGGACGCGGACAAAGATGCAGAATTCCATTGTAAGGAATGGACAACAACTGTATCAGCAAGGACATCGGTAATATCTCAGGTGGAGATACTGCCTGTCAAGTTATGTAGTTAGAAAATCCTATGTGTTGTCTCTGTACTCTCAGGTCCTCGGAGTTTTTAGTCAGTGTTTTTGGTGAATCAATCTGAGGTTTTGGCTTGATGCCTCGAGATTCACATACTGTCTGTATATAATGTTTATAAAACAATTGATGATGTAGCCTCTGAAAAGAGATGGTACAAGTTATGTACATTTGAACCAGAATGTAAATGTTATACAGTGGTTCTTGATGGGAAAGATTTTCTATATATGGATCTCTTTGCAAAAAGTTTTAATTTTTAGTGATTTTCAGTAATCTGCTGCAAATAATTCGCTTCTACTTAAGTTAATCTTGTTTTTGTGAGTTGGATGCGACCGTTACACTGACCTGGATCTCAGAAGTCATTACTACACAGTTGGAGAGTTCTGAGCTAGAAGAGATGAAGGCCTTGACTGAGAAACCGCAATCTAATTTCTCTATCGGAGTGGATGGTGTTGTCCGCTTCAGACAAAGATTGTGGATTCCCAACGTAGGTGATCTGAGACAGAAGATTTTGAGAGAAGCTCATGGGTCCAAGTACACTACCCATCCCGGCACAATAAAAATGTACAAGGACTTATAATGAAGTGTATGGTGGAAGAATATGAAGAATGATATAGCTCTGTTTGTCATGAAGTGATGGACATGTCAACAAGTTAAGATCAAACATAAATGACCTGGTCATCTTCTTTGTCCTCTTGAAATTCTAGAATGGAAATGGGAGAAGATCACAATAGACTTTGTTACTGGCTTCCCTAAGTCCAACAAAGGTTATGATGTTGTTTGGGTGGTTATTGATCGACTTACAAAATATGTTCATTTCTTATCTTTCAAAACCACATTTAAATTTGTTGAGATGGCTTAGTTATATGTGGATTGGATATTTCATCTGCATGGTGTGCCTACTGAGATAGTTTCTGATTGAGACCCAAAATTCACTTCTCATCTATGGGGTCATATTCAGGAAGAAATGGGTACTGATCAATGTTTCAGTACTACATACCACCTGCAAACCGATGGTCAGTCTGAGAGAACAGTTCAGATTCTAGAGGACTTGCTTTGATCTTGTGTGATGGATTGGGGTGGTTCATGGGATCAGTATCTGCCATTAGAAGAGTTTGCTTACAACAAAAACTACCAAGCCATTGTTGGTATGCCACCTTTTGAAGCACTCTATGGTAGACCTTGCCATTCACCTTTGCATTGGGATGATGTTGGTGAACGATCCTTGGTGAATACGAATGATATGCAGATGATTCTTGAGAAGGTATAGTTGATAAAGAAATGGATGAAAGTTGTTCAAGACTGATAGAAGATGTATGCCGATAAAAAGAGGTCAGATGTTAGCTTCTTAGTGGGAGACTACGCATTTCTGAAGATCAAGCCTATATGTTCTATTGCAAGATCTAAAGTAAAAGGCAAGCTGAGTCCTCTCTATGTTGGACCATTTGAAATCTTAGATAAAGTTGGAGGTTGTGCATACTGCTTAGCCTTACCTCCTACTTATGATAAGATTCACAATGTGTTCCATGTCTCTGTATTGAGGAAGTATGTGAAAGATCCTTCGCATGTACTCAAAATTGAGCCTATTGAGATTCATGAGAATCTGACCTATGAAGAGCTACCTGTGAAGATCCTTGACTCCTGAGTAAAGCAATTGAATAATAAGGAGATAGATTTGGTGAAGGTTTTGTGGAGATATCATGTTTTGGAAGAAACCACTTGGGAGTTGAGAGATGAGATGTTACATACTCACCCTTCCCTTTTTGTATGAGATTTTGGGGACGAAATCCTTTTTAAGGGGTGGAGTGTTGTAACATACTAAAATCCCCTATGTATCTCTTTGTACTCTTTTTCAATAAGATTTGTCCTTCATTTTCGTCCCTTATGTCTTTGGAGTTGAATTAATAGAACTATGATGGTTATTGGATAAATATTTCCCATATATTCTTAATAAAGTGTTATATGCACAAATACCTCAATAGAAATCTAAGTAATGGGTCCAATGTGCAAATGTCCACTTAAGTAATAAAAATAATGATGGAATTTATGCTAGAACTTTCTAGGACTTTTTAGAATGTGAAAAAGAAAAGAAATTACAAAATATACATAAAGGGGATGATAAATGTTATAAATAGGATAAAAGGAGATAATGTGGAATATATTTCCAAAAATCTCAATTAAGTAAGCCCACAAGATAATTTGATACAAAAATTCATTTTCTTGGACTAAAAGTTACTTAAGGGCCAAGTATCACCCAATGTGGAGAATATAAATATGTATAAAAGCCTTTATTAAAGGAGAATAGGAAATAAGCTAAGAAAGAGAAATAAAATATCTAATGTTCTCAAATTGGAAAACTAACTCCAAATTCATAATCTAGGAATAAAAATAAGCCTTTGGGCAAGTTTTCAATTATTTTGAATAATATTTGGATAATGTGAATATGTAGGAGAGTGAAAGTGTGTAGAACCTTCATTTTGGGATTTAATTAAATAAATGGCACAAAATGACCAAATAATAGAAAAATCATATCTAAGACATTAACTGGGATACATGGGTGAAATTTGATCATATTTAGATAATCATAGTCATAAATGTAGGAGGAAAGAGAAAACGAGTTTTGAATTATTTAACACATTAAAAATCCTCAAAAGGCAAACTAATTCCATATTCAGATTCTACACCTCAAAATCAATCAGGATGTCAATTTTTATTAAATTTGGAATTTGTTTGCACCCTCAAAAGAGGAAAGAGAAAAAGGAAATAAATATGTATGCACTTTATTCGAATTATAATTAAAATAGGAAAATGATTTGTCATGTGGCTAAGGTTCCATGTGTGTGATCCATTGGATGACAACAACCTGTGGACCCGTGTCCACTGATCAGACGGGTCCGGGTTGTCTCCTACCTTGGTTCGGATAAGGAAAGCACTAAACATTGTTGCAAAATTTCATTTGGCATTATTTCAATGTATACTCAATGCAATCTCGAAGTTTTTGGTGCTCTGGACTCCTCTTGAGATTCCACACATGATTATCCCAAAGTTTTTGTGATTTGGTGAAGATTTGAGAAACCCCCAATTTGGTTGAAGCACTTCTCTCACCTCGGGTACCAAAACCCTACCCATACCCCTTGCCTATAAGTACTTACACCCCAAGCATCCCCATCGCCTTTGCAACTCAACACACTAGTCAATTCAATTTTCATCACAGTTTTGACCCTCGATGAGCCACCAAAGAAGTAGAGCTTGCGGCACTCCTCTCATCCTCCTCACATCATCTCCGGCGCAATTAAGGGCACCAATAGGTTCGTCTATCCTTCCTCTTTCTTTTGCATATTTGCACTTTGAGTTTGGTCGTGTATAGAAAAATTTGCCCAATTTTCCCGAGCTTCAACCGAGCTGCTTCATAGCCAGGTCACGTGAGCAAGGAGGAAGAATACCCCCCATGATTTTATGCTTCCGCCCTCAATCGGTTCTTTTCACCTTTGTTCAGCGCTTGGACGTGATGGTCTTTTGCCCTGCGTTGACCGAGCCGACCTGGCTTAGACCGATGCCAGCCGGCGGGGTGGGCCACTGTCTTGGCTCATTATGATAGGGACAAGCAGTGGGCCCGACCCCACTCTCACGCCCTCTCTGTGCTTTTAAATCAAAAATCCAATTTCCTAATTTTCTATTGGTCAGACTTAAATAATTCATAACTATTAATTCCTTGGGCCAAAATTAAAAGTAAAATATGTTCTAGACTCAAAAAAAGATGATCTATCTAATAAAAATAAATTTGATATATGGTTTTGAGTTTTTCGAAAAAGTATTGTTGGGGATGATTTAATTAACTAAAAAATCCTAAAAGTCCATATCTTCAAAATACATAATATTATATGTTATTTTGATTAAAAAAACCTAACTAAGACAGTGGTGATGTTTTTAAGACCTAAATCGGTGGTTTGTAGAAAAAGTTGATAACTTTAGGGTTTAAGTCCTTAATGAACATATAATGCAAATACATGAACATGGTTATGATAATAGGACAAGTGGACTCTAATCTTACTTAGGATTTTGGAATGTGGTTTCTACAGCTCTAAGGAAGAGGTATGTACATCTAACACACTTTCGTTGGGAAATTTTATCCCTTAACCTATTCTTTTCTAATGAGGCTTAATTTGACCTAATCTTCTATTCTTGAAACCCTAATTTGCTTACGCCTCGAATCAGTTAAGATATTATCTTGTTTGGGTTTTAAACCCCACTGCCATGATTATTGATTCATATGATTATTCTTGCCATAACTACTTTCCTAGCATATAGATTTATGTTCTACTTAATTTAAAGTAGCGGTACTTATGCACAACCACCCATATAGGACATGTATTTATTCACCCTAGAGAATGTATTTATTCTCCCCATATTATTATAGGTGACTGGGAATGTCTTCTTCTCCCCTCACCTAAGGTTAGAGGTCTGGTAGGTGCCTCAACCCTACTTAGTTAGGTATATATAATTATCTTACATGCAAACCCCTTTTTAATATAATTGTTATTGGCAAGTTTCTTATGATATAGCCTCATACTCTTGTTATCTTCATATTATGGTGAATCCTAGCCTATTTTTACTTACTTTACTTATCTTGTTATCATAGACTAGTTTTCTTGACACATACTTTTTCTTCCCTTTCCCTTTTACTGGGTGCTTCCCAACCACCCAGGAGTTGGTGTAGTGTAAGGAGAAGGACAAGCTTTGTAACACCCCTCCCTAGGGTTTCTTATGTAACAAGTAGAAGCACAACCTAATCCTCAACATTATCCATAATGTGGGGTACTTGGCATATCAGGGAGGGATTGTCACATGCATGATCTCATATCAAGAAATAAACAACACTTGGAATTCATAGAAACATAGATTCATATATGAGTTCTTGGAAAGAAAGCTACTTCATGCTTGTAAAGGTATACTAAACATAAACTAGATAATCATGAAAAAGATAGGATCTCCATAGATGAACGTCCCACCAGGCAACAACTTCTAAGGTTTTGTATACTTGGAATCTTCTCAAGATGTCTCCTTCCCTTTAGCTCCAACGTCTGCAGACATCTCGTCCCCAGCCATGCAAAGGAAAAACAAACATGGTAAGTAAGAGGCATTGGCATGTTATAAAGCATAAAAATAACACATAAATTGATTTGACATAAACATGAACATGCATTAACATTAATAATTTCTTGGCATCTTTTACATGAAGAACTTGACTAGAAGTATATTCTCCTCTCTTAATGCCCCATAAGGAGCCCATAATGGTCGGAAAGCCCATAATTGCTCAAAAAGCCCATAATGCTCAGAAAGCCCATAACAAGGTGCATATAAATCTAAATCAATTTCCATTAACCATGATCTTTCTTAGACTTAATTATCTTCTAAATGACTTAGACTTGATCTTAATGGGATTTCTCCCTCTTGAACATAGTTGGGATTTCTCCCCATGAAACATAATGGGATTTCTCCCTCTTAAGCATGGATGGGAATCTCTTCCCTCTGAATCTTGGTTTCATGTTCCTTAATCATAATTCATAACATAAATGTGGTTTCTATACCTAGACTTAGATTATAGCAAACAAGCATTCAATTATCATATACTTGAAGGAAAACATGCATTTATCATGACTCTAACATAAAGTGCTTAACAATATTCATAAACATTCAATAAACCAAAAGTTATCTATGCCAAGGGCATGGCCCGCTTACCTTGAGCTAAATCACCTAAGTTAAACCTGGTTGGATCCTTTTAAACACCTGAAATTAACATGATTATCCTTCATTACACAACATTAAACCCTAATTTGTTTATATAAAAATTGAGATGTGAAAATAGAGAAATTAGGCGATAAAAACTAGAAAATCGGATTCCTTATTGAAAATCCTTTCCAAAACATATTTTTGAGTAATTTTCCGATAAACAGGAGATTTACTATAAATTTTCGAAGAATCAACCAATGAAAATTCAGGGAAAAGCCACATATTTAAAACTCAACCCAACCAGTGGGCCGGGTCTGAGTTGGACCAACCCGGTTTGGCCAACTCGGCAACGAGGCTTTCCTCTAAGGAGTCGCGATCAAAGATGGGAGGGTACATAAAAACACTAAAATATCCTTCACGGTTTAAAGCGTCGAATTAAACCGACAGGGGTACCGAGGTCATTGATTGGCCTGGTTTGTTCCCTGCCTGCTCCATCACATCAGGTGCGAGTGAGCAACCTGGAGGTTGATCCTCCGATCAGAACCTGAGAAGGCAGAAAATACTTGTGGCATTTGGTATCTCCACTGCACTCACGGCACCAAGGCGAGGCCATTAAGCCTAAGATCGAACCCTGATGTGCACAGGAGCTCCAGACTGCTCTTTGCAGTCGTGGCCATGGATGTTGGGCACGACCATAGCTGCCAAATGACAGAAGCCGAGAAAAGACTCGAGGTCATCAAGAAAGGAAAGACGTGATGTCTTGTGGAGTCAACCGAGGTAGAGCAAGAAACCAGGAAACGGAAAGGACCATCGTATCCCCGATATTCATCGGAGGAACATGAGTAACAGGGGAGAGGGTCGAAAAGCTGATCATGGATGAACATGGCGGTAAAACACCAACTAAGGATCGTAGAAGATCTGACGGAGTCATGCGAAGCCATGGGCAGCGTTACCTTGGCCGGAGGAGCACTGGAGGTGAGCGTCGGCAAGGACAGAGATCAGATCTATAGGACTCAACACTCAGGGGTCTTTCACGGAAAACAAATGTTGTGGAGATGTTGAAGGGGTAGCGGCGATGCTAACTGGGCACTCAATTGCCTGAAGGGCTGCGATTATGCTGGGAACATGGCGAAAGTTGGCGGTAGTGAAAACTGAGTAGGGTGGGGTGTTAGGGCTTTCTGTAGGATCGATTGATGGTAGAGAGACGAAAAGGAAAGGCTTTCGATGGTATTGGGAAGGTTAGGCACAAGGAGGAAGTACTACCATGGCGGCTGCGAGTAGGTGGTGGAGAGGCCGTTGTAGCCCATATTGGGCATTTCTTGTATAGGGCAAGGGAGAGGATGAGTAAACCACCATTAAACTCGGGGAAGGAGGGCAAATTCACTGGTGAAGATATCTCGTGAAATGGTCCTGTAATGAGGGAGAAAGAGATCGACGAAGGAAACTGTCGGGCTGACTGCAGGACTGTCAAAACGTCGCGAGGTGGAAGACAAGCTGGACACTGTTGGATCCCGATCCCATGGTCACGGACGCATGCGGAGAATTAAATCAAAAAGTAACGCATGACAGATGCATAAATAGCGAATTATGGCTTAAATTGATCGTATTAATAACATTTCATTCAACTCAACGGTTACAATATATTAAGGTCTTCTTTAATTGTTTAGAGGGTCCAAACATGGGTCAAAGGAGCCCAAATTTTGACCATAGGTGCATTAGGGGGTCTAGAATGTTCCACTAAGGTTAGATTATATGCTTGTATACATTTAGGCCTAATAAAGCAAAGATCATCATGTATACTTAAATGGTTATGATTAGTGTATATAACGTCATTAATTTCTCAAATAAGGATTACAAAACATGAAAACGTGCACTCAATATTATTTATTTTCATTTAACAAGATGGAGGCCATTAAGCAAGAAATTAAACATGTAAATCACTAATTATCATATGAGAGAGAAAATTTGACATAAAAGCATTTATTCTCATTTTCTTAAATAAAAGAGAATATATATATATATATATATATATATATATATATATATATATATATATATATATGAAAAGATTTTCTTTAAATAAAACAAGGATAAGAGAGCTATTGAGCATAATAAAATAATTTTGCAAAACTAACATGGGTAAATTGCATTTAAGTCCTCAATAATTATCTTATTAGAAAAAGAGCATGTAGAGAATAAAATAATTTGGAAATTTTGCATAATAAGATTAGGGTGTTACAAGCTTGAAGGAAATTTTCTCAAGAGTTGATCTCAAGTTTTTGTGAAAAGGATGACTAGATTTCTTTTGGGAGCAATCATGTAGTGAACAACGAAAGCCATGTAAAGGCTTAGTATTTTTATTTATGCTGTTATTGACATTTTATAATGTATCCAGAATCATGTTTTTTTAGAATATTATGCAAGCATCCCAAAGTCTCTCTTTTTGTGAGATGTGTGGATGTTTTGTATTTTTTTTAAAAATTTTAGTAAGGAGGTGATCTCTCCTCTTTACAACGTGGTTAGTAGTGTGTGACTTATATACCAAGGGCAGACTAGGTTGTTTGTAGATGGACTGTATGTCTCTACGGCAGGCTCGTATGAACTGAGGGGAAGAGATCTTATGATTCTGACTCTCCTAGATCTTGTACAAAATTGATTGCGACTTTCGCAATGGTCAGTTGGAAGTTCGAGTGATATATCTTAAACTCCTTAGGGCTTAGTAAAAGACATAATCCAGACATATAGTATATCTATTTAGGGATTAACACAATTCACATTGGTTGTTAACTCTTGCCTTGTTTCTTATAATATTTAGCTATTATATGATGCGGTAAGAGAAATTAACTATTTAAAAGGTGATAGATTTATCTGTTCCTCTAATTAGCATGTTAGTCATACTTTTTGTAATATTATACATTTAATATTTTACTTAATCTATTTAATTATATAACTTGTTGTAATCAATAACCGTTGTTGAGAGTTATATCTCTTGTCGGGACATCGGTCTCACCTCGTGAATCATCATATCTTTTATAGGTGAACGTTAGCGACATCGTCATGTTTGTGGAGGTGAGGAAGAGCAGCTTGAAGAGCAGTAGAAGCAGAAGGTTGACTAGTACTTAGTGTGTCCTACAGTCGTCCGTGTACTCTCAGGTCCGGGCAGGGGATGTTTTGTAGATGATATGTATATCGACTCGAGTTTTCGACAGTATGTCGAGGTTGTATATTGCATGTATATATGTGAGACATATCTTTTGTATACATGTTGTGGCTGAGGTCACTGGACATATGTGTAAATACCTGATTAGGTACGTGCTGTTATGCAGGTTGTTGGCCTTATATGTAAATATTCATGAACATGTTGGTGATGTTTAATTCGATTTTAATTATCCCCTTATCTAGCTATGTGATTAATTAGCCATTGATCACGTGTTTTGTCTTGTGTAATGTCGTTTAGCGCCACACTAATGATGTTTGAATCTCATGTTCAATGAAAAATGACAGATGGGTAATCCGACCATATGAAAAATACTTACCACATCTACCAACATCAAACCCCTAAAAAAAACTACTTAGTTTTGTAAAATAATGCGAATGTTATGGGTTTAATTCATTGGTGAAAGTTTTCATTGATATTGCAAAATCTGTACACATTGATACCAGATTAAAAGCATCCCATGAACTGAGATGAAAACTTGCATTTAGGACGGAAAGTAACAATAGATGATTACAATGCTAAACATTGATAACAAAAAAAACTTTCTTTACAATAACTCTTCAGGGTGTTAAGAGAAGGAGTGAAGAAGCATCATTGAATCAACAGACATCATCCACCACAAATGAATCTACATGGATGAAGAAACAAAAAAAAAATACGGAAGACATGTGAGTAAAAATGAGGGAACAAGTTGATTTAGACTGATTACGAAATGCAACAAAGTAGAGAGGGCTACATACCTATATTCAAAGAAAGTTGCAAATGGTGCATAATCGGATTCGATCCCGCATAGGCCAAGATTTTTCTACACGATTCCCCAAAAACAAACAAACACACTGCCAATCCAAACTACAAAATGCCCCGCGATTTCTTTTATATGCTATAATCCCTTGGGCTCAGTCAGCCCTCCGTTTGCTTAGACCGGATAAACCCAGCCAGGCAGCCAGCCGTGTCCCTTCTGAGCACCCCCATCCCCCCGGCCGCCCGGCACGTCGCTCTCCCAACCCGACACCCCATCTCCAACCCATGTTTCAAAATCTCATCCTCTAAAACATGGGTTCCAAACAGTATTTTATTGCCTTCGCATCGCAGAGCACCGAAATACGATTTTTAAAAAACCCAGCAATACTAGTATACTACTACCAATAATAGCGTTATATTATACAATCAATACCGCGGGCGGTGACTGCAACGGGGAGAGAGAGAAACAGGTAGAGAGAGTGAGATAGATGCGTGTCCGGGTGGAAAGCGGCGGCCTCACCGCACCGCAAATTGTTTCCGCTGAAGAGTTGGGGGTGTGGTGGTCTCCGTGCTGCCCCCTACGGCCGGGACCGGTGCTGCCGGTGCCTCCCCCCCCATCTTTCATTCCACCCTTTTAACTAAAATCCCGTCCGCGAGGGACCGGAACGCTGCACCGTGACCGAGGAAGACGACTGGCAGTAAGTCAGTGGGTAGTATTTATTATTATTATTATTATCATCTTAGGGGTTACTTTCCTTTTTCACCTTTGCAGGCAAAAAGCCATGTCTGCCTTTATTGAGCGGGCAGTCACGACACTCGTCAGTTACAGGCGGACGGAGGGAGGATGACAAGGTAAAATTATAAAATTTATAGTTTATAGCAATATTGAGGGTGTCTCCCATCCACCCATTCCATTGGGGAAGAAAAAGGTGAAACAGCTTTAGTCTTTTGCACCCACATGCCAAACACATGATTATGGGGGAATTATTAAAACAATTTTCTTTCTCTGAAACCTTAACCGGCCTTTTTTTTTCCTTTATTTATGAAATTCCAGATACACCCCGGTTGTGGTTGCCATCCTCGTCTACAAGAAGAAGACAATTGCCCTATTTGCCAAATGCAATTTCTGTCCAGCCGTACCGCCTCCAGTCGGCTGCCGTTATTACTATGAAACATACAATTAAAAAGGTTTTTTTCCCGTTAAAAAAAAAAGAGTTTTATTTTTTTTCTTCAAAGAAACGCCTTATAGTCACTATCTTTCCTCCAATTCTGATGGACACATTTGTTAGCTCCTAATTTCAACTAACAACCCCACCCCTCCCCCACCACCCCCCTCCCCCCCAAAAAAAGAATAAAAAAATCTTGTTATACATAATGGCATAACACGAGGGCGTATACAATCTCATAGGTATAATTAATGATAGATGTTTTTTTTTTCTAATTATATTTCTAAGTATCACACACAAAACACAAAAAATATGCTTTTTTAACTATTAATGGTGTTGGTTATTTGATATGTTGCAAACAAAATTTGATTTTCTCCAATAAAATCTCAAATGGCCCCAAATTACTCGTATTTCCTTGAGCAAGTATAGGAAATTCTAGGAGTGAACATGCATATTCTCCAACAAAATCTTCACCTTTCAAAATCAAAATTGACTATCCCAAATAGTCGGGAGACAAGACATTCGTAGTCTCCTCTCAACCATTTAATTCATTATTTTTATAACTTTTATCAAGGTTGTAATCATTGACATGTTACGCCTAGATATAAATTTTTTATCCATCTAAAACAAAAACAAATTTATTTGTACAAAACATACATTCATTGCATCGTACAACCCAAAATGAACTTTTGCTATTTATAATGTTGGTTATGTCACATATGTTATATATATATTTAAAAAAAAAATCTCACATGGCAAGGTGGGGGGGTGGGGTACAAAAAAACTTCTACTTTTACTTGAAGCAAGTATTGGCGATTCTAGGAAGGGTGATACATTTTCTCCAATAGTTTTCACGGGTCTAAAATTTTTCATAAATACAACCACCTTTTTCCCAAGGAGTCGGGAGACGAGACAGCATATATAGTCTCCTCTCATGTAGTAATTATAATGTGAAAAGAACTATCAAGGTAATCATTGACCAGCATTGGATCAAAAAAATCTAAATGTAAAACCGTTATCCATCTAAAACAAAAGCAACGTGAGTAAAAAAAGGGAAAAAATGGCTTGGAGATGAATCCGTGGAACAAGCTTTTCTACCCGATGATTATAATATAATATACTTTGGTAAAATGTGGCTACTAGCCTCTAGCGTGTTGCACGCACTTAAGTAGTCACCGGTGGCGTGAGTGAAACAGAAGAAGGGTGTTTTCCGAATTTTGGTGCCTTTCCGGTACAACTCGATGCATGTGGTGGTACGGCTAATATGTTTCTAATTTCTAAAAAGGTTGAGGACTGGTATGAAAGAATAGCAAAGCTAGGGATAAAAAAATCTGGGGAGGCAGCGAGAAAGTGGCATGGTGCGTGGGGTGGCGGGCTGGCAGTGGCACTACTGGGTGATAGCGAGCGATTCCAGCCGTAGGTGAGGCGTGTAGGGTCTGCTAGCGGCAGCACCAGCAGGAAGGAGTTGTTGTGGGCTGTTGCTATTCCAAGTAGCAACCACACAAAACGCACGAGAGAGAAGTAGAGAGAGACAGAGACAGACCAGAGAGAGAGACGGAGACAGACAAGAGAGAGAGAGAGAGAGAGAGGAAAAAGGAAAGGAAACCATTACATTACCCCTCCTTGTTCGGCACCAGTCGTCCATTTCATTACCCCTAAAAGCAGAAACAGCAGCACACCACATACCACGTCCATTTCTTCTTCTACTACTACTACCCTTCTGCCTGCCCCCTTTGCCGTTCCTTACCTTCCTTCCTCGTCCACTTTCTCTCTCTATTGCCTTCCTCTTCCTACCCTATCTATCCATCCATCCACCTCGTCTCCCTCCCACCAGACCTCCCCGTCGGCTGTTCCCTGATCTACCCTAACCCGCCTCTTGTTCGTGCTCAAGAAGCACCAAAGGGGGATTCGCTCGCTAGGATCCTTCCTCTCGGTTCTGAGGTTGGATTCCAGAAGGGGAGACCGGAGAAACCTGTTTTCCTGCAGCCGCACCTGTTTTCAGTAGTGAAGGATTCTCAGCAAAGGCTTGCCAAGGAGGATTTTGCATTTTTACTGCTTCCGATTCGGCGGTCCCGACGACGAATTTGCTACCAGCAACCCCGGATCTGTGCGGATTACTTGTTCTTCCTTCCTTCAACGCCGACTTCCTCTCCTACCCGTGTTCCTTCCTCATCAACCCGCCCAGATCTGCAGATCCGTAGCCTTCCACTGCACGGCTGCACCTATACATCCTCTACAGTTACTCCCCGGCCCCGTTTCTCTCTCTACTCATTCATCTACTACTATCTACGGACCTCGGCCTGGCTAGGTACCTCTTTTTTCCTTCCAACTCCGCCTTGCTTTGCCTTGAAGGGTCGGGCACGGCAGCCTACAGTCCTCCCTGGGACAATACCCTTTTAGGAAGTAAGAAAGAGGTGGAGTTAGAGTACAGTTGCGAGTAGCCGGCCACGCCATACCCCCAAAAAGGGGAACTGCTTGCAGGTTCTGGACCGAGATTGGAGGGGTTCACTGCTGAAGGGGACGTTACTAGATTGAGACTTGTATTTGCTCTGCTGCTGCGGATAAGAGGGAGCCCTTTCTGGACAAGGGAGAGTGAAATCTCACCCACCGCCGGTTTCAAAGAGTACTAGGAGAAGCTGCTGCTGCTTCGGTTTCAAGAGGGGTCCTCTCTCTCTCTCTCTCTCTGTGTTCGTGCTGCGTCTGAGCCGTTGACCGGTGGTCGGGCGCTTCTAACCTTCCAGTCTCCTTGCTGCTGCTGGTTTCATCTCCCGTCGTTGACTCTATGGCCTTCATGGCTCCTCCGTCTGCCGGTCTCGGCGCAGGTGAGCGACCTTTTACGCCCTCTGCATCATCGCTTTCTTCTCCCCGCTATATTCCGCGTTTTCCCCCTTCGTTCTAACCAGCCGCTAGATTGTCGTCGTATTACCGACCTGTTGGAAAATACTTTCGTTTCTTTCCCCACTTGCTACTATTTGCCTGTATCCACATCTCGCTTCCTTTTTTTTTTTTTCCTTCTAACCTTTTCGTCTTAATTTCACCGTCGCCGTGTTAAGTTCTTAAATTAACATGTCCTCACGGATTCCTTCCCTTCCTCACTTAATTTCACAGGTGCGTCTGGGGATCCTTTGTATCGGGAGCTATGGCACGCTTGTGCTGGGCCTCTTGTCACCGTGCCCAGGCAAGGGGAAAGGGTATACTACTTCCCACAAGGTCATATGGAACAGGTAAATAAATTTATGATTCTACTGCACTTTTCTCACCATATTTTTCTACTGCCGTTTCCTGCTTTAAAATTGGGCCTAGTGTATGCATGCCATCTGTGGATTTGCTTTTCTTAACTTCAATTCTCTTTTTTCTTTCTTTCTTTCTTACGCAGCTCGAAGCCTCAACGCATCAGGGTCTAGATCAGCAGGTGCCGCAGTTCAACCTGCCGCCCAAAATCCTTTGCAGGGTTGTCCACGTCCAGCTCCGGGTAAGCTTGCAGCTACACGCCCCCTTGATTTTTTTTTTGGGGGATCTGAAGTCCTGTAGCTCGTTAATCCAATTTATTTTTCTAAAGCTCAAATTCTTCTATGTTTCCTGTAGGCTGAGCCTGAAACTGATGAAGTTTACGCCCAGATCACGTTACAGCCTGAGCTTGACGTGAGTTACTCACAACCTCTTTTGTTTTTCCCTTTTTTTTCTTCTTTAAAAGAGACAGATATCTTTTGTGGTGTTAGTAGATGCCGGGTACTCGTCGTTCTGTTTACAGTTCTTTTGTGGCTTGATTCTCACTAGTTTCACTTTCCACTGATTTTCTATTTTCCTTTTCTTAGATTTTCTCTAAGATATGATACTTGTTACTTAAAAAAGTCTTCCTGTTGTGCGGTATCTGTTTCAGCAAAGCGAAGTAACCAGCCCAGATCCTCCTCTCCCTGAACCTGAGAGGTGCACAGTTTATTCCTTCTGCAAGACACTCACCGCTTCAGACACTAGCACCCATGGAGGATTCTCTGTCTTGCGGCGCCATGCTGATGAGTGCCTCCCACCACTGGTTCGTTATTACTTTATTCTTCTACTGCTTATAAGGAAAAGATGTCCGTGTGAGGTGATCTGATTGGGTGCTAATCTTTGTTGGTTGTTTACCCATCATGATCTACAGGATATGTCTCAGCAACCTCCTTGGCAGGAGTTGGTCGCTAGTGACCTGCACACAAACGAATGGCATTTTCGCCACATCTTTAGAGGTTTGTTTCTTTGCCCCGTTTAGATTTTAGTGCACATCCAGTGTTATCTTCATTTTATGCATCTCATAAGGGCTTCAAAAGGAATTAAATATGTTTAGCTTGGTAAGTCATCATTTTTATGGAATTATGTGCAGGGCAACCTAGACGCCACTTGCTGACGACAGGGTGGAGTGTTTTTGTCAGCTCCAAAAGATTATCAGCTGGAGATGCTTTCATCTTCCTTAGGTAATAATAACATAAATGCCCTGATTTGTCATTAGATTTTTGTTAATGGGAAGCCACTTCTGATGATGCTTGTATGGTGATTTGGTTGGCAGAGGGGAGAATGGAGAGCTTCGTGTTGGTGTAAGGCGGCTTATGAGACAACCCAGCAATATGCCTTCATCAGTGATATCTAGTCACAGCATGCATCTAGGGGTTCTAGCTACTGCATCTCATGCTGTGTCAACTGGGACCCTTTTCTCTGTCTTCTATAAACCAAGGTAATCTATCTACACCAACTATATTTAGTACTATTTTTTTGTACTGTGTAAATCGGATGATGGCACATTCTGGTTTCCATGAATAATTAATTTGGCTTGTCTACTACATGAATATCGTGAATACTGACAACTGTATCTTACATCACTTTCAACATTTCCAGGACTAGTCGATCCGAGTTCATAGTCAGCTTAAACAAGTATCTTGAAGCTCGCAGCAACAAGCTTAATGTTGGGATGAGGTTCAAGATGCGGTTTGAGGGAGATGAAGCACCTGAGAGAAGGTAAATTATAGTTGGCAAGACTGGTCGTTGCAGTGTGTTATTTGACCGTTTACTCTGTCTCTGTTTCACATCGAGATTGATCTACTTGGGTTTGTGTTGAACTATCAGATTCAGTGGGACTATAATTGGAGTCGGTGACAGTGCATCATCTCATTGGAAAGATTCTGAATGGAGATCTCTTAGGGTGAGTATACATGCTATATAGTTTGACATGGTTTAATTGTACTCAGCATCATGAATCTGCAAGTAGTGGATACTGCTTCTGTTTACTATGTAGATCTTTTCCAACTTGTAGTAAATTTTTCTCTCTTGGGCGTAGTGTTATTACATGATTACTTGATCTAATAAGGTGCATTTTTGATCATAAAGATCCAATGGGATGAACCTTCATCCATACCTCGGCCCGATCGAGTTTCTCCATGGGAGCTGGAACCAATCGTTTCAACCAGCCCTCCAACTCAACAGCCGCCATCAAGAAACAAGCGCCCACGTCCTCCTCCTCTACCTTCCACCGCTCAGGAACCTCCTACTGGATTTGGTATTTCCCTTCTTTCGTACCTTGCTTCTTTTGATTCAATTTTTTGTTTTGGGTTTTATCTGTGTTTCTTGTGTTTGTTGTACTTATGTAAGTTGCTAGTTTCTCATTAGCGTCAGCCTCTTCTTTTAGGTTTGTGGAAAGCTCCTCCAGTTGATGCCTCCCCGAATGTGCCTTACTCTGGTGTAAGCAGACCCCGGGAACCTTATTCCGTACCCCCTAGTCTAAGCCTGTTCACCCCCTCTCCGAAAGCAAGCCCGATGGCAATGTCTGCGAGTTCAAACGTGTCTACCCCGAGCAGTCAGTTCTACTGGCAGTCTCAAATCCAAGCGGACGCCTTCTCAAATAATAATATCGGCAAAGACATGGTGGAACGGAAACCAGAAGCCAGCAGCACAGGATGCAGGTTGTTTGGGATTCAGTTGGTGGAAGGCTCTAGTGTTGCGGAGAGCACTCCATTGCTGGCTCCCCTTGCGGCAGTTGTGGAGGAGAACCCTCTTGAAGCCGACTCTGATCGGTTGTCACAGCAACCGTCTAACGCAAATCAATCTGATGTTCCCGCTGTCAGCAGTGAGCCTGAGAAATCATGCCTGAGGTCTTCTCAGGAGACGCAAACCCGGCAGATCAGGAGCTGCACAAAGGTATATCTTTTTTGCTAAAGTCATATTTGGTTAGGCAATTTACTTTCTGCCACAGTTGTCTACAATCATATAAATCCAATATTTTGTGATGATGATATAATTGAGCGCACTACTTAGTAGACTGCGTTCTTGGTTGTACTCAGAAATAAAGGCTTGTCTATAGTTAATTAATTATGTCATTGTGATTGGCTTTGACTAATTAATATAATATATATGCTCTTATGGTTGAACAGGTTCATATGCATGGTATGGCTGTTGGAAGGGCAGTTGATCTGACCAGGCTCGATGGCTACGATGATCTCCTCCGCAAGTTGGAGCAGATGTTTAGCATTCAGGGGGAGCTTACTGGGCCAATAAAAAACTGGCAAGTTGTCTACACTGATGATGAGGGTGACATGATGATGGTGGGCGACGACCCTTGGAAGTAAGTAAATAACTCTGAAATTCTGGGGCTAGTTTACTAGGTTATTCATTAATTGTGGTGGGGTTCAGTTTCTAAAACTAGTTGGCGTTTATAATTGCAGTGAGTTCTGTAGTATGGTAAAGAAGATCTGCGTGTACACTAATGACGAAGCCAAGAGGCTGTCTCCCCGCGCTAAGCTGCCAGATATTTCTGACGTGATCAAGTCGAGAGCTTCCCTGGCCGACGCGGACTTCTCTCGAGCCATAGATGGTCAGGTGGACTCCACTGATACGTGATGCAGTAACACCTCCTTCACCATTCCTATCTAGTGAAAGTATATGTATGGTCCATCAGCTGGATGTCCATGGGCAGCACTTACTAAATATGAAGCAAAGCAGAAGTAAAAGGATTTACCTTACAACTACTATTTTCGCTATGGTAGAGATTGGTGTTGGTGGGTAGTAGGGGGATGGGGGATACAGCAGTAACCAGCAGTATTGCCAGAGGCCCATATGGGTTGTGGGCCTTCTCCCATGTTGAATGCCCACAACCAGTGGACCTGATTTTTTGGTTTAGCCTTTAGTCTAGGCACCTCACATGGTGTGAAGAAGCCATGGCCACCACCACGTATATCTGCTAACCTGTTCATAGCCCCTCTTTCCTCTCTGATCCAATCCGTCTCCCTTTGTCGATGTCTGGCTCTGGTTTCAAGCTGCTGCAGCACGTTTGATGCTGGTCCCTGTTCAACAACTGGCGGGGATGACAGAGTCCTGTGCACTGGTGGGGGGGAGTGCGCTTTGGTTTGAGGCTTTGATTTTTTTTTTTTACCGTGTTTGAGATTTACTGCTGCTGCTGCTGCTGCCGGAGCAAAAGGTTCGAGGTGAAGGTTATTGGATGTTTCACCTCTTCTCTCCCCATTCTTACTAGTGTTATCTTTCTCTTTGCTATATATAGTAGTTAGATCCTTATGCGGTGTATAAAAGTCAGTCAGTATTGTATCTAGGATATGTGATCTTTCCTTTTTTTTTCTTCTTTTGTTCTCTCCTTTGGGCGCTTCGTTCGCCTTGGCCGTTGATTCATGAACGAGGACTACTGACCTTTCTCTGTGCCGACATGATGATCTGTAAATATTTAGCACGTTTGCCGTTATTTATTGTTGCTGTCTGCTCAAGTGGAGTTAGTGCTGCCAGTATTTGGTTTGTCTTTTAATAGATTGGGGGCCCTACTTTGCTTGGTGCCTTGGATGGATCATTTCGTCTGGCTTTTCTCCTCTTGGTGAGGTTTTGAGTGGGCCTTTATGCAGACGACTGCAAGTTATGCTGCACTTGTCGTTTGTGCTCGCTCCTAGAAAATTCTTGTGAGCTGGTTTTTTGACGTGTTGCCGCGTGCTAGTTGGCAAAGTGGAGACGTCTCTCTAAAGCGGTCGAACTGGGATTACTAGTGGTTGCGTATCAAGTTGTTGGGGAGAAAGAGTTGTTTGGAGAAAGAAAGGCAGGGATTATTGAATGTGGTAGCATTAGAAAGTGATGATTTTGATTTTGGAATGTTCTTCTCATAACCCTTGTTGCACAAGTCCCAGCTGATTCGTTCTTTAATTAGCTCAAAAGGACCTTGTGATTTGGCTAACTGGTAAGGATTAAAATTTGACCACACCAACCCGGCTTGGGTGGACCCTAATCAGGCGACTGCAAGTCATGCTCCACTAGCATATCTTTCTCGCTTGTAGAAAATTCTAGTGGGCTGTGTCTTTGTTATGTTGTTGCGTGCAACTTGTCGTAGTGGAGATGTTCCTTGAACGGTTGAGCTGGGAGTACAGTTTTAGCATATCAAGTTGTTGGGACAAATGAAGGCAGGAACTGTTGGATGTGGTGACATTTAGGAAGAGCTGAGTTTGGAATTTTCTAACAACCTCTCTTGTACAAACTCTAGGTGATTCGTCCCATCGATACCTGAAGATGACCTTATGCTTTGGTTAACTTCTAAGAACCGTCAACTTGACTATGACAACAACCAGGCACGCCCTTACGTGTGTTGTTGCATTCGCAATTAGGAAAAGGACGACCAAGGATGATCGCATACAGACACGCAACCCTAAGAGGCGGTGGCTAGGCAAGCGAACTTGCGCAGCGTGAAGAACTGACAAAATTATGTTCCATCTTTTGTTCCAACTGAGTTTTGAAGAGTAGGATGTATGCTAACGGAGACAAGAATATTCGAGTAGTGTCGGTGCTGGGCCACTAAACAATGCACATGTGTTCTTATCTTGGGATTATAATTTGTTGATGAAAACAAAGTACTGATCCATACTAATGAAAATGGAAGGGCTGTGTAGAAGAATGCCAACCCATCGTGTACGAATTCTTATTAAGTTTCCACATAAATGTGCCTCTTCCGCGTAGTGACTGCCCTTATTATTGATGGCTTACTAGTTTTCTAAACTATGGCAAATTATCCACCATGTGTTGCATTGTATGAGTTGTTTGATTATGTTCGAAGGTGGTGAGATTCTTAGTTTAATTTGACACAAAGAAATGTTACTCTGACATGGGTTGAGGCAGATGTATTTGTTTCTTGTCAGTTCACTTATACACGATTACACTAGTTTCTAATTAATGATTCAATTCAATTGGACCTTAGTTTATTTTCTAAGATGTATAGAACACTATGTCCTTAGACCTAGCAATGAGGGAATCCAAGTTTGATCAGCTCCTAGGGTTGTGGACTGAGATACTAAATCACATATATAGGAATGTCATATTTTTATTATGTTGAAGCGTCCTACGACACTCATAGAATCATGGATGTGAATGAATGAGAAACCTTGGCTTTGGAATATGATTGGAATATGTGATCGAATCACATATTGGAATATGCCATTACTAGTGTACTTCATGAAAAAATTTAACCTTTACATTCACATAGTGATTATATCACTTTATGTAAATGATTGGATCGAGCCCAGGACACAGGATGAATAGAATGACCATTTTTTTTTAAATGTGAATACAAAGAAGGAATGTTGAAAGAAATCGTAAGCATGTGCAATAGCTTCGTAGTTGGATAGAAAAGATACCTTTGGATCCCTATAAGGTTTATCCCTTTGAGGCATGGGTACAAATTGAATGATGTCTACAATTGTGTCTTCTATCAATAGAGGAGGTGCATATTTAGGATTCAATTAGTCTATATATTTTGGAGTGTTTGGATTTATAGCGAGTCGTGGCTTATGATAAAAGCCCTTATGATTATAATTCAAAGAATGGGGTATTTGTATTGAATATAGTAGTTGCATGCTTCCCTGACATAAGTTACTTCATCTATTGTTGGTATCTCATTTATGACACTAGGTAGCTAAATTCAAAAGCGACTCTTCACTTGGATGGTTACTACCCTTTCCAAAGAACGATGGTTGAATTGAAGTCTACATGTGCTTTTTGGAAATGAATAGACATGCCACCTTGTGGGTAGTTTTGATTTTGCATTCAACATTTGGTTTGGCCATATATGATGGAAGTTGGTCGTCATTTGTTTGTGAAAAAAATACACATGCCTTGTGAATCACTCCACTACTAATGGTTTGTTGTGACTGTCAAATCAGATGTAATTGTTGCAATGAGACATGCAATGTGGTTCCTCATCAATTTTTTTTCATAGGATAACATGCCATTTAAATGGATTACTAAACATCAATGAATTACATAACTTAGTGAATACCTCAAGATCAAGCACCGTGCTTGGGATATAAGTATAAAGACAAGCCTCTATGACTTCACAGAACTAATGTTAGGCACCTCTGTCTCTTCTACCTTGAGAAGGGGGCACCTCTCTAAGATGCCTCTAGGGAGACACTGAGATCCTAGAAATACTTTCAAACAATACAGAAAGACAAAAGTCCTAACGAGAGATAAATCATCTCCATAGAGATAGAAGTATGCATGTTCTATGTAAGTATTTTTGACTATGCATATCTCTACCAAAATAACATCCTTAGCAAGTTTGTAAAAATAATAAGGACATTTTAACTACTAAAAAATAAAAGAATTTATACAGATAATGCCACTCTGCTTGATTATTCATTTTATTATTATCCCATTGATGCCTTGGAATGTACCATCCAAGTTGATACTAGAGGATAGTAATCTACTTAGCTCAACTTAAAGGATCTTAGTATACTCAACCTTACTAAGATCTTGCCACACCTCACCCCCTATGAGAATGATGTCTAGGGTTTCATGCACTCGTGGCCTACATAAACTTCATGTCCATCTTGGGTACTCAAGTAATGACACCTCATCATATCACATGTCACTGTCACTGTCATAATCTGGTATTTTTTTGTTTGATTTATTTGAGTAATAATCCTAGTCTTTATATGATTAGGTTCACACTCGTGAACTCAAATAGCAACTCCCACAACAAGTAGGATGCCAACTAAGATGGATATCCAATTGATGAATATTTTTTGCGGACTACCTTGCTTGACCGTCGTTATTGAAGAACTCTAGAAGCCCAACCTTCAATCCAAACCCACTCAACCATTTCACCGAATTCCAACTAAGGTTTCTAGCTAAAACATCAAATTCATGCACACATATCCCACACACTCCCTATCGTTCTAACCTATTCACAGGACCCTTCATTCACATTAACTTAGGACAAACACACACCAAATCAAGAAGAAATCTAACATGAAAGAAGAGGCGCCCATTAGATAATGACCCCTTTTCCCTCATGGCATTTTGCAGATTTCAAAACCTAAAAGTCATCAAACGAGGCGACGTGCAACAGACACGTCCCCACCTTCCTTGTCCTATGTTACATCCCACATTACCTACAATAAGCTCCCGGGAGACCCCAAAAATGGATCCCAAATTTGTCACGCACCCCACACTTCTCACCATCTCTTTTTGTCCAACCAACTCTATGCCAACCATATAATGCTTGTGAAGACTCCATAATGGACCACTTTGTTCCCTACCATCTAAAATACTGGTAGTTACATACAACTAGTAAATTAGTATAATAGTTAAATTTTAAATCAGTATCTGGTATGCTATTTTTTCTTATAGATTGGTATCTTTAAAACCACTTGATATACAACCAAGTTATATATTGCTACTCCAATGTTTGTGTTTTTACTTCCAATAGGATAACCTATTACACTGACGAGAGGGAGTCCTCTACTTAATCTGCAAAAGCTACGCATCAGTCATAGAATTGAGTTTTCAATATGTAGATAACTAGAACCAAATGGCCTTTAAGAGTTCCTATCAAACATGCTCCCCACATTTATTGGCTTGACCATATTTACCAGGATATGTCCTAAAGGCTCTAGAAATACCACGACACCCTATCTTGTGTCTAGATGCCTTCCAATCTCTTTTTAGACTTGGAAAACACTCCAAATTCCAAACTAGATTAAAATCCTATTAACCCTAAAAACCACAAATAAAACACCCCAACAACCATTTTATTGGGTCCTCTCTTTTGATCAGCATTAATGCCAAACATTAGAGGGAAACTCAGAACATAAACCTAGATCATCAAGCAAAACAACTAATGCTCAACAAGCACAATTAACACAATATATGAAAAACACAAATAAATTATTCCTTTTTTTCTCATAAAACCTCATAACAATGTCATATGAATGACAACATTTTTATTTACCACAAATCAAATTCAACTCCACCAAAACTAGAATCAAGACTTATTGCTCATATGCGATTCCATTTATATTAGTTACATGAATATGAAAACAAACTGGATCTACAACACATCTTGAGAAAGAGAGAGTATAGGGACATTCTAATCTATCTATATTATTCTATTTACATCTTCTTTGTCACAACCTCTCTGCTTGATAGCATTATATCTAATTTTTTTTTGAAACAACCTCATAACTCAGGAGACTTGTATAGAGCCCCAGTGAGTGGATACTTCCCACTCAAGCTAAGTACATGCGTCAACATTAGATTAAGTATAATGAACTCAAAAGAAACATACATATATTGACAAGTCTAGCATATAGTTTAAACATCTAGTAAAATCTAGTTCACAAAAATAATCTAATCAATCTGATAAGTTATTCACTTAGTCCAAATCCAACTTTAAAACATATTTTAGATCATGTCTATGGGAAAATCATTAGATGATACTTATTTCAGAATAACAATCCTTTAGTGTGAGTAACAAGTCAATATCTAAACATTTAGAATGAATACATGACAATAACATCATCCTTGTAACACTCCAGTAGCTGGACCAGGAACACATCTTGTAGTCCTGAAGTTGAAGCACACATAAGATACATCTGCCAAATAAGACTATTCAAATGACAAGTAAATCTAAATCATATCCAGAGTGGATATAAAATCTCAACATCAACCATATGTCAACATCAATAATCAACTTCCAAACAAGAAAATTAAGGATATAGAAATAGATCATCTTTATAAAAGAATTTTTAGGTTCTAAAAAAATAAGCATATTCAATAGTAGTAGATCTATCAGCTAGTAGAAAAAGGCATGTAACAACATATCAATCATATTCTACGGGGATGGGCATCTTTTGTTCATTTGTCCTGAAACTACTTGGCTTGTACCTCACCAAATAGAAGTCGTCACACATGATTCTCGAGTCAACGACTCATCATCACTATCTCAGGGTTTAGCCGACCATCGTAAGATATCAACAACTAACCCTGGCCACCAGTGGGTTACCTAAAGAGGCTCACGTCATAATATGGGGTACACGAGATAGGAACCAATAAAAAGGATATATCACATATCATCAAATTTAACATGTTTCACAGTTTTGATTTTGTCATAGTCTATTCCTCATGGACATAGACGTTCACGACAAGAATTTAGGGCCAAATTACTCACTCCTAAATCCTGGTGGTCTAACCTTTATGGTCTCGATCCACACTTTGGAAATCCTTCTCATAATACTCTAATTACTATAAGGAGATCGTTTCATTTTCCAAGTGTGGCACTCAGGGGAAACTCACAGTCTTTAGTGCACCTAAATAGATGTGCCATCATTCCACTTGTCATTTAATCTCTATTACTCATCCTAAAATAATTCGCAACATCATGTATCATATGTGTGCATTGTTGTGCAACTAGAATGTCATGAACCAAATTAGGTTATCAAGAAAGGACAAAGACTAAAACAAGAATCATGACAACATGTAATTTTGCAACACATCTGATTCTTTCCACCTCCACATCACATCATAGCAATCATCAACAATTGGCCTTTGGCCCGAGACATGATTTCATTGTCCATCATTTACCCTAAGCAGGGTTTCTATGAAGTAATTAAAGTATGTTAATTTGATCTGAACATATTTCTTATCCTTTCATTTTATATCAAAATTCTCATCAAGTATTAACAAAGGCATTATAACTAGCAACAATATAAGCATATAGACATCTCATGCCATTCAGATTCTCAGAATAGGCTTATCATGCAACAAATACTTATTCTATCCAATTTCTATAGATATGAATAAATTTCAAGTAGAAACATGCATAACACACTTAATACTTCTCTCTTAGTATTGATCATTCTTTAGTTAGGGATACTATTCAATACATAAGTGATCTCATTTGAAATCTATCAGAGAAGGCCATCATCAGAATATAAGTATCGTGACATACAATTGCAACCCAAGAGCACATTTCAATAAACCAATTCATATCCTTGAACCTCATCTTGTATTTGAATTTAACTATATTCATATGCATTCCTTAACCCGCCATTTGATTTCATTACTCATTAACATTACATAGGCCATCATTTTAGGATTAGAGTTAGGTTCCTAGATCCATATACTATTTTTCATCATTTTCTGTTCGATTTATATTCATTAATCTTAACTTTTTTATTTCATGCTCACTACTACTCTTGGAAAACAATTCTAAACTTACTAAATGCATACAGTTTCTCTCTCGCTGATACCCTTTATAATATGGTTTTAGCTTGTTCTATTCATTTTAGGTCAATTGAGATATACTCAAAATAAAAAGATCAAAGACATTCTCATATTTATTTTATTAATATTTAGTTAATTACATATCATCACAATCCATCTCACCCTTTTCCATTTCTTATTTTACATCTACATACATGTATCATATCATTTGATTCATAATATCATTTTAATAAATAAAGCATTCCTTCTATTTTTATAAATCTCTCAAATTAGAAGGTTCCACAGATTAGGTTTGATTCATCTAGTCTCTAAATTTGTAGTCATCTTTTTAGTTCATCATTATGTGACTTGTATTAAGGACCTGCATTCATGCGAGGTTTACTCATAATTTCATGAATAATAATAAAATAGATGAATTAGTCTTAGATCATACTGATCTGACTTATCACCTTCAATTGAAGTTATATATTACCTACAATTGAGTATTTCTTGACATCTACAAGATTAAATGTCAGATAGGGTTTCATTCTTGACATCTACAAGATCTGACTTATCACCTTCAAAAATGAGGTTTATCTCTCATACACAACTTAATACTTAATTTATAGGGTTTAAGAAGTTGGCTCAGTTAAACACATCATAAGAATCATATCATTTAGTAATCTCATCATGATGCACAATGATTCATTATAGACATCACTCACATAGAAACCCTAGTTTTGATTTGCACATAATCAATCATAAGTATACAATGATTCATTGACTTATTTAATTTAACCCCCCAACATAAATCCTAAACATGGAATACCACCACCTCATACGGATACTTATGTATAAATCATATTCAATTTTAGTACTATTCGACAATACACTTATGTAATTCATTCTAATACAATTCAATATGATTCAATACATGTCAACTCATTTTTCATGCATATAATTCAATAACGAGTTCTAGGCAATGTTCTTATAAAACAACACAATTCTATGTCTACATGTTTATTCATAGAACTTAGATCAACATGTCAGTAACTAGATAAATTTTAATCAATGGAAAAGGATGTAAATCAGTAGTATTTATTTCCCCAAAATTATCCCAAATGGTTATATAATTGCATACATGTACCAACAATGATCTCGATTATTTCATCCAGTTATAATCATGCTTTCAATATGATTATAGAGCTTAATAGGGAGAGAAACACACACCTAAGGTAACACGCACCTTAAAAATGTAGGTTAAACTCTGAATTTTTAGAAATCCACCAAGGTTCTAGCTATTGAATCCGTTTCTTCCTCCTCTCAACCTGGAAACCCTAGAAATGATGAATATGAGAGAAATGGTGAGAAAAGAGGGAGATTTGATATCATTTCAAATCAAATCATAGGAGGGATGGAATATTGACATGTGAGACAAGATTCACCATGGAAGACTATGTAAAGAAGCTAATCTTACTTGATTTTAAAGCCCTAAGCCAACATCTCCACCTTCTTCCTCACTCAACCCTGACTCTCCATCTCTCACTAGGATTTCATTTCTATGGATGAATAATGAAATATGAGAGATCCTTTGGTGATATGTTTCTCATATAGATCAATTAAGGTGCTTGGATCAATTGCAAATTGACCCAACTTTACACTTTATTTTATTTTAGCAGAAATTTCTTTCATAAAATTGTTACTGAAAATCATCTACGGAATATGTCAAATCTCCTCCAAAAATCATGAAAATTATCATGTTGTCTGAAATAATATTTTAGAGCTTTAGTAAAATTTTTAGATGAAATAGAGTTACCAATAAATAAACAAATCAAACACTAGACTGCTATATTTCATACAAATACATGGTCTGCTGAGTTTATCCTGGAAAAACTTGACCGACGCCCCTTCCAAGACCAGCCTAACATAATCCAAAAATTATTTATATTTAACAGTATGTCTAAAATGGAGTTCAATAACTACAATTAAAATTTCAAATCAAATGGATGTACAAAAAAAAAAGATAAAATTCAAATACCAAGTTGCTACATTTTAGTCTGAATACATGGTCGATTGAGTTTGTCATGGAGTAACTCAACCGACAAATGGGTCATATAACATTCCAAATTTTGTAATATTTATTAAGAACACTTACATTTGAGTTTCTCAAACTATATACAAAGTTCAAGTAAATTAGAGTTATATATAAAACACTAAAAACCATTTACTGTACCACTATATTTATCAAATTTTGTATTTGTATGCTACCAAAACCCTAATTTTGGTGACTAGGGTTCACAATTCCCAAACCCAAATTATTTTAAATAAAATAATATTAACAACTTTTCATTATGTTTAAAGAATCATAATTATACTGCCATCATTAATCAAGCTTAAACAATGGTCAATCTAATTAAGCATACAATCATCCAAGTAAAACCTAATTAGTGGTTAATCTAAGCATGGGTCGTTATAAATTCTCCCCTCCTTATACCTAAAATCTATTAAAAGACGTGAAAGAATATCATATCATCTAATCATTCATCTCTCTTGACATCAACTTAGAGTGATTTCTATTTTATCTTTCTTTCTTATGACATCATTTTTTTGGAATTAGATGGACATTTCATCCCTTATCATCATCATATCTCCCTTTGAGTATTACAATCACTTACTTCAAAAATCTTAGTAATACATCACTTATCAAGATGTGATTCACATCACCTTTCATATTATTCTAAAATTTGATTATGTATCTCATAGATCAAGATTATAATTCATTCTACAGTATTATCCGCATTCATCATTTTTCTTCATAAAGAAGATCATTTAGTGGGTTTCATCCTTAGTTATCAATTTTCTTATAATTTAGATTCATACTCATGTTTGTATTTTTAAGGGATTATATTCATAATACATTACACTTTCATATTTATCATATGAAATTTCATTCTTGTATTAGGCATCATATTGAATTATATAATCATTTATCTTTCATTATTTTATCCTTTTATTACAATCATACATATTCTTATACTTCTAAACTGTCTTCATCTGAATACTTGGTCAAGTCATCTCGAAGAAGTATAGTCGGCGGTTCTATACTAGCTTATCTCAATATTCAAATACTTGACCAGAGTATCTGGATAATGAGTTCAGTCAGTATGCATATAATTTAGGTGATTTTCAACATACATATTATCATTTAGCCCTATATCCTATTGTCCCCGTAGACTCATCTAACCTAAGCTCTAATACCACATTGTCATGACCTCTATAATGCTGTCAGGTTGTGAGAGGATTGGCCTCAAGCCATTCCATGGAAGAATGAAATGAACCACACCCTCCTCGACTCCAAAAGTGCTACACTTGGGACAAGATATAGGAGGGTGATAATCGTATCACCTCTCGCATCGATTTGTCATGACCTCTTTTTTGATCAAAATTAATGCCAACCATTAAAGGGAAACTGAAAAACTAAACCCATATTATGAAGAAAAACAACTAATGCTCAAAAAACATAATTAACATAATATATAAAAAAACACATAAAATTTTCCTTTTTCCTTCTCGTAAAACCTTGTAACAGTGTCATCTCAATGACAACATATTTAGTCACCAAAAATCACATTCAAATCCATTTAAACTAGAATCAAGACTTATTGGTAAGACACACTTCCGTTTATGCCAGTTACTTGAATATGAAAAACAAACTCGATTTCAAACCCATCCCGAGAAAGAGAGAGTATAGGGACATTCCAATCTATCTAAATCATTCTATTACATCTTCTTTGTCTTGACCTCTCCGATGGATAGCATTACACCTAAAAATATTTGAAACAACCTTATGAGACTCATATAGAGCCCCAGTGAGTGGATATTGCCCACTCAATCTGAGTACATGCATCAACGTCAGGTTAAGTATAATGAACTTTAAAAAAAATGCAGACAAGCTAACATCTAGTCAAATCTAGTTTACGATAAGTTAATCACTTAGGCCAAATGTAACTTTAAAACATCTTTTAGATCATGTTTATGAGAAAACTAGTAGATACTACTTAGTTCAGATAACAATCCTTTACTATGAGTCACAAGTCAATATCTATACATTTAGAATGAATACATGATAATAAATCATCCTTGTGACACTCCACCAGCCGGACCAAGAACACATCCTGCTGTCCTGAAGCTGAAGTACACATAAGACATGTATACCAAACAAGACTATTTAAAGGACAACTAAATCTAAATCATATCGAGAGTGGATATAAAATCTCAACATCAACCACATGCCAACATAAATGATCAGATCCAAAACTAGACAATTAAGGATATAGAAATAGTTCTTCTTTATAAAAGAATGATTAGTTTCCACAACAATAAGCATATTCAACATTAGTAGATCTATGAACTAGAAGAAACAGGTGTGTAAAAACATATAACTCATATTCTACACAACTTTAATATTTTATTCATTTTCCTTGAAACTACTTGGCTTGTACCTCACCAGGTAGAAGTCACCATGTCTGATTCTCATGTAAATGACTCACCATAACTATCTTAGAGTTTAGCCATGCACCCTAAGATATAAATAACAAATGTTGGTCCACTACATATTGTCAAAAGAGGCTCACATTCTCATCTCGGGTACACGAGATAGGAACCGACCAAACAATATATCACTAATCGTAATTGCATATCACATATCATCATATTTCACATGTTTCACAGTTTTCATTTCATCATAGTCTATTCCTCATAGACATAGACTTCATCAAGGATTTAGGGCCAAAGCCACTCCAGATGACTCACTCCTAAATCGTGGTGGTCTAACCTTTAAGGTTTGGATCCACACATTGTAAATCCTTCTCATAATACTCTGATTACTCTAAGGAGATCTGTTTCATTTCCCTAGTGTGGCACTCAAGGGAAAATCATGATGTTCAAGGAACCTAACTAGATGTGTCATCATTACACTTGTTATTTAATGTCTTTTACTCATCTTGTAAGAATTCAAAACATCATGTATCATATGTGTCCATTGTCATGCAATTAGAATGACATGAATCAAATTTGTCTTATCAAGAAAGGATAAAGACTAAAACAAGAATCATAACAACATGTAATTTTGCAACACATCTGATTCTTTCCATTTCTACATCAAATTATAGCAGTCGCCATCAGTGGGATTTCAATGCGAGGCATGGTTTCATTATTCATCATTTACCCTAAATAGGGTTTCTCAGAAGCAATCAAAATATGTTAATTTGATCTGAACATATTTCTTATCCATTCATTTCATATCAGAATTCTCATCAAGTATTAATAGAGACATTGGAATTAGCGATAATATAAGAATATACATATCATGCCATTCATCATGATCATAACATGATTATCATGAAACACATACTTATTCTATCCAATTTCTATAGATATAAATAAATTTCGAGTATAAAAATGCATAACACACTTAATACTTCTCTGTTACTATTTACCATTCTTTTGTTAGGGCTACTATTCAACGCATAAGTGATTTCATTTGAAATCTATCAGAGAAGGCCATCTTTAGAATACAAATATTCTGACATACAATTACAATCCAAGAGCACATTCCAATAAACCAATTCATATCCTCGAACCCCATCTTGTATTTTAATTTAACTATGCTCATATGAATTCCTTACTCCCTCATTTGGGTTCATTACTAATTAACATTACACAGGTCATCATTTTAGGGTTAGAGTTAGGCTCTTAGATCCATCTACTATTTTCATCATTTTCCTTCCATTTCATATTCATTAGTCTTAACTTCTTTCATTTCATGTTCACTACTACTCTTGGAACAAAACATTCTAAAGTTATAAAATGCATAAGGTTTCTCTCTCATTGATATCCTTTATAGTCTGATTTTAGAGTATTCTATTCATTATAGTTCAATCGAGATATACTTAAAGTAAAAATATCAAGACTTTTTCATACTTATTAATATTCAGTTCATTGCATATCATTACAATCCATCTCACCCTTGTCCATTTCTTATGTTGCATCTACATACATGTATCATATCATTTAACTTGTAATAACACTTTAGTAAATAAAAGCAATCCTTCTATTTCTTATAAATCTCTCAAATTATAAGGTTCCATGGATTAGGGTTACTTCATCTATACTCTAAATTTGTAGTCATCTTTTTAAATCATTATCATGTGACTTGTATAAAGAGCCACATTCATCTGAGGTTTACTCATAATTTCATGAATAATTATAAAATAGACAAATTAGGTTTAGATCATATTGATCTGACTTATCACCTTCAATTGAAGATATAATACCTACAATTGGGCATTTCTTAATATCTACAAGATTATATACAAGTTTAAGCTTATCTATAATAGACAACTTTTAATTGAATTTCTAGGGTTTTAGAAGTCTTCTCAGTTCAACACATCATAAGAATCATATCATTTTGTAATCTCATCATGATATACATGGGTTCATTAGGGATATCATACATAAGAGAAACCCTAGTTTCCATTTGCACATAATCAATCATAATTATACATTGATTCATTGACTTATTTGATTGAACCCCTCAACACAAACCCTAAACAAGGAATATCACCACTCATACTGATCCTTATGTATATATCATATTCAAATTCAATAAGATTTACCAATACACTAATGCAATTCATTCTAATACAATTTAATATGATTCTATGCATGTCAACTCATTTTCCATGCATATAATTCAATAATTGGTCTAAGCAATGCTCTTATAAAACAACATAATTTTTTTTCCAAGGGATTACTCTTAGAACTGTTGGATCAAAGGGCTCTATAGGGGGTGAATAGAGCTAAAAGTACTTGAACAAAATTCATTAGACCTTTGAGTTACTTCAACCTGGCACAATTACGAATTTGATGACAATCTAATCATGCATAACAAGGATGAGAGAGATTGAAACAAGCATTTGAACAATTCATTTAGAGTGGTTCCACTCTCCAAACTAGAAGAGAGTCAGTCCACTACCTACAAAGGTCAAGCTCTAGGGTTTTGCAATCTAAGTATCCTTATACATTTTTGGCCGCTGAAAGTTGCACATTTCTTATGGAGGGTTGCTATAGGTGGCATGGCTACTATGGGAAGATTGCTTGACAGACACTGCCACATGGATGGAGTGTGTCCTTTGTGCCATGCAGAAAAGGAGATGGTCTAACATATGCTCTTTTGCTATGTAGAAGCTAGAAAACTGTGGAGCTTGACACATGCAGCTATTATTATTGCATCGACTCATATCCAATCGCCTAGGCAGACGCTTCTGGAGCTACATGATGAGTTAGATCAACAGGAGTTTACGGATGCAGTCACCAACATGTGGGGGCTGTGGACGTATAGAAATCATAAAGTGTTCCAAAACTATGGGAGGTGTCTATCTTTTTTTACCAGGGCAGCACAAGCATACATTCTGGACGCATGGAGTGCACGGGCACCGCCACCGGGACTGCAGCAGCCGCAAAGTACCATTACTGTTAAATGATGGAAGAGACCGGGGATGGGGATAGTGAAGATAAATATCGATGTAGCGGTGAAGACAGACACGAGGACGGGAGTTGGAACTGTGGGACGAGACCATATGGGGCGGGTAGCAGCTATTCGTGGTCTCCAGTTGTAGGGAGAATGGAGTGTGAACATCTACGAGGTAGTAGCTGTTTTGGACGGAGTCCAACTTGCAAGTCAACAAGGGTGGACGTCAGTGGAGGTCCAGTCCGATTCGATCTCGGTCATTGAGGCAATGACTACACCGAAGGAGAGGAGGGACCACCTTGGTCTGATTGTCGAGGACATTAGAGCCCTTGCTGCTGATTTTATTTCTATTTCTTTTATGCACGTATGCCGATCCTGTAATATGGTAGCACATGAAGTATCCAAGCTTGTGAAATCCAGAAACTTCATGTACACCGATGAGGATGGGGACATCCCTCAGTCTCTTCTGAACTATGTAATTTCTGATTATGATGAGTAATTAACAGGTTCAATTTAGTTATAAAAAAATATTCCATTATAAGACATACAATTGACCTTCCTTTTTCGAGACAAGGATACCCAACTTCCCCTTGAGGTCAAGGGAGCCAATAACCTTACAACCAAGGACTTACCCTATCCAAGATCAGGAGTCTTCCACCTCACCAAGGTCTTACCCACTCTTATAAGTAGCTGGACACCTTCACCAAGGAGATCCCCTCTTTATACTATAAATTGAAGTGACGATGAAACAAATCAATTTGCCATAGGTGTGGATGGTGAAACAATGTGATCCGTCAAATACAATAATCAAGAAGGGTCTCCCTAGAAGAAGGTTGATCCACCACCTAGGGCATACTAATCAAGATAGATAACCTTTGTGCCACAAAAGTGCAATCCATCATGCAAATGCATGGAAGAACGGCGTGATCCTCCAGAGGTGACATCGGGATCAGATCTAGGAAAGGTTGTAAATGGCTATGGCAGGGTAGGTTAAAGGCTTACCCATACCCTTATTGGCATATTTGACATGGGTAGAGAGTAGGATATTGCCATTTCCTAAAAATATTTACCCTAGCCAAGGGTAACTCTTTTACCATTTGAAGGATTTACCCCACTCCACTCTTGAATCTTCAACCTTTTCCTCCTCCTTCACTTAGAGAAGCTTTTTTCACCTTCTTCTACAACTTGAAGAAGCTTACACCTTCTCCTTCACTTAGAGAAGCTTTCACCAATTTGATCTTGAGAAAAGGAGTTGGGAAAAGGGAGATTTAAGAGCTTTATTATGCATGTCGTTGTACACACAACAATCACTAGGAAAATTCCTAGAGTTTAACCTTCTAACTCGGTTGTCAACTTGTTGCGAACAACAAGTCAACTTAGTATAGATAGGTATCGATCCCATGAAAGACGGAAAAGAAAAGTCGAGATCGAAATCCGATCACAAGAATAAGAATTAAATTTTGATTTGAGAGAGTTGTTAATACTAAGAATAAAAATAAAATTGCTGAAATAAAGTTTAACTAATCAATAAATAAAGATCTGGGGGTCTGGAGGATCACCACCAAAACCACATTCCTATTCAACTAATCAAATTCTATACTCCAAAGATCAAATCAGGACCTTTTGGTTACATGTCCTTATAGATAAATTCACAAGGGTTAGAATTCCCGTGAACCCGTTGGTTCCGACGTTCACAGATCTTTGTCCAACCGTCCAACATGTCACTATCCACAATCATATCAAGAAGCATGTGAATTCAAACTGGCATTCAAACCCAAGGTTCAGGTGGTCGCGTCACCAAGGATTATAATGAAAATAAGATTAAAAAGCCAAAAAGATGATAATCGCAATTAAGGGACTATTGTTTCATTCTTACAAAGATCCACGATCATATCACTTCAAAAGAATATATCAGATCATCCAAATAACCACACTTAAATAAAAAGAAGACATTTTTTTGATGGAGTAGTAAAACTGATTGTATTGAATAGAAACAGGCTAAGGGGCTACTCCCCATGCCCTAGAAGAATATACTCACAGATGATGAGACTATAAGAAATGCAAACTAAAATGAGATCCAACATTATACAAGATGTGGTCTACAACTAAAAATTGGATGAAATGGAATAAATAATGGAATACTTTTACAAGTAGAGAGTCCCTCCTTTTATAAGAAGGGGAGGGGGTAGGATTCCCTCAAAAGAGGGAAAAAAGAGAGGGAGACAGCTTTTTGAATTTTCTGGATCTGGTCAAATAGATAGTTGATTGTCTTTAATTATCTTGACCATGTAACTCTCTTTAATGTAGATTCTCACAGAAGTGTTTTCGAACATATATCGATCTCGTAAAAAGCATAAAATCAGTCCAAATAATAGGATTTTATTTTATGAATTAAATTCCCTTTCCAATGGATAATTGTACATTCAATTTGGAGTTTGAACGCAAAAGTTATGTCACTTTTGTTGACGGGTATACATGAATTTTTGGACTACTGAAAATTGTGTAATTATGTTCCAAGATTATTTATGCCATTTTCCTACAAAACCCAAGAAAATTTGATTAAAACTCCAATTAAAGAGATAAATATAAAATAACACAATTAAGTTTTGAAACTAAGAGAATAAATAACAAAACAATCCTAAACAAATATAAAAAATATGTAAATAAAAGGGATAAATACACATTTATCAAAATACCCCGGACTTGAATCCTTATTTGTCCTCAAATAAATAAAATCACAAATTATTCTAATTTATACTAACAACATGTCTATACTCATCCTTGTAACATCACTTTATTGCTTACCTCCAAATTTGGCCAAGAAACCCAATATACTAAAACCACAAAACAAAATTCTATATTCCCTATCAAAAATAAATATCATATCTTATTTCCAAATCAAGATTTTATAGAAAAACACACTTCATCTTACTTTTGCTTTGACACTCTCATTTTTATTATTGTATTTTTTTTAATGTGAGTTGTTGTACAAGAACATGATGAAATTGGGGGGTGTGAAAAGAAAGAAGGAAGTGATGATTTTTTTTGATCCCTCCTTTATTTGACTTAGGATTTAAATTTGTGGAGTTGTGGCTACATTGGTCACAATTTGTTCATGTGCACTTTTGGCATCTTTTGATGGTACGCCCCTTTGTGGGGTATGGAATTTTTGATATATGGGAAGCATGCCACCCCAGACTTGATTTTTTTTCTTCCGATGGTGATTCTTTGCTTCTCTTTTTTTAGAAAGAAAATAAGGGGGAAACAAAAGGTGTCCTTGTGCTTATAACTTTACATTTTTATTTTCTCTTTTTATTTTCTTTTCTAAAAGTGTCATTACATCAGAAAGAATATTCATGTCAATCACATTATACAATATTTATATCAAATTAATCCATAGTTTAAAAATAGAGAAAATTTGTGTTTCGTTTTGATTGATTCCATACCGCTTGCCAACGTTTTCAAGGAGTGATGCTATTTTGGGGTCCTAGGTGATGATGGTTTCAAACATGGCAATTTGTAATAATTTTTACAAAAGATTTACTACATTCAAAGGGGTACAATGATAAACATCTATTCATATTGGCCGACTAGATAAAGGCCATTTTACAACAAAAGAAACAAAAATATGGCCGACTAGATAATGGCCATGAACAAAGCAACTATATGCAAAACAAATAAAAAGGTATAAATAATGCAAGAATAAAAAAGATAAGGGGGGTGGAACAGAAACATACCACCTGCTTCCACCCTAGACATAGATTTTTGCTAGTCCCGAGCAAAATTGAAACTTGAGATGGAGGGAAGAGAAGAGCGAGGATTTCCAAGTGGCCCTGGTAGCTCAAAAAATTTCTATCTGAAGGGGATGTGTATGAGGCGTGGGACCTTTATATGAGGAGCTTCAGAGTGTACCCTATGATAGGGTAATCGTGGAAGCTCATTGGGGTGCTCATATTTTCTTTCACCTCACAATCCCTCTAATAAGATCCACAAATCTTCCTTCGATAGAAGGGAAGTGTTGAAGATGGATGTGGATTGGGGGAGGTTGGCGGGTACCCGACCAGTAATGCCAGTAGAGTAGGATGTACAGAGTCGGGTGGAGGATCTAGCTCAACTTTTCCACCATCATAATGACCTGCATATGGGAGAATTGATGCCAATACAAAAGATTTAAAATTATTACAAAAGTGTTTTGCTTCTCCTAGAAAAGAATACCATCAATATTGGGTTTGGATATAACATATGGCTCTAATTATTTTGTATAAGGGGTCCCCAAAGATTCAAGATAGATGAAGACGTCTTCCTTGCAAACAACATAAGGGGGTGCATGGGATTCTTCCAAGGGTGGTATCTCCCCGTCTACATTAGTCTTATGTGGAATGAGAACTGGCTGTGTCAAAATCAGATGAATTGTTTTGTCAAAGGGGGTTGGATGCTCATTATCCAAAACAGACTCAAAAAAGGGATTTGGTCTTTGATATTGATTGGGTTTATGTTAAGGATGGGAGGGCTTGTTGGATCTTTAGAATGACTCTCCTGCTTTGACTTTTTATATTTGAGTAATAGAGTCTCTAAAGGAAAGGTTGGAATACCAACGTCCTTATCACACACTAAATATGGCTCCATGGTTTGTGTTATTTCTTCAGAATCTGACATATATGACACAAAAATAGAATGATTGTCGTCATATTTGGGAAGAACTATCTTGGGTTGCTCAAGCTCTACATGGGAAGTTTGTGATTGAGCCTCTAGTAAGGCATCTAGCATGGCTTGATTGGATTCAAGTTTTGCTTGTCCTTTTGCTGCCATCTTCTCTAGGGCCTTAAGTCTCTCTTCCACTTCAAGATTAAATTGTGTTTCACTATAGGATTTATACACCCCAAAGTTTTGGCCATCCAAACCATACCCCTTATGGTAGTGTTGGGCCTTGTGCTCCTCATAGGGATTGTGGCATTGCTTCTCATAATGATCTTCAAAAGATGGTGGATTATAATTTTCATTGCATCTATCTTGGTGGGAAGATTTAATATTATGAGGTGTCACCAAATCACGGGGGAACATATTTGGAACATTTGGGTTTTGGGATTGGGCTTTCAACAAAGTGGCTAACAAGGTTTGGCTAGTTATTAGTTTTGCTGCCATCTTCTCTAGGGACCTAAGTTTCTCTTCTTGTTGAGGATTATATTGGGTATCATAAATAGGTCCATTTCTCCCAAAGTTCTATTGGTCATACCCTCCAAAAATTATGTTGATCATACCCCCCTCAGAATATGGATAGAAAGGTTCCCCACAATGGTTCTCAGAAAAATATAGATTCACATTGTACCCACCAAGATGAAAGAGCTCGTAGTTAAAAGGGGTTCTACCATAAGTATGGGGTAATGTCGGACAAGAAAGAGATGCATGGTGAGGACCATAATAATAACATTGCGGGGGATATTGGGATGGCCACTCCATTTGAAAAGTATTCCTCAAAGATATGTCAATTAACACACAAGAGGAGAAAGATAACAAGAAATTACAAGAAAAGGGGATTCGTCAAAAATTACAAAGAGACTAAAATTGTAAAGCTAAGAAATTATGGAATAAACTAAAATTATGAAAAACAACTAGAAAGCAGTACTGCTGGAATGAAAACTCAACAGAAAGAGAAGATACACTTTTGGAATTATGCTTAGAAGGTACAAAGAAATTAAAAAAATCTAAGAAAGAAATTATAGAGCAAGGATAAAAGTTATTGAACAGACTAAAAAAATTATGAAACAACAATAAATTATGGAACAAGATTAAAAATTACAAAACAAAATAGAAAGCAGGACTGCCAGAATGGAAAATCGGCAGAAGGAGGAGATACAGTACCCGAATGTTACTCGGTAGGCAAAAAAAACTTACAAAATCTAAAAAAGAAAATTGTGGAACAGAAGATATAGAACAAGACTAAAGTTATACAAGTTAGAGAAATATGAACAAAATTATACAAGATATACAAGCAACCAGATCTGAAAAATAACCTTGCCATCCCCTAAAATGGTGCCAAATTGATGCACGTCGTTGTATACACAACAATCACTAGGAAAAGTTCTAGAGTTTAACCTTATAACCCGGTTGTCAACTTGTTACAAACAACAAGTCAACTTAGTATATATAGGTATCGATCCAAGGGATGACAGAAAAGAAAAGTCGAGATCTAAATCCAATCGCAAGAACACTAATTAAATTCCAATTTGAGAGAATTGTTAATACTAAGAACAAAAATAAAATTGCTAAAATAAAGTTTAACTAATCAAGAAATAAAGATCTGGGGGTCTAGAGGATCACCACCAAAATCACGTTCCTATTCAACTAATCAAATTCTATACTCCAAAGATCAAATTAGGATGTTGTGGATGCATGTCCTTATAGATAAAATCATAAGGGTCTGACTTCCCGTGAACCTATTGGTCCCAACATTCATGAATATTTACCCAACCGTCCAACATGCCACTATCAACGATCATATTAAGAAGCATGTGAATTCAAACTGGCATTCAAACCCAAGGCTCAGGTGGTCGCGTCACCAAAGATTATAACGAAAACAAGATTAAAAAGACAAAAAGATGATAATCACTATTAAGGGACTATTGTTTTGTTCTTACAGAGATCCACGGTCATATCACTTCATAAGATTATATTAGATCATCCAAATAGCCAAACATAAATAGAAAGAAGATATTTTTTTGATGGAGCAATAGAACTGATTATATTGAATAGAAATGGGCTAAGAGGCTACTCACCATGCCTCAGAAGAATCTACTCACACATGACGAGGCTAGAATATATGCAAACTAAAATGAGATCCAGCATTATACAAGATGTGGTCTACAACTAAAAATGGGATGAAATGGAATGAAGAATGAAATACTTTTACAAGTGGAGAGTCCCTCCTTTTATAGGAGTGGGAGGGGGTAGGCTGCCCTCACAAGAGGGGAAAAAAGAGAGGGAGATAGATTTTTAAATTTTCTAGATTTGGTCAAATAGAAAGTTGATTGTCTTTAATTATCTGACCGTGTAACTCTCTTTAATGCATATTCTCACAGCAGTAATTTTGAACATATTTCACGCCCATAAAAAGCACAAAATCGGTCCAAAAAATATGATTTTATTTTACGAAATTAAATTCCCTTTCCAATGAATATGTGTACATTCAATTTGGAGTTTGAACACAAAAGTTATATCACTTTTGGTGATGGGTATACATGAATTTCAGGACAACTGTAAATTATGTAATTATGTTCCAAGATTATTTATACCATTTTCCTATAATACCAAAGAAAATATGATTAAAACTCTAATTAAAAATAAAAATATAAAATAACATAATTAATTTTTGAAACTAAGAGAATAAATAACAAAACAATCCTAAACAAATATCAAAACTATGTAAATAAAAGGGATAAATACACATTTATCACTTTACACAAGAACAATGGAGTATCTCTCTCACATACAACCTAACTCACTCATATGGACGTTTGACTTTGTAAAAAAGAGAGAGAAAGGGGCTCTAGTGGACTGGATGAACTCAACTATAGCTAGGAGCTTAAATTGCATGAAAGAACAACCTAGGAATGAACTCTAAGAGGTCATATTTATAGTTGGGGGTGTCCGTTAGAAGGTAACAACACCAAGGAACATTTTTTAGTTGTTTGGGGTGTTGCAACAAATATAAATTTGAGATTTGCAACAATCCAACGGTTGAAATCACTTTTTCTATACTTTTCATATAGTGCATTTGGTCGAGTTTTAATAAAGTTAATTGGACCGATTGTACTATGCAATAAAGCCAATTTGAACCATTAGTCAAGTTTATCCTGGATGAAACTTGACCAAAGGATTAAATCAATTTTTCTCAGTACAAACATCAGTTGTGTTCTGTGTGTGTGTGCAACTCAACCAAACCTGAATTTCTCAAAATCAAGTAAGGGGATCAGCCGAGTTTGTTGCAGATAAAACTCGACCGATTGAGTCCCTATAGTGAATTTTAGAAAATGTCATTCGAGTGATTAAACATTCAAATTTAGGGCTCCTAATTTTTTCTCATCTTAGTTACAAGTCAGGGCAAGCCAAAGTGGAGGCGGTTGAAGTGTCGATCAAAGAGGGCCTACATGACCTCAAACACAATAAAAAAAGGATTTTTTCACTGCCTTAGGCAGAGCCCGCATCCTTTTTCCAGCCATAGCCTGGATAATTGGCGGGTGATAAATCCAGCGCTCCACAGCGTGGTTCGAACCCGGCTCCCCCCAGAGGGGGACACCGTGCCTTACCAACTGTGCTAATGCTGACCGGGTGACCTCAAACATAATAAGCCTATCGGTTGTTGATGTCAAACTATGATGGCCCACACATCCTCCTAGAGAATTGGGAAAATGAAGTGGTTGAACATCTATTGGTAATAAAACAAGAAAGGGACCCAAGCAAATAGATGTTACATCAATACAAATGATTACAAAAATCATCCTAAGGGATTTAGGGTGTTTTTGGGAAAAGTGCATTTACATTGCTTTTAACTTGAACTTGATCAAGCTAGTGCTTGATAAATTTGAAATACAGACAATGTGTAACACTTAGGTCAATGTTCTCCCCCTTTTGGATAATGAGAAACCGTTCTTCAACATATTGAATAGGATATGAAAATTAAAACTTTACCTTGTGAATTGCGGGATACATGAATGAATAATGTTAATTGCTCCCCCTCAATTCATGCTTACCTATACCTGCATGGTTAGTATTTTCACAAATAACCATAGCGCACACGCACACACACATACATACACACACACACACACACACACACACACACACACACACACATATATATATATATATATATATATATATATATATATATATATATATATATGGGTATATCTTCGCTACCCGTGCGGGTAACTAAGATTCGCTACCCGCGCATCAGTTTTGTAATGGGAAGGTATGCATTTGTAATGAGACAATCCAAATTTGTAATGAGACGACCGAAATTGTAATACAAAGACTCATTTTGTATTACAACGCTGTTACAGTAATAAATATATATTTATTACTTAACAACGTTGTAATACAAAATGAGTTTTTGTATTACAATTTCGGTTGTCTCATTACAAATTTGGTTGTCTCATTACATATATGTGTCATCCCATTACAAAATTGATGCACGGGTAGCGAATCTTAGTTACCCGCACGGGTAGTGAAGATATACCCTATATATATTATGATCCTTTAGCAAGTTACATGATATTTTAGTTAATTGACAAGAAAATGATCACATAAGCAATAAATCAATATGGATGAGCTCATTGATCCCCCTTATTCATATAAAAAAGCCAGGGGTAGAAGAGCTATAAAGAAAAAGTCTTCTCCACATGCACAAACTAAACAAGCAATCACATAGCACGCACCAAACATAGACAAAATAGAGAGAAACAAGCAAACTAGTGTCATAATAAAGATATGGGATTACATACCAAGAACTCATAAGATACAGTTAACCAAAGAGTTATGGTACATGAGATTAAGATATAACATGAACCATGTCCTCTCAAAATAAGAAATACAAACCAATGGAAAAAATGAGTTGATAAAATAGTATGTATGAAATACACATTGCCTAAATGTCTAATACATGATAGTGTACAAAAAGAGATATATATGATCAATCTAATAGACTATAGAACTAAAAATTTATGACATATAATACATCAACTCAATCCTCATCTTTCTCATCCTCAGGTTGATAGTCCTCATCATCATCAGATGGTGCAATAGTGGTAGCAACGGTAGCCTCACCATCATCACCAAAAGAACCAACAAAGCAGTCATCAGAACCATCATCACCCTTGACATCCTCAACATCATCAACCTCATCCTCAATGTCCTGGTCTGGAATCTCCTCATCACCAAGAGGTCTAAAATCATGACCAGGCCACCTGACATTCAACACAACCCATGACATTCCACATGCATGCAATGCTTTTGCTTGCTCAAAAGAAGGAGTGGAAGTCTCATCAAAACTAACACATAGAGTGGCAACAAGACCAACAGGCAGAGCTAGAAGAGGAAGAGAACCAGGGCCAGGTCCACTATCAATAGTAGTAGGGGGTGTAGGGGAAGCACCAGGAAGTGGAGGCTTAAGGTAGAACTGACTGTATGCATAATATGCATAGTCAGCTCTAGGGTACTACCGGAGGGTGGGTAGGGATGGATGCATGACAAGTTCATATGAGACATGATCTGGAAAAGTTCCTGGTGCAGATGTTCATAAACCCTAAGGTTGTAGCATGTTGATGCATCATGTATCCCATGAGGTCTTCATTTAATACAAAAAATGAGGTGCGGCTAGGCCGGGGTGGGGTGGTGGTGGTAGAGGGGCCTGGGTGGAGGTAGAGGCACATGGTGTGGTGGAAGAAGAGGTAGGTAGAAAGCTCTTCTTGATGGTTGTCTCACTAATGCAAACCCCTCAGCAACTTGGTTTGTAACCAAGGTCATGGATGATGGATTTTTCATTATGGTTAGTAAACACACCAAAATTTAGGTTAGTATATGCGAGATGGGTGCCTAAGGTGTTATTTCCAAAGTAGAATCATGTCATATGATGGAGAATATAACAATCCCACTTAACTCCAATATCATTCAAAACCAATTCTAGGGATAGGAAGGGGATAGGATTAGATGTGCTAGCCTAGGGTTTGAGGATGAGCATTGGAAAAGGGCTTTCGGTCGACTTTTCTCTAGTTGAGAGGGAGAAAAATCAGCTGATTACCCTTATATAAATTTGGTCCAGCGTCGCTATTGAATAAGTTTTGTTTTGTGGAAACTCAACCGATCAGGTATTTCAGCTTTGTCCTCAGCCAGGGATCGGTCGAGTAGTATCATGAGAAACTCGATCAATTAACAATCTATCCCAAAACATAAGACATTCAATTCTAAACCTATACAATTCTATATAGATTTATTTTTCTAGCCTATCATGTGTTTTAAACATATTGATGCATATTTCACTCATAATTGGCTACTATTTTATGGTAAAACATTCATTTGCAAAAAATAGCCAAAAATAAGCAAAACTAGGCATAAAAACATAGCAATTATAGTGCATCCAATTAAGAGATGATCAATTTTAATAAAGAAACATATAGGTGTGGTAGCATCTTGCTAGATTGCATGTTAATATCATAAAGAGTAGTTATAAGTAGTTTTTATTGAATGAATGTAAATTTCTATCTAGCTATATGTTCTGTAAAAATGTCTGCAAGCTGATTCTCTGTGTCCACATGCATGATATATATATCCTGCTTGGCAATGTGGTCATGAAGAAAGTGATGATAGACCTCTATATGTTTATCTCTACTATGAAATATGGAATTATAATATAGATCAATTGCACTAGTATTATCACAATAGATAGGAGAAGCATCAAAATGAATGTTAAAGTCTTGGAGCATTTGCTTCATCCTTAGGACTTGGGCAAAACAACTTCCAACTACAATGTATTCAACATCGGTAGTTTAAAAGACACTTTGATTTATTTCTTAGAGAACCAAGAGACCAAGCATGGTCTAAGAAAGATTCAAGTGCCACTTTTGAACTTTCTATCTATCAAGCAACCTGCATAATCGACATCACTATAGGAAGTAAGAGTAAAGTCCCTCGACTTGAGATACCATTGTAACAACACTGACCTGGGTTATGAGGTAACCCTATTTGTCTTGGCTAATAAAATTTCTTAGAACTCTAATATAATCCTCTAGGGAGTTTTTTCATCATGTAACACATTTATGTTTCAAGTTTGGTCCTGATTGAATGTTGTTTGAGCAATGTTCCTTTATTTTGGACCAAAGTGAAATTTACCCAAGTTGAGGGGTAATAATGAAAAATGTCAAATGTTGAATGTACCACATGTGTTTTACAATAATAAGAGAGAGAATTATGCTAAGTGGTGGCTTGTGGAAATCCTAAATTCCAAGTTTGAACTTGTTTGAACAATGCTGGAGCATTGTGCACCAATTTTGGTACAAATTGCATTTTACCCAAAATGTGGGGTTAATGTGCAAATTACCGCATATAGAGTGTTCCTACTCCCTCCTAGCATCATGTAGAGGAGAGATAAAGGAGGATACACCATGTTTGAATCTATAATGAATGATAGTAATCTTGGTGAAGAAATGACCAAGAAAAGGGTTGAATTTGAAAGCTTAACTTGAGTTGTATCAAGTTGAAAAGCTTATATATGAGTGCCTATCGGCCAAGGAACCCAAGGAGGTATCCCATATCGTTTTGTTAACTCTTGGAAAATCCATATCATGCAAAGAACCTCAAGGAGGTGGTTTGTATCGAGTTACAACTTCCTTAACAAAGCTGTATCGGGTTGTGCAAAAATGAGGAATTAATTGATATATTTTATTCAAAAATAAAGTAATGGACGAATTTGCATCTCTATATGATTCTCAACTGTTTTTCAAGACAAGATAAATGATGATGCATGCTTGTACATGTGTCACCCATGCATGGACACGTGGCACCTACTAGTTCAAAATAATGACACCTCATTTTTACCTTCCACCATGTGCAACAAGTATATATACCCCTAGTTTCACCCCTTAGTGCAATTTTGTGACCCTTACCACCCTCCTACCCTAAGGTATCGTGCATAAAGCTCCCATACCGTGAAGGCATTCTGTGGTATCGTGCATGAGCCTTAGGATATCGCCCATGGTAGGGTCATATCGCCCAAGTAGGTGATATCGACCATATAGGGTGATATCGGCCATAGTGGAGTGGTTTGAGTGGCATATCATGCAAGTGAGTGTAATATCGTGCATCGGTGGTGGCATATCGTGAAGGATCAGTATGGTATCGTGAAAGGGTGCTATGGAGCAAATAGGAGCTCATACTTGACCCTAAGGTGAGGCCATGATCATCTTCAACCTTGGATTGAAGCATGATGTTAGGGTTTTGATCTTCCTTTATTTTCTTCTTCACCAATTGCTTATCCATGGTGATTCCTTGTATATGAAGGATTTATGAACGAGCCTTGGACTTTTCATAAGTCATCTTCAACCTTAGGAACATGGAGCTTTGGAGCTTGGAGCTTTGAAGTGGTTCTTAAGGCGGGTTATATAACTTGAACTCAACCATGTTATTATTCATCACCTAAATTGTTTTATTTAATGATCTACTTTTAATTCCAAAATTTCCGGAAATAGTTGATGAAATTATGAGTTCTAGTAGTTGCTTAGACCTGTTGACATTAACTATAAAAGTTGGAACAAATGTCTAGAGCTTGAAGATGATGATATCACCTTATAAAAGTGATATCAGGTGCATGCACACAAGCAAGCACCCCTAACCCAATATGATGATGCACCTATTTCACTAAAATGATATGAATAGGTTTGTAACCTTATTGAACGATATGGGGGTGTAGTATACACCTCTTTCACGATAGGGAGTCAAGTATAGACTCCATGCACGATACAAGGTCAATTGTATACTTGTAAAGTTGATGTGAAACCCTAATTTGGGTAACTAAATATGAGTAAAGAATAGCAAGTGCTATTGCACGATATGGTAGCCCGATACACCACCCTAGATTGATGTCTATCCCAACATGGTGATGGCTTAATACCTCATGCACAAAATAGGTAACACATACAGACACCTTTATCCCGATATGAATGGTGTGGATATACTTCTAGCCCGATATGGTGAGTGCTCATATACTTACAACCCGATATGGTGAACATATGCACACTTCTAATCCGAGATACCTTGTAAAGGTGAGGGCAAGACACTCTTAGGAGTGATAAGAGTAACACCAAGCTATGGTGTGGCTAATACCTTTATAGGTGAAACACCTAAAGTGGTTGATAATGGACAACCTTATATCAACAGTGCCTTAACCTGAGATGAGTCCATATCATTGATGATAGTTGGGTGATTCAAGTGTATGACTTATGGTCAATACTTTACAAGATTAATATGATGGGATAGTGGATAAAGTATTAGGATGGGAAATACCCTAATACAATATAAGTTGATGAACTTAAGTAAGTTAAAAGTGAAGAGGTAAGTGATACACCAAGGTATGGTAAATATCACATCCAACACTTTAAGGTTGCTACACCTTGATGCATATTAAATCCAATATGTATGGATGAGTAACACATGAAGTGTGTAATGCCAATTGTTACATTAAAATGTAATGAGTTTAATGTACTTTGATAAGTGTAGGCTAACATACCTTGAGAAAGGGTTATGCCAAAACAATAAAGTATGATGTAATCAATATCTTAGAGAGGATGAGAGAGAAACTCATATCATGTGTTGGTAATCATTTAATGATAAATGTTAAGAATAAACAAGTATGATTGGATACTTATGATAGAAATGTATTCACCTAGATGTGTGGAGAAATGAATTAGGGTTTGGATCAATAAAATAAACATGAAACCCTAATCGGTCATAAAAGGGAAACCCTAATACCAATGATGGTATGGTTGTGATTATCTTATTGCATAAGCCTTGAAAGGCATGCTAAATACTTGTATAACAAGTATAATGTGTTATGGCTTTGTGAGCCATGAGAATAAGTTGTTGCCTAGTGAGAGGTGACAAGATGTGTTATGGCTTTGTAAGCCATGTGATAATTTGTTGCCTAGTGAGAGGTGACAAGATGTGTTATGGCCTTGTGAGCCATGTGATAATTTTTTGCCTAGTGAGAGGTGACAAGATGTGTTATGGGCTTTGTGAGCCATGAAAATAAGTTGTTTCCTAGTGAGAGGTGACAAGATGTGTTATGGCCTTGTGAGCCATGTGATAATTTGTTGCCTAGTGAGAGGTGACAAGATGTGTTATGGGCCTTGTGAGCCATGTGAATAAGTTGTTGCCTAGTGAGAGGTGACAAGATGTGTTATGGCCTTGTGAGCCATGTGATAATTTGTTACCTAGTGAGAGGTGACAAGATACTTAATGGGCCTTGTGAGCCATGAGGATAGTTGTTGCGTAGTGAGAGGTAACAAGGTGTTTATAAAAGTCTCATGGAAGAAATGATAATGTTCAAAATAAACTAAGAAATGGAAACTTAGTAATATACTGATAATAATCAATGGATACAATAATAATAACGAAATCTTGATCATACATGCTTTATGCTTATAGCTAAATAAGGGCTATAGTGTTTGAAATATATGAGAGGGATACTTGTTTATAGAAAGGATGTGAATAAGCATGATGGCTTGGCCAAGGTATAATGCCTAGTAAAAGTGATGTGGTATTTAGGGATGTTTGCACAGGATTGGCATAGTCCAATGCCTGAAATAGTTGTACATGATTGGCATAGTCCAATGCCTGAAATAGTTGCACAGGATTGACATGGTCCAATGCCTGAAATAGTTGCATGGATTGGCATAGTCCAATACCTGAATATAATATGATGATGTATACTCACATGACTGGTACAATTAAATATCTGGTTAGCAGATTGGCTGAGGCCAACAAATAGAAATGAGAATGATTCATGGATGACATACCATGATAATTGTAACGACCCTGACCTGGGTTATGAGGTAACCCTATTTGTTTTGGCTAATAAAGTTGATTAGAACTTTAATATAATCCTCTAAGGTGCTTTGTTATCATGTGACACACTTATGTTTCAATTTTGGTACCGATTGAATGTGGTTTGAGCAATTTTCCTTTGTTTTGGACCAAAGTGCAATTTACCCAAATTGAGGGGCTATAATGCAAAATTTCACATGTTGAACATGCCTCATGTGTTTTAGCATCATTATAGAGAGAATGATGCAAGGTTGTGTCTTGTGGAAAGCCTAAATTCCAAGTTTGAACTTGTTTGAACAATGTTGGTACCTTGTGCACCAATTTTGGTACAAATTGTAATTTACCCAAAATGTGGGGTTGATATGCAAATTACCACCTCTAGAATGTCCCTAATTCCTCTATGTATAATTTAGAGGAGAGAGAATGAATGATACACCATGTTTGGATTAATTATGAATGATGATACTCTAGGTGATGAAATGACCAAGAAAAAGGGTTGAATTTGGAAGCTTAACTTGAGTTGTATCAAGTTGAAAAGCTTATATATGAGTGCCTATCGGCCATGGAGCCCAAGGAGGTGTTCCATATCGTTTTTTGAACTCTTCGAAAAGTCCGTATCTTTCAAAGAACCTCAAGGAGTTGAGGTATGACAACCAACAAGTTTCCTTAGAAAACGTGTATCAGTTTGACATAAAATAGTAATTAAACCGAGATGACTTATCCAAATGGAAAAGCAATGGATGAATTTGCATATCTAGATGATCCTCAACTGTTTTTCAATACAAGATAAATGATGATGCATGCATGGAAACGTGTCACCCATGCATGACACGTCGCACCTACTAGCTCAAAATGTTGACACCTCATTTTTGCCTTTCTTCATGATCAACAAGTATATATACCCCTAGTTTCACCCCTTGGTGCAATTTTGTGACCATTACCACCCTCCTACCCTAAGGTATCGTGCATAGAGCTCCCATATCGTGAAGGGATGCTTTGGTATCGTTCATGGGCCTTGGGATATCGCCCATGGCAAGACCATATCGCCCAAGTAGGTGATATTGGCTATATAGGGTGATATCGGCCATAGAGTGAAGTGTTTTGACTCCAAGTGAGTGCCATATCGTGCAAGTGAGTATCATATCGTGCAAGAGGGGTGGAATGTCGTGCAAGAGCACAATGGTATCGTGCATAGGCATTGTGTATCGTCCATAGCAAGTATATCGACCATACCATGTTGATATTGCCCATAGCAAGTTGATATCGGCCAATTGGAGTGATTTTGGCCACAAGTGAGGGGGTATCGGCCACAAGCAAAGTTGTGTCGGCTAAGAGGAAGTCCATATCGCCCAAGAGTGGTAGTGTGTCGTCCAAGGAGCTAAGGAACTCAAAACTTAACCCTAAGGTGAGGCAATGATCATCTTCAACATTGGATTGAAGCATGAATTTAGGGTTTTGATCTTCTTTTCTTTTCTTTTCTTCTTCACCAATTGCTTATCCATGGTGATTCCTTGTATATGAAGGAGTTGTGAACGAGCATTGGACATTTGATAAATTCATCTTCAACCTTAGGAACATGGAGCTTTGGAGCTTAAAGCTTTGAAGTGATTCTTAAGGCGGGTTTTATAACTTGAACTCAACCATGTTATTATTCTTCACCTAAATTGTTATAATTAGTGAAATACTTTTAATTCCAAAATTTCCTGAAATAGTTGACGAAATTATGAGTTCTAGTAGTTTATTATACCTGTTGACGTGAACTATAATAGTTATAACAAAGGTCTAGAGCTTGAAGATGATGATATCACCTTATAAAAGTGATATCGGGTGCATGCACATAAGCAAGCACCTCTAACCCGATATGATGATGCACCTATTACACTAAAATGATATGAATAGGTTTGTAAACCTTATTGAACGATATAGGGGTGTAGTATACACCTATTGCATGATAGGAAGTCTATTATAGACTCCATGCACGATACAAAGTCAATTGTATACTTGTAAGTTGACAAGAAACCCTAAATCGGATAACCCGATATAGTGAAGAGTAACAAGTGTTATTGCATGATATGATCATATGATACATCATTGATATTTAGTATCATGAGGCCTACATGACCTTGTATGACATGGTTGCACGATAAACAACCCTAAACAATATGGTAACCCTAATCCATCATGGCTAACCCTAGATGGTGACTAGCCCGATAGGGTGATTGAATGTACTTCTAGCCTGACATGGTGATGGGTTGATACCTCATAAGTATCATGGGAGACACATACATATATATTGTGCCGATATGAGGTCAAGAAGGTACCTCATGCCTGATATGGAGACAAGTGCAAATCCTAGCCCGATATGGTGAGTGTCTGTACACCTACAACCCGATATGGTGAACATATGCACATGATTTAACCCTATACACCTTGTAAAGGTAATGGTAAGACACTCTTAAGAGTGATGAGTGTAACACCAAGTAATGGTGTGGATAATACCTTGATAGGTGAAACACCTAGAGTGGCTGATAATGGTTAATCCTATATCAATAATGCCTTAACCTGAGATGAGTTCATATCATTAATGATGGTTGAATAATTCAATTGTGTGACTTATGACCAATAAATTACATGATAAATGTGATGAGCTAGTGCATAAAGTATTAGGATGGGACATACCCTAATACAAGATAAGTTGATGAATTTAAGTAAAGCTAAAAGTGATGAGGGAAGTGATACATCAAGACATGATAGATATCACATCTAGCACTTCAAGGTTGATATACCTTGATGCACCTAAAATCCAATATACTTGGATGAGTAACACATGAAGTGTGTTATGTCAATTGTTACATTGAGATGTAATAAGTTTAATGAACTTTGATAAGTGTAGGCTAACATACCTTGAGAAAGGGTTAATCCAAGTTAATAAATTATGATGTAATCATACCCTAGTAAGGATGAGAGACGAACTCTTACCTTGTGTTGATGATTCATTTAACGATAAATGATGAGAATAAATAAGTATGATTGAATACTCATGATATCAATGTTTGCTCATAGATGTGTGGAGCAATGAATTAGGGTTTGATCATTGGTAATATTATCTTGAAAACCTAAATGGTTAATAATGGAAAACCCTAACCCTAATGAAGGGTAATGATATGTAAGAGAAACCCTAATCGATAAGAAAGGAAAATCCTAACCCTAATGATGGGAAGGTTGTATTTCTCTTATTGCATAAGCCTTGTAAGGCATGTTAAATACTTACATAACAAGTATCATGTGAATAAGTTGTTGCCTAGTGAGAGGTGACAAAATGTGAATGGCCTTGTGAGCCATGTGAATAAGTTGTTGCCTAGTGAGAGGTGACAAGATGTGAATGGCCTTGTGAGCCATGTGAATAAGTTGTTTCCTAGTGAGAGGTGACAAGATGTGAATGGCCTTGTGAGCCATGAGAATAAGTTTTTGCCTAGTGAGAGGTGATAAGATGTGTAATGGCCTTGTGAGCCATGTGAATAAGTTGTTGCCTAGTGAGAGGTGACAAGATGTGTAATGGCCTTGTGAGCCATGTGAATAAGTTGTTGCCTAGTGAGAGGTGACAAGATGTGGAATGGCCTAGTGAGCCATGTGAATACTTACACAACAAGTGAAATGAATACCTTGGTCTGAGGACCTAGCGGTAATGGTTACCTATTATAGAGGTAACAATGTTATATGACAATCTAAGGGTTTGAATACCCATATACAGCAATCATGATAATGATTATGTGAAGGGATGAGAATTCCCAGTAATGTGATAAGGGACTGAGATCCCAAGTATCATGTGTTTTAAAGATGTGAAAAGTACGTGATAGATGTATTATACCTTTCTTTGTAGAATTTGTCATAATAATTCATGTGTGAAAACTTGACTGATGCTAAAAGAATATGGTAATGCACTTAATTAATCAAGTGGAATTTTATCATGTAGTGCCCTGGCCATAGATCCATCATCGTCAGAAGCTGGTGATGGTGAAACGAGTTCTCCTACGGGTTAATCCGGAGCGCATATTGTTGAATATGCGGGGTTGCTCCTAGCCACAAATAGGAAGGTTAGAGTACAACTTCGGTTGTAGATTCCAGAGCACAGTTTTAGGCCCGTGGCTCAGTGTGATAAGAGCATGGTGAATAGGCCCATGGCTCAGTGTGATAGAGCATGAATGCGTTCATGGCTCAGGGAGCATAGTGAACTGGCCCGTGGCTCGATTCACTAGCGTCGACACATATACCAAGGTGGGCTAGGCAGAGGGTAGCCTGACCCTGTGTGACTGAGGTCACTTAAGCAAGAGACTGCGGTCTTGCTTGTTTTCTCACACTGACCGAGACGGGTGAGGTCATGGAGTCCGACTCTTCTAATGACCTTGTATGGTACCGATTTCGACTTCGCAATGGTCGGTTGGATTTGAGCGGTACGGCTCACTTCCTCAGGGCATAAGTGTGATTGTAAAATGTAATCTGCCGTGTAGCATATCTTCTTAAGGATCGAATATGGAAAACATTGCTTGATGCACAATACAATTATGCATTCTAGTTAATAGATGTTATTTATGTTTCTTTACATTCCTCGCAAAGCAGATATATGAATTATAATCTACCATGGGTAGATGCAATGTTCTCCTTATGAAAGGAGATTACTTCATTTTGTTCATATAATGAATTATCCTACTTATTAATATAAAAAGAACCTCTGCTCAGTTTATAAATGTTTAATCTGTGATAATAATATGGTTGACGAGAGTTATATCTCTCGCTGGACAATTACAATTGTCTCACCCCCATGGGATCCAAATTTTTAGGTGGACATGCACGAGGAGGTGAAGACCTTTTTGTAGAGGAGGAACAATAGCTGAGGAAACAGTGACAACTCAGGTTGAGTGTACTATCTGTCATGTCTTGTAAATAGAAGTCCTATGTGTCGTCTCTGTACTCTCAGGTCCTTGGAGTTATTTCGTACTGGTTTTATGATCAATAAGAGATTTTGGCTTACGCGCCTCGAGGTTTTATGTTGCTCATGTATAGTTTGGTAAAGCAACTGTTATATGTTATTCTCGAGATGAGATGTACCGGATATGTACAATGTGAATAAAGATGTATATAAGGTTTTGGACCTTTCAGTAAGAGTTTTCTTTGTAATGGATATCTTTGAAAAAAATGGTTTTAATTTTTAGTGATTTTCGTAAATCTGCTGTTTATGAATAATTCCGCATAATAAGTAACGATTTGTTCGACTGTCGTTACAGTTTTGGTATCAGAGATTAAGGTTCACTGAGTCTACAGAGACATAGGACTAAGGTGTTGAGTCTGTGTTAGTGTCCTCCAGTATACCCTATAGTGACTTCTGCTTATGCAAGAGTATAGGGTAAAGTTTATAAATGATTGGGAAACATGAGGAACACATTGCTAAGGGCAATGTTGTTGTACCAGGAGAGGGCGCAAGGGATCAGGCAAGAGAAGAACAAGTGCCTGAAAATTCCCATCTTGACCTGATCAGGATAGAGAATCCTATGCTTATGCTCTTGTTGGGTAGGTTAGGATAACAGTGATGCATATAGTAGAATGGATACTAGCATTACAACCTAGGTTACCAGTCCTTAATATAGAAATTTTGGGCTTTGAAAGGGTTTCTGAACGACATAGTCATGTTGGAACAGTGGAAAATGCGGGAAGGATTAGCATATGGCAAGAAAATAGACTCTGCCATAAGTATAGACAGATAGTATACCTACGATGGTAATGCCCAAGATGGGGAAATAAGTTGAGAAATAAGGAAAGGTCTCTACAATTCTAGAGACATGTGCCTATTTGTTCTAAAAAGACAAAGTTTTCGGTGCCATCAGTGCAATAAATGCCTAGTGTACCAGGGAATTAGCCACTAAGTAAAGGCAAAGGTTCTAACTTTCCACCTATAAGAACTCATGGCTTAGCTTATACATTGGTAATGAGACTAATAAGACCATGGTATGAGAACAAGACATGTTATGGATATGGACATGGTGAGCATACTAAACTCTTTTCTTTGAAAAGAAGGGAGGCAATGACTCAACAGCCGAGGAAGGCTCGGTAGGGCATACAAAAGTTACAACCCAATAGTGTAAAAAGGCAAGAGTAACAACATGAAACTGCTAGACTCTATGGGTTGAGTCAACCTAAAGCGGTGGATGACCGCGAGGGGTAGCAATCGGATATATCTTTTTCATTTTGATATGCCTTCTTTTGATGTTACCTGATAATCCTAAAAAGGATTGATGTTATGGACTTCCCTATTGATTGTCCTATGGGGACATAGGGAAGAAATGATGAGAACTTGAATTTATATTCTGTTCAGTATTCTTTTAAATGCTCTATAATTGCTCTTATCTGTGTGAAAAAGGATGAGGTATAGAAGAGATGCCTGGAGAAAATCCAGGAATGTTAAATCATGTGTTGGTTATTATACGAAAAGTAAGGAATATGATAGTAAACAAAGTGCATACTACTTAATATCAGTACTTGTATACCCTGGCTAGGTATATAATTATTGGAGATAAGGTGAGTATGGAACTCTTAGATTGTTATCTTTCTGATTACTCTGATCAATTAGTCATTATGAGACAATCTAGTGAGTATAACTAAACTGGAAATATGGTATGGACATGTATATCATATCCTAAGTGCAATAAAGTGGAATATGAGGTGATCTCAGATCAATCTGTATGTATGAGGAAATGAAAAGTATAATCCTCATGATAAGAGAATGAGAACAAGGGAGATGATCCCTGTCAGATAAAGCATGTGTGAATAGTAAAGATCTTTTCCCATGATGTGGAAATGGGAAACGTGATAAAATCACAAAATGCTCATGAACATGTTAGACAATAACAAAGAAAGGAATATGTTCCTTTATGTTCTTTCCCTTCAGGGACATGACACTTGATGTGCATAAGTTAAAAATCTTCACTTGATGGATACTTAGAAAAGTATCAGTTTGTCTTGGACTTTGGTTCCAAGATAAAGATATGTGTAACAAGTAATGTCCCAAGATGAAAGAAAGATGAGGATGTGATGTGTTTTCGACACATGTGATGGATACCAAGATAAGAAATTCTGGTATCTAAGAAGTATCAAGTGATATGGCAAAGTAAAAGCATAACTCCTAATCAGATGATTTATGTTGGTTGCCTGGGATGAACAACTGTGAAATCAGTCTAGTTACATGAAATAGTATGGACATCATATGTTAGGGGTTTATGCTCTGCATAAACATAACATTTATGAGAATGATTTACTTGAAGAAATAATTGTAAAAATATTACAATAAAAGTATGTCAAATGAGATTAACAAACAACCTCTATCAGAGTGAGAAAAGTGTTACCTGACCCAGAATTAACTACACAGTCGATAATGAAAAGACAGTGAAGCATGTATCCTATGTGTTTGATTCCATGGGATTTTTGTGTAAACGAACTTTGTATTGATCAAAGTTCTATGGTGTCTCCATAACAATGAGATGTTATGTGGAGACTTGATGATATAATGAATGAAAAATATCTGTCTTCTTTTATCTGAGATTTCGGGGACGAAATCCTTATTAGGGGTTTATAACTTGTAACGACCCTGACCTGGGTTATGAGGTAACCCTATTTTTTTGGCTAATAAAGTTGATTAGAACTTTAATATAATCCTCTAAGGTGCTTTGCTATCATGTGACACACTTATGTTTCAATTTTGGTACCGATTGAATGTTGTTTGAGCAATTTTCCTTTGTTTTGGACCAAAGTGCAATTTACCCAAATTGAGGGGCTATAATGCAAAATGTCACATGTTGAACATTCCTCATGTGTTTTAGCATCATTATAGAGCGAATTATGCAAGGTGGTGGCTTGTGGAAAGCCTAAATTCCAAGTTTGAACTTGTTTGAACAATGTTGGTACCTTGTGCACCAATTGTGGTACAAATTGTAATTTACCCAAAATGTGGGATTGATATGCAAATTACCACCTCTAGAATGTCCCTACTTCCTATATGTATAATTTATAGGAGATAGAATGAATGAGACACCATGTTTGGATCAATTATGAATGATGATACTCTAGGTGATGAAATGACCAAGAAAAAGGGTTGAATTTGGAAGCTTAACTTGAGTTGTATCAAGTTGAAAAGCTTATATATGAGTGCCTATAGGCCATGGAGCCCAAGGAGGTGCTCCATATCGTTTTTGGAACTCTTGGCAAAGTCCATATCGTTCAAATCACCTTAAGGAGGTGAGGTATGATGGCCAACAAGTTTCCTTAGAAAAAGTGTATCGGCTTGACATAAAATAGTGATTAAACCTAGATGACTTATCCAAATGGAAAGGAAATGGACGAATTTGCATATCTAGATGATCCTAAAATGTTTTTCAATAAAAGATAAATGATGATACATGCATGGAAACGTGTCACCCATGCATGACACGTGGCACCTACTAGCTCAAAATGTTGACACCTCATTTTTGCCTTTCTTCATGATCAACAAGTATATATACCCATAGTTTCACCCCTTGGTGCAATTTTGCGACCCTTACCACCCTCCTACCCTAAGGTATCATGCATAGAGCTCCCATATCGTGAAGGGATGCTGTGGTATCATGCATGGGCCTTGGGATATCGCCCATGGCAAGACCATATCGCCCAAGTAGGTGATATTGGCTATATAGGGTGATATCGGCCATAGAGTGAAGTGTTTTGACTCCAAGTGAGTGCCATATCATGAAAGTGAGTATCATATCGTGCAAGAGGGGTGGCATGTCGTGCAAGAGCACAATGGTACCATGCATAGGCCTTGTGTATCGGCTATAGAAAGTATATCAGCCATACCATGTTGATATTGCCCATAGCAAGTTGATATCGGCCAATTGGAGTGATTTTGGCCACAAGTGAGGGGGTATCGGCCACAAGCAAAGTTGTGTCGGCTAAGAGGAAGTACATATAGCCCAAGAGTGGTAGGGTGTCGGCCAAGGATATAAGGAACTCAAAACGTAACCCTAAGGTGAGGCAATGATCATCTTCAACATTGGATTGAAGCATGAATTTAGGGTTTTGATCTTCTTTTCCTTTCTTCTTCACCAATTGCTTATCCATGGTGATTCCTTGTATATTAAGGAGTTGTGAACGAGCCTTGGACATTTGATAAAGTCATATTCAACCTTAGGAACATGGAGCTTTGGAGCTTGAAGCTTTGAAGTGATTCTTAAGGCGGGTTTTATAACTTGAACTCAACCATGTTATTATTCTTCACCTAAATTGTTATAATTAGTGATAACTTTTAATTCCAAAATTTCCTGAAATAGTTGATGAAATTATGAGTTCTAGTAGTTTCTTAGACCTGTTGACGTGAACTATAATAGTTATAACAAAGGTCTAGAACTTGAAGATGATTATATCACCTTATAAAAGTGATATCGGGTGCATGCACATAAGCAAGCACCTCTAACCCGATATGATGATGCACCTATTACAGTAAAATGATATGAATAGGTTTGTAAACCTTATTGAATGATATGGGGGTGTAGTATACACCTCTTGCATGATAGGAAGTCTATTATATACTCCATGCACGATACAAGGTCAATTGTATACTTGTAAGTTGACAAGAAACCCTAAATTGGGTAACCCAATATAGTGAAGAGTAACAAGTGTTATTGCATGATATGATCATATGATACATCATTGATACTTAGTATCATGAGGCGTACATGACCTTGTATGACATGGTTGCACGACAGGGTTGCACGATACACAACCCTAAACAATATGGTAACCGTAACCCATCATGGCTAACCCTAGATGGTGACTAGCCCGATAGGGTGATTGAATGTACTTCTAACCCGACATGGTGATGGGTTGATACCTCATAAGTATCATGGGCGACACATACATATATCTTGTGCCTGATATGAGGTCAAGAAGGTACCTCATGCCCGATATGGAGACAAGTGCAAATCCTAGCCTGATATGGTGAGTGTCTATACACCTACAACTCGATATGGTGAACATATGCACATGATTTAACCCTATACACCTTGTAAAGGTAAGGGCAAGACACTCTTAGGAGTGATGAGTGTAACACCAAGTAATGGTGTGGATAATACCTTGATAGGCGAAACACCTAGAGTGGTTGATAATGGTTAATCCTATATCAATAATGCCTTAACCCGAGATGAGTTCATATCATTAATGATGGTTGAATAATTCAATTGTGTGACTTATGACCAATACATTACATGATAAATGTGATGAGCTAGTGCATAAAGTATTAGGATGGGACATACCATAATACAAGATAAGTTGATGAATTTAAGTAAAGCTAAAAGTGATGAGGGAAGTGATACATCAAGACATGATAGATATCACATCCAGCACTTCAAGGTTGATATACCTTGATGCACCTAAAATCCAATATACTTGGATGAGTAACACATGAAGTGTGTTATGTCAATTGTTACATTGAGATGTAATAAGTTTAATGCACTTTGATAAGTGTAGGCTAACATACCTTGAGAAAGGGTTAAGCCAAGTTAATAAATTATGATGTAATCATACCCTAGTAAGGATGAGAGACGAACTCATACCTTGTGTTTATGATTCATTTAATGATAAATGATGAGAATAAATAAGTATGATTGAATACTCATGATATCAATGTTTGCTCATAGATGTGTGGAGCAATGAATTAGGGTTTGATCATTGGTAATATGATCTTGAAAACCTAAATGGTTAATAATGGAAAACCCTAACCCTAATGAAGGGTAATGATATGTAAGAGAAACCCTAATCGATAAGAAAGGAAAATCCTAACCTTAATGATGGGAAGGTTTTATTGATCTTATTGCATAAGCCTTGTAAGGCATGTTAAATACTTACATAACAAGTATCATGTGAATAAGTTGTTGCCTAGTGAGAGGTGACAAGATGTGAATGGCCTTGTGAGCCATGTGAATAAGTTGTTGCCTAGTGAGAGGTGACAAGATGTGAATGGCCTTGTGAGCCATGTGAATAAGTTGTTGCCTAGTGAGAGGTGACAAGATGTGAATGGCCTTGTGAGCCATGTGAATAAGTTTTTGCCTAGTGAGAGGTGACAAGATATGTAATGTCCTTGTGAGCCATGTGAATAAGTTGTTGCCTAGTGAGAGGTGACAAGATGTGTAATGACCTTGTGAGCCATGTGAATAAGTTGTTGCCTAGTGAGAGGTGACAAGATGTGGAATGGCCTAGTGAGCCATGTGAATACTTGCACAACAAGTGAAATGAATACCTTGGTCTGAGGACCTAGCGGTAATGGTTACCTGTTATAGAGGTAACAATGTTATATGACGAACTAAGGGTTTGAATACCCATATCCAGCAATCATGATAATGATTATGTGAAGGGATGAGAATTCCCAGTAATGTGATAAGGGACTGAGATCCCAAGTATCATGTGTTTTAAAGATTTGAAAAGTACGTGATAGATGTATTATACCTTTCTTTGTAGAATTTATCATAATAATTCATGTGTGAAAACTTGACTGATGCTAAAAGAATATGGTAATGTACTTAATTAATCAAGTGGAATTTTATCATGTAGTGCCCTGGCCATAGATCCATCATGGAGTCCGGATCTTCCATGGACCTTGTATGGTACCGATTTCGACTTAGAAATGGTCGGTTGGATTTGAGTGGTACGACTCACTTCCTCAGGGCATAAGTGTGATTGTAAAATGTAATCTGCCGTGTAGCATATCTGCTTAAGGATCGCATATGGAAAACATTGCTTGATGCACAATACAGTTATGCATTCTAGTTGATAGATGTTAATTATGTTTCTTTACATTCCTCGCAAAGCAGATAGATGAATTATAATCTACTATGGGTAGATGCAATGTTCTCCTTATGACAGGAGATTACTTCATTTTGTTCATATAATGAATTATCCTGCTTATTAATATAAAAAGAACCTCTGCTAAGTTTATAAATGTTTAATCTGTGATAATAATATGGTCGGCGGAGAGTTATATCTCTCGCTGGGACAATTACAATTGTCTCACCCCCGTGGGATCCAAATTTTTAGGTGGACATGCACGAGGAGGTGAAGACCTTTTTGCAGAGGAGGAACAATAGCTGAGGCAGCAGTGACAGCTCAGGTTGAGTGTACTATCTGTCATGTCTTTTAAATAGAAGTCCTATGTGTCGTCTCTGTACTCTCAGGTCCTTGGAGTTGGTTCGTACTGGTTTTATGATCAATAAGAGATTTTGGCTTACGCGCCTTGAGGTTTTATGTTGCTCATGTATAGTTTGGTAAAGCAACTGTTATATGTTATTCTCGAGATGAGATGTACCGGATATGTACAATGTGAATAAAGATGTATATAAGGTTTTGGACCTTTCAGTAAGGGTTTTCTTTGGAATGGATCTCTTTGAAAAAATGGTTTTAATTTTTAGTGATTTTCATTAATCTGCTGTTTATGTTTAATTCCACTTAATAAGTAACGATTTGTTCGACTGTCGTTACAATAATGAGTTTCACTGGATAAGCTTGAGATGTTGATATAGTATGATGAGTAAATGATGTACATGTTCTTCCCATTCCTTATAAAGAGAATAAATGACTTACTGCTCTATCATAGATAGTTGCAATGCTTTAAAAGATGAGAATATTCTAAACTACTTATCTTCTGCTCAGTTTTGTACCATTTAAACTGTGATAATAATATTGTTGGCGGAGAGTTATATCTCTCGCTGGGACAATTGTCTCACCCCGTGGGATCCACATTTTTTAGGTGGATGTGCACCAGGGGGATTGAGACTGTATTGCAGAAGAAGAACATCAACAATAGGGACAGGAGTGACAACTCAGGTTGAGTGTACTTCCTGTCGTGTCTTGTAGATAGTTGTCCTATGTGTCGTCTCTATACTCTCAGGTCCTTGGAGTTGGTCCGTACTGATTTATGATAATCTGAGGATTTTGGCCTGAATGCCTTGAGGTTTTATGTTGCTTCAATATGTGTTTTGATAGAGCAACTGCTATATGTTATCCTCGAGAAAAGATGGTACATTGTATGTACAATGTGAACAATGATGTATATAAAGTTTTGGTTCTGCCTTAAAGAGGTTTCCTAGAAATGGATCTCTTGGAAAAATGATTTTAATTTTTAGTGATTTTTGTTAATCTGCTGTTTATGTTTATTCCGCTTAATTAATGATGATTTGTTTGTCGGTCATCACAAGTGTTGGTATCAGAGCTTATGGTTCACTGAGTCTACAGAGACATAGGACTAAGGTATTGAGTTGGTGTTAATGTCCTCCAGTATACCCTATAGTGACTTCTGCTTGTGTAGAAGAAAGGGTGAAGTTTAAAAATGACTGGAGAACATGAGGAACATGTTGTTGAGAGCAATGTTGTTGCACCAGGAGAGAGTACAAGGGATCAGGCAAGAGAAGAATGAGTGCCTGAGAATTCCCATCATGACCCGATCATGATAGAGAATCCTATGTTTATGCTTTTGTTGGGCAGGTTAGGACAATAGTGATGCATATAGTAGACTGGATACTAGCATTACAACCTAGGTTACCAGTCCTTAATACAGAAACTTTGGGCTTTGAAAGGATTCCTGAATGACATAGTCATGTTGGAATAGTGGAAAATGTGGGAAAGATTAACATATGGCGAGAAAGTAGACGCTGCCATAAGTTTAGACAAATAGTATATCTGTGATGGTAGTACCCAAGAAGGGGAAATAATATGAGAATTAAGGAAAGGCCTCTACAATTCTAGAGACATGTGCCTAGTTGTTCTAAAAATACAAAGTTTTTGGTGCCACCAGTGCAATAAATGCCTAGTGTACCAGGGCAGTAGTCAGTAAGTAAAGGCAAAGGTCCTCACTTTCCACCAGTAAGAACTCATGGCATAGCTTATACATCGGTAATGAGACCGATAAGACCATGGTATGAGGACAAGACATGTTATGGTTATGGACATGTTGGGCATACTAAACTCTTCTCTTTGAAAAGAAGGGAGAAAATGACTCAACAACTGAGGTAGACTCGACAAGGCTTATGAAAGTTACAACCCAATAATGTGAAAAGGCAAAAGCAACAACATGAAACAACTAGACTCTATGTGTTGAGTCAACCTAAAGTGGTAGATGACCACGAGGGGTAATAGTCAGATGAAATAGATTCATTCTGATATTTCATTTCATGATTCTATGTGTTAAAAGAAAGTAGTTATTTTTGAACTTCCCCTGACTAGTCCTATAAGGACATAAGAAAGATGAGAATTTACATTTTACTCAGTATTCCTTAAAATGCTTTATAATCTCTCTTATCTGTGTGATAAAAGATGAGATATAGAAGTGATGCCTGAAGAAAATCCAGGAATGAAAAATCATGTGTGTATAATGATATGAAAAGTGAGGAACATGATAGTAAATAAAGTGCATACTACCTAATCTCAATATTTGTATACCCTGGCCATGTATATGATTATTGGAGATAGGGTGAGTATGGAACTCTTAGATTGTTATCTTTCTAATTACTCTGATCAAGTAGTCATTCTGAAACAATCTAGTGAGTATAATGAAACCAAATAGGGACTTGCTAAGTGAACTTTCCCAATTAATGAGGAAGTGCTAAGTGAACTTTCCCAACTAATGAGGAAGTGCTAAGTGAACTGTCCCAACTAATGGGGAAGTGCTAAGTGAACTTTCCCAACTAATGAGGAAGTGCTAAGTGAACTTTCCCAACTAATGAGGAAATGCTAAGTGAACTTTCCCAACTAATGAGGAAGTGCTAAGTGAACTTTCCCAATTAATGAGGAAGTGCTAAGTGAACTTTCCAAATTAATGAGGAAGTGCTAAGTGAACTTTCCCAACTAATGAGGAAGTGCTAAGTGAACTTTCCCAATTAATGAGGAAGTGCTAAGTGAACTTTCCCAATTAATGAGGAAGTGCTAAGTGAACTTTCCCAATTAATGAGGAAGTGCAAAGTGAACTTTCCCAACTAATGAGGAAGTGCTAAGTGAACTTTCCCAACTAATGAGGAAGTGCTAAGTGAACTTTCCCAACTAATGAGGAAGTTCTAAGTGAACTTTCCCAATTAATGAGAAAGTGCTAAGTGAACTTTCCCAACTAATGAGGAAGTGCTAAGTGAACTTTCCCAATTAATGAGGAAGTGCTAAGTGAACTTTCCCAACTAATGAGGAAGTGCTAAGTGAACTTTCCCAAATAATGAGGAAGTGCTAAGTGAACTTTCCCAACTAATGAGGAAGTGCTAAGTGAACTTTCCCAACTAATGAGGAATTGCTAAGTAAACTTTCCCAATTACATAGGAATTGCTAAGTGAACTTTCCCAAACAAATAAAGGACTGTTGAGTGGATTACCTCTGTTAAATATATATGTTTTACCTTTGATAAAGAACCTTGGGTAATGATAGGAGTATGTTCCTTTATGTTTCTTCCTTTCATTAACATGACAATCAAGTAAGTATTATGACATTTGATGTACATGGATTAGAAATAATCTGTTGATGGATATTTAGAAAAGTATCAATTTGCTTTGGACTTTGGTTCTAGGATAATGATATATGGAACAAGCAATGTCTTAAAATAAAATAAATATCTTGTGCATGTGTACCCTTGGTGGTAACAACAGAGAAATGAATATGATAAGGATGAGATGTGTTCTCAACACATATGATGAATACCAAAGTAAGGATTCTGGTATCTGGGAAATAATAGATGATTTATGTTGGTTATATATGTTGGCCAGATGTGAAATCAATCTAGTTACACAAAATAATATGGAAATTATATGTTAGGGGTTTATGCTCTGCATAAACATAAACATTGATAAGGTTGAACTAATGGAAGGAACAATTGTAATTGGTGGAAAAGTTTATCAAGCTAAAAGTATTTCCTTAGAATAACCCTGTGTGGAAGAACTTTGTGTGGATTAAATATCTATGGTATCTCCATGACATTAAGATGTTATGTGGAGACTTGATGGTATGATAAATGATGAAAATCTGTCTCTCCTTTTTCTGGGATTTCAAGGACGAAATCCTTGTTAGGGGTTTATAACTTGTAACAACCCTGACCTGGGTTATGAGGTAACCCTATTTGTTTTGGTAATAAAGTTGCTTATAACTCTAATATAATCCTCTAAGGAGTTTTTTCATATTGTAACACACTTATGTTTCAAGTTTGGTCCTGATTGAATGCCGTTTAAGCAATGTTCCTTTATTTTGGACCAAAGTGCAATTTACCCAAGTTGAGGGGTAAAAATGCAAAATGTCACATGTTGAATGTACCAAATGTGTTTTACAATCATAAGAGAGAGAATGATGCTAAGTGGTGGCTTGTGGAAAGCCTAAATTCCAAGTTTGAACTTGTTAGAACAATGCTGGAGCATTATGCACCAATTTTGGTACAAATTGCAATTTACCCAAAATGTGGGGTTAATATGCAAATTAGCACATCTAGAGTGTTCCTACCCCCTCCTATAATCATTTAGAGGAGAGAGTTCTGATTTTCTTTCGATATGTCCTTGCAGGTGTTTTGTTTTGTTTCGCTGGGCGGTCGGTTTTCTTTGTTTGAGGGAAGATACCTGCGTTATGCTATGAGCAGGAGATGTAATTCTTTTGCAGATTAGCCCATACGAGGGGGATGGGATGAATAAGAGGACCCTCTGACTTATCCAAAAAAAAAGTAAGATACACCATGTTTGATTCTATTATGAATGATGGTAAGCTTGGTGAAGAAATGACCAAGAAAAGGGTTGAATTTAAAAGCTTAACTTGAGTTGTATCAAGTTGAAAAGCTTATATATGAGTGCCTATCAGCCAAGGAGCCCAAGGAGGTGTCCCATATCGTTTTTTGAACTCTTGGCAAATCCATATCGTGCAAAGCACCTCAAGGAGGTGGTTTGTATCGAGTTACAACTTCCTTAACAAAGCTGTATCGGGTTGTGCAAAAATGAGGAATTAATTGATATATTTTATTCAAAAGGATAAGTAATGGACGAATTTGCATCTCTAAATGATTCTCAACTGTTTTGCAAGACAAGATAAATGATGATGCATTCTTGGAAACGTGTCACCCATGCATGGACACGTGGCACCGACTAGTTCAAAATAATGACACCTCATTTTTACCTTCCATCATGTGCAACAAGTATATATACCCCTAGTTTCACCCCTTAGTGCAATTTTGCGACCCTTACCACCCTCCTAACCTAAGGTATCGTCCACATAGCTCACATATCGTGAAGGGATGCTGTGGTATCGTTCATGGGCCTTAGTATATCGCCCATGGCAAGATCATATCGCCCAAGTAGGTGATATCGACCATAGTGGAGTGGTTTGAGTGGCATATCATGCAAGTGAGTGTCATATCATGCATGGGTGGTGGAATATCATGCAAGATCAGTATGGTATCGTGCAAGGGTGCTAAGGAGTAAATAGGAGCTCATACTTGACCCTACGTTGAGGCCATGATCATCTTCAACCTTGGATTGAAGCATGATGTTAGGGTTTTGATCTTCCTTTCATTTCTTCTTTACCAATTGCTTATCCATGGTGATTCCTTGTATATGAAGGAGTTATGAACGAGCCTTGGACTTTTCATAAGTCATCTTCAACCTTAGGAACATGGATCTTTGGAGCTTGGAGCTTTGAAGTGGTTCTTAAGGCGAGTTATATAACTTGAACTCAACCATGTTATTATTCATCACCTAATTTGTTATATTTAATGATCTACTTTTAATTCCAAAATTTCCTGAAATAGTTGATGAAATTATGCGTTCTAGTGGTTTCTTAGACCTGTTGACATGAACTATAAAATTTGGAACAAAGGTCTAGAGCTTGAAGATGATGATATCACCTTATAAAAGTGATATCGGGTGCATGCACACAAGCAAGCACCCCTAACCCGATATGATGATGCACCTATTTCACTAAAATGATATGAATAGGTTTGTAAACCTTATTGAACGATATGGGGGTGTAGTATACACCTCTTTCACGATAGGGAGTCAAGTATAGACTCCATGCACGATACAAGGTCAATTGTATACTTGTAAAGTTGATGTGAAACCCTAATTTGGGTAACCAAATATGAGTAAAGAATAGCAAGTGCTATTGCACGATATGGTATCCCGATACACAACCCTAGATTGATGTCTAGCCCGACATGGTGATGGCTTAATACCTCATGCACGACATGGGTAACACATACAAACACCTTTAGCCCGGTATGAATGGTGTGTATATACTTCTAGCCCGATATGGTGAGTGCTCATATACTTACAACCCGATATGGTGAACATATGCACACTTCTAATCTGAGATACCTTGTAAAGGTGAGGGCAAGACACTCTTAGGAGTGATAATAGTAACACCAAGCTATGGTGTGGATAATACCTTTATAGGTGAAACACCTAAAGTGGTTGATAATGGACAACCTTATATCAATAATGCCTTAACCCGAGATGAGTCCATATCATTGATGATAGTTGGGTGATTCAAGTGTATGTTTTATGGTCAATACTTTACAAGATTAATATTATGGGATAGTGGATAAAGTATTAGGATGGGAAATACCCCAATACAAGATAAGTTGATGAACTTAAGTAAGTTAAAAGTGATGAGGGAAGTGATACACCAAGGTATGTTAAATATCACATCCAACACTTTAAGGTTGCTACACCTTGATGCATCTTAAATCCAATATGTATGGATGAGTAACACATGAAGTGTGTCATGCCAATTGTTACATTAAAATGTAATGAGTTTAATGTACTTAGATAAGTGTAGGCTAACATACCTTGAGAAAGGGTTAAGCCAAAATAATAAAGTATGATGTAATCAATATCCTAGAGAGGATGAGAGAGAAACTCATATCTTGTGTTGGTAATCATTTAATGATAAATGTTGAGAATAAATAAGTATGATTAGATACTTATGATAGAAATGTATGCTCCTAGATGTGTGGAGCAACGAATTAGGGTTTGGATCAATAAAATAAACATCAAACCCTAATCCGTCATAAAGGGGAAACCCTAATCCCAATGATGGGATTGTTGTGATTCTCTTATTGCCTAAGCCTTGAAAGGCATGCTAAATACTTGTATAACAAGTATAATGTGTTAGGGATTTGTGAGCCATGATAATAAGTTATTTCCTAGTGAGAGGTGACAAGATGTGTTATGGCTTTGTAAGCCATGTGATAATTGTTTGCCTAGTGAGAGGTGACAAGATGTGTTATGGCCTTGTGAGCCATGTGATAATTTGTTGCCTAGTGAGAGGTGACAAGATGTGTTATAGGCTTTGTGAGCCATGAGAATAAGTTGTTGCCTAGTGAGAGGTGACAAGATGTGTTATGGCCTTGTGAGCCATGTGATAATTTGTTGCCTAGTGAGAGGTGACAAGATGTGTTATGGGCCTTGTGAGCCATGTGAATAAGTTGTTGCCTAGTGAGAGGTGACAAGATGTGTTATGGCCTTGTGAGCCATGTGATAATTTGTTTCCCAGTGAGAGGTGACAAGATACTTAATGGGCCTTGTGAGCCATGAGGATAGTTGTTGCCTAGTGAGAGGTAACAAAGTGTTTATAAAAGTCTCATGGAAGAAATGATATTATTCAAAATAAACTAAGAAATGGAAACTTAGTAATATAATGATAATAATAAATGGATACAATAATAATAATGAAATCTTGATCATACATGCTTTATGCTTATTATAGACAAATAAGTGCTATAATGTTTGAAATATATGAGAGGGATACTTGTTTATAGAAAGGATGTGAATAAGCATGATGGCTTGGCCAAGGTATAATGCCTAGTGAAAGTGATGTGGTATTCAGTGATGTTTGCACAGGATTGGCATAGTCCAATGCCTGAAATAGTTGCACAGGATTGGCATAGTCTAATGCCTGAATATAATATGATGATGTATACTCACATGACTGGTACAATTAAATATCTGGTTAGAAGATTGGCTGAGGCCAACAAATAGAAATGATAATGATTGATGGATGACATACCATGATAATGAGTTTCACTGGATATGCTTGAGATGTTAATATAGTATGATGAGTAAATGATATACATGTTCTTCCCATTCCTTATAAAGAGAATAAATGACTTAATGCTCTATCACAAATAGTTGCAATGCTTTAATAGATGAGAATATTCTAAACTGCGTATCTTCTGCTCAGTTTTGTACCATTTAAACTGTGATAATAATATTGTTGGCGGAGAGTTATATCTCTCGCTGAGATAATTGTCTCACCCCGTGGGATTCACATTTTTTTAGGTGGAAGTGTATGAGGGGGATTGAGACTATATTGCAGAGGAAGAACATCAACAACAGTAACAGTAGTGACAACTCAGGTTGAGTGTACTGCCTGTCGTGTCTTGTAGATAGTCATCTTATGTGTCGTCTCTGTACTCTCAGGTCCTTGGAGTTGGTCTGTACTAATTTTATGATAATCTGAGGATTTTGGCCTGAATGCCTCGAGGTTTTATGTTGCTTCAGTATGTGTTTTGATAGAGCAACTGCTATATGTTATCCTCAAGAAAAAATGGTACAATGTATGTAGAATGTGAACAACGATGTATATAAAGTTTTGGTTCTGCCTTAAAGAGTTTTCCTAGAAATGGATCTCTTTGCAAAATGGTTTTAATTTTTAGGGATTTTTGTTAATCCGCTGTTTATGTTTATTCCGCTTAATTAATGATGATTTGTTTTTCAGTCATCATAAGTTTTCGTATCAGAGCTTAAGGTTCACTGAGTCTACAGAGACATAGGACTAAGGTGTTGAGTCTGTGTTAATATCCTCCAGTATACCCTATAGTGACTTCTGCTTGTGGAGAAGAAAGGGTGAAGTTTAAAAATGACTGGAGAACATGAGGAACATGTTGTTGAGAGCAATGTTGTTGCACTAGGAGAGAGTACAAGGGATCAGACAAGAGAAGAATGAGTGCCTAAGAATTCCCATCATGACCCGATCAGGATAGAGAATCCTATGTTTATGCTCTTGTTGGGCAGGTTAGGACAACAATGATGCATATAGTAGACTGGATACTAGCATTACAACCTAGGTTACCAGTCCTTTATACAGAAACTTTGGGCTTTGAAAGGATTCCTGAATGACATAGTCATGTTGGAACAGTGGAAAATGTGGGAAAGATTAACATATGGCGAGAAAGTAGACTCTGCCATAAGTTTAGACATATAGTATATCTATGATGGTAGTACCCAAGAAGGGGAAATAATTCAAGAATTAAGGAAAGGCCTCTACAATTCTAGAGACATGTGCCTAGTTTTTCTAAAAAGACAAAGTTTTTGGTGCCACCAGTGCAATAAATGGCTAGTGTACCAGGGCAGTAGTCAGTAAGTAAAGGAAAAGGTCCTCACTTTCCACCAGTGAGAACTCATGGCATAGCTTATACATCGGTAATGAGACCGATAAGACCATGGCATGAGGACAAGACATGTTATGGTTATGGACATGTTGAGCATACTAAACTCTTCTCTTTGAAAAGAAGGGAGAAATGACTCAACAACCGAGGTAGACTCGGCAAGGCTTATGAAAGTTACAGCCCAATAACATGAAAAGTCCAAAGCAACAACATGAAACAACTAGACTCTATGTGTTGATTCAAACCTAAAGCGGTAGATGACCGCGTGGGGTAATAGTCAGATGAAATAGATTCATTCTGATATTTCATTTCATGATTCTATGTGTTAAAAGAAAGTAGTTATTTTTGAACTTCCCCTGACTAGTCCTATAAGGACACAAGAAAGATGAGAATTTACATTTTACTCAGTATTCCTTAAAATTCTTTATAATTATTATCTTTTTGTCATCATGTAACACACTTATGTTTCAAGTTTGGTCCTGATTGAATGCTGTTTGAGCAATGTTCCTTTGTTTTGTACCAAAGTGCAATTTATCCATGTTTAGGGGTAATAATGCAAAATGTCACATGTTGAATGTACCACATGTGTTTTACAATCATAAGAGAGATAATGATGCTAAGTGGTGGCTTGTGGAAAGCCTAAATTCCAAGTTTGAACTTGTTTGAACAATGCTGGAGTATTGTGCACCAATTTTGGTACAAATTGCAATTTACCAAAGATGTGGGGTTAATATGCAAATTATCACATATAGAGTGTTACTACTCCCTCCTAGAATCATTTATAAGAGAGAGAAAGTAGGATAAACCATGTTTGATTCTATTATGAATGATGGTAATCTTGGTGAAGAAATGACCAAGAAAAGGGTTGAATTTGAAAGCTTAACTTGAGTTGTATCAAGTTGAAAAGCTTATATATGAGTGCCTATCGGCCAAGGAGCCCAAGGAGGTGTCCCATATCGTTTTTTGAACTCTTGGCAAATCCATGTCGTGCAAAGCACCTCAAGGAGGTGGTTTGCATCGAGTTACAACTTCCTTAACAAAGCTGTATCGGGTTGTACAAAAATGAGGAATTAATTGATATATTTTATTCAAAAGGATAAGTAATGGACGAATTTGCATCTCTAAATGATTCTCAACTATTTTTCAAGACAATATAAATGATTATGCATTCTTGGACACATGTCACCCATGCATGGACACGTGGCACCTACTAGTTCAAAATAATGACACTTCATTTTTACCTTCCATCATGTGCAACAAGTATATATACCCCTAGTTTCACCCCTTAGTGCAATTTTGTGACCCTTACCACCCTCCTACGCTAAGGTATTGTGCAGAGAGATCCCATATCGTGAAGGGATTCTGTGGTATCGTGCATGGGCCTTAGGATATCGCCCATGGTAGGATCATATCGCCCAAGTAGGTGATATCAGCCATATAGGGTGATATCGACCATAGTGGAGTGGTTTGAGTGGCATATCGTGCAAGCGAGTGTAATATCATGCATGGGTGGTGGAATATCATGCAAGATCAGTATGGTATCGTGCAAGGATGCTAAGGAGAAAATAGGAGCTAATACTTCACCCTAAGGTGAGGCCATGATCATCTTCAACTTTGGATTGAAGCATGATGTTAGGGTTTTGATCTTCCTTTCTTTTCTTCTTCACCAATTGTTTATCCATGGTGATTCCTTGTATATGAAGGAGTTATCAAAGAGCCTTGGACTTTTCATAAGTCATATTCAACCTTAGGAACATGGAGCTTTGGATCTTGGAGCTTTGAAGTGGTTCTTAAGGCGGGTTATATACCTTGAACTCAACCATGTTATTATTCATCACCTAAATTGTTGTATTTAATGATCTACTTTTAATTCCTAAATTTCCTGAAATAGTTGATGAAATTATGAGTTCTAGTAGTTGCTTAGACCTGTTGACATGAACAATAAAAGTTGAAACAAAGGTCTAGAGCTTGAATATGATGATATCACCTTATAAAAGTGATATCGGGTGCATGCAGACAAGCAAGCACCCCTAACCCGATATGATGATGCACCTATTTCACTAAAATGATATGAATAGGGTTGTAAACCTTATTGAACGATATGGGGGTGTAGTATACACCTCTTGCACGATAGGGAGTCAAGTATAGACTCCATGCACGATACAAGGTCAATTGTATACTTGTAAAGTTGATGTGAAACCCTAATTTGGGTAACCAAATATGAGTAAAGAATAGCAAGTGCTATTGCACGATATGGTAGCCCGATACAAAACCCTAGATTGATGTCTAGCCCGACATGGTGATGGCTTAATACCTCATGCACGACATGGGTAACACATACAAACACCTTTAGCTCAATATGAATGTTGTGTATATACTTCTAGCCCGATATGGTGAGTGCTCATATACTTACAACTCGATATGGTGAACATATGCACACTTCTAATCCAAGATACCTTGTAAAGGTGAGGGCAAGACACTCTTAGGAGTGATAAGAGTAACACCAAGCTATGGTGTGTCTAATACCTTTATAGGTGAAACACCTAAAGTGGTTGATAATGGACAACCTTATATCAACAATGCCTTAACTCGAGATGAGTCCATATCATTGATGATAGTTGGGTGATTCAAGTGTATGAATTATGGTCAATACTTTACAAGATTAATATGATGGGATAGTGGATAAAGTATTAGGATGGTAAATACCCTAATGCAAGATAATTTGATGAACTTAAGTAAGTTAAAAGTGATGAGGGAAGTGATACACCAAGGTATGGTAAATATCACATCCAACACTTTTAAGGTTGCTACACCTTGATGCATCTTAAATCCAATATGTATGGATGAGTAACACATGAAGTGTGTCATGCCAATTGTTACATTAAAATGTAATTAGTTTAATGCACTTTGATAAGTGTAGGCTAACATACCTTGAGAAAGGGTTAAGCCAAAACAATAAAATATGATGTAATCAATATCCTAGAGAGGATGAGAGAGAAACTCGTATCTTGTGTTGGTAATCATTTAATGATAAATGTTGAGAATAAATAATTATGATTGGATACTTATGATAACAATGTATACTCCTAGATGTGTGGAACAATGAATTAGGGTGTGGATCAATAAAATAAACATGAAACCCTAATCGGTCATAAAGGGGAAACCCTAATCCCAATGATGGGATGGTTGTGATTCTCTTATTGCATAAGCCTTGAAAGGCATGCTAAATACTTGTATAACAAGTATAATGTGTTATGGCTTTGTGAGCCATGAGAATAAGTTGTTGCCTAGTGAGAGATGACAAGATGTGTTATGGCTTTGTAAGCCATGTGATAATTTGTTGCCTAGTGAGAGGTGACAAGATGTGTTATGGCCTTGTGAGCCATGTGATAATTTGTTGCCTAGTGAGAGGTGACAAGATGTGTTATGGCCTTTGTGAGCCATGAGAATAAGTTGTTGCCTAGTGAGAGGTGACAAGATGTGTTATGGCCTTGTTAGCCATGTGATAATTTGTTGCCTAGTGAGAGGTGACAAGATGTGTTATGGGCCTTGTGAGCCATGTGGATAAGTTGTTGCCTAGTGAGAGGTGACAAGATGTGTTATGGCCTTGTGAGCCATGTGATAATTTGTTGCCTAGTGAGAGGTGACAAGATACTTAATGGGCCTTGTGAGCCATGAGGATAGTTTTTGCCTAGTGAGAGGTAACAAGGTGTTTATAAAAGTGTCATGGAAGAAATTATATTGTTCAAAATAAACTAAGAAATGGAAACTTGTAATATAATGATAATAACAAATGGATATAATAATACTAATGAAATCTTGATCATACATGATTTATGCTTATAGCCAAATAAGGGCTATATTCTTTGAAATATATGAGAGGGATACTTGTTTATAGAAAGGATGTGAATAAGCATGATGTCTTGGCCAAGGTATAATGCCTAGTAAAAGTGATGTGGTATTCAATGATGTTTGCATAGGATTGGCATAGTCCAATGCCTGAAATAGTTGTACAGGATTGGCATAGTCCAATGCCTGAATATAATATGATGATTTATACTCACATGACTGGTACAATTAAATATCTGGTTAGCAGATTGGATGAGGCCAACAAATAGAAATGAGAATGATTAATGGATGATATACCATGATAATGAGTTTCACTGGATAAGCTTGAGATGTTGATATAGTATGATGAGTAAATGATATACATGTTATTCACATTCCTTATAAAGAGAATAAATGACTTACTGCTCTATCACAGATAGTTGCAATGCTTTAAAAGATGAGGATATTCTAAAATGCTTATCTTCTGCTCAGTTTTGTACCATTTAAACTGTGATAATAATATTGTTGGCGGAGAGTTATATCTCTCACTGGGACTATTGTCTCACCCCATGGGATCCACATTTTTTTAGGTGGATGTGCACGAGGGGGATTGAGACTGTATTGCAGAGAAAGAACATCAGCAACAGGGACAACAATGACATCTCAGGTTGAGTGTACTGCTTGTCGTGTCTTATAGATAGTCGTCCTATGTGTCGTGTCTGTACTCTCAGGTCCTTTGAGTTGGTCCGTACTGATTTTATGATAATCTGAGGATTTTGGCCTGAATGCCTCGAGGTTTTATGTTGCTTCAGTATGTGTTTTGATAGAGCAACTGCTATATGCTATCCTCGAAAAAAGATGGTACAATGTATGTATAATGTGAACAATGATGTATATACAATTTTGGTTCTGCCTTAAATAGTTTTCCTAGAAATGGATCTCTTTGCAAAATAGTTTTAATTTTTAGTGATTTTTGTTAATCCGCTGTTTATGTTTATTCCTCTTAATCAATGACGATTTGTTTGTCAGTCGTCACAACCATAGTCCAAATTTTTTTGTTTTGTCTAAATATCTTAATATCCTCTTAACAACTATGACATGTGATTTTCTTGGACTTGATTGAAAGAGAGCACACAAGCCAATACTAAACAATATATCTACTCTAGAGGTAGTTAAATAAAGCAAACTTCCAATCATACCTCTATAGAGATTCTCATCTACCTTTTCTCCTTGCTCATCTCTATCAAGATTGGCGGTGTTTGACAGGGGGTGCCAATTGGCTTGGTGTTCTCCATACCAAAGCATTTAAGTAGTTCATTGGCATACTTGCCTTGGTTGATGAAGTTCACATCTTTCATTTGTTTGACCTGAAAGCCAAGGAAGAATGTAATCTCCCCCATCGTTCTCAACTTGAACTCACTCTGTATAAGAGAACTAAACTCCTTGTAAAGATCAAGATCAAGCCCGCCAAAGATAACATCATCAACATAAATTTGAATAATTAAGAAATTGCTGGAAGTGTGTTTTAGAAACAAGGTAGAATCAACTTTGCCCATGATATAGACATTGTCTAGCAAAAAGTTCTTTAGTTTCTCACCAAGCTCTAGGGGCTTGTTTGAGTCCATAGATATTTTTTTGTAACAAATAAACATAGTTAGGAAATTTATCATGTTCAAAGCTGGGAGGTTGAGCAACATATACTTCCTACTCTATTGTAACATTAAAAAACACACTTCTAACTTTCATTTGATAAAGAATTAAATCCTTATAGCTAGCAAAAGAAAGTAGCATTCTAATAGAATCCAGTCTAGCAACATGTGCATAAGTTTCATTATAATCTATACCTTCATGTTGATTGTAACCCTGAGTTACTAAACTTGCTTTGTTCCTAACCACTTTTCCACTTTCATCGAGCTTGTTGCGGTAGACCCACTTGGTACCAATGATATTTCTATCACTTGATCTTGGCACTAGGGTACACACTTTGTTCTTCTTGAACTATTCAAACTCTTCTTGCATGGCTAGGTTCCATTCATCATCCTTGAGAGCTTCTTTGACATATTTTGGCTCAAGTTAAGAGATGAAGGCACTTTCGACTTGTTCTTTGTTGAATGCAGCCTGCGTCCTCACCCTTTCAAAAGGATTACCTATGATGAGCTCTTTAGGATGATGCTTTTAAAAGTGGGAGTTGGATCCTTGTTTTCTTCTTCTTTCTCTTCTTCATCAACTCACACCTCTTTTCCTTTATCAACAATTTTGAGCTCTTTCAAGTGAGGGATTACCTCATCTACAATATTATTATTAATAATATTCCTAGAAATGAAGGGTTAGTCTCAACACATCTAATATCGATATATTCTTCTATTTTAGACACTTCAATGTTAAATACTCTATAAGGCTTTCTAGAAGTGCTATAGCCAAGAAAGAAAGCCTTGTAAAATTCTAGATCAAACTTGTTAAGGGAATCCTTGGTGTTCAAAACAAAACAAGGACCACTGAAAACATAAAAGAAATCAATTGAAGGCTTTCTACAATGCCATAGCTCATAGGGGTTTTTCTTCAAAGTTGTATGAGTGAAAATCCAATTTTGCCCAAAACATGATGTACCAACAGCTTCAAGCCAAAACTTATCTGGAGTGTCATACTCTAGAAGCATAGTCATAGCCATTTCCTATAGTGACCTATTATCTCTCTACAACCCTATTTTGTTGAGGTGTTCGAGGTGAAGAGAAGTAATGTGCATACCTGGATTCCTCAGAAATCATGAAACAAGTCATTTTGAAATTCTCTCCCACGATCACTGCGGATGGAGACGATCCAACAAGAAAATTCATTTTCAAGTCATTTACAAAAAGTAAAAAATATCAAGAGTATCTATTTTAGAAATAATAAAGAAGGTTGAAGTATAGCGGGAAAAGTCATCGACAATCACAAGACAATACTTGTTACGACAAAGTGATTGAGTACACATTGGTCCAAATAGATCAATGTGAATAAGTTCAAGAACTCTTTTGGCACTAAGGACTCCTTTGGATTTGAAGGAGGACTTGGTTTTCTTTACTTGGGTACAAGGTTGGCATTCCTTATCCTTTTCAAAATCCAATTTAGAGAGTCCCTTTACCAATTCCTTTTTGCTCAACTTCCTCAACTGATGCATATTTACATGACCAATCCTATGGTGACACAATGAAATATCATTCAAATTGGCAACAAGACATCTACCAACAATAGGATTAATAGAGTCCAAAATAATAACATAGAGATTACCATATCTGGTTCCCTTATATATGACATTGTAGGAGAGGGAATCTAGAAGAAAGCATTCAAGTGAGGTAAAAAGAACAAGATAGACAATATCACACAATTGACTAACACTAATTAAATTGTGATGTAGGCCATCTACAAAAAGAACATTCTTGATTAAAAGCGAATCACCTACATCACCTTCATTTATCACTTTACCTTTATTGTTGTCACCAAATGTCACAGATCCTCCTTTCTTCTTTCTGAATTGGTTGAAGTGGCTAATTTCACCTGCCATATGCTTTGAGCAACCACTATCAACAATCTATTTTCCTTTTACCTACAAGAAAGGAAGATTTCAATGCCCAATTCAAACCTTGGGATTTGATGTGAGCTTGGGGACCCATTTCATCTTTGGATTGGTCCCATTCTCTCTATAAGGACAATAAGTAGAGTAATGGTCATCACTCTTGCAATGCACATAAACCATAGGGTTCTTAGAGCCGGATGACTCTCCATTGAAAATAGGAAGTTCCTTTCTCTTTTTCTTACCCTTTTCCTTGTTTTTGCTCTTTGGAGCTCTCCCTACATATCCCAAACCACCAGTACCAACTTGTTTGGTAGAGTGATATATAACTTCATTGAGGAACTTTTTTCCTTTGAGAAATTTTTACAAGGAAGCTCTTAGTTTGTGATTATCATCACTAAGAGTAATGATAATAGAAGATAAGCTAGCAAGATCATCTTGTGCATGAAGTAATTCAGCCTCCAAATAGAGGGCTTTAGTAAGATATAAATCTTTTTCTAAAGTAAGACTAGCAACTTCATTACTTGGCAATAATGGTCTAGAAGAAAGATTATTGATTTGAGCAAGCAATCTAGCATTTTTAGTTTTAAGCATAACAAGCTCATCAAGATAAATCCTACTCTCATCCTAAATAGCATCACAAGCAATTTTAAGGTTATCATTTTTAGTTCTAAGTAAAACAATCTCATCTACTTGGGATTGGTTTTCTTCCTTAAGACTATTGATGTTCTTAAGGTAGATGCCATTCTCTACTTTGTATTGGAGCTCAAGATAAAGAAACTTCCCTTGCAAGTAATCAATGCTATCAAGATGAAACTTCTCATTTTGACCAAGAATATCAATTTTAGCATACAGATTATCTATGATTTTCCCTAAACTCTTTGTTTTAGACTTGTATTCAGAGTAAGAAGAGTGGGTAGCATTAGGCATATCAATGAGGGTTTCCTTAGATAACTCATGTAAGCTTACCTCACTTACCCCATTAATGTCTTCACTTGTAGAGTCGATGAGAGCAAGATGGCATTCTCCCTCATTGGATCTTAAGTCATTTGAAGAAGACTTTTACCATGCGTCATAAGCTGCATCCTTGCTTCTTTTTTCCATCTTGTCTTCTTCTTGTACTTTCCATCCTTCTTATAGTCCTCCCTTTTCTCGGAGATGCTCTTGCGGTAGGCCTTCTTTGCCTTAGGACATTCATTTTTGTAGTGCCCCTTTTTCTCACATTCATATCACCTTAGAGTGGAGGAGGAGGATGGCTTTCCCTGGAAGTGCTTCCCCTTGGAGTAGTTTGCTTCATGGTCACTAGGGGCTTCATCTTCACTTGAGGAGGGAGGAGAAGATCGACAAGAAAGTTGTTTTTGGAGCATCACTGCCTCCATTTGAGATTTGAATGCACTATCTTTGATCTTTTTTGATTCCTTCTCCTCTTTCTTGTCATCTTATTCTTGATTGTCAAGTCTTGGCTCGTGGGCTTGAAGGTTGCCAACAAGTTCTTTGGTGGCTATGTCACCAAGGCTTCTAACTTTTTCAATAGAGGTCACCTTGGATTCCCATCTCTTGGAGAGAGACATTAAGAACTTGGAGTTGATTTCCCCTCTATCCATGGTGTGGCCTAATTGTGCAAGTCCATCGACGATGGTGTTGAGCCTTCTGTACATCTCCTCAACTCTCCCCTTCTTTCCCTTCTTGAAGTTTTCAAGAAGACCCTTGAGAATGTGGACATTGGACTCCTTAGTTTCTTTTTGTCTTCATAGGTGATGCACAACTTGTCCCAAATCTCATGGACTGTGTCCCAATAAGAGATGTGGTTGAATTCAGAGGGGGTGAGGGCTGCATAGATGATGCTTGTTGTCTTTACACTCAGTTGTGCCTTCTTGACCGTAGCTTCATCCTAAGTGGATATCTCCCCCACTGACACCTTATATGGAAGAATCACCACCTTCCAAATGTAATGGTTCATCGCTTGAAGGTAGATTGCACCCGTTGTTTCTAATATAGGATATTGGTGCCATTGAATATGGGGGTCTCATGGAAAAGCCTCCCTCTTAAGTTGACAGACCCAATTAAGTTGTTTCACATCTTCTCGTCTTGCGGGAGATGTGTCAGAGAAGACCGTGGCTCTGATACCACTTGTTGGATCAAAGGGTTCTAGAGGGGGGGGTGGGTGAATAGATCTAAAAACACATGCAAAAAATTCTTTAGACCTTCAAGTTACTTCAACTAGGAACTATTGAAAATAGTGAATTTGATGGCAATCTAAATATGCATAACAAGGATTAGAGATATTGAAACAAACACTTAAACAAGCTATTTAGAGTGGTTCCACTCCCCAAACTAGGAGAGAGTCAGTGGTTTTGTAACCTATGTATACTTATACTCCATTATAAGACATACAATTGACCTTCCTTTTCTGGGACAATGATACCTAGATTCCCTTTGAGGTCAAGGGAGCTAATAACCTTACTACCAAGGACTTTCCTATCAAAGAGCTGGAGTCTTCTACCTCACCAAGGTCTTACCCACTCTTGCAAGCAGCTGGAAACCTTCGACAAGGGGACCCCCTCTTTGCATCGAGTCTTTTTCCTTAAAGGATTTACCCAATCCACTCTTGAATCTTCAACCTTGTCCTCCTTCACTCAGACAAGCTTGCACCATCATCTACAACTTGAAGAAGATTGCATCTTATCCTTCACTTAGAGAAGCTTTCACTAACTTGATCTTGAAGAAAGGGGTTGGGTAAAGGAGCTTTGAGAGCGTTACACAAGAACAATGGAGTAGCTCTCTCACATACAACTTAAGTCACTCATATGGACATTTGACTTTATAAACAAGAGAGAGAAAGGGGCTCTAGTGGACTAGATGCACTCAACTATATCTAGGATTTTGAATAGCATGAAATAGCAACCTAGGAATGAACTCCAAGTGGTCCTATTATAGTTGGTGGTGTCCACTAGAGGGTAGGAGCACTAAGGAATGTTTTCTAACCATTTGGGGTGTTGCAACAGATATAATTTCGAGTTTTGTAGCACTCCAACAGTTAGAATCACTTTTTTTGTACTTTTTGTATAGTGCATTTGGTCAAGTTTTAATAAAGTTAACTCCATCAATTGCACTATGTGACAAAGCCAATTTGAACCATCGGTCGAGTTTATCTTGGATGGAACTCTACCGAAGGATTAAATTATTTTTTCTCAATGTAGGGATCAGTCGAGTTCTATGTGTGTACAACTCGACCAAACATGAATTTTCTCAAAATCCAGTAAGGGGATCGATCGAGTTTGTTACAGATAAAACTCGACCGTTTGAGTCCCTATAATGAATTTTGGAAAATGTCATTAGAGTGATTACACATTCAAATTTAGGGCTCCTGATTTTTCTCATCTTAGTTACAAGTCATTACATCAATACAAATGATTACAAAAATCATCCTAATGGATTTAGGGTGTTTTTATAAAAAAGTGAATTTGCATTGCTTTTGACTTGAACTTAATCAATCTAGGGCTTGATGAGTTTAATCCTTTTCATGTATCTAATGCCTGAAATCAATCTCAAGTAGACATATTAGATACATATGAATGGAATGGTTAATTCATTATCAAAATACGGAAAATGTGTAACACTTAGGTAAATAAGAACTTAGATCAGCATGTCAATAACTAAGAAAATATGAATCAATGAAAAATGATATAAATTAGTAGCATTTATTCCCCCAAAATCATCCCAACTGGTTATATAATTGCATACAAGTACTAGCAATGATCTTGATTATTTTAGCTGGATATAATTAGGATTTTAACCTGAATTTAGAGCTCAATAGGGAAATAAACACTCATCTAAGGTGACAACCACCTTAAAAACGTAGGCCAAACTCTAAATTGTTAGAAATCCACCAAAATTCTAGTTACTGAATCCATTTATTCCTCCTCTCAACTGGGAAGCCCTATAAATGGTGGATAGGAGAGAAATGGTGAGAAATGATGGAGATTTGATATCATTTCAAACCCAATTAGAGGAGGGATGGAATTGTGACATGTGAGAGAAGATTCACCATGAAAGACTATGCAAGGAAGCTAAACTTACTTGATTTCATCATTTCTCAGATGATAAATCCCCAGATCAGCATCTCCACCTTCTTCCTCACTCAAATTCTAACTCTCCCTCTCTCACTAGGATTTTGTTTATATAGAATGAATGATGAAAATGAGATCTCCTTGGTGCTAGGTTTCTCATATAGATCAATTAAGGTTCTTGGGTCAATTGCAAATTAACCCAAATTTACATTTTCTTTTATTTTAATAGAATTTTCTATGATAAAATTGTTACTAAAATCATTTACTGGATTGGTCAAATCTCATTCAAAATTTTGAAAAATTAGCATGTTGTCTGAAATAATAATTCAGGTTTTCATTAATTTTTTTTAATATGAAATAGAGTTACCAATAAATAATAAAAATCAAATATTAAACTACTATTTTCAGCTAGAATGCATGGTCGATTGAGTTTATCTGAGAAAAACTCAGCTGACACCCCTCTTTGAATTAGTCTAAAATCATCCAAAAATTATGCAAATTTAATATTATATCTGAAGCAGAGTTTCTAGACTACTATTAAAATTTCAGATCAATTTCATGTACCAATAAAAAGATAAAATTTAAATACCAGACTGCTATATTTTAGTCTGAATACATGGTGGACTGGGTTTGTCATTGAGTAACCCACCCAACAAACAAATCATAAAGCATTTACAATTCTAATATTTTCCAAGAACACTTATATTTGATCGACTTTCTCATATTATATTCAAATTTCAACTAAATTAGAATTCTATATAAGATATTAAAAATCATTTACTATACCACTATATTTATCAAATTTGTATTCATATGCAACCAAAATTCTAATTTTGGCAACTAGGATTTAGAATTCTCAAAGCCTAATTATTTGAAATAAAAGGATGTCTATAATTTTTCATTACATTTAAAGAATTATAATTAGACTACCGTCATTAATCAAGCTTGAACAATGGTCAATCTAGTTAAGCATACAATCATCCTAGTAAACCCTAATTAGGTGGTTAATCTAAAAATGGGCTGTAACAAATTCTCCCCTCCATTTAGGATTTCATCCTAAAATCCATGAAAATATGTAGAATATTATCATATCATCTAATCTTTCATCTCTCTTGACATAAATTCATAATGATTTCCATTTTATCATTCTTTCTTATGGCATCATTTTTTTGACATTAGATGGATATTTCATCCCTTGTCATCATCATGTCTCTCTTTGATTATTACAAATACTTACTTCACAAAGCTTAGAAATACATCACCTATCAAGATGTGATTCACATCACCTTTCATATTCTTTTACAATTTGATTATATATCTCATAAATCAATATTATAATTAATTCTACATTATTATCCACATTCATCAATATTATTTATAAAGAAAATCATTTAGTGGATTTCATCCTTGGCTATCAACATTTTCTTATATATCAGATTCATACTCATCTTCATATTCGTTAGGGATTATGTTCATAATTCATTAAACTTCTGTCTTTCTCATATGAAATTTCATAATTGTCTTAGGTATCATATTGAATTATATAATCGTATCTCTTTCTCCATTTTATCCTTTTATTACAATCGTACACATTCTTATACTCCCAAACTATCTTCATCTGAATGCTTGGTCAGGGCAGCCAGAAGAACTATAGTCAGCTGTTCCATACTAGATTATCTTAATACCCAAATACTTAACCAGAGTATTTGGATAATGAGTTCAGTCAATATAAATATCATTCAGGTGATGTTCAACATACATATTATCATTTAGCTCTAGATCTTATTATCCCTACCGAGTCATCCAACCTAAGTCTGATACCACATTCTCAGGACCTCTATGTTGATTAGAATTAATGTCAACCATTAGAGGGAAACCCAAAACCTAAACCCATTATGAAGCAAAACAACTAATGCTCAACAAACACAATTAACACAATATATGAAAAACTCAGATAAATTTTCCTTTTTCTTTCTCATGAAACCTCATAACTATGTCATTTCAATGACACCATATTTAATCACCACAAATCATATTCAACCCCATTAAAACTAGAATCAAGACTTATTGCTTATATGCGATTCCATTTATATCAGTTACATGAATATGAAAAACAAACTCGATCTATAACCCATCTAGGGAAAGAGAGAGTACAAGGCATTATAATATATCTAGATTATTCTATTTACATATTCTATGTCATGACCTCTCTGTTGGATAACATTATACCTAAAAAAAATTGAAACAACCTCTTAAGACTCATATAAAGCCCCAGTGAGTGGATACCTCCTACTCAAGATGAGTACATGCATCAACATAAAATTAAGTATAATGAACTTAAAAGAAACATGCAAATATTGACAAGTTTAGTAGATAGTTCCAACATCAAGTCAAACTAGTGTACAATAATAATCTAATCAATCAATAATTTCAACATCAAGTCAAACTCATTTACACTAATAATCTAATCAATCAGATTTGGTAATCATTTAGTCAAAACCTAACTTTAAAATATCTTTTAGATCAATGTCTATGAACAAATCAGTAGCTGCTACTTAGTTGAGAATAACAATCCTTTAGTATGAGTAACAAGTCAATATATGAACATTTAGAATGAATACATGACAATAAAATCATCCTTGTAACACTCCACCAGTCGGACCAGGAGCACATCCTACAGTCCTGAAGCTGAAGTACACATAAAACATGTTTACCAAGCAAGGCTATTCAAATGACAACTAAATTTAAATCATATTTGGAGTGGATATAAAGTCTCAACATCAACAACATGTCAACATCAATGATCATATTCCAAACCAAACAATTAAGGATATATAAATAGATCATCTTTATAAAAATGATTAGTTTCCACAAAAATAAGCATATTCAACAGTAGATGATCTATCATCTAACAGAAAAAAGCATGTAACAACATATAACTCATATTCTACATGACTTGTCATCTTTTATTCATTTTCCTTGAAACTACTTGGCTTGTACCTCACCAAGTAGAAGCACCACGCCTGATTCTCGTGTCAATGACTCATAGTCACTATCTTAAGTTTGTCGGCCACCCTAAGATATCAACAACATACACTAGTCCATTATAGGGTTTCCTAAAGAGGCTCATGTCCTTATCTCAGGTATATAAGATAGGAACCAACAAAAAATATATCACATATCATCGTTGCATATTACATATCATCAAATTTTGCATGTTTCACAATTTTCAATTCATCATAGTCTATTACTCATGGACATAGACTTTCATAGCAAGGATTTAGGGCCAGAGCCACTCCAGATGACTCACTCCTAAATCCTAGTGGTGTAATCTTTAAGGCCTTGATCCATACTCTAGAAATCCTTCTCATAATACTCTAATTACTACAAGGAGATCATTTCATTTCCCCAGTGTGGCACTTGGGGGAAACTCACAGTGTCCAGGGCACCTAACTAGATGGGTCATCATTCCACTTGTTATTTAATCTCTTTTACTCGTCAGAAAAGAAATCAAAACATCATGTACCATATTCGTGCATTGTCGCACAACTAGAATGACATGAATCAAATTAGGTTTATCAAAAAAGGATAACGACTAAAACAATAATCATGACAACATGTAATTTTTCAACACATCTGATTATTTCCATTTCTACATCACATCATAGCAATCATCATGAATGGGCCTTTATCTTGAGACATGATTTCATTGTCCTTCATTTACCCTAAATAGGGTTTCTCAGAAGTAATCAAAGTATGTTAATTTGATCTCAATATATTTCCTATCCATTCATTTCATATCAAAATTCCATCATGTATTAACATAGACATTAGAACCAGAACAATATAAGCATATAGACATCTCATGCCATTCATCATGCTCAAAACAAGCTTATCATGCAACAAATACTTATTCTATCTAATTTCTATAGATATGCATAAATATCAAGTATAAACATACATAACACACTTAATACTTCTCTCTTATTATTTACCATTCTTCAAAATCTCATTTTGAAATCTATCAGAGATGGCCATCTTAAGAATACAAATATCCTGACATACAATTACAATCCAAGAGCACATTCCAACCAATTCATATCCTTGAAACTAATCTTATATTTGAATTTAATTATATTCATATGCATTCCTTAATCCCTCATTTAAGTTCAATATTCATTTACGTTACATATGTTATCATTTTAGGGTTGGAGTTAGGTTCTTAGATCCATCTACTAGTTTTCATCATTTTCCTTTCATTTCATATTCATTAGTCTTAACTTCTTTCATTTCATGTTCACTACTAATCTTGGAATGAAACATTCTAATGTTACTAAATGTATATGATTTCTTGCTCATTGATATCCTTTATAGTCAAATTTAGAGTATTCTATATATTTTGGGTCAATGGAGATATACTGCAAGTAAAAACATCAAAGACTTTCTCATACTTCTTTTATTAATATTTAGTTCATTACATGTCATCACTATGCATCTCACCCTTGTCCATTTCTTATTTTGCATCCACATACATGTATCATATCATTTGACTTCAATAGCATTTTAGTAAATAAAAGCAATCCATCTATTTCTTATAAATCTCTCAAATTAGAAGGTTCCACAAATTAGGGTTACTACATCCATCCTCAAAATTTGTAGTCATCTTTTTAATTCATTATTATGTAACTTGTATAAAAGACATGCATTCATGCGAGGTTTACTCATAATTTCATGAATACTAATAAAATAGATGAATTAGGCTTAGGTCATACTGATTCGACTTATCACCTTCAATTGATGTTATAATGCCTACAATTGAGCATTTCTTAACATCTACAAGATTAAGTATAAGTTTAGGCTTTAACTCTCGTATACAACTTATTATTGAATTTCTAGGGTTTTAGAAGGCATATCAATTTAGCACATCATAAGAGTCATATAATTTATTAATATCATCATGATGCACATGGGTTCATTAGCACATAGAAACCCTATATTCCATTTGCACATAATCAATCATAAATATACATTGATTCATTGACCTTTTTGATTCAACCCCTCAATAGAAACCCTAAATAAGGAATATCACCACCTCATACTGATACTTATATATATTATATTCGATTTTAGTACGATTCAACAATACACTTCTGTAATTCATTCTAATACAATTCAATATAATTCTATACATGTCAACTCATTTTCCATGCATATAATTCAATAATCGGTTCTAGGCAATGTTCTTACAAAACAACATAATTCTATGTCTAATGATTATTCATACAACTTAGAACAACATGTTAGGAGTTGTAAAAATATTAATTAATGAAAAAGGATCTAAATCAGTAGCATTTATTTCCCCAAAACCATCTTAATTAGTTACATAATTGCTTACAAGTACTAGCAATGATCTTGATATTTTATTTGGATATAATTAGGCTTTCAACATGATTACATAGCTTAATAAGGAGATAAACACTCACCTAAAGTGACAAGTACCTCAAAAATGTAGGTCAAATCTATTTTTTTAAAATAAACCATGGTTCTAGCTATTGAATCCATTTTACTCCCTTTAACCCAGAAACCCCAAAAATGGTGAATAGGAGAGAAATGATGAGAAGAGGGAGATTTGATATCATTTCAAATCAAATCAAAGGAGGGACAAAATTTTGATATGTGAGTGAAAATTCACCATGGAAGACTATTCAAAGAAGCTAAATGTGACATCCCGCCAACACCAAGACAATGAAACGTCATGCGAAAACGTGCTGAAACACCATAAACCACATATTAATGAAAATATAGGTTAATTAAAACTGATTTCGGAAAATAGTTAAAAGAAACTATTACATTCATATCTTTATCCTACAAGGAAACATGTTATATAAACATTCAAAAACCTTGATGTATGTCTACAACTTGTAGGATCCAGCTGTCCTGTCAGCACAAGAGTTTATCACCCGTTTATTCATACACAACAGGCTGCTTCAGGCCAACAACAGGATATACATATCTACAACAACTATACATCCTGAAACGTCACCAAAACATCTTCGAGGACCTGAGAGTACAGGGATGACTCTAGAACTCTACTACAAAACAACCAAAATAGTAGCATATCCATCTCTTGCCTTCTACTACTCTTCTTGCTGCTCAGCCAAAACCTCATGACCACCACCACGTCTAGCGTGATCACCTAAAAAGGTTATAAACCAACGGGGTGAGACACCCAGTCCCAACGAGAAACATAACTCCCCACCGAAACTATAAAACTTCAGAAAAACTAAAGCAGGCACACCAGATAACTGATATAAGAAGATTCTATGAGTAGCATACTACGCATAACTTATTTTATTAACAAACTTACCAAGATATCCAGGAGGCATATAACCAAGTATTCTTTATGGAACATGATTGACAAGGCAAGCTTTATAAGAACTTATCACAAAACATACGGACCATACAAATAATTGAAAGGTATAATTAGATCAACTACACAAGCAAGCCCTCAACCGATGTTCCATGTTTTTCCCTAAGAAGTATATACTATTTGGATGGATTACGTATTATTATGCCCTGAGGAAGTGAGCCGTACTGCTCAAATCCAACCATCGGCTGCGAAGCCCAAGCCGATGCCATACAAGGTCAATGGAAGAGCTAGACTCCACGACCTCTACTCCTCATGGTCAGTGCATGAAAACCAAAGTAGGACCACAGTCTCATGCTTAAGTGGCCTCAACCATAGGGTCAGCTCCACAAGCTACCCATATCTCTAGCCCACCTTGGTATAGGTCTCGGCGCTAGTATACCTTGAGCCATGGGCCTGATCACCGTGCTCTGATCCATGAATGCATTCATGCTCTATCACACTGAGCCATGGCCCTGTTCACCATGCTCCAAATATCCTGAGTCTGCAACCACAGTTGCACTCAAATCCTCCTATTTTTGGCTAGGAGAAACCACACATATTCAACAATATGTGCTTCCGGGTTAACCCACAGGGGAACCCATTTCACCATCACCAACTACTGACGATGATAGATCTATGGCCAAGGCAAACAACATGATATGTTCCACTGTAATTAATTAGTATATTTTAAGTGGATTGTTGAGGCAACCAAGTTTGGTATTAGAGCGTAGGTTCCTCATTTAACCATTAATAATTATTAAATTTTACAAACTCCATAGAACCCAAGGGAGTTATTAGAGGATTATCTGAAAGACGGAGGTGTCTAGAAAAGGATCACGACCGGGGGCTGGCAATATTTTCCTCCGTACCGCTAGTCGGAATACGAGGACTCCTGGATCTATGCGACTGCCTGTCCGAAGTCTTAGGGTATGAATCGAAATAAGATACCTTTAGGACTTCTCATCTTATTCATCCCTTCTCATCACAAAATTTTGATAAGGACCTAAAGGATTATGATTTTCTTTCTCCTCACCCTCTTGAGGTATGGGTAAGGTTAATAAGGTTTAAGGAATCCTCCACTAAATTAATGAAAGGCATGTAAATAAGATGTCATGGACATAAGCTTAATAGATTAAGCGCAAAACAAAGAATAGATACATGCTTAGGTCGTATGACATAAGTTGTCATGTCCTCAAAAGAGACCTGAGGCTAGACCTTCTTGTCAGGAGGATAAGTTAGTCTTGGAGATAGAGATCTCCATTGCAAGTAGAGACCTGGCACATCCTATGAGGATGATGCTAACCCTAACCCTAAGTGAAGGTTAGAGAGAGATGAGTTGGACCAGGTTTTTGAAAGGACATGCCTTTGGGATGCCATATGATCCATGGGTGACCTAGTACCTTTGGCAACCCAACCCTGGGAAGGGTCATGCATGTTAGGGTAAATGATAGATCCTTAGATGATGATGTTAGTGAAGGACCTTAGAAACCCTATGGGCTTGTGCAAGTAGGGTATAACTGGCACCTAGGGCACATCATAGTGTTGACAGTAGGATGAAACCCTGGATAAGGAATTATGATGGAGCATAAAGGGTTATGGATGATCTTGAGCAACCATAAGTTCGAACCTAGGCTTCACCCATGTAGAGCATGCTTTTGAGGTTGGTACTTCATGAAGAAAGGACCTCTAATGGTGAGGTTGGATGTGGGGTTATCTCTAGAGAGAGCAAGAAACCCATCAAGAAGGTTGGAAGCCTAAAACCCTGAACAATGGATGATAGTGGTTTCCTCATGATCGATCCCTGAAAGTTGATGATACCTTGGTTGCCTTTAGAGGGACCAAACCCTTGATAAAAGATGAAGCTTCTGGTACCTACGTACCTATGGTATAAATTTTTACCTTCCGAGGTAGGAAGAATTCCTTAGATCTAGAAAGGTTTAGTAGCAGGTTATGAGGCCTTGTACCTTGTCGGTTGTCCTTAAGAAGGACCCAACTCTAAGTGTTGCTTGAGTTGAAGGATGAAAAGGAGTGCATGTCATGCCTTTTTCATGCTTGGTTCGTAGTTAAGAGACAGAGCATGCAGTGAACCTAGGGTTCCTAGGCCTAAGAGGGGAAGTGGTGTACCTAAGGCTCATGATGAGAAGTTGAGTTCCTATAGAAGCGAGCATGGTACTCCTCATGTGTAGAGGAAAGGAGGAAGCCCCTTAAGTTTAAGGTGTGTTTGATGAACCCCTCACAACTAGGTTGATGACAAGCTAGGGAAGGTGTGATCTTGATCCAGCATGAAGGAAAGCGGACAAGCATGACCTAGCATGGTTCGGTAGGTGATCCGCTGTGCCTTAATAGCTTGCTAGGGTTAAGTAGGCTCATGTGGATGTAAACCCTAGACCTAAGAGCTTTTGTGACCTTATTGACAAGAGATAGTTTTCCTCCCATCCTGGGAGAGGGACCCCTTTGGTAGGGTGTATATTAGTTTTGTTGGTTTAAGGTAACCTAAAGAAATCTCATAGGATCTTGAGAAGCTAAGTGAAAAGTACATGGTATGAGAATGAACCTGTAGACCCATAAATAGCCATCTCTAATTGCATATGAATGTGCTACCATGGAGGTACCCGGTTCGGGGCTTGACCAAGGTAGGCAGGTTGCCATGATCCCTATGAAAGGATGGGAGCCAGCCCATGGATGCAGAAAGAGAGATGACGAAGACTTGGGTAAGGTTCTAAGTGAACATGTACTATGATGGTGAATCCTAAGTCTATCCTAGGGTCAGGTAGGGATAAGACCGATGGAAGTAGGAGTTGCCTAATTCCCCCAATTGCACATGACCATAGGGTCGGGAGGTAACAACTATCATTGTCTGAGGGCCATGGGTTAGGAGATTGATCACCTTCAGGAACTCATGGGACCCAAAGGGCAGATGAGTAGGGCACTCTCTTGATGCATGAGGGAAGAGGGATGACCCCAAAAGAGCCGGTACCCTATAGACCTAGAGGAGATGACCAAGGATCTAAACCTCAGCAGGTTCAAGACTTGTTTGATATCATGATGTATGTGATGTAGAGACATATGTGGCACGTTGCAACTTAGATATAAAGGTGTATTGGCAAGGTGGGATGTACCATCTCTACTCTTGGAACAGGAAGAACTCTGTATTTGGACTACAGCCAAATGCTTATTTCCTCTTGTTATGGGGGTGAGAGATAGGACATTACGCATGCCATACACCAAGGATAAGAGACGATGTAGGTTGGAACATTGCCACAAGGAATGGGGATAGAGAAGATAACCTACCACGGTAAAGTGAATGATACATGGATGGTTTGCAAACACTAAAAGGAATGAGGTACTCACCTTATGAGGAAGTTTTTATCATAAGTTATGTAGAACTTACAAGTTATACCAGGTTGAGTTTGATCACCATGATGATGAAATCAGAAAGTGTTCTTAATGAAGAAGAGGATAAGTGAAATGCATGGAAGTGTATGTCTTCAATGTTACCTAATACCTAAGTATGTGAAGTGGTAATGGATGCTCTGGTTGAGATACATCTGACTTGTTTGACTAGAAGCTAGAAGAGGTTGTTTGGCTAACCCTAAGCTTGAAAAGGGGAGGTGTTGGATAAGAATCAGACGTAACAAGATTCGTTGAAAGATCAAGGGTTGTTTGGTTAGCCAGTCTAGTCCTGGATGCAATGAAAGGATGGTGGTAGAACCTCAGATGTACTTCTTTGGAAGAGAAGGTGATGAAACCCCGACTAGAGTGGTTTAGGGTTTCGGAGGAATCGATCTTGAAAGAATCATGACATACATGAAATCATGATTGAAGATCACCATACACCATGGAAAATGGCAATAGCACTTTGGATTCTTAAGATAGGGTTGCATGTGGTTTATGGCCATGCAAGCCAGGAGGTAAAGGACGAACCCCAGTAACCCAGTGTATCGATATATAGGACGAAAGAGTCCCTGAGAGGGACTGGGAGATCAACACTATGGATGTTGTGATAGGTCTTCCCTGGGCCAAGGAAGGTCGAAATGCGATATGGGTTATGGTAGGTCGCCTTACCTAGATAACATGAGGAAGAAAGAGTTCTGTTAAGGGACAAATCTAGTTGAACTACCCATGAGAGAGATGGTTCAACTACACCATGAAGCGAGTTCAAAGGTTCTTGAGTTTGACTTAAGGTTTTCCTTCCAAAAGATGGAAGTAGGTGCATGAAGAACTCAATGTTAGTATAGTTTATCACCCCTAACTATGGTTAGTATGATCCAGACTAAAGGGTCTGATGAGGGCATGTGTGCTCGTTCAGGGTGATATCTAGAGACAGTTCTTGTCCTATGAAAGATGTGACAATGACCACCATAGCCAATATCGGGTTTTATAAGAAGCTCATTAAGGGAGGTTGTGTCGGTCACCACTTCAGTAAGGTGATGTTGGTGAAAAGGACCACATGATGGTTAGAAAAGGACCACATGATGGTTGGAAAAGGGACCCCAGTGCGTGTAGATGAAGTTGCTTTGATTGTGCAAGGGATGAAAGGAGCCTAGAGACGATGAGAGTCATGAGCAGATGCAAAGCAGACTGACATACAAGTTACTGTGGGAAATATGTGACATGAAAATTTGACCCCTCTAAGTTATAACTAAGAGAGCTGAGTCCCCGATGTATGGGTTCTGTTGACATGGTTTGGTGGAGAAGGTTAAGTTTGACCTTACCCCTCAGGATAAAATAATGTGTGATGAGTTCCATGTGTCCAATTTAGAGCACTATGTGAGGTACCCCGACCATGTGCTGAGTAATGAACCTAGTGAGCCCCAAGGGAGGTTGAAATGGCCTGAGTCACCTGTGCAGTTTATAGACGCCGGGATGAAAGAACTCAGAGAAAAGAATATGTGATGATAAAGGTTATGTGGAAGCGCCATGAGTACAGTAAAGCCACATAGGGGCCAATGATGGACATGGGAAAGTCTTGAATCGTTTGTTTGCTTGTTTGAATTTTGAGGACAAAATTCCTATAAGAGGGGAAGGATGTTACAACCCCAATTTTTGGGTTCATTGGTGAGAAATGTAATTTCTCATATGAAAGATAATTGAACAAATAAAGATATTATTTGGTTCAAATAAATAGATTTTTGTTTACAATAGCCTTGATGTTTGTATTGTGGGCTTTATTGGCTATTGGGCCCGAATAACAAGAAAATTCAATGAATAAATGAATAATTGAATATTTGAGAAAAGAAATATGTAGAAACCTCTAGAAGGCAAATCCAAAGAGGATTTCGTGCCTCTTGGGTTCCTTGGGTACCAAGGAGTCTGAAGTTGCGTAAAGAGTGCAATAAGAAAAGAAGAGATTAATTAAGTATTTCTTTATTAAGAAATAAATTGAAAATAATGGTTCACCAAAAAAAATTGAAAATAATGATAATATGTGGAAAATAAGTGAAAAGAGGCATAAATGAGATTTCTTGGTGAAATTTCGTATCCATGAGGTTACTAATATTAAAAGGAATGCTAATGAGGAAAATAAAAGAGAAATAAAGAGAAATTCACAAAAAGAGATGTTTTAATGAGAAATAAACAAGATAATGTGAAATAATGCATAATGATGCATCTAGAAGGATAATAAGTATCCAATAAAGAGAATTTCGAAATAATAAAGTTTCTTGGGTGCCAAGGAACCCAATAAAGGAAAAGGAAGAGAAAATACCATAATTATAAAATAAAGAGATAATGGGAATACATAATCCATTAATTATGTAAATTTGATAAAAGAAAGTATTTTCCTAAGGATATATATATATATATATATATATATATATATATATATATATATATTCGTGGCCAATAGATTAAAAGGCAAATAAAGAGAGTGAAGGAGAGGAATTTCAAATTCCTAATATTTAAAGGAAAGAGAATATCAAAAGGTTACTTAAGAGAGAGAAAGAGAAACTTGCTTGAAGGAAAAGAAATTCTTTTGGGAAAAGGGATATGTGCTCATAGATAATCCACCTAGGGCTTCGTACCCTCATCTATAAAAGGTTAGGACCTTTGGGTCAAGCCCAAGGAGATCCATGCATCCCTTCCTCTCTTCTCCCTCTACTTCTACATCTTCTTCACTCGAAACCCTAGGTTAGGGGAACAACATGATCTTTGGAGCGAGGAGGAGCCATGAACAAGCATAGAGGAAGGCACAACGCTTCCTCTCTGGCTGGAAAGGACTTTGACCTACCTTTTCCCCCTGCGCAACGCCTGCAGCAGGTCAGCAGATCGTCGGGCGTCCAGGGTCTTGGTAGGCCGAAGCGGGCCGTCTTGGCCACGAACCAGTGGCCCCCTCGCGTGAGCAGAGGCACGACGGAGGTGGTCGGACCATCTTTGATGACCGGCGAGGTCAGGAAGGAGGAGGGGGAGCCCCACCCTCAGCCGGTAGGGTGGCAGGAACTGCTGTCGCGAGGTAGATGGCGACGCAGTGGCGTTGGACAGATTTACCCTTCGGGGGTATGAAGGCCGTGGAGCTTAAGCAGGGGTAGAATCAACTTTTAATTATGTTTCCAAAAACTAGCACTGCATGGCATGGAGCGGGGTGACGTGGCACTCCCGAATTGGTCAAGTAAGTGAATTTTTATGAAAATCATATCTAGCAAACCGTAACTCGGATTGAGACACATCTTATATGAAAATTGATCCTCAAAATGAGAAGAACACAAAGAAATTATGTTTGAAGCCTAATTTTGCATGCTATTCAAAAAGTAGTGTAAAATATCATCTTTAATGAATTAACGATTAAGAAACACTATTTTGATATGATTAATGAGTTTAATAGGGTTTAATGGATCATTAGAGTTGATGTTAACCTGTTAAATGTAAAAAGGTACATTATGTTAAAAAAGGAAGAACTTTGCATATGATTAGTCTAACTTAGAGTTTATATGCTTGAAATTGGAAAAGTACATAAAGTTATCATCTTTAGTGTTTTAATTAATGAAAAACCCTTAGATTTGATGATAGATGGATTTAATGTTGTTCAAAGGATGATTTTAACCTGTTGTTGATAAATATGAGGATAAGATCTAAAAAGATGATCGTTTTATATAATTGGATTAATTAGGATTTCGTGCATGATTATGCATTAATGAGCTTAAAAACCCTAATTTAGATGAATATGTCTTTTAATTGTTTTAATTGTTCAAATCCATGAATAAATAGGGATATGATGATCCTAAGTCAATTTGGGTATAAAAGACTATTAAAATGAATAGTTGAGAAATTAACGTTCATAAAAATGGAAACGAATATTTTAGGGTTTGTTAACTTAAAAAGGATAAAGTTTGAGAAATTGATCTAAGAAACCCTACTGAATATTAATGAAACCTTAATGAGGATTAGAAACCCTAGAAAGAGAATCCAAGTCAATAAAGTAGAATCTTGATAAAGTGTGTAATAAAAAGGGTACATATTCTTTTCAGGAATTATGTGATTACTTGCTTGGATATGTTGATTGGCTTGATTGTATATACATGAAGTATGTGTTAAATAATCTGCATGACTCATCAAATCAGGTATGTGGTTAATTATGAATAACCGCTTTAGTTTTCCGATGGATTCCCAGATGTTTAATCGCATTGAATGCAACTAAACTGTCTGGATTTTCATATTGCAATTATAAAGTGACTATGACTATCACATAATGTATATGCCTTCTAGCTCAGATCCGGGTCCCCTCTGTGTCGTAATGGCTGACCTAGTATATGGCTACCTAGAGGGTAGGTCCATCAGGTCATGAATGACTTAGTATATCGCTACCTAGAGGGTAGGTCCATCAAGTCACCTTTATATAGGTACCATATAAGTCCTTACAGGGACAACACAGAGTTGTGGATAGGTATGGATTGAGTATTTTGGCTTAAAATGTAATCTTGATTGTTAAATGATTAATTGAATGATTACATTGTTAACATACTTGTATGATTAATGTTTCCCCCACATACCAGCTTCGGCTGACCGACATTTTGTTTGTCGGCGTTTTAGGTGCAAGCCAAAAGGACAAACAGTAAATCGTCACATTGTGAAATACATGAAGAAAAATACAAGGAGGATTAGTTAGCGCAGAATCCTTAAGTGGATAAAAGTTAGAAATCCAAAATTTCAAAAGGTATGCAAAGTTTATTTTCCTTACAGCTTTTCAGTATAATATGTTAAAATTTGATAATTATTCTTGGTTAATTGCTGAACCTTTGATCCGAAAGTCATGGGTTCGGCTTTGACCTCTCGATCTCCCTTAATTGGGGGTTATCGGGATGTGGGGTCGTAACAAGAACCCATTTCACCATCACCAACTACTGACGATGATGGATCTATGGCCAAGGCAAACAACATGATATGTTCCACTGTAATTAATTAGTATATTTTAAGTGGATTGTTGAGGCAACCAAGTTGTAAAACATAAACAACATTGAGTTACATTATTATTGCCATTATCACATTATCATGGTATCTCAATCCCTCATCATAGAATGCCACTGCCTCTCAAGGCTTACATCATCACCATGGGATAGCAATCCCTTATCTCAACATCAAAGGACTTCACCTCAACTAGGCTCTCAGCCTTTATCAGATCCACAAAATTTTCACATCATACTGGTGATACATGTTATCTCATCCATAAGGATTGTCATCATTCAGTGTTATTCAAAACACATATACCTCATAGCTCTTATCTGGCTATGAATTCATTTGATATTCCTCCATGGTTAGTATGCATATCAAGAGAGATAACTTAAATCACCAGACATAGATCTTTATGATTACCATGCTATTAGGGTTGAAGATACATGATTGGAACAACATCCATGATTATAATTACATGAAGTACAAGCGGTATCTGTAAACAAATCACATTATTGTTAGAAAACCATGAGCATCCACTATGCCCTAATCTTATCATCTTATATAGCATTATCTTTAAGTATCAAACATATCACTGGTTACAAACTATCATTCATAACACATCATCAACAGAGGTGTGGTTACAAGATAACAAACTCACAAAAACTAGGGTTTCCGGGTTAAGCATAACCCTCACTAAAGGTACGATCAACCCTCACTATAGGTGTGGTGGGTAGCGCCATCCCTCACCCAAAGGAGTATCAGGTAGGATCACATCCCTCACCAAAAACCTATCGGCTAGGGCACTTAGCCACACATATCGGCCAACCATGGAGTGCATCCATGCACAAGGGATATCGGGCAACCAGACCTGATGTGTGTCATGCAACCTGATCCAAAAGCTGTGTCATGCAGCCAAGGAGCTAGGGGTGTATCGTGCAACTGGGTCCAGAAGTTTATCGTGCACCCAAGTGCAGGGTGTATCGGGAAGCATAACAACCCTATCGACCAAGACCCCTATTTCCCAAGACAAAGCCATATCGTCCAAGCCAAAACCGTAGAATAGGGGTATCATGCAAAGCACCACAAAAGGGTATCGTGCAAGGCACAAGGATCATATCGGTTTGGTCATCACCCACCTCAAGATCATCATCATCAAACCCTAATAGATCAAGAGAGTTGGCTCACCTCTCAACAACCAAGAGAGAGGGTTTTGACACAACCTCCATCACATATCGGGCAACATGGTGGATCACCCCCATATCGGTCAAGATTCCAACCTTCATCAGGTCAATGTCCAACCAAGGCTCACCTCTCAAATCCATGGTGAGAGGAGGGTATTACCCAAGCAACTAGAGCATAGACTCACCTCTCAACAACCAAGAGAGAGGGGTTTTGCCTACATCACTAGAGCTCAAACTCACTTCTCAAAACCAAATGGAAGAGAAAGGGGTTTTGCCCAAGGAACCCCTAAACTAAAGGTTTGTCCACAAGGTCTAAGAACATACATCAACAATATGACCACTATATCTAACAAGATAAAAGGTACATACTAGGGCAAGAAATATATCTAACAAGATGCATGGCCGATCAAAATGCCATATAAACATGCAACATAAAAAAGAAGTAGTATAGCTAGAGTTAGGAGTTATGTAACCCGCCTCAAGCAAGATCAAAGCTCCTAGCACCAAGATTCCAAGCTCCAAACACCACCTTCGGCCACCTCAAGAAGAAAAGCAAAGCTCATAACCACCATAGCCTAAGATCAAGCAAGAAGATGAAGAAGGTGCTAAGGAAAGAGGGGGAGATGCTCACCATAAGAAGAGAAGCAAGACATACTCTAGGGTTCGACCATCACTAGAGGAAGAAGAAGACTCCACCAAGGAGATCAGCCACCAAGCTAGCTCTACCAAGTGTATCGGCCACCAAGCTCACCAAGGGGAGGTATCATCCACCAAGGAAGAAGGGAAGCAACTAAGGAACTAAAGTGATCCTAAGCAAGAGAAAGGAGAGACGTATATAGAAGATTGTGAAGAGGAAACTAAGGCAAGGTGTCACTCAACCTAGGAACACTTGTCCATGGGGCAAAGCCACCTACTAGCTCGCCACCTCCACATGTCCAAAGCTTCTGCCACATGCTAGCAACAACCACCAAGTGTCCATAAGGGGGTGATACAAATGATGCTAGGTGGAGGGGTGTGTGTCACCCAACATGGCAAACCGACACACCTACCGACACCCTCCTTGGTCGATACACATGGTCGACACACCAAGGTCGACACACTCAAGCTTGGCTGATACACTTAGGGCTTGCTCGACACAAGGCCCAACAAAGCAAGGCAAAGCCCAAACAAGGCTCAACAAGGCAAAACAAAGCCTAAGGCTACTCAAGCAATGAGACCCACCCATCCTCTAAACTCTAGAGGATGCAAGGAGAGAGAAAAACATCTCTCAAGGTGACAAACTTGCATCACAACACTAAAACTTGATTTGTTTGCAAGTAGCACCACCAACTCTCAACAAAGCACAAACAAACCATAATCACCACTAGAGGTGATTACTAAGCAACTAAACACAAGGTTTAGGCAAAACAAATAGGATAAGCCCAAAACGAAGGTCAGGGTCCTTACAAACCATAAACCTCTAGAAAGGGATTTTGCCCCTGAAATCCAAATAGAAAAGTGAGGGATACTTCCACCTCATCTCTTCCTCAAGCTCCCACCTGGCTTCCTCAATGCCACGATGATGCTAGAGAACCTTCACAAGCACCAAGTCCTTCCTCTTCAACTTCTTCACTCTTCTGTCAAGAATCATCACTGGACCTTCCTCGTAGGTCACATCTTCATCAAGCTCAACCTCAACTGGTTGTATCACTGACCCTGTGTCTGGATGACTTTTCTTCAGCATACTGACATGGAACACCGAATGTAACTTGTGCAACTTGGGCGGCAGTTCTAACTTGTAAGCTACCTCACCAACACGTGCTATTACCAGGTATGGCCCCATATACCTAGGTGCCAACTTGCCTTTCTGACCAAACCTTAGCATGCCTTTCCATGGTGAGACCTTGAGATACACCTTGTCTCCCACCTGGAACCACTATAAGAAAATTGGCTATTTGTGAAGGATGATTCCTTCACAAATGTACATTAATTCCTTCAAAAAAAAACTCGGTTGAAGGGTATTCCTTCACAAAAATTCCTACTCTAAAAGCCTCTTCACAAATACTTTGATGAAAGACTCTAGCCTTCACAAATATTATTTTGAAGGACTATGTGACCTTCACAAAAAGACTTCCCAGGCCTCCCAAATACATATGTGAAGGCTACTTTCACAACTTTCAATGAGGTTCTAGGGTCTTCATAAATATACATTTCTGAAGGAGTATTTGACCTTCACAAAAAGACTTCCTAGTCCTCCCAAATACATTTGTGAAGGCTAATTTCACAACTTTCAATGAGGTTCTAAGGCCTTCATAAATATATTTAGTTTCCCATGAATTACAATTGTGATGTACATTTATTTGTTTGTCAATGAGGTTTTAATCTTCTTATATTTCATGAAGCGATATATTTGTGGCTTTTATCAGGCCCAAATGATATTTTAATAAACTAATTTAGTTAATAAGGCACAAAAACCATAAAAAATCACTCTTTTGAAACATTTTTTTATTGCACATAGAAAAATTGTTCATCACATAGGGAAGGACATCGACCTTTTCCCTTAATCAATACAAATTTCAATATAAATAAATAAATAAATAAATAAATATATATATATATATATACATTTTGACTTTATCACTCATTTATCCAATGACCATATTTCTAGCGCCAATCAGTGGCACCCCCTTGAGAGATTTTCAGTCGCTACTCAGCTGGATAATCACTGAGGGAGACCAAAACTTGCTAACCACCTTTGCTACAAATTGTCTCGCAGTTTGGATATGCAGGAATGACACCATCTTCGGTCAGAACATCAGACATGCTACATGATGCAATATACACTTGTTGAAACCTCAATTGGATCTTTCCACTTGTACCTTTGTCTTTAAGCCCAGATCACATGCATATCAGATATGGACATGCACCTTTCTCACTAGACTTATCATCGATGAGCTTGTTACACAGGTCACAAAGGACTGCAAGAAATAGAAAGTGTGTGATGTCAGGAGTAGAAAAAGGATATGGACTAAAACTCCATGATGTAGAACAACTAGAACAATGTCGGTTACACAAGAATAGCTGCTCAAGTTAGCTTATACTGCTCTCCCAAGAAATTTAAAAGCGATTTATATGTATTGAAACTAAAGGAGATGAACCTGAAATAGACAGGGGAATATGTACGATATACAACTTGAATCTTCGTTGTATTCACCTCCTTTATCCAGTCAAGTAGTGTCTCAATTGATCTCTTATATGCACCTTCTACAGTCATATTCATCAACACATCCCTGACTACTTGGCATCCACTACATAGAAAAATAGTGTATAAATAACGGTATTAAAATTATACTATGAAAATATTGACTGATTAACCAATTCCATAGGACTTTACAATAAATAATTAATTATTATAAACTGAGAAATGGTTCAAACTAGCAAAAACAGTGGCATTGCAGTAAGAGAGAAGCTGATAAACAAATAATCAACATGACAACCCAAGTTGTCTACATCAGCTACCCAATGGCTAATCCCACATTTTTAATAGTCAGTCTCCAGTGAGTATTGAAGTTTGTAGGCCACTCCTAAAATTTTCTACCAACATGCTTGAAAGATATCAAATATCTTGTATTCTGTATTCTGTATACAACACGATGATCTATATTTAAGTCAGATATCCTGTATTTCGTATCCATATGTCATTAATCCAAAACATATTCTATATAGAATTATGAATGATCATCACAACATTAATGGAAGGAATTAAAAAAAAAAAAGGGAAACTAATGCTAGTTACAGACATATAGGGAAGGGAGATGGAAGTGGCACCACCATGGAAAAATTCAAAGAATCAGAAGAAAACCATCTATGAAGTTATAAATTAATATCCTACATTGAGGCAGTTGAGGGTACAGTATGAAGCCTTGCCTTTAATATGTTTATCTTGTGAAAAAAAATTGGGTCTTCACCAAGGCGAATGTCCCCTGCATGATAAATAACAAATCCTAAAGGAAGATATCAACAGTTTGACTGACTCTGGTTTTCGTTGGACACCTGAAGAGGAACGCTGGGAAGTGTTTTACAGCAGAAATATTAAGCTTGAGTAGTGATCTCTCTTCTTTTCTGCGTTTGTTTTAGCTCTCTTGTAGTTTTGTAGCATAGATCTTTCTTTCGGATGTTCATAACCGGCAGTCTAAATGAATTTTTGTACGACTAGATAATCATGTTCCTGAAGGCCTTAATTCGATATATCTTGGCTGTCCTCCATGATGAATCTTAAGATTTAATTTTCATGTTTAACTTGATTTTTCCCATGAATGCATTTCAGACACACGGCAGCTATTTTTTAGTATACTTCTATTGAGACTGACATTCATCAATCGACCATGTTATCTTTTGCTTTTGCAGCATCCTAACTTTTTTGTCTGTAACTTATCATTCCATAAATTTTTGTCATGAAACCACACGGAAACACTTCAGTTGAAATTAATTGGTGTTATGTTGCACAGAATTTAAATAGTAATGCCAAACATAGTCAGTCATTAAGAGTCTGTAATGGAAAGGACGCTGGAATGGTCAAAAAAAATATTGATGATGTAATTCTTGTGGGCGGCTTAACACAGATACCCGATATTAGGTGGTGGTTCAAAAATAATTTCAAATGCAAGACATCCAGTTTGGATCTCGATCTTGATGGGGCCGCCGCTGCTCGTGGAGCAGCAATCTTCGCAAAAGCCAGGTTTGGGTCGATGAATAGTAGGTTAACGCTCCAGGTCCCCAATATCGATGGCAGGGCCATGTCTGTGATGTAGACTGAAATGGAAATTCTAACCATGAAAGAACGCGTCAGCAACATCATGTCTATCTAGGAAGATCTACAGAATACGATGGAAATGAAGGGGCTGTTCGACACAAGTACTAGGGTAATCAAGGAAAAAATTAGAAACCCAAACACACTGAATAAACTGAGAGAAAAGAAAATGATGAAAAGCCCTGAGGATACACTCGAAAGGGTTGAGGCGAAGGTCAGTGAGATGGAGATTTCATCTAAGGACAACATGCCAAGTAATTCAATCAAAGTGTCATATTATAAAAGAAAAATGGATGACATGTTTGAAATGATAAGAGTACTTTCTCCAATACTGTGGGAAAGTGTGAAAAATTAAGAGTCTGTAATGCAATTGGACCTTTAACGAAATATATAGAAACATTTGATTTATTGTTTATTGAGAGAATGGATAGGTGAAAACTAGATCAGATTGACTTGAAGTCAAGCCTTTCAAGTTAAACAAAAAATTGATGTAAATTTTGTCTATCTAATCGAACATTGTGATGCACAGTCAATCCGTTTCCAACATAGGGAACTAATCATATTCATCTAGATGCTTCTTATTGTATGATCTACATCGTCAACACTCAATAGTATGAGTTGACATATTTGGATACAAGCTAAAACTCTGTTAATTTGACAGAATACTTAAAGATTCTCTAAAGATGGAAGTTGTATTGTGCTGGTTGCTTGTTTTGGAAAAGGCAACCAATTACAAATTAACATGTATTATTCTCTGGGTTTCTCATCATCATGCTACACTTAAAAATTAAACTTAAAGTTAAATTCCGATGAGCATGCAGTTTTCTCAGTACTACTGCTGTGAAGTCTAAGTAATGTCCAGTCTTTTCACAAATCAAGAATCTAGAATTAGACAAAATACTCACCGTCTATCATCGTATTCGAGAAAATAGGCAAAATCATGTTGACTTATCTGTATTCTGTAAGATGTAGTACGCCAAAAGCAATTTCCATGAATCTTCAATCATGTGTGTGTTCAAGCTTTGTATCCGTTTTCCTTCAGTAACTTTACTTTACCTTCTAACAATATATAACTTCCTCTCTTTTTTTGTAGATTATCCGATATTCTTTCTTTAGAATGAAGGAAGCTCTTGGATTTTCTCCTTCCAGGTTATTATGGCTCAGGTCAGTCATGATCTTTTTCTTTTTCATGTCAGTTCTCCTAAGTGGAATTCAAGTCTGGTGAAGCATTTTGCTTTGCAAAATAGTAGCTGGTGACTTTGTTGTTGTTGCACATATGCATGTAGTGGATTATGCTCTATAATGTGCTTTTCCCTTAATGTCAGTGAGCTCGATCAGTTAATTTTAGCTTCTTGTGGAAAAATGCCCATGTTAGTGGAATAATAAGGCATATTTTCCGTATGGAAGTTCACTTCCATAATACATGAATACCATTATTTAGCAGCATAATCCAGTTTTCCTAACGCAGACGCTTCAATTTAATATATGATTTATAATATGTTTGTCTTCTCATATACAAGTATAACACCTTCTTGATACTGTACCCATCTGGCATTACCAGTGAGGTTGGCCTTATCTACACTGCTTTTCCATTCATCAAGGTAAAAGCTATTATGATAGTATTTTGCGGGTCATTTGATTCATAAGTTTACTCTTGTCTAACTTTTCTGTTTTGATAATTATCAGGCTTCTGAGAAGTACTGTGTGCGGCTACCGAACAAATGGAACTACTCCTTTGATTATTTCTATGCAGAAATTCTTGTACTTGGATTCTACGTTCCAGGTTATCAATAAAAATCTCTTTTTATGACAAGAAAAGTTAATAACTGACTGGAAGTCTTGTGTCATAAAATTTCTTGCAATTCTTATCCTAGTTGATAGATCTTCTAGTTCTTACGCTCAACTTTCCTAATTTATGTGGACTTTATTTCTTCTACTGATAAGATAACATTTGCTAAAATTTAGTTTTTATGTACTTAATTACCGCAGGAAGCCCACACATGTATGGATACATGCTTGGACAGAGAAGCAAGGTGCTCACAAAGGCAAAAAGAGCTTAGTATCTGATAAGGGATGTTTCTTTGATGGTGCTTCATTGTTGTAGCCTTCAGGGGAAAAGGGATGCCTCAGAAGGGTTTATTCATTGTTGGAGTTCCAAAATTCTCTATACTCTGTAACTGAACTTAAGCATATTTTACTTGTCATTTTGTGGATAGACAGAGTATACTAGGAGACTTCAAACACATGCTTCATCCTAAGTTATACGACATTTTTGATCTGCATTATTATCCACATCCTTTCTCAAATCCTTCTTCCGGAAGGGACGCACGACAGATGTAGGTTGTCATTTTTATACCTGAAGAGGAATGTATTTTGGAAGCTCAACCAGCCACTACGATGATTCTTGAACTACATTCACCTTCGACCTCAATTTCTGGTCCTTATACATCACTTAACTACAGTGGTAAATTGGGCAGGGAAACTAGAAGCTCATGTGGTAAAATGAAATCTTCTCTCTACCAAACCCGAAGTAAATCCAAACAACTGTCAGTATAATATGATCATTTGTTTCAGGGTAGCAGGGATGAAGAACTGATATAACTCATTAGGGGTATCATGACTCAAGCAGGTCTGAATTGGACAATCTTAAGGATGTTTCTGACGACCAGACCAAACTAGCAACAAAAATACAAGACAAAGTGGCATAATCTACTATGTTTTCTGATGAACAACACACAATTATAGTTCCAGCAGGAAATGTAATTATATTTGAGACAATAGCAAAGAGAAATGTTTATGAACAAACAATCATGGACATCACTTAGACCAATGATTTTCAAGAATAATCTTTATATTTAGATATTAATATACATGCTTCAGTAAGGAACATGGGTCGAGAGCATGCATAGCAGCACATCTGGTAAATAAAAGGCAGCTCCATCTTATACCAAGAGCCAATCAAGAAAGTTGCCACTTTAGACAGTGATGATGTATAACAAGATACAGATTATACAGACTTTCTATTTGAACATTGAAAAAAGTTGATTCTACACATAACCGATTTTATTGTCAACTTGCCTCTATATTTTTGCATTGAGCTCGCCTAAGCATGGTGAACCATGTATAATTATAGACATCAGTAGTTTTTTTTCTTATATGTTTCTTTACTTAACAATCTTATATTACTGTATTATATAGCTTTGTAATATACTACTGCTGTCATAATATAGTACTACTACCATATACTATTTCGAACTCCCTATGTACATAATTTTAGGAATGACATTCATAATATTATATCAGTTGCTTATAAGTGGATTTTAAAAAAGACCAATGAGAATAACATTTCTAGTGCCCAAACTAAAAGTCTATGTAGACCTTGTAATAGTCCCATCATGAATCTGGGCTTTAGATCTACACAGTTGTCTAGCCAACAATTAGATCACTCGTATGATCTGTCATTTTTCTCAACCCAGAAATGGAGCCTACATTCTCCGTATTTACCCGATTTTCTGGTGTTTGAGTTAAACATGCAGAACCCATCTCACTGACAGTTTCTCTAGCTTATTCAAACAACAAAAGTCAAATCAGCTATAAATGTACCTATACATTAATGTGCAAAGAGCTTGTAGTCCGATGGTTAGGATCATTGCCTTGCTAGAAAGACCCGAGTTATAGCTCCCTGCAAACACACTGTCACTATATTTTTCATATAAGCACAACATACCAATGGTTAAGAAATATAGCAATTACAAACTACAAATTCTTAAAAATTCCCATTCCATTTTCCAAACACCTAAAGTCATCGATATAAATATAATTAACATTTTCTAAAGGGAAATACATTTTTCTTCCTGACTCTAGGAACAGAAAAACTTGATGATAGAGTAATTAGAGAGTTGCAATGATCACATGTAATTACGAATATGTAATATAGATAAAATTAGATAAAATTTATTGAATATCATTGTTGTATTAGGGATGATACTACATATTTTTATACCGGTTGTTTATATGTGGATTATTAAAAACACCAATGAGAATAATATTTCCAATTCTCAAACTAAAAGTAAATATTTTTCTCCATGAGCCACCAAGAGATGAAGCCAACCACTGATATTGAAAACATCAGTAAATACAGTAGTACCATGGTTTGAGGCTTTTGCATTACGGATTGAACATATGATGAGAAATTTCATAGGCTAATTCAAACCGCAGAAAAACTATCTACACTAAATACAGTAGTACCATGGTTATGAGAGGGCTTGTAGTATGCAGAAAGCAACCTGCAGATACTAGGATAAATGATGAGTAATGCCAGTTTCTGGAAGTTTGTACCTAAACTAGAAAAAAACCCTTTGGAATGACATGCCATTTTAGTAGTAGCAACATTTTTTTTCAAAATCATTGAAATAGTATATGAGGCAATTAAATACATATAGAACAGTCTCTATAATATAATAAGACACATGTATAGCTTCTTACATGGTAAAAAAGGATGCATTCTTTCTCTAAAAGCATTGGTTGCCCATTATCTGGGTTTAAGCACCCATGTCCTCACAAAAACTGTCACAAAAAGTCAAGATTAGATTTTTTTGTCAAATAACAAGACTGTCTATGTGTGTACCCATGGAAATATTATTGGAGAAGTTAGAGAATATTGAACAAAATGAAATTCAAGATTCTGAAGAGAGGATTGTACCTGTTATAGATTATGTTAAACTTACATTTGTCGAACTACTCCCAAGTCAACTAAATTTAAATTTTATCAATATATATAAATATCTCATAAGTCTCATATGGAGTGTCCAACTACTCCCAAGTCAATTAAATTTAAACTTTTTCAATAATGAGTTGGCATATGGACAAAATGTAATTTGTGACATGGATAATAAAAATCAATGACAATGTAAATAAAATTCATACACATTTAATAAATACTATCTTTATCCAGGGAATTGTAAAGTTTCACGACACTTAAAAACTCTATTGTAAATTGTTGAAAATTTTTCAAGCATTATTATTGTCTTTCGTTGCAGTATCCCTTGCATGATTTTCTCCACTTGTACCACCATGACCAGGAAACACACGAGAAGGAGTTGAAGCTGGAAAATATTGAGGTTGACAAAGAATTTAAATTTTCAATTCAAGATGAACATGAATAACCACACATTTCATAATACATACATACATACATACATACATACATATATATATATATATATATATATATATATATATATATATATATATATATATATATATATATACCTGTGATCCACTTGTACCACCATGAGCGGGAAACACACCAATAGGATGACCATTTGGGTAATATTGATGCTTGAAAAGAATTTAAATTTTCAATAAAGTTGAACATGAATAGGTAAATATTGATTCTTGAAAAGAATTTAATTTTTTATTTATTCCATCCATGCGGCAATGGATGATGCCCATTTTTAGAGATTTTACGTTTAATAGTTTTTCCAAATGTGATGTTTGTGCAACCCTGAAATTGTTGTAGTATATCATCACCTGACCAGCGCCTAGGCGGTTGACGGAAATCTTGTTCTCCATTGAAACTTTTTTTATCATGCCTATAAATATGATTGTTTTTCAAGAAACGTCGATGGAAACCATAACATTGTTTCTTGCCAAATTGAAGCCACTTGGATAAGGTGTCTACATTACAAGATGGGCAACCTAAAACCTTTTTTCCTTTGGTGCTCCAACTAGAAAGGTCACCATAAGCCGGAAAATCATTTATGGTCCATAAGATCATTGCCCGTATAGTGAAGTTCTTCTTGCTATAAGCATCATATACTTTAACTCCATGACCCCAAAGTTTTTGAAGCTCATCAATTAATGGCTCTAAGTAAATATCAATATCATTCCCAACCATATGAGGACCTGGGATCAGCAAAGACATCATTATGTATGGCTCCTTTAGAAGAAGCCAAGGCGGGAGATTAATAGGGGTTAATAGTACAGGCCATGTGCTATTTGAAGCACTCATAAGTCCAAACATATTGAATCCGTCTGTAGCTAGAGCAAGTCTGACATTTCATGGTTCAGCAACAAAGTCTGGAAATTCTTTGTCTATTGAGATCCATTCTTCCGTGTCAGAGGGATGATGAATACAACCATCATTTCCTTTTTCTTTAAATGGCCACATCATATCTTTTGCAACTGAAGGGCACATGTAAAGTCTCTCCAGAAGAGGGATAATAGGAAAGTGATACATCACCTTTTCAAATACCTTCTTGCCTTTTGTTTTATATGTCTTTTCATTCCATCTAGACTCACCACAAGTATCACACATGTCTTTCTTTGATGAACCTTTACGAAAGAGCACGCAGTCATTTCGACAGACATCAATTTTAACTTTTTTGAGGCCAAGGTCTTTTACAACTTTATTTGCTTCATAATAAGTCTCAGGAAACAAACTGCCTTCTTTTGGGAAGGCTGAGATTATCAACTTCAACAACTTTGTAAAAGAATTATTTGACCATCCAGACTCCTCCTTCAGATATAACAGAGGCACCAGAAAGGACAACTTGGAGTGAGTTTTACAACCTTCATAAAGTGGTTGATCGGCTTCTTTGAGAAGCTTGAAAAAGAATTGGGCATTAAGATTTGTAGGCTCCTCCTCGAGTTCGAACTCACTGCCATGACTCGTATCGCCCATTCCAAATATATCTCCCAACATTTGATGCATACTTCTAGATATAGGTCTAGCAGACGTTGCACTTATTGTATTCCTCCCAATCATCTCCCCATGATATGTCCAGACATCATAGCTACGAACAAATCCTTTTTGTAAAACATGCAAGAATACATCATCCTCTGATTTAATGTAAATATTTGAGCATGTTTACAAGGGCAAATTAAATTTCCCGATCTTGGTGGTATTTGATGGGTATGTGCAAATTCAATGAATTTTTGTAAACCGGACTAGAATACTTAACTTTGCATCCTATTGCCAACATACATCCAATTTCTATCTCACAAGAAATCCATCTACATACAAGTACACAAGAAGTTAATGCCATTACAACTAAAAAACAAAACTGAACAATAGAAAAATAAAAGATATAAGTTTAGATTGTAGTATTATTGATTCATAGATTATCATCGCCAGTTCGTCCATTAGTTGACATCTAGGAAGAACAAACACTTTTAGACATGCCCCATGTCCGTGTCGGACACGTTTTAGACACGGACACTTCCCGGATATGGCACAAAATGTTTTGGACACGGCTGGGACGTGTCCAGTTCATTTTTGTCTTTTCAACCCCTTGGACACATCTAGAGACTTCCAGGACACTTTCTGGATACATCACTGCAGTAACTACTACTGCAATAACCTATTTTCTTGTGTAAATGTTGAATATGCAACTACTATTTATGACTTATTACTGAGAAAATGTAACATAGAGCTGAAATCTGATGACAATTAAAAACAAATATGTTGACAAAAAATAAAATCTAAGATGAATCAGATATATGAGTCAAATTATAGTCTAATTAGTTAGTTAAATGAGTAACACAAAATCATATCTATATTCTTTGGTATACTATATTTATAAAGCATATGTTTAGTTTTCTACTTCATATTGTTTATACTCTACTACACACACAAAGACACACATGTATATGCATATAAGAATATACATCCATGAATACATTAATCTGGACAAATGCTAAAATAAGTTTAAGTTCATATATCATACACCCACATATATGTATATATTAAAAAATATTTCCCCCTCACTCAATGTCGTGTCTCTATCCTACATTTTAGAATTTTTCCGTGTCCCGTGTCTGTATCCATGTCAATGTCTATGTCTTTAAAGGTGTTCGTGCCTCCTTGGTTGATTGTTATATTTCATTTGGGTTCTCATAATGAGATTATAAGTTTTTTTATCATTTATTCTTTTTCATTAGTATAAAATCAAATGTGATATCTATTTTGTTAATATATTATGCAAGCCCAAGGTCAACATACTTCGACTGAGGGTTTGGTTTGTTTAGTTTAGACTAAGGTGAGGGTGTGCAAATACTTTCTTGTGAATTCCTAAGATCGTGTGTTCTAGGATATAGTCTTTCATCAGTAATAAATCCCACTTTTATTATGTTTGAAAATGTTTGTATCACTAATATGAAATGGTTTTTCTTTAATCTATGTTCATCACTTGTGCACCTAAGATATTCTCACTTTAATTTGGAGCCAAATTCTATTGACTATTAGATTTACCAATGACGATCTTTCCTTTGGTAATGGTTGGCTTTCAGGTTCCTCACTAACCATTCTATCATAATATGATTATGCCTCAGTCTTGAGGCATAACCTCTCATTTTATCATAATATGATTATATCTCAGTCTAGATGCTATACTTGTGTCTTATTATATCCTAAGAAATCATGGTGATGAAAGCTCACTTTAGCATCAATGAAATGGACCAAGACATGAAAGTCAACGAAGGAGATGAGGTAAATGACACTCATTGTTATTAAGAAAGTGTAGAAACAATAGAGGCTGTCTTTGTTGTCACTCTTATTTGTTTATAATAGGAATAAGCCTACTGTAGGGGAAGCTACCTGAGTTTAGACAAATCTTTGTCGACGATGTTCTAGTGGAGCCAACAAACATTGGCAAGAATAATCCAGCAGAGTAGACCTAGCAAACAACAATCCAAAACAGCAACAATCCAAAGCTCTAAGGTGCAAGAACTTCATACGAATAAGGGAATAGAGCACCAAAAGTCTATATAAGATAAAAACATGTTGCATTAGAAATAAAAGATCGTAATACCGTAATACTCAATGGTCTGCTGAAAAGGAACAATATTAGGAAACGGTGTGCAGATTGTAAACAACCAAACCTGCCATTAATTTTCTTATATACTAATGAATTTAGGGTGTACAGAGGAGCGAGAATAAGCATATATAGTACATAACGACCTCATGACCATGAACATCGGGTTTTAATAGCAGATAGGTACGATCATTATCTTTGGGTTGAACTGAATCCAACCATACCTCAAGGATATTCGCAGAGCAGATATCCGTGATATGCGAGACTGTTGAACCATCATTCGTTGTCCTTTAATAAACAATGCATAAACTTTTAGTCAAAACTTGGGTGAGGCTCGTGCCTCAGGCACAGGGGCGGAACCAACAAGTGATCACTGGGGGGGTGATTTCTACTCATAATAACTGACTTTCTTTGCTTCAAATTGCAAGTCATACAAGTAAATTTTCATATGAGGCTTGTGAGATAGAAAAGTGAGTATCCATGTATAGGAATATTTTTTGAAATGACGTACGCACCTAGTTAGTTAATAAAAAGATTACTCCATGGAATACCGAGCACATTTTGACAAGCCAAAATATTTCTAATAAGTTCTATCAACATAAAGTATAAAATACCTTTTAGTGGTCAGAACAAATCTCGACCTATTACAGTAGCTTTATGGCAGTATTTTTTATAACAAGCTTGGGAAATAAGACAATTTATGTACCTTTGTCATCTAGTTGGTCTCATCTTACTGTGAATGCATCAAGAAATCAAAAAATTTAAGAACTGCTTGATATATTCTGGTAGATCATAATATAATACAATGTTTTCCAACCATTCCAAGATTTGATAGTGTCAATGTTCCTACAAAGAGTAATACATTTCCTTAACTTGACTGCGAAAACACCAACCTATCAATTTGATTATGGGAAAAGAGAAAGACAATATCAAAATACTAATGTTCCTAGCATGAAAATTTGAAGGACGTGTCATTTGTCCATTTATTTTCTTCAATATAGTGGAATTTTGAAGTGATATGTTGTGTGTCTTTTATACCCGTCTTTTAAGACATTCTTGGGAGCGATCGGAGGCTCAAAGACAACTAATGTTGTCTTGTCATTGTAAAACTTCTTGTTGTACTGTATACCTTGCAGACGATGAGGAAGTCTTTTATAGCCGGCTGGGAAACAACACGCCATGGGGCATCCATTTTGCTCTTGTGTTTTCCGATATAACACATCATATTTTGTGGAGGAAGCGGCCATGGCTGTGGAGCAGACCATGTTATAATTTCCTTTTGCGGCTCATGGAGCAAAGTTGTTGATTTCCTCTTTCGATGAAAAATAGAGGGAATGAAAAATACAAGGAAAAGGATGTTCAGTTGAATTGTGGTTTGTTTTAAAGAGTCTAGATTGTTTAAATTAGGTATTGGTTTAGGATTTCATTTATGAGTCACATATCCACTAGGAAGTGAAGCGTCAGTTATCCAATTATATATCTGATGTGTCTTGTAGAGTAGCGGAAACCAATAAACGTCAGAGATGGTCCTCTCGCCTGCCGAACAACTGAGCTGTAGAAAACCAGTCCGAAATTTACAGTATCGATCTACATACCTAGTCAATCAGTTATCAGGCGGCATGTATGTGGCTCCGCCACTATAGAGACGATGCAATGCTTGCCACACAGACCCACACGGAAAAGAAATCACAAACAGACTAAGACTGCCAAAGGATCACAGATATCACCAGAGCTAAGAAGATGTGTGTGTTCCAGGCGGCGGAACTTGTTTTCAGTAGATTTTGGTTTGGAATTTAGAAATGAGGCCTTATTTGTAGAGCCAAGCAGACCTACCTCATGGTCGAAGTAGGGCAATCTCACCACGATGGTCACTGCTTTTAGATAAAATCTCCACGCCGGTGGCCGCTGCTTCTGCTGGAAGGAGGGGGGCTCTTGTAGGCAGTCGACAACTGCTCTTCGCTGGGGCACCGTCACTCGGGGGTGAATGTCATCATCGTCCGTAAGCGTACGATCAAATAGGGAAACGTGGGGGTGGGAGGCGCAAGGGGAGGAAACCGTTTCATTAAGTTCTAATTACTAATTAGTGGGCGGGAATTTTTGGTGGGGAACCCTGGTGACGGAATTTTTAGATTCTAGTAGGATTTTAGACCTTCACTAATTGTCTTTTGCATAAAAAATTCGGATGAAGGAGATTAGTTCATTTGTGTAGGACGGTCCTTCACAAAAACTCAATATTTTTGAAGGGTTTTGGTCCTTCACAAATAACCTTCACTAAAAACCTATTTTTTTATAGTGAACTCTAGAGGTCGTCGACGATTATCTACATACAACTTTTGTCTGTCCTGTACTGCTTTCAACTATTGCTGTATCACTTTGATCTTCTCTGTTGTCTACTATACTAACTCAGGACCTAAAAGCTTATACTCACCCAACTCATACCAGCACAAAGGAGATCTACACTTCCTGCCATATAAAGCCTCATAAGGAGCCATGTCGATGCTTCGCCAATAACTATTTTTGTAGGAGAACTCTATCAAACTGAGATGCACGTCCCAACTGCCTAGAAACTACAGAACACAAGCTCGGAGAAGATCCTCTAAAGTCTGAATAGTCCTTTCAAACTGCCCATCTGTCTGGCGGGTGGAAAGCGGTACGGAACCTCAACTGCATTCCCAACGCTTTGTGCAATTGTTCCCAAAAATGACATGTGAACTGGGGTCCACTATCAGAGAATATCTTTGTAGGCACACCGTGTAAATGCACTATCTCATCCACATACACTTGAGCAAGCTTCTCTGCTATATACGTTGTCTTCACAAGCATGAAATGAGCAGATTTTGTCAATCTATCCACTATCACCCAAATGGAATCATGATTCTTAGCTGTCTTTGGCAGACCAACTACAGAGTCCATGGTTACATGATCCCATTTCCACTGCGGTATCGACATGGGTTGCAACGTACCTGTCGGCTTCTGATGGTCAACCTTAACTTGCTGGTATACCGCACACCTAACCACAAATTCAACTACATCCTTCTTCAAGCCAGGCCACCAATATAGGTCCTTCATATTATGATACATCTTGGTGACACCTAGATGCATAGCATACATCGATGTGTGTGCTTCCTCGAGCACTAGCTTTCTCAGATAATCAACATTGGGGACCACCATCCTACCATGATAGCAAACTAGTCCATCCTCAGAGTCATGGAACCCATCACACTTGTTGCTGCCAAACTCTGATCTTATCAACTGAACTGAAGCATCTGCCTACTATGCATCTTTGATCTACTCTCTCAACGTAGGCTTTACTTGCATCTGTGCCAACAATCCTGCCAACAAGGAAACTTCCAACTGTACATTCATCTACCGCAAAGTGACAAACATATCCCGCTTATGACATACCAAGGAAGTCAACTGTGCCTTCTTCATAGGGAGAGAAGAAGACTTTCTGTTAAGTGCATTAGCTACTACATTTGCCTTACCAGGATGATACTCAATGGTGCAATCATAATCATTGATCAGATCCATCCAGTAATGTTGTCGCATGTTTAGCTCACTCTGCGATAAGATGTACTTCAAGTTCTTATGATATGTAAAGATTTGACACACTTCCCCATAAAGATAGTGTATCCAAATCTTTAATGCATGGACCACCACTTCCAGCTCCAAATCACGTGTCAGATAATTCTCATCATGTTTCTTAAGCTGTCGCAAAGCAAAAGAAACCACATGATCTTCCTACATCAGCACACATCCTAGACCTTTCTTGGAAGCATCGTAGAAAACCACATAGGCTTTCCCAGGCTCTGGTAGCACCAACACTGGAGCACTAGTCAGCTTCTCCTTCAAACTTTGGAAAGCTTGCTGACAACGATCATCCCAAACAAAAGGTACATCCTTCCTGGTCAATTCTGTCAGTGGCAACATGATTACACTGAAGTTCCTTATAAACCTCCGGTAGTATCCTGCTAAACCCACACAACTACGAACTTCTGTCGGCATCTTCAATTTCTCCCAGTCTGCAACTGACTCCACCTTCTTGGGGTCCACTCTAACTCCTTCTACAGATATTACATGACCCAAGAAAGTCACTTCCTTCAACTAGAACTCACACTTATTAAACTTGGCTTACAACTTGTGTTGGCAAAGGAGAGTCAATGCTTGTCGAAGATGCTATTCATGCTCTCTACTATCCCGACTGTAGATCAAGATGTCATCTATAAACACCACAACAAACTGATCTAGAAACATACAGAACACTCTATTCATCAGATCCATGAAAGCAGCAGGCACATTGGTTAACCCAAACGGCATAACCATGAACTCAAAGTGACCATACCTCATCTTAAACACTGACTTTGGTATGTCCTCTTCCTTAATCATCAACTGATGATATCCAGACCGTAGATCAATCTTTGAGAACATTGTGGCACCTCGTAACTGATCAAACAGATCATCTATCCTCGACAACAGGTACTTGTTCTTGATCGTAACTTTATTCAATTGCTGGTAATCTATGCACAACCACATCGACCCATCCTTCTTCTTAATGAACAGGACTGGAGCACCCCATGATGACGTGCACGGTCTGATGAATCCTTTATCCAGCAACTCTTGTAACTACTTCTTCAGCTCTGCCATCTCAGCTGGAGCCATCCTGTATGGTGTCTGAGCAACTGGCTATGTTTTTGGCACCAGATTGATCTCAAAGTCAATCTCTCGAGGTGGGGGAACACTGAGAAACTCATCGGGAAACACATCCTCAAACTCTCAGACAACATGCACCTCCTCAAGGCTAGGACCTTTTGCCTTGGTATCTACAACGTGAACTAAGAATGCCTTACATCCTTGCCACAACAACTTCTTTACCACCATAGCTGGAACTAAACATGTCAGAAGAATCTTTCTATCTCCTTGGAAGATCCATTTCTCACCACTGTCAACAAACAGTGCTTGCTTGGAACCACAGTCCAACACAACCTTATACTTCTCTAAGGTATCCATCCCAAGGATCACATCGAATCCATGCATATCAAGTGGTATAAGATCTACTTGTATCTCATGTCCCAAAAAAGATAGAACACAAGATGGACACACTTCTCGAAGCATCGATAAACCATCAAGAGGGGTTTCTAACAACAAGCTATCTTTCTTATAGCTATTAGGTAAAAGATAGCTATCAAGCATACTACGTGCGATTAAAGAGTGTGTAGCAACTAGGTCAACCAGAATAGATATAAAGCAAGAAGAAGACAAAATAGAGTGAAATAACTCCATCTGACCTGCCACTACTTGCGGGTTGACTATCACCTCTGGTTGACTCATATCATAGAATTGAACCATCGCTTGCTGTCGTCCATGTCCTCTGCTTCCTTGAGTAGATGATCACACTTGCGGCGCTTGACCACATCCTCGCCCTTTGTTACCACTGGACTGCTATCTATCTGACCCTTGCTGATTCTGCCTCATCTACTGTGTCACATCAACATCTCTATTTGGGTAATTTGATTTCCAATGCCCAATCTGATCATAAAGATGACATGAATGGTCTCTCTGTTGTGGCCTAGACGACCCTATCACTGCTACTGATGTTGTACTATATGCCTTTGACAATGAAGAACCATATCCTCTTCCTTTACTCGGGGACTACAGTGATGGCACATTGGACCCTTTCACCACAGAAGGTGCTGAAAACGTTGGCTTCTTGAAGCCATCAGACCTCTGCCTCTAGAACTAAGCATGTCTCTTCTTAGTCATGGATTCTCTCTTCTCCCTGAATGACCATTCTATCCTCCAAACAGATTCCACAAACATGGCGAACCACTCCTGATTCTCTAAAGCAACAACAAGTGTCGTTAACTCAGTGCTCAAACCCTTCTCAAACCGTCTGATCCACTCATCATCTGTCATCGCCATGTGAGGACAAAACCTTAGTAGGTCCATAAAATTGGCTTCATACTCGGTGATGCTCATCGATCCTTAGCACAAACACTCAAAATGGTTGATCTTCTCATCTAGATATGTCTTCGGGAAGTATCGACTGACGAACTCCGGGCAGAAAACCTCCCAACAGATCACCTCACTAGGCCACTTCTTCTCCTTGATGGCCCACCAATGGCCAACACTACCTTTCAGAAGGTAGACAACATGATTTACTTTGTCTGCTTCGGGGATGTCGAGGATACGGAAGGCCTTCTCAAGACTTGTCAGCCACAGATCTGCATCTGCTGGATCATCTGTCCCAGCATAATCTGAATCTCCGACTTAGCAAAGCCGCTCAAAGGTCTTCCCAATACTTGACGTTTCATCATGGGGAGCATGTGCTGTCGGCGGAGGCACTGGCAATCTTTCCACCATGATATTCATCGTAGCCATTAACTGCCCCATAAGCTTCTCATAGGAAGGGTTTTAAAAAATGGCTGGGTCAAGTTGGGGGACCTCAGGCACCCGATCTTCATGTGCCTACAATATTGCTCCATCAACAGATGCATCATCACTGCTCTCGACAGCATGTTCTTCATGGTTTCCAGACATCTTTAAGCTTTATCTTCCACTGAGGGAAGAAGGTTTTTGTAAGAAAATCTGGAAAACTCACAAGAACAAACACGAACCTAGTCCTAGATCCCTGTAGACTCAGCAAACCTAGAGCTCTGATAATAAACTCATTGTGACATCCCGCCATCACCAAGACAATGAAACATCATGGGAAAACGTGTGGAAACACCATAAACCACATATTACCGAAAACACGAGTTAATTAAAACTGATTGTGGAAAACAGTTAAAAGAAACTATTACATTCAGATCTTTATCCTGCAAGGAAACATGTTATATAAACATTCACAAACCTTGATGTATGTCCACAACTTATAGGATCCAACTGTCCTATCAACATAGGAGTTTATCACCAATTTATTCATACACAATAGGCCACTTTAGGCCAACAACAGGATATACAGATCTACAACAACTATACATCATTAAACGTTGCCAAACCATCTCTGAGGACCTGAGAGTACATGGATGACTCTAGAAATCTACAACAAAACAACCAAAAAAACAACATATCCATCTCTTGCCTTCTACTACTCTTCTTGCTGCTCAGACGCAACCTCACAACCACCACCACGTCTAGCGTGATCACCTAAATAGGTTGTAGACCAACGGGGTGAGACACCCAGTCCCAGTGAGAAACATAACTCCCCACCGAAACTATAAACTTCAAAAGAAACTAAAGTAGGCACATCAGATAACTGATATAAGTAGATTCTATGAGCAGCATACTGATTAGAACTTATTTTATTAATAAACTTACCATGATATCGAGGAGGCATATAACCAAGTATTCTTTATAGAACATGATTGACAAGATAAGCTTTATAAGAACTTATCACAAAACATAAGGAACGTACAAATAACTGCAAGGTATAATTAGATCAACTACACAAGAAAGGCCTCAACCGATGTTCTGTGTTTTGCCCTAAGCAGTATATACTATTCGACTGGATTACATATTATTATGCCCTGAGGAAGTGAGCCATACCGCTCAAATCCAACCATCGGCTGTGGAGCCCAAGACGGTGCCATACAAGGTCAATGGAAGAGCTGGACTCCACGACCTCTACTCCTCGTGGTCAGTGCACAAAAACCAAAGTAGGTCTGCAGTCTCATGCTTAAGTGGCCTCAGCTCCGCAAGCTACCCATATCTCTAGCCTACCTTGGTATAGGTCTTGGCACTACTATACCTTGACCCACGTGCCTGATCAACGTGCTTTGAACCATGAATGCATTCATACTCTATCACATTGAGCCATGGGCATGTTCACCATGCTCCAAATATCTTGAGTCTGCAACCACAGTTGCACTCAAATCCTCCTATTTTCAGCTATGAGAAACCACACATATTCAACAATATGCGCTTCCGGGTTAACCTGCAGGAGAACCCGTTTCACCATCACCAGCTACTGATGATGATGGATCTACGACCAGGGCAAACTACATGATATGTTCCACTATAATTAATTAGTATATTTTAAGTGGATTGTTGAGGCAACCAAGTTGTAAAACATAAACAACATTGAGTTACATTATTACTGTCATTATCACATTATCATGGGATCTCAATCCCTCATCACAAAATGCCTCTGCCTCTCAAGGCTTACATCATCACCATGGGATAGCAATCCCTTATCTCAACATCAGAGGACTTCACCTTAACTAGGCACTCAGCCTTTATCAGATCAACAGACCTTTCACATCATACTGGTGATACATGTTATCTCATCCACAAGGATTATCATCATTCAGTGTTATTCAAAACACATATACCTCATAGCTCTTATCTGGCTATGAATTCATTTGATATTCCTACATGGTTAGTATGAATATCAAGAGAGATAACTTAAATCTCCATACATAGATCTTTATGATTATCATGCTATTAGGGTTGAAGATACCTGATTGGAACAACATCTATGATTATAATTACATGAAGTACACGTGGTATCTGTAAACAAATCACATTATTGTTAGCAAACCATGATCATCCACTATGCCCTAATCTTATCATCTTATATAGCATTATCTTTATGTATCAAACTTATCATTGGTTACAAACTATCATTCATAACACATCATCAACAGAGGTGTGGTTACAAGATAACAAACTCACAAAAACTAGGGTTTCCGGGTAAGCATAACCCTCACCAAAGGTACCATCTACCCTCACTATAGGTGTGGCGGGTAGTGCCATCCCTCACCCAAAGGAATATCGAGCAGGATCACATTCCTCACCAAAAACCAATCGGCTAGGGCACTCAACCACACATATCGGCCAACCATGGAGTGCATCCATGCACAAGGGATATCAGGCAACCAGACCTGATGTGTGTCATGCAACCTGATCCAAGAGTTGTGTCGTGCAGTCAAGGAGCTAGGGGTGTATCGTGCAACTGGGTCCAGAAGTGTATCGTGCACCCAAGTGCAGGGTGTATCGAGCAACACAACAACCCTATCGGCCAAGACCCCTATCGCCCAAGACAAAGCCATATCGTCCAAGCCAAAACCCTATAAGAGGGGTATCGTACAAAGCACCACAAAAGGGTATCGTGCAAGGCACAAGGATCATATCAGTTTGGTCATCACCCACCTCAAGATCATCATCATCAAACCCTAATAGATCAAGAGAGTTGGCTCACCTCTCAACAACCAAGAGAGAGGGGTTTTGCACAACCTCCATCACATATCAGGCAAAATGGTGGATCACCCCCATATCGGTCAAGATTCCAACCTTCATCAGGTCAACGTCCAACCAAGGCTCACCTCTCAAATCCATGGTGAGAGGAGGGTATTTCCCAAACAACTAGAGCATAGACTCACCTCTCCACAACCAAGAGAGAGGGGTTTTTCCTACACCACTAGAGCTCGAACTCACTTCTCAAAACCAAATGGAAGAGAAAGGGCTTTTTCCCAAGGAACCCCTAAACTAATGGTTCGACCACAAGGTCCAAGAACATACATCAACAACATGACCACTATATCTAACAAGATAAAAGGTACATACTAGGGCAAGAAACATATCTAACAAGATGTATGACCGATCAAAATGTCATATAAACATGCAACATGAAAAAGATGTAGTATAGCTAGAGTTAGGAGTTATGTAACCTGCCTCAAGCAAGCTCCAAGCTCCTAGCACCAAGCTTCCAAGCTCCAAACACCACCTTTGGCCACGTCAAGAAGAAAAGCAAAGCTCATTACCACCGTGGCCAAAGATCAAGCAAGAAGGTGAAGAAGGTGCTAAGGAAAGAGGGGGAGATGCTCACTACAAGAAGAGAAGCAAGACACACTCTAGGGTTCAACCATCACTAGAGGAAGAAGAAGACTCCACCAAGAAGATCGGCCACCAAGCTAGCTCTACCAAGTGTATCGGCCAAGCTCACCAAGGGGAGGTATCGTCCACCAAGGAAGAAGGGAAGCAACTAAGGAACTAAAGGGATCCTAAGCAAGAGAAAGGAGAGACATATATAGAAGAGGGTGTAAAGGAAAATAAGGCAAGGTGTCGCTCAACCTAAGGACATTTGTCCATGGGGAAAGCCACCTACTAACTCACCACCTCCACATGTCCAAAGCTTTTGCCACATGCTAGCAACAAGCACCAAGTGTCCATAGGGGGGTGACACAAACGATGCTAGGTGGAGGGGTGTGTGTCGCCCAACATGGCAAACCAACACACCCACCAACACCCTCCTTGGCCGATACACCATGGCCGACACACCAAGGCCGACACACTCAAGCTTGGCCGATACACCTACGGCTTGCCCGGCACAAGGACCAACAAAGCAAGGCAAAGCCCAAACAAGGCTCAACAAGGAAAATCAAAGCCCAAAGCTTCTCAAGCAACAAGCCCCACCCATCCTCTCAACTCTAGAGTATGCAAGGAGAGAGAAAAACATCTCTCAAGGTGACAAACTTGCATAACAACCCGAAAACTTGGTTTGTTTGCAAGTAGCACCACCAACTCTCAACAAAGTACAAACAAACCCTAATCACCACTAGAGGTGATTAGCAAGCAACTAAACACAAGGTTTAGGCAAAGCAAATAGGATAATCCCAAAATGAAGGCCAGGGTCCTTACACTAAACTTACTTGATTTCATCATTTCTCAGATGATAAAGTCCTGGTTCAACATCTCCACCTTCTTCCTCACTCAAACTCTAACTCTCTCCCCCTCATTAGGGTTTCGTTTCTCTAGAATGAATGAATAAATATGAGAGATCCTTGGGTGCTAGGATTCTCTTATAGATTGACTAAGGTGCTTGGGTCTATTATGAATTGACCCAAATTTACACTTTCTTTTCTTTTAGAACAATTTTCTGTCATAAAATTATTATTGAAAATCATTTACTGAAAAAATTATGAAAAATTATCATGTTGTCTGAAACAATATATAATAGATTTAGTAAAAAAAGGTGAAAAGGAGTTACCAATAAATAAATAAAAATCAAATACTAGATTGCTATATTTCAACCATAATGCATGGTCGGCTGAGTTTATCCTGGAGAAACTCGACCGACACTTCTTTCATAATAAGTCTAACATTATCCAAACATTATAAAAATTTGATATTATATATAAAATGGAGTTTAAGAACTATAGTTAAAAATTTTAGATCAATTGAATGTAATAATAAAAGATAAAATTTAAAAATTAGAATGGTATATTTCAGTCTAAATACATGATCGACTGAGTTTATCATGGAGTAACTCAGCCGACAAACAAGACATAAAGCATTCCGAAATTCTAATATTTTTAAATAATACTTATATTTTAGTTTATCAAACTATATGAAAACTTAAACTAAATTAGAGTTATATATAAAATACTACAAATCATTTATTGTACCACTGTATTTATTAAATTATGTATTCATATGCTACCAAAAACCAAATTTCGGCAACTAGGGTTTATGATTTTCAAACCTTAATTATTTGAAATAGAAGCATATTTAGAATTTCTCATTAAGTTTAAAAAATCATAATTAGAGTACCATCATTAATCAAGCATAAATAATGACCAATCTAGTTAAGCATACAATCATCTAAGTAAACTCTAATTAGATAGTTAATATGAAAATGGGTCGTTACACATTTATATAGGCTTGAAAGTGGCACACCCTAGGTTAGCTCTTGGAATCTTGTATGAAAAATTATTTCATGCCCGTAGGCTAGTTTTACGTGATCTCTTGCAATAGGCTTAGGAAGATCCTCAAGTTTGATAAATTTAGATTAAGATATTATGATATCAAGACTTAATTTCATAATTAATAGGATGATAAAGTGGCAAGATCAATCGGAAGGCCTAGGTTTGAGTCATGGGAATCCAATTAATACCAAATGGGCCATTTGTATGGCAAATAGGAGATCAGTATATACGATAAAAGATTTAAATTTTGTGCATATTGTTGGTTGTTTACACTAACGAGTTTCAATCATTAAGAATGATCTTTTACTCAACTAGCTATATCCCGCAAGTATACGAGAGTAGTTGTAGTCGAGGTCGAACACAAGGAGCGTTGGTTAGCTAGGCGCAAGAGTTATGATTTTCAATAATCTAGATCGTTGTACACAAGATGATTGGATTAGAACAACTAAATTATAGATTTAAAACAAAACAGTAAATTATCACTTAAGAAAGGTTAAGATTCAGATTTGGAAGGATCTTAGACTTGGGATTTCACTATCACATCATAACTTATATTAAAATATGAATTTAAACATGTTAATTAACTTGCAAAGGAGGTTTGTAGTCATCACTCACCTCCCGGTGAAGTGATGACGATTTTAACTCCATACATCACTCTCGTGTATGTATTTTATTTCAAATCACAAACCTTACTCCTCAACACAATCCCAACCACTCTCACGGTCAAGGACAAGTTGCCAAAAGAGTAACTCCATACTCTCAAACACATCTTCTCAGATTATGAAAGAAAGTATAAAACATGCAAGTATGATGTCCAATCACACAAACAAGCATTTCAGATCTGAAACAACTCTTGGAATATGCAAGAAACTAACATTTAGTACGAAATTCATATGTTCATACAAGCTATGACATGGGAGTTACTCTCCCATGCCCAAGAAAAAGAGTCTACTCGTCCATAATGATGTACAACAGAAAATGTACATAAATTTCAGAGTTAAACATGGTTTAGAGAAGGAAAAGCTAAGCAATCCCAAGGTGTAACCAAAGGAAGGTAGAATTCCAACTTGAGGATGAAATCCCACTTCTACAACTGCTCCAAACTGGACAAACTTCCCTCCCGAGAAGCTTTGTGGAGTGAAGAAGCTCTGCTGCACCTTGGAGAAGAAGCTTGAAGAAGAAGAGAGGAAGAATGGGGTTTCTTTGGCAAGAAACCACCTCCTTTCCCCTCAAAATCGCCCTCCTATGCTCTAGGCTTGCTCTAGGATGAGAGAACTTCTGCAAAATGACCGGGCATAACCTCCAATTAAGTTCCCACTTCATTTTAAACAGAAACTCATATTTTTCAAAATGTTGAAACTGCCAGGTGCACGCCGTGCAACTTTCCAGAAACTTTCAATTTGCTCCAGAATGCACTGTGCACGGCGTGTGCTGAAGAAATGCACGCCGTGCAACTTTCCAGAAACCTTTAGCTCCCAGGTGCACGACGTGCACTAAAGAAATGCACGTCGTGCTACTTTCCAGAAACTTTCAACTCCCAGGTGCACGACGTGTACTGAAGAAATACACGCCGTGCAACTTTCCAGAAATTTTCGGCTCCCAGGTGCACGCCGTGCAACTTTCTAGAAACTTTCAGTCTGCTCGTCGCTCCAGGTGCACGACGTGTACTTTTGGTGCACGGTGTGCACTTTTGGTGCACGACGTGCACTTGGCTGTTTTGGGCTGTTGTGTATTCTGCTCATAACTTTCAGCGCGTAGGTCTGAATTACATGCCGTAAAAAGTGGTATTTGCATAGTTTCGAACCCCAAAACATGTAGATACTTGAGGAGTGATCCAATAAGAGATAATATGATATATTCGTCATCCGTTTATTGAAAAATATAGTACCTACAATCCAAACCATGAGACAAGTAAGAATAGCTAAAAATATAGAATCTAGAATGAATGAGAGTGATAATTGAGTCAAAACAACATGAATATGCAACCAAACATGATCCAAATGATGATATGATTTGTGCACATCAAATCCCCCTAAGCTTAAACCATTGCTTGTCCTCAAGCAAAAAGAGTATAGAAACATAAATGAAGAATTGTCAAGTTCATGAATAGATCAAATGAAATGAAAAATGTGTATAACACCAAACTAACCATGATCAACATGTTTATGCTCATAGCCATCAATTCAACTTAAACACCCAAGAAAGAGATTTTTAGTTCAGCAGTGGTGGTCAAAATTAAACGAATCAATCAATTTAAACAACACTAAGTAGAATTTGGATGACCAAGCCAAGCAATTAGTGGATGTGCAACTCAAACTCTCAACTATTAAGGATACAAAAGATGAAATATTAGTTAAAATTAACAATTTTAGTTGTACTCTCCTTCTTTCCAAAAAATGATATGACAATGGATTATGGGTTCCGACACTCGGCTGCTAATGTAGGCTTATGTACACGTGGAGTGTCAGTTGGGGTATTTACCCTCTTTTAAGACATACCACCTAACCATCATGGCCAGATCAGACTTACACTAGGCTAGCATGATATGTGGGTAGTGTAGCCATCTTTTATGGGGTATAAAGATGAGATAAGCCAAAAGAAATTTTAAAAATTTCCAAAACATAGGAGAGTCAACTAAATTGCAACATCAGCTAGATTTCATTCATTTGTTTTGAAATTTTTTCATTGAAAGAGTGGTTGAAAATGCACTAAGAGCTTGACAAGGGCATCCCGTATTCCAAATGATGTTGTGAAGTTGATTTACTCACAAAAATTGAAACCATTACATGTTTTAAGCAATCAAGGATGTGAAAGATGAATGTTCAGGCTAGAAGCATAAACCAGAGTTAAGCACATGTTGATGGCCAAAAGGTTTCATTTGATTATTGCATGCCTTTTACAATTTCTCCAAATGATATTTCTCATCAAAAGAGGACAATCAGTTAAGCATAGGAGTTCTATCCACATATAAAAGATAAACCTCATATCATACTAGATTTGCCACCAGAAGAGAAGAATTGAAAACAAAAGACTGAAATGTGAACACAAAATAAAAGCAAATGACAAGAAGCAAATAACATGAAAGGGAAAAGCTAAAAGAACTAGGTTACAATCTGGTTGCTCCCCCCTAAGCTTGAAATCTGCAGTGTCCTCACTGCATAAATCAAACTAAAAAGGTTGCAACTGGGTACCTCATCATGGTGGAAACATCAAAGTCCATGGAGGACCGGTGCTCTGATTTGCAGCTGGAAATTGTTGTGCTAAAGATTTATGCCTCCTGGCAGATATGTCCTTGATTTGGGGCAAGCGAAAGCACCTATGAGCTACAGCAAGAATAGTCTTTTGTATACCAGTACTATTTATCTTTTCATTCTCCTTTGAAGCATCATCAAAATATGAGCTGGGAAGAGTGTTCTCATTATAAAGAAATGTGTCATCTAGAGTGTGAGGAGGAAAGACATGTGGCTTGCTTGAAGAATCAACATGTAGAGCATGTGTTGTAGCTTTCTCCCCTTTAGTTGCAACTTCATAATCATCATGGATATCAACATCATCATACTTTGAAGGACATAACTCTATAACAACTCCATTCTTCAATGTCACCGGCCTGAAATATGTAGGATTTGTCTCCAGTGGACTATGCAAGAAAGGTGGAAATGCTTCTTTGCTAGGAAGAGCTTGTTGGGCAATTTGTTTCTCCAAGATGTGTGCATGAGTGGCTATAGTTTCCACCTTAGAAGAGAGTTGGAAAATGGCACCCTTCATTGATTGTCTTTGTTGATGGAACTCCTCATTTTGCTGCATTTGAGATGAAATAAATGTTGCAAGAATGGACTCTAATTTAGAAGTTACTTGTGGCTGTTGTGGCTGAATGAAATTCGGGTTCACATTATTGTAGAAGCCCGATGGAGTGTAACCCATTGGAGAATAAATAGAAGAAGCATAACATGTAGAAGATGAGTGTCCAAGAAACCCACATGCATCATAAATATTTTTGGTTGTTTGAATTAGTTGTGTGCTTAGATTCTCAAACCTTTGTGACAAAGTGTCTAGCCTTGCTGCAATCAAGTATATAGCATCAACCATGTGATCTTCCACTTGCATTTCAGAAGTAGTATGTGAAAAGGATGGGTGGTAGCTTGTAGCCAGACTCCATTGGCAATGATTTGCTGCCATATCTTCAATAATAGCATAGGCTTCTCTATAAGATTTGTTCATTAGAGCTCCATTTGCAGCTGCATCAATGGACATCCTTGTATTGTAGCACAAACCATTATAGAAAGATTGCAATAGAAGCCAATTGCTTAGACTGTGATGTGGACAAAGATGTTGAAGATCTTTGAACCTCTCCCATGTATCATACAAGGTCTCTCCATCCCTTTGAGAATAATTAATGAGTTGAATCCTCAGCTGTAAAGTTTTGCTAGGTGGAAAATATCTTGCCAAAAAGACATTTTGAAGCTCCTCCCAAGTGCTGATTGACTTCTTTGGCAAAGTATAGAGCCATGCCTTGGCTCTATATTTAAGAGAGAATGGAAAAAGAATTAGGCATATCCCATCTGTAGGAACACCATATATCTTTATGGTGCTTAGAAACTATAGAAACTCAAAAATGTGGAGGTTTGGATCCTCCATTGGTGTCCCTCCAAATGCATTCAGTTGTAGCAATTGTATGATGAATGGGATGATAGAAAACTCCTCTGCCTCAAATTATGAAATATTAATAGGCTCACTCATATGCATTGCAGCTGTACCAAAGTAGTCCTTAAGAGGAAGGTCATCCTCCTTGACTAGTTCTTCATGTGAATCAGGAGGATTAGGTAGACGTGGCGTATATGGTGGTGGTGTATGTGGTATGGATGTTGGCGGTGTATATGAGGGTGTGGAAAAATGTGATATGGGTGTTGGTGCTATATATGATGGCGGTGAATTAGGTGTAATTGATGGTGGTGTGGATGAAGGATATGTGGATGAGGGTGGGGCATATGATGGTGACATGGATGATGGTTGTGTGGGTTGTAATTCCTCCATACATGTTTGGGTTTCACTCCTTCTTGCTCCATGAGGGTTGCAAATAGTGTGTTCATTTTCTAAATGTAGAGATATGCACAGTTCAAGAATCTTTTTATGAACACCCCATATGCTCCTGCAAATAAACAAGGTGAGTGAGATACAAAAACAAACATGGAAGATACAACAAATTATAATGATCATGATGAATTATGATTTATGGATATGAAGGTTGTGATCTAGTCTCATTTACTTATCAACAACTCTTACTCTAACAGGAATACCGATGCTCCCCGGCAATGGCACCAAAAACTTGTTGGTTGTTTACACTAACGAGTTTCAATCATTAAGAATGATCTTTTACTCAACTAGCTATATCCCGCAAGTATACGAGAGTAGTTGTAGTTGAGGTCAAACACAAGGAGCATTGGTTAGCTAGGCACAAGAGTTATGATTTTCAATAATCTAGATCGTTGTACACAAGATGATTGGATTAGAACAACTAAATTATAGATTTAAAACAAAATAGTAAATTATCACTTAAGAAAGGTTAAGATTTAGATTTGGAAGGATCTTAGACTTGGGATTTCACTATCACATCATAGCTTATATTAAATTACGAATTTAAACATGTTAATTAACTTGCAAAGGAGGTTTGTAGTCATCACTCACCTCTCGGTGAAGTGATGACGATTTTAACTCCATACATCACTCTCGTGTATGTATTTCACTTCAAATCACAAACCTTACTCTTCAACATAATCCCAACCACTCTCACGGTCAAGGACAAGTTGCCAAAAGAGTAACTCCATACTCTCAAACACATCTTCTCAGATTATGAAAGAAAGTATAAAACATGCAAGTATGATGGCCAATCACACAAACAAGCATTTCAGATTTGAAACAACTCTTGGAATATGCAAGAAACTAACATTTAGTATGAAATTCATATGTTCATACAAGCTATGACATCGGAGTTACTCTCCCATGCCCAAGAAAAAGAGTCTACTCGTCCATAATGATGTACAACAGAAAATGTGTAGAAATTTTAGAGTTAAACATGGTTTAGAGAAGGAAAAGCTAAGCAATCCCAAGGTGTAACCAAAGGAAGGTAGAATTCTGAATTGAGGACGAAATCCCACTTCTACATCTACTCCAAACTGGACAAACTTCCCTCCCGAGAAGCTTTGTGGAGTGAAGAAGCTCTGTTGTACCTTGGAGAAGAAGCTTGAAGAAGAACAGAGGAAAATTGGGGTTTCTTTGGCAAGAAACCACCTCCTTTCCCCTCAAAATCGCCCTCCTATGCTCTAGGCTTGCTCTAGGACGAGAGAACTTCTGCAAAATGACCGGACATAACCGCCATTAAGTTTCCACTTCATTTTAAACAAAAACGCGTATTTTTCAAAATGCTGAAACTACCAGGTGCACGCCGTGCAACTTTCCAGAAATTTTCAATTTGCTCCAGAATGCACTGCGCACGACGTGTGCTGAAGAAATGCACGCCGTGCAACTTTCCAGAAACCTTTAGCACCCAGGTGCATGACTTGCACTAAAGAAATGCACGCCGTGCAACTTTCCAGAAACTTTCAGCTCCCAGGTGCACGACGTGTACTGAAGAAATGCACGCCGTGCAACTTTCCAAAAATTTTTGGCTCCCAGATGCACGCCGTGCAATTGCGTGCACATTGTGCAACTTTCCAGAAACTTTTAGTCTACTCGACGCTCCAGGTGCACGACATGTACTTTTGGTGCACGGTGTGCACTTGGCTGTTCTGGGCTGTTGTGTATTCTGCTCATAACTTTCAGCATGTAGGTCTGAATTACATGCCGTAAAAAGTGTTATTTGCATAGTTTCAAACCCCAAAAAATGTAGATACTTGAGGAGTCATCCAATAAGAGATAATATGATATATTCGTCATCATTTTATTGAAAAATATAGTACCTACAATCCAAACCATGAGACAAGTAAGAATAGCTAAAAATATAGAATCTAGCATGAATGAGAGTGATAATTGAGTCAAAACAACATGAATATGCAACCAAACATGATCCAAAAGATGATATGATTTGTGCACATCACATATTTATGTACCTATTAATGTTGTGATGAGTTTAAGAAACTCTTAATGAGATAAATAGCAATTTTCTAGAAGATTCCTAAGTGATTTATGACATACAAAATTTAATGATAATTATCTAGCCTTTACTTGGAATCCAAGTATTGGGGTATCAAATAAATATAAAATTATGAAATACTTGGCCCATTATGAGATAATAGACAAAATTGCATAAATCCAATTTTTTGAGATGAATATATCACTATTTGTGACATAGGTGATAAATTAAGGATATACTTGAATGTAAATAAATTGATACTGATATTTAGTATTTCGATCCCAATATTTGCTTTATCCAAGATTAGAATGATGGTAAGCTAATCCCAAAATTTTGAGTCAAACTGACACTCCTAGAGGTCTATAGGAATTTCTGAAGATAATGCTTAATATTGAATAATGCAAGAGAAATTGAATTGATTTTTCATACAAGAGAAAGTGGGAGCCTATTTCAAACTGGGGGGGTGACCACATGATGCGACCAATACCCATGGTCATCAGATGCAAATCCAATGTAGGGTGGTCTGTATTCAACTGCCTGATAGGAGGCTAACAAGAGTTGGACTCATCTGTGGTCTCTCTCTATCCAGTCACCATTTTGACAAGATAACCCTATAGAAGACTTTAGGAGTCCTAACCACACCTAATGGACCCAATATTTTCCATTATCTTCTATCTTGGAGATAATGCCCAAAGTGGGGTTGGGCTTTCTCTCTATGACTCATAGCAGTGGGGTTTCCACAGTTACTCACCCCTATATATGGACTATCGTATAGCCACGACGACTCCCAAAATTGAGTGTTTACTCTGATTCCAAATCCAACCGCCTTATCAATGGTCTCCTACCTCTAGCCTTTTGCTTCTATGACCAATCCTTAGGCCACACCGCCCTGTTCAACCATTGCCACCAGAGAAGTGCTCTAGGAGTTTTAGGGACCGTGGCGAAGGTTCCTACCAATCTGACTCAGTTGTCATGGTAGAGAATCAAGGAGTCAACAATGAGGTTGACTTCCTTCAGGATGTTGTAGCATGCAAAGATGTAGGGCAGAGGAAATGGATGACACAATGGCAAAAGACATGGATACCCCTGACGGTATACATAGAGTGTGGGGGATACTATGGTGCTTTTACCCTGACCTTGAGAGTAGGATGCGCTAGATCAAGGTTCTTAGTTGGTGGGTGCCCAATAGCCATGTTCGGTCATGTAGAAAATAAAATTAAGCTCTCTATTTATTAAATGAAAACTTCTGATTGACCCATTAGTGTTTAACTTAGAATACATGTAGTTGACTATTAGTAAATCAGAAGGTAATGAAATTATATATCACTTTCATTAGAAAAATGTGTAGAATGCAAAAAAAACATTTTAGGTCCTAGATTTGATCATATATCCAAAAGTATAACTAATACATGTTTATAGGGTGATTATTCATTTGAAACCTTAATTCTAATAATTAGGGTGTTAGAATTAACTATAAATGATTAATTTGTGATTATATATGAATAAACATAATCTAGATTTACATGATTAATATTCATGTGGTATTAAAATGATGTTATGTCTAAAGGTACATGGATTCATATGTGTAATATCATATCTATGCAAACACTAATTTGTATATTAGGATTCTAATCTTATTAAGCACGTTTATCCTAAGATGTAACCAAATTATACTGAATGCTAACATAAACTAATGATATTTATGAGTTAACATCACGATAATGATCTTTAGGATTTCTAAGTCAAAATTTTTATACACATGGAATTAAGGTAATAAGCCAATGCTTATAACTTGCTATGATCTTAATCCACATTATTTGATGCAGTTGCTAATAATGAGTGGACATGATTAATTTGATGACTTAGGGTTACCTGTAATGTAAAGATAGAGTTTGCAACCCTTATGACTCATGATATGGTAATTTTAGGGTTTTAAAACCAAAATCTAGTGTCGACCCTAAATCAAGTAATCCCAAAACCCAAACTTAATCTTGTTTGTATACTATGAAGATATGGTGACACTTCAGGATATACATATATGCAGATATATTTATTAATATGTTGATTTCTTGGATGATTGTATTGCATAAAGTATGCTTGAAGTATAGCTACATATCTTCTACATGATAAAGGTACATGGTTACGATTATGAATACTCACATTATGAGATTCTGTGGTTTGTTGAGGTTTCTTGAAGATTGAATGAAGTGAATTGTTGATTTATTTTCTTCTAATTCTTGTTCAACTATAATGCTAATATGACTATTCACATTAAGTAAAAAATGATATTCTAAACCCTAGGTTCATTTAGAGATAATGCTCCCAAGTCCAAGGACAAAAAATGATTACCCTGAGATAGCATACCAAGAATGGGTTACAATATCTAATGAGAATAAAAGTTTATATGTTCCATAAAATGATTGTTGAATATGTATGTACACATGATGTTCTAGATGAACCCACATGCCAATATAAAAATATCCTGATCACATTTTGTTTGTCATCGTTTTAGGTAGTTGATACACATGATATAAGGACATGAAGATAAATATGAAAGTTCTTGAAGATATTAAAACTATGACAAGGAGGAGTAGATAGATGTAATACTTCTTCCCACTAGACATTAGTTCTCATTTTGAAAATTCATGTAACTCCTAAGAGGAGTTTAATTCAAATATATGTATCAATTCAAGTTCAATTAATGGAAATTATTACTATTATTTATAATTTGTTAAAATCTGATCTTGGAAAATTTAGGTCTTAATCCTTATATTCAAGGTCTCTCTTAATTGGGGGATGTTCGAAATTTTGGTTAATTGCATTTGGTATCAGAGCCTAAATTTATCAAATAATATTAAATATAATGGTGTCTAGAAAGGATTATAACATTGGGAGTTGGAAATAATTTCCTCCACACTATTTAGTTGGTATACGAGGACTCCCTTAGCTAGTGTGATACCTTCCTAGATAGAACCTAGGGTTTTACTGAAGTGATGTTTCCTTTAAAGTCTCATCTCTACTTTTGTCCACTTCACATCTCTTTTATTAAAAAAACCCTAAAATGTACTTCCCTCCTCATCTCAAGTTAGAGTTTTGAAAAGAAGTAGGATTAAAGCATCCTCCACCAACTAATGCACATTAATGAGGAAATAATGATGTTCTTAGGAATAATGTTTTAAGGGTTTTCCTTCCAAGGGTAAACCCTAGATGTAGTTAGGGTTGCTTTGAGCAAACCCTAAGTGGTTCAAGGGATATCTAAAACCCTACAGGTATAGGGTGTAGACCCTAACTGTAACCCTAAACTCTAGTAGCAGGTAATGGGAGTGGAATGGGTGAAATAGTAACCATACCCATATAAACCCTAAGCTTGGGAAAATAGAAAAAAAAATATAACTGGGTTAAGTGACCCAGTCTCAATACCACAAAATGGGATACCATATATTTTCCATGCATGCAAGTACATGAAATGATGCATGCATGATTCATGTGAAGGATTTTGAACATACATCTGAAACATAGGAAATCATGGTTACATAATAATAACATAAGACCCTCAACTCACATTTAAGGATGGTGTCCCCAACCTGGGGTGGGTAAACCCGAGAGTGGGAAAAGGACCTATGGAGGAGGCATAACCCTAAACTCGTCGGATCAAGTTTTTTCTAAAAAGACTAACCTCCTCCCGTGAGCCAAGAAGGCACCCTGGGATAGAACCTTCCCTAGAAGGGTGGGCTAACAAACTAATTTAACAAATGAAGTAACCTTGAATGTCACCTAAAAATTTGAAGATATAGGTATATAAAACATGAAAGCACATATGTTGGAATAATTGATTTAAACCAATTATGCCATCTCTAAGGAACATAAGGTAAAGTCACTAAGGAAATGGCTGAGATAATGTGACCAAGACTGAGAAGGGAAGGTTACTATGGAGACCAAGATCATGAGGGAAGGTCACCATGAAGAACAAGCCCCAGGAAGGAAGGTCACCATGAAGATGAAACCCACGAGGGAAGGTCAACATGATCCCAATGTAAGGACAAAAAGGAAACACTATACACCCTAAGAGATTGAGGAAATTTGGGGTTAAGAATAATATGAAAGATGTCTATGTTATAGGATTTCCTTGGGTAAGATGAGTTGTTGAAAATAATCAAGACCCTTGTCTTGGAGAGAGGTGTAAATAATAAGAGAAATAAAGTTGTGTCTATAAACCATAGGAAGGGTAAAAACCTAAGTCAATCCTAAAGTCAAGTAGTTATTAAAGGTACATAAGGTTTATGAGGCCAGGAGGTGATCATGCCCTAAGTACATAAGATCGTGATTTAGGAGATTGGCCACCTCCATAAGTACATAAGGTCCATGGGGTCAATGTGAATGACACTCCATGAGTACATAAGGCCCATGGGGTCAAGAGGAGATCACTTCAAAGGTATATATACCCCTACAGACCTTATGGGAATGACTAAGGATAATGGTACATGATATATATATATATATATATATATATATATATTTATATAAAAGAACTTATGCAGTAATTGTTGAAACATAATCTTAAGGATATATATATATATATATATATATAAGAACTTATGCAGTAATTGTTGAAACATAATCTTAAGGGAAGTTGTGTACAAACTCAACAGTTATGAGAAAAATTACTATCCTTTGAGTTTATGAAATTTAAGGAAAATTCGTAGAACTTAAATATGCTCGTGGTTAGATTCATTGTTAATGATGATTAAACCCATTTTTTTGAATAAGGTAATGTGTGGGTAGACTGTCTCTACACCTGTAATAGGATGAGCTTTGTTTTCAGATTGCTACCAAATATTCATTTCATTTTATTATGAGTGTGAGAGTTTGGGTAGGCACATGTTATGCATAAAATTGACATATGAGATTGGATACATAAAGTTGAATTTAATGACATAATCTAGAGTTTTGAGGTGTCACCTCACCCTTACACATATATACATAAATAATACTTGGAAGGTTTGTAACCTAGGTGAAAGTGTAATCACCAAGTGGAAATGTAATCACCAAGTGATAATATCATGCAAAGAATGAGGATGTCAAAATGCCTTTAAATTGAATTCGGATTTCAGCCTCAATAACTTGATAGTTTTTCACAATTTAAGGTTACTAAGATAAAATCAATCCAAGGAAGGTTGCTAGCCCTAATGCTTGAGGCTAACATCAGTTATCATTCACCTTAACTTGATTAGGTTTGAATTTTGGGGACAAAATTCCTTTTATAGAGAGGTGAATGTAAGAACCTCAAATTTGAATTATTTACATTAAGATATGATTATATAATGACTTAGTTTTGTAACTAATAGGATGAAAAAATGGTTGGATCAATTGGAAGGCCTAGGTTTGAGTCATGGGCCTTGGAATCCAAGTTAAGCCCAATTGGGCCTTTTGTGTGGTAATTAGGCTATCTGTAGATAAGATAACAGAATAGTAATTTCAGGCATATTTATGAACCTATTAATATTGTGAGATATTTAATAAACTTCTAATGAGACAAACAACAAGTTTCTAGAAGATTCTAAAGTGATTTATGATCTACATAATTTAATGAGAATTATCTATCCTTTACTTGGAAACCAATCATTTAGATATCAACTAAATATAAAATGACGTAATACTTGGCCCAATACGATATACTAGCTAAAAGAGTGTAAGTCCACGTTTTTCTATGAATACCTCACTATTTGTGACCTAGGTGATTAAATCGAATATACTTGAATGGAAAGAAATTAATGTTGATATTTAGCGTTATGATCTCAAGATTTTCTCAATCCAATATTTGGATGTTGGGAAGATAATCCCAATATTTTGAGTCAAACTGACCCTCCTAACGATCTGTAAAAATTTCTAAAGATAATGTTGAATATTGAATAATGCAAGATAAGTCGAATTGATTTTTCGTATAATACCAAGTGGGAGCCTATTCCAAACTTTAGGGGCATGAGAACAAGATGCGGCCACTCCCGTGGCTGTTGGTTGTAGATCCAATACATGATGGTTTGTCTTCAACCTCCTGTCACAAGGCTAGTAGGAGCTGGATTCATCCATGGTTTCTCTCTCTCTCTATCTCTCTATTTTTTTTATCCAGGCATTGGTTTTCCAAGATAACCCTCTAGAAGACTTTGGGGTCCTAACCGCACCTAACATATCCATATTCACTACTATCTCCTCTTTTGGAGATAATGCCTAAAGAGGGGTTGGGCCATCTCTTTGTGGCTCATATCACCAAGGGTTATGCTACCACCCACACCTATATAAGCAATCTCATATAACCCTCACAACTCCCAAAACTAAGTGGTGCCTCCAATTCCAACTCTAGTCGCCTTGACATCAGTCTGCTACCTTCAACCTTTTGCTTCTCTGATTAATCCCTAGGCCATGTCACCACGACGACCATTGCCACTGGAAAAGGGCTCAAGGAGTTCAAGGGACCATGGAAAAGGTTCCCTCCACTCTAATTCAGTCATCACGATAGAGGATATCGAAGAGTAAAAAATGAGTTTGACTCCCTTCAGGACGCCATAGTGTATAAAGATGCGTGGAAGAGGAATGGGACAAAATAAGGGGAAAATATCTCGATGCCCTGAAGGTATATACAGAGTTTGGGGGATACTATGTTCATTTTCCCCTAACTTTGAGAGCTGACTATGCCAGATCAAGGCATTGAGGTGGCGGGTTCCCAATGGCCAAGCCTGAATGTGTGGCAAATAAAAGTTGACTCTCTACTTATTACATAGGATCTTCTGATTGACCATTGCTTAACTTAGAATAAATGTAGTTGACTATTATTAGATCGAAACACAATAAAATTATATATCATTTTCATTAGAAAATGTGTGGAATGCAAAAGAAATGTTTTTAGGGCCTATATCAATTGTAGATACAAAAGTATAGATAATACATGTCTATAGGGTGATGACTACATTGAAACCTTAGTTCTAATAGTTGGGGTGTTAGACTTGTCTAGAAATGATTAATTAGATATTATATATGATTAAACTTTATCTATATTTACGTAATTAATATCATGAGGTATTAGAAGCAAGTTATGTCTAAAAAGTACATGGATGCATATGTGCAATATCATATTCATACTCTGATTTGGGTAATTAGGATGCTAAACTTATCAATCACGATTATCTTGGGATGTAACCTAACCATACTGAATGCTAATGGAAATTAATGATGTTTATGAATTAGGATCACAATAATGATCAGGTTCCTATGTCAAGATTCTTATACATGTGGAATTAGGGTTAATAAACTAATTCTTATACTTTGCTATGATCCTAATCCATGTTATTTGTTGTGGTTGCTAATAATGAGTGAACATGATTAATTTATTGACTTAGGGTTACCTCTATGTAAAGATAGGGTTTCAACCCTTATGACTCATGATATGGTAATTTAGGGTTTTGAAACCTAACCCTAATGGTGATTCTAAATCAAGGAAACCCAAACCCTAGACTTAATCTTGTTTGTATAGTATGAAGATATGGTGACACTTTAGGGTATACATACATGCATGTATATTGGTTTATTATGTTGATTTCTTAGATGATTGTATTGCATGAAGTATACTTGAAGTATAACTACATATCTTCTGGATGGAGGAGGTATTGATAACACCCAAATCTACGCATATTATCTGTGCATTTTATCTATAGTTTTGTGTCACTTTAGTCTTAATTTGCCCAATAAAGCTCATGTTTTATGCTTTCTATCTCTGCTTAGGTAATGTAGTTAATGTAGCCAATAATGTAGATAAATAGCCAATGTTAGACTTGCATACACCGAACAAAGTGAACAACCTCTTATCTTTGCTCTCTCTCCTAAACTGAGGCCCAGTGAATTGTATTGCTTGATATTTCGTCTAACAATGAATACATAATCATCATGGTCTAATCATTACTTTGGGCCCAGTTTGTCTCTCGTTTAGTTTCTTATATTGCCTAATTCACATCATATATCATGACCTAGCCTAATTGACTTTATCTCGATTTTTATTTGGTTTTATTCTTGATATGCAAGTAGGATTCTAGCTATTGGGCCCAAGAGCACCTTGGCCCATATCCACAACACGTGACCCTCTCCACCTTTCTTCATCCACATTCCCACCAACAACCGCGATCTTCCCTACCTCCATAGATCGCGGTTCTCAACCCTAATCACGGACCAACCCTCTGCTACCTAGGAATCATGATCGCACTGCTCCACAGACCGCAACCCACAATGTTCTTCCCTCCTAACCGCTATCTACTTGGCTCCCTTCTACCCTAATCGCGACCTCTCCACAAACTGCGGTCGCGGTTTTTATTCCCCAACACCGCGACCATCACTTCACTGCACCCGTGGCTCGCCTCAACTACAACCATCGTGACCCCCTCTTCGGCATCATGACCTACCCTAAATGGCAAACAACCACAACCAGCCTATGGTCTCTTCTCTCTATCCAGACTGCAGCTCCATCTCCTCAGATCGCGAACTCCTCACCTCCCACGGTCTGCCTCCACCTGCAGCCTCCGCGATGCCTACAAGCCACCCCACCAACCGCGGTATCTCCAAACCACACCCACGGTTCCCTGCTAGAAACCACCCGCGACCGGCGCCCAGACTTATCCGCTGCACCCAGACCGCGACCTCCACTCCCCCTAATCGCGGTCGTAGTTTCCCCTAACCGCAGTTGCGATTTCCTCCTACCTGCCACCCCTCGCCATCACGCCTCCATCAGCGCTACAGCCGCAACAGTAGGTCCTCTCCGCCATCGCCTCCCTCTTAGTCCACCTTCCCCGCATGGGTTGCTGCAGTCATCATCTTCTCCACAAGCAACGATGACTGCACGACAACACCACACCTCTTCCGTAGTGCATCCTCCACGTCTTCCATCATCACATCAATGACAACAACCCTCTCCTCTCACGATCACTGTGCCCCATCAAGCAACCACAGTGCCATCATCTCATCTCACCTCGAAGCTCACCCCTCCGCTGCCTGCTGCCTCGCCATCCATCACCTTCCCACCGCGGTACACGGCCTTGCCCCTACCGTGGTCGCAGTTTCTATCTGTCTGCCCGTGATCCTCCCTTCTCAGCCTCTCACAATCCGCGATCATGATTCACAAAGATCACGACTCCCCTCAGCACACTAGATCGCGACCGTGGTTTTGGTTTACTGCGACCTCACAGGGCCGTGACCCATGCATGTGAAAAAAGGCCCGTGGTGAGTATTATAAAAACCTTGACCGAGGTCTTTTAAAAAGGAGCTAACAACCCAGCACTATAAATACCCCTAGACCTGCTTGAGGGGGGGGGATCCAGACCTGGAGTCCAGAGAAGGGGTCAAAGAAGGAGTCCAGACCCCAGGCATTGAGCCTTGAGGCCAAAGGGCTGCTCAGTCGTGTCGAGATGCTGGAAGGCTGCCAGGTTGGAGCCTGAGCCTCGAGGAAGCATCCCAAGGTCTGAGAGGACCAAGGAAGCCAGTCTACGTTCTCCAGTAGCTACCAGCCTTCACTCTCTCTCTCCTCCATCTCCATCTCAGATCTACTCTCTCCCATGATGGAAGTCGAGGAGAGAGAAGATCTGTGCTATGTTCATATCCACCACCAATGAGAGAGAAGATCCGCATCACCACCCTCCTCTACCACTGGCCTACGATCTCCAAAGGCAGAAGCTGAGGAGAGAGAAGACCAGTCTCCACCGCCATTCTCTCACCTCCACCGGGCTGCTGTTCGGAGCAGATCTAGAGAGAGAGAGAACCAAGGAGTCCAGAAGGATGAAGAGGAGGACCAAGGAATGAGATCCGTCCTACATGGAGGCCGAGGAGCGAGAGACACCTCTCCTCTATGAGCTATATCTCTTTCTTCTTCTCTTTCATCCTATTGCATTCCTTTGTTTCTTGTACAAACAATGTTCATCTGTCTTTGTTTGGTGCTAACCACACTTGTCTATGGCTAGTTAGCTCCTTCTTGGCTATGTAGCACGATCTGGGCATGTTTATGTACTTTTGCCTTAAGCGAGTAGATTCATATTAGATCTAGTATGTTGCATGTTCTATTTTCTCTTTCCAAGTTATGATTGCTAGTTTGGTTTATCTCTTACTAGTTTGAACTGTTATTTCTACCTGTATCGGGAGATCTGTTGTAGAGATAGCTAAGAGACGATAGTTTGGATCTGAACCCGAGAGGAGGATGATCCAGGGTACTCTGTTCCTAACATTCTAGAATACTCTAAGACCTAAGAGGAAATCTTAGAATAGCCTAGGGCATTGATTTGTCATCCTCGAGAGAGGTTAGATGACATATCATTGATGGTTTTAGTCACGTTTCGTGAAAGTGAGCGGGATGACCCCACAGGACAGATGCCGCTGTGCGTACTAGATTCTTGCTTAGGTGTTCGAGGGTTGTCTACACCTGAGAACGAGTGCAGACTGCCCCATTTGTGGTTACATAATTTAGGAACTCTCTCTGATTTGTAGAACCACGAGCTCTATTTTGTTTTACTTTTCTTTTCTTTGTTTTATTTTAAATCATGACAACATGCTAGACTAGTTCTAGCACTTACTTTTATCGATTATAATTTTGGCTTATCTGACTAAAGAATGAAATCTATGGCATCCTAAATGTCACCACGTCCCTATGTTCGACCCCGTATATCTACTTGGACCCCGTAATAAAAGTTGCAGGGGCCTAGAAGGATTCAGGTTATAAATTTAAAATCTTAATTCTTTCCTTTATCCCGCGTTCATTTCCGAACGCGATAAAAAGGCTGATCAACTTTTTGCCACCGTTGCCGGGGACATGGTTTTCCACGTTTACACGCCTAAATTTTGTTCTTTCACAATAAGCATGTATATATATGAATAGTTTTTCTTTTGTTTTAAACATACTTGTTCATATATACTGAATACCTTTTCTTTTTTCATATACCTTTTTTTCAGCCATGGATCTCGCTTTAGCGAGACAAGTCATCATGTCCACTTGTCCTCCCGAGTTTTTCCGCAATTCCGACTGTTGGTAAATAATTGAAGGTCGTTCTCTACAGCTAGTCGAGTTATACTTACCTCCACCGTCATCATATGTCGAGATTCCAACAGCGAAGACCGCCAGTCAACCTTCGAATCCCGTGCTATCATGGGTTCAAGAACTAATTAAGGCAGTGGAGTTGGTTAGGGAAAGTATTCACACACTCACGTCCTTAGCCCCTCATCTCCAAGAAGATATCGATCCAATGCAACAACTTCTAGAAGAGAAGGATCATCATCTCAAAGTTGCCACCAAGGCTGCAGACCACAATAGTAGTTTGCTTCAAACTGTTGAACAAGGATACGTACTAAAGCATCAGTTTGATACACCAAATTCCCCTTATATGTGCATGGCAGAATCGACGGGTCTCGAAATCATTGCTGCTCAAGTACAACATCTTCATGATAAAGATGTTGAACAAGGCAGGAGGTTCCAAGAGCTCACCGATTTGGTTACAATTCGGTTACAACTGCCATCACAAGATGATGAAGACGTTAGTCATCAAGACCATTCCATTGGGTCTGAAGTGGAGTATGCATCACCATCCTATTCATACCATAACTGGACTCACCAAGATTTTTATGTGAAGACCAACCCTCTTGGGGAGGCCCTTCATTCTATCCAGATGACCCAGTTGATGAACTAATGGAAGATAGAAGTAATAGACATGAGTGGTTCTATGATGACGATGATGAAGACTCTTATCCTCACAATGATAGCCAAACAACCTCACATTTAGAGGGTTGGTTTGAGGAACCTGAGTCTGACATTGACCCAGACCAGAGTGACATATCTTATATTGAGACTTGCCACTTCGCTTTGAGCAGCACACCGATCATGGTTTGGAACAATGTATATGGTGAGGATGACGATGACTATTCATCTCAATGGAGTGAATACACCGACGATGACGAGTTGGAGCAGCACAAGCCGCCATTTACACCCTTACCTTAATAAGGTAGGGTGGACGTCAAGGGGGCAGGATGGACGGTTCACTACAACATGGCTGCTGAGCATGAAGATACCCCTGACTCCACACCAAGTGATAAGCTTGGGGTGGTAGAACCACAAACTGATTCTTCAGGGAGTACTTCTTGTTCAGAAGATGATTGAATGACTCAGACTGTACATGAAGATTTATTTGAGCATCCAACCTCAAGTTCAGAGATGGAGGAAGGAGACATGGATCCTACCCAAGTCATTCAACCTATCCCCTCCATCTCATCATGTTTCGACATCCTAGGACCTTCATATTCAAATTCATATAATGAAAGGTACCCTGAGGATGATATGCCGAAGAATTCATCCCAGTGCAGTTCAAGCCACTTCCAGCACAAAGATGACTTCACCGAGTCACCGGATTTCACTTTGCTTCTTCAGACTCAGTAGGGCTAACACATCTGCCTATTCTACTCCTATTATGTGGCAGAACCCGTCGGCAAGATACAGGTGACACTGGTCCCAAAACTTAGGATTTGGGATCCCAGTGTCAATATCGTGGGGCAGCCACCCCCTTTTCTCTTACCCACCCTCCCACCCTTTTAATTACAATAAATTTCGCTCTTCATGTTCTTGTTAGTTAGTTTCTTTCCTCTAACTGTTTTATACCCTTGCATCCATGCATCATCTTTAGAACTTCAATAACTGCCATTAAAATCATGCATTCCTGCCTCACTGTTTCAAGTTTAAGTCTTGCTCGAGGACGAGCAACATTTTAAACTTGGGGCGGTGGGATTCGCCCTTCGTTCTCTTTACCCTTCTTGTATGCATGTTTATTTCCTACATTTAGTTTTAAATTTTCAAAATTTACAGTTTTTGTTAGCTTTGCAATTATGGCTATATGGTGTGAATCTAATAGATAAATGCTTGACTTTATGCCTAAATGTGCACTTTTCATCTTAAAAATTGCTTGACCTTTTGCTTGGCTCTCTCTTTGACTCTTTCCTTGAGTATGGTAATAAATGTAAGGTTATGTGCCTTTTTCATAGCTTAAAGCTAAATTCCCTTGATCTATGTTCTTAATGGAAAATCTATGGTAAAGGACCGTTGGAATGAGCTAAAACATGATCAAAGAATCCTAGCTGTGGATTCACAAGCTTGCCTCTATTCTAAGGATTCTTGAATCATAATTATAACTTCTCACACAGGTATCAACAGATCAATGATGAGCTTTGAGCTATAATCAAGATAAAATGTTTTCCTTGATGGACTACGTGCTTTCTCACATTAGATTGAGTCAAAAAGATGAAAAATATAAAAATTTGCAAAAAGAGGTTTGGCCGCCCACAATATCCCAAAAATATCTATATAGTTCTCACCCAATCCTACAAATAGAATGCAGATGATAAATGCTTGACTGTGAACAATAAATGAGCATTTTTTTTCTCTTTTAGGAGAGTTGAGGATGGTGCCCAATCGGTGTATGACTGTGCTCATTAATGCGGGTATGTCGTGCCTGGTAGTATCATTGTAAAGGCTCATTATAGAGTCATTAGGAACCCCTAGGTGACCTATGAGATCATCTCAGTAGCAGGGTTGGTTCGAGCGCAGTACGAGGAGTTTGTCTCACTGCTTTGGACCAACTAGTTTGGACTGCAGGGACTGCTGCTCGCTACATGGACCAACCTGACACAGATCGGGAATCTCAAAAGTCATTAGAGTCTTTTGCTTTGTTTCTAAGGACATGAATAAGTGAGAAGAGCATTGTTCTGGATTGGTATGCATGGATTCATGGTGATGGCTCATTGATCATCAACTGTGTGATCACCTATGTGACAATTCTCTCATGTTTAATAATTATGATTCAAACCCTCATGAGTATCGACAAACTGTAGTGAATTTTCTTAATCTTGCCTGGAAACTCTTTGATCTTGCTTTGGCAAGACTGAGGTTGATTGGTGGGGGTTTGTTCTAAAATGACACAGATCAAGAGTATTGATGCTTTAAACTATTTTTCTTAACCTTAGCATATGTTGCCAAGCTTAATTTGGATGTTATCTTTTTGTTCTTTGAGCATAGTCTTGCTTGAGGACAAGCAAGTTTTAAGCTTGGGGTAGTTGATAACACCCAAATCTATGCATATTATCTGTGCATTTTATCTATAGTTTCGTGTCACTTTAGTCTTAATTTGCCCAATAAAGCTCATGTTTTATGCTTTCTATCTCTACTTAGGTTGTAACATCCCTGACCTGGGTTATAACCTAACCCTAGAAGTTTTGCCTAAATATGTAATTATATACTTGTGAATACTCCCTGGCATGTAATTAAGTTCCTCAGGAACATTTACTTTCAATTTTGCTCCTTTATATGTAAAGTTGTAGCATTGTTTTGTAGTGCAGGGACCTATGTGCAAATTACCCAGTTAAAGGGGTTAACTTGCAATGTTCACAGGTTAAGATGTTCTTATGATAATAAGACATCATATGAGTAAATATGATGAAGTAAGAAGGATTTTCCAAGCTTGGGCATCAAGATGCAGCTTGTGGAATGATCCTTGTGCTTAAAAACCCTAATTTGGAGTAAAGTGCAATTTACCCAAATTGAGGGGTGTAATTTGTAAAATTCACCTTCTAGAACATCTTTTATAACTCTTGCCATCATTTAGAGTAGAAATGATGAAAAGGGGACATCAATGAATAATCAGATAAGAAAAATGATCCTTGTGGTAAAAATCACCTAATATGGGTATGGAAACCTTTCATGTATGTACCTTAGTTGAAAGTTGGCTTTCTTTACCCTTAGATCTTGAGATTTCATGAGCTTTGCATAAGTTTAGATGAGTTTGGACGTGCCTTGAGCAAGGAGGGACTTAGATTTAAATTCCATACTTTAGAGGTCCTTATGGTGTAAAAAGGCCTAAAGTATATAAGCCATTTCCTTGTAACAAGTGAACGAACCTTTCATTTCCTTCACTTCTTCTCTTCTTTCTCAACCGAACAAGGTTAGCTCTGGAGCAGAGAGGGACGACCAAGGGTTATAGGTAAGTTTAGATCATCCCTTTTGCTTGAATTCATGGAGGAAACTCATTTTCAAGGTTGGATTCATGGCTAGCTCACCTAGCTCTATCTTTCTAGCCTTTCCTTTCCAACGTTTCCTTGGAGAATTCACCTTGGCCGAACCTGTGGAGCTCAAAGACGCCATTAAAGCTTGGAGCTCAAGAAACGAGCTTTAGGCGGGTTTTATAACTCTAAACTCTTTGCTTTATATGCATACTTAGTTCTTGCAAATTAGCATGATGCTTCTTCTTTTACTTCCCTTCTTTCTTGCACTTTTGCAAGAAAAACGGTGGAATAACCGATCTTAACCAAGGTTGAAGATGATGGGCGTGAATTCCTATGCTACTTTATCAAACGACCTTAGACCCTTTTGGTCCAAACGGTTGCAAACCGTTTAAGGTCAAACGGTTTCAAACCGTTTGCTCTCAAACGGTCTTGCAAGACCGTTTGGATTGAAACGGTCTCAAGACCGTTTGATAGGGTTGACCAAGGGACGACCGTTTGAGGGTCTGTTGGTAATATGTTGAATTTTATTCCTGCAAAGAATCAAAGATTAATTCTTAACCAATTGAGAGTTGAAGGCACTTCAACATCCTAACCCTAATCGGGTTGAAATTACTGTTTTAAAGCATAGATCTTGTTGAGTTTTGGGTTGAAGGACCGAAACGGTCTCAAGACCATTTGGGGGTCCTTCCAAACGGTCTCAAGACTGTTTGGGCACAACCCAAGATCGTTTGGAGGTCTAGGGTTGAGATAATCTAATGGTTTGAAGGTCCAATTGCAATAAGTTGATGAATTGATAAAAATGCTGATTTTTAGACCTAATTGGAGTTCAACCCTAAACCAACCGACTTGGTTTTTGGTCAAACTTTGGGCAAACGGTCTCAAGACCATTTGGAGGTCATCCAAATGATCTCAAGACCGTTTGGGCCAAGTTTGGGCCCAATTGGAGGTCAATCGACAGGTTCAACCTTGAATTGATTCACATTGTTGAATATTGATGACCATCCGATTTGAAACCCTAATTGAGATGGACTTAACCCTAATTGACTTTCAATTGAGGGTTAATTTGGTGTCCAAGTGATTGAGGTTCATCCTAATTGACTCAATTTATAAGTGATTAATATGGCTTTGGCCAATTGAGGGCTTCAACATACTTAACCATGACTAATTGTAACTTTTGAACCACTTTGGAGGTCCAAACGGTTTGAGCCCATTTGGACCAAACGGTCTCAAGACCGTTTGGGCTCAAATGATCTCAAGGTCGTTTGGTCCAATCAATCTCAAGTTGATTTGATCAAACGGTTTCAAACCGCATGAGCTTCAAATGGTTTGAAAGTCAAAACGGTCAACGCACCCAAACGGTCTGAAGACCGTTTGAGGGCAAACGGTCTCAAGACCATTTGAAACCAAACGGTCTCAAGACCGTTTGGTGGTTGAAGGTTGAAACCGTTTGAAGGTGTTCAAGGTGGTTTGTACTTAATCAATTGATGATGTAATTGATTCAATGATGATCTAATCTAAACCCTAATGGTAACCTAGGTCATTAAGGGACTAAGTGATTAATGAGTTGACCCATGATGGTGATCATGAGGTAAATTACCAAAATACCCTTGAGGGGTTTAAAGGAGTAAAACCTTGTTTTAATCAAACCCTAATCACATGATAGTGAGGTTTTGGCTTATGTTAGTCAATGAGGACTTAACCCAACCTGATCTAGAGTGGTGTTATCACCATCTACTAGTAAGAGGAGAGAGAAAGTACCCTTTTATGGTGGAAACTTAAGTAAGATACTTTCAATACACATGAATGTACATGAGTAGGGAATGATCCACCCAGGTGAGATCATGGAAACACTAATTATGATAACTAGTGAATCTTAATCTTACTTAAGAGCTTTAATGATGATGTTTCTCATACATGATGATGTAATGAGTACAATTCACCATGGAGTGAATAGTAAACCCTAATTCTAGGGTGGTGACATGAAAGATGAATAAGTAAACCCTGATTGATGAATTGTTTACTATTACCAGTTGAATTAACCTTGCAGGTTGTTATGAGATGATGATCATATCCAGGTATGGATTATAATACTATATTCATTGAAAGCATGTTTTAAGCTTTATGAATAAGTGAAATATCTTGATGCACTGCTAGTGACATCTATTGAGATTTATGGGCTGTAAGAGCCATAAATACCATCAAGGTCATGCTTAACAGATGACTTGTGATGAAATGATTGAGAACAAATGATTGAAAAGAGTTAGGCTTGCTACATTTCAGTATTCTCATTTATAGCTGTTATGCTAATGTTATTGTTTGAAGAACAATGTATGATGTTAAAAGAATACTGAATGTACCTAACTAATCAAGTGTAATGTAGAGCCCTGATCATAGATCCATCATTGTCAGAGTCTAAATGATGGTGAAACAGGTTTTCCCAAGGGAACTGCTGGATCACATACTTTTGAGTATGTGGGGTATATGGATGTGTAGAACCTTACATCCTAGTGTAGGAATTGATGTAGATTTTTATAGTCCGTCAAACCTTCACTACAAACCCAAAAGGTGAGATGTATCACTATTCTCCCAAAGTAAACACAAACACCGCATCGGTGAAAGATAATCAAGAAATCTTCCGATGATGAAGAGAGTACATAACACCACTGTAACTCTAAAAACATAGCAAAGGTCCAGTTTACCCTAGTGAGCTATAAATAGCAGACGTCCTGCCAGATGTCCTGCAAACAATCCTCTAACTGACTGAGGAAGATGAGGTCATAAGAATCCGGCTCTTTTAATGACCTATGTATGATACTGATGTGACTTCTTAGCGATCAGTTGGAGTATGAGTGGTATACCTCATCTCCACAGGGCATAATAATGTTTGAAAAACATAATCAATAGCGTAGTATTACTTGATTGATGTTACACTGGATAAAGTATATGTTCTTCATGTTTCATAAATGTTGAACTCTTGCTTATTATCAAAACTGCTAATGAATGCTTTGAAAGCTTTTACTGCTTAAGTTATTCTTTGTTTGCTTATAAAGCTTCTAGTGGAGAGTTATAACTCTCGCTGGGGCAATGATGTATAATTGTCTCACCCCGTAGACTTCAACTTTTTAGGTGGTCGTCGAAGACGGAGGAACCGGTCTAAAGGTGACCAATCCCAGCAGCAGCAGCACCAGGAGCAGCAGTTTATCTCAGGTGGAGATTCAGCCTGCTATGTGGTGTAGTTAGAGTCAGTCCTATGTGTCCTCTGTACTCTCAGGTCTTGGAGTGTTTTGGTCATGAGTTCTTGAGATTTTGTATCATTTTGTATATAATTACTCAAGAAGTAATTTGACAGAGATGTATACAGTTTAAATCCTTTTTCTATGGAAAAGGTTTGTGGTTTCAAGCTCTTATCTCGAAAAGTTTTAATTTCCCGTGATTTTTGTCTTCCGCTGATTATCAATTGCTTCCGCTCAAGTTTAAATCGTGATTATTTCGTGGTTTGGAGATCGGATCCCACAATTAAGTGGTATCAGAGCTCCAGGTTCGCTGAGTCTACAGAGGCATAGGACTTAGGAAGTTGAGTCTATCTTTAGTATTCCTTCCTTATCTAATAGAATCTTCTGCTCCTCAGGAGGAGAAGATACATAAGAATGTCAGAGCTACATGATGAAAATGTGGTAGAAAGTAGTGCTAGTGCACCTCAAGGCGGTGCAGGAGTACCAGAAATAGAACATCTTGTACCTGAGCAACCCAGAGAGCCACCTCAGTTCGACCCACCCGACATGGGTAACCCAGCAGTTCAGACAATGTTCGGGCAGTTTATGACTGCCATGACACACATAACCGACAAGATGCCTATGCCTGCACCTAGGGCACCTGCCCAGCCAGAAGGTCAAGGTATTGGAAAAACGTTCGAGCGACTATGTCGTGTCGGAGCTACCGAGTACCTTGGGACTGCTGACCCCGCAGATGCTGATCTGTGGTTGACGGAGTTGGAGAAAGCTTTCAGGATCCTCAATATCCCCGAAACTGAGAAGGTCAGACATGCTGTCTATCTTCTCAAAGGAAGCGCTGGTCATTGGTGGACAATGGAAGAGCAGAAGAGACCTGGAATAGAGATCTCGTGGGAAGACTTTCGGCGGGAGTTTGTTCATAGATATTTCCCAAAGACCTTCCTAGACGAGAAGATCTCTCAATTTGAGAGACTGAGGCAGGGAGTAATGAACATTAGTGAATATGAAGCTAAGTTCATGGAGTTGTTGCGGTTTTGTCCGCACATGGCTGCCACAGAAGAAGAAAGAATCAGGAGATTCGAGAGGGGTTTAAATGCTGACATGAGTACCCCCGTGTCTGCCTTAGAAAACTGAGAGAGATTCTCTACCTTCGTTGAGTCAGTCCGAAGGATAGAGAGATCTGTGGTTGAGAAGAGGCAAACTCAGAAAAGATATCCACAGTTCCAGGGTTCTTCATCTAGGGACTTTAAGAAGCCTAGATCCTCTGCACCTAACCCTCCACCACCTAGATCTAGTTCTCAGACTCAATGGTCTCCAAGTAGAGGTAGAGGACGAAGACAACCACCTCAGGAGACTCAGAGTTCTGCATCAATGTCAGTTACTGGACCACCCAGACCACAACAACTGGAGAGAAGTTGCTACAACTGTGGTAAAGTGGGACACTTGATGAAGGACTGCCGATCTAAGCCTGTCAGTGTGACACAGCCTCCGAGACAGAATCAACAAGGATCTCAGAGAATGCAATCTCAAGGAGCAACTCGAGGACGTGAACAAGCGTCTCAAGCTGGATCATCAGCACCACCTCAACACTAGGTGACAACGAGGTTCTATGCTATGAACCCACCAGAGGCAGTGGTCGATCCACAAGTGGTGACAGGTCAGATGGAACTTTTATATTCTGATATGTCTAAACCTTGTGTAATATCTGTTCTGATTGACCCAGGTGCTACGCACTCTTTCATCACTCGAAGAGTGATTCGCAACTGCAATATGACAGCTAGTCATAGGGCAGATAGGTTGTTGTTGGAGACTCCGTTGAGTGGGTCTGCTGTTTTGTAGGAGGTATGCTCTCCCTGCATCCTCTTCTTTTCTAAACATCGCATTCAAGTGGACCTTATACCACTTGATATGCAAGGATTTGATGTAATCCTTGGGATGGATACCTTGGAAAGGTATCGAGTTGTCTTGGTTTGTGAGTCCAAGTTGGCAGTGTTTGCTGATGAAAGCAACACATGGATCTTTCAAGGAGAAAGAAAAATTCTGCCCACTTGTCTTGTATCAGCCATGGTTGCTGATAAGCTGATGAGGCAAGGATGTTATGCATTCTTGGCCCATGTGGTAGATGTTACCAAGGAGAGTCCCAACCCTGTTGAAATTCCTATAGTCAGGGAATTCGAGGATGTGTTTCCTGAAGAACTTCCTGGTATACCACCACCTCGGGAGATTGATTTTGAAATCAATTTAGTCCCAGATACAAAACCTATAGCCCAGACTCCTTATAGGATGGCGCCTGCCGAAATGGCAGAACTCAAGAAACAGCTTCAAGAGTTACTTGAGAAAGGTTTTATCCGACCGAACACTTCACCTTGGGGTGCTCCGGTTTTGTTTGTTAAAAAGAAAGATGGATCAATGCGGTTGTGCATTGACTATAGACAACTCAATAAAGTAACAATGAAGAACAAGTACCCTTTGCCGAGGATTGATGATCTTTTTGACCAGTTGCGTGGTGCAACGGTCTTCTCCAAGATAGACTTAAGGTCTGGATATCATCAACTCCGCATTAAGGACAATGACATATCCAAGTCTGCCTTTAGGACAAGATATGGTCACTATGAGTTCACGTTTATGTCGTTTGGACTAACCAATGCACCAGCTGCATTCATGGAACTCATGAATAGAGTCTTTTGACCCTTCCTTGATTAGTGTGTTGTCGTCTTCATAGATGACATCCTGATTTATAGTAAAGATGCCCAGTAGCATGAGCAGCATCTTCGCCAAGCTCTGACCTTACTATGAGAACACAAGCTATACGCTAAATTCAGCAAGTGTGAGTTCTGGCTGCCGGAGGTATCTTTTCTTGGACATGTGATATCTGCCTCGGGAATTCGTGTTGACCCTGCAAAGGTGGAATCTGTTCTACAGTGGGAACAACCAAAGACACCAACGGAAATTAGAAGTTTCTTGGGGTTAGCTGGTTATTATCGAAGGTTTATTAAGAATTTCAGTTCTATAGCCTTACCTTTGACCAAGTTAACCAGGAAAGATGTTCCTTTTGCCTGGAGTGATAAGTGTCAACAGTCTTTTCAGCTGTTGAAAGAAAGGTTGACAAGTGCACCTGTGCTTGTGCTACCTAAACAAGGAAAAGGATATGTAATCTTCTGTGATGCCTCCAAGAATGGACTTGTATGTGTGTTGATGCAGGATAAACAGGTGGTTTCTTTTGCTTCCCGACAGCTTAAGAAACACGAGGAGAATTATCCGACACACGATCTAGAGTTAGCTGCTGTGGTCCATGCCTTGAAGATCTGGAGACATTATCTCTACGGAGAAACCTTCCAGATTTTCACAGACCACAAGAACCTTAAGTATATCTTCTCTCAGCATGAACTTAACATGAGGCAACATCGCTGGATGGAGTTAATCAAGGACTATGAGTGTACAATTGATTACCATCCGGGCAAGGCCAATGTGGTTGCAGATGCCTTGAGTAGGAAATCAGCAACATCAACCATGGATAGAGCACAACTAAGTTCCTTAGTATGCTCTAGGAGAGATATGCTTATCTCTTTAAGGCAAAACAATGTACAGTTGAAGGTGTCATTGTTAGCTGGTTTGTTAGCTGAGATGCAGATTAAAACTACCCTAAGAGAGCAGATAAAGGAGGCACAACAAGTAGATGCTGCAGTTCAGATCCGCGTATGGTAGTGAGAAGCAAGAAGGTTTTCATGATTCAGATGACCAGGTGGCATGCTATCATGGGAGGATGATAGTACCTGATGTAGATAACCTGAGGAAGATAGTTCTAGAGGAAGCTCATTCTTCAATGTATGCCATGCATCCAAGGAGCACCAAGATGTATCGAAACTTGAAGGATATGTATTGGTGGCCTGGGATGAAGAAGGATGTAGCTGAGTTTGTTCTAAGGTGTTCTGTGTGTCAGCAGGTCAAGGCTGAGCACCAAAAACCTGTAGGAACAATGCAACCCTTACCCATACCACAATGGAAGTGGGACCATGTGACCATGGACTTTGTTGTTGGCCTACCCAGGACAAACAAAGGACATGATTCCATTTGGGTAGTTGTTGATAGGTTGACAAAGACAACACATTTCCTACCTGTCAAAACAACCTTTTCTGCTGAAAGGTTATCACAGTTGTATGTACAAGAGATAGTGCATTTGCACGGAGTTCCTATCACAATAGTTTCTGACAGAGGTCCCCAATTTACAAGTCACTTTTGGGAGCAGTTACACAGAGCCTTAGGCACCAAACTAAGGTTTAGTACAACCTTTCACCCACAGACTGATGGACAGTCGGAAAGGACTATACAGACCTTGGAAGACCTGTTGAGAGCATATGTTCTCCAGTTTACCGAGAGTTGGGATCTACATCTGAACTTGATAGAGTTTGCCTATAACAATAGATATCAACATAGTATTGATATGGCACCCTATGAAGCCTTATATGGTAGACGTTGTAGGTCACCCTTGTGTTGGTATGAGACTGGTGAGCACCATTTGTTAGGTCCTGATCTTGTGCAGCAAACTACAGAGAAGATTAAAGTTATACAACAACAACTTAAGACTGCACAGGATAGGCAGAAATCGTATGCTGATAAACGTCGTAGACCCCTAGAGTTCCAGGTTGGAGACAGAGTATACCTTAAGGTCTCACCTTGGAAAGGAGTCCTTTGTTTTGGAAGGAAAGGGAAGTTAGCTCCTAGATTTTTGGGACCTTATCCGATTGTTGAAAGAGTTGGGAAGGTAGCCTATAGACTAGAGTTACCTCAGGAGTTGCAGAAGTTACACCCTGTGTTTCACCTTTCCATGCTGAGGAAATGTCACCCAAACACCGAGACAACTCTACAACCTATGGAAGTAGAATTGAATGAAGATATAACATATGAGGAGGGACCAGTGTCAATCCTTGATAACAGAACTAAAAAGTTAAAGAAGAAAGATATTAGCCTCGTGAAAGTCCTCTGGAACCATCGTGGTGTTGAAGAAGACACTTGGGAACTAGAGGATGAGATGAGAAGGAAATACCCTGCTCTTTTCTCCTAATACGTTTTATCGATTTCGGGGACGAAATCCTTGTGAAGGGGTGGATAATTTGTAACATCCCTGACCAGGGTTATAACCTAACCCTAGAAGTTTTGCCTAAATATGTAATTATATACTTGTGAATACTCCCTGGCATGTAATTAAGTTCCTCAGGAACATTTACTTTCAATTTTGCTCCTTTATATGTAAAGTTGTAGCATTGTTTTGTAGTGCAGGGACCTATGTGCAAATTACCCAGTTAAAGGGGTTAACTTGCAATGTTAATAGGTTAAGATGTTCTTATGATAATAAGACATCATATGAGTAAATATGATGAAGTAAGAAGGATTTTCTAAGCTTGGGCATCAAGATGCAGCTTGTGGAATGATCCTTGTGCTTAAAAACCCTAATTTGGAGTAAAGTGCAATTTACCCAAATTGAGGGGTGTAATTTGTAAAATTCACCTTCTAGAACATCTTTTATAACTCTTGCCATCATTTAGAGTAGAAATGATGAAAAGGGGACATCAATGAATAATCAGATAAGAAAAATGATCCTTGTGGTAAAAATCACCTAATATGGGTATGGAAACCTTTCATGTATGTACCTTAGTTGAAAGTTGGCTTTCTTTACCCTTAGATCTTGAGATTTCATGAGCTTTGCATAAGTTTAGATGAGTTTGGACGTGCCTTGAGCAAGGAGGGACTTAGATGTAAATTCCATACTTTAGAGGTCCTTATGGTGTAAAAAGGCCTAAAGTATATAAGCCATTTCCTTGTAACAAGTGAACGAACCTTTCATTTCCTTCACTTCTTCTCTTCTTTCTCAACCGACCAAGGCTAGCTCTGGAGCAGAGAGGGACGACCAAGGGTTCTAGGTAAGTTTAGATCATCCCTTTTGCTTGAATTCATGGAGGAAACTCATTTTCAAGGTTGGATTCATGGCTAGCTCACCTAGCTCTATCTTTCTAGCCTTTCCTTTCCAACGCTTCCTTGGAGAATTCACCTTGGCCGAACCTGTGGAGCTCAAAGACGCCATTAAAGCTTGGAGATCAAGGAACGACCTTTAGGCAGGTTTTATAACTCTAAACCCTTTGCTTTTATATGCATACTTAGTTCTTGCAAATTAGCATGATACTTCTTCTTTTACTTCCCTTCTTCCTTGCACTTTTGCAAGCAAAACGGTGGAATAACCGATCTTAACCAAGGTTGAAGATGATGGGCGTGAATTCCTATGCTACTTTATCAAACGACCTTGGACCCTTTTGGTCCAAACGGTTGCAAACCGTTTAAGGTCAAACGGTTTCAAACCGTTTGCTCTCAAACGGTCTTGCAAGACCGTTTAGATTGAAACGGTCTCAAGACCATTTGATAGGGTTGACCAAGGGACGACCGTTTGAGGGTCTGTTGGTAATATGTTGAATTTTATTCCTGCAAAGAATCAAAGATTAATTCTTAACCAATTGAGAGTTGAAGGCACTTCAACATCCTAACCCTAATCGGGTTGAAATTACTGTTTTAAAGCATAGATCTTGTTGAGTTTTGGATTGAAGGACCCAAACGGTCTCAAGACCATTTGGGGGTCCTTCCAAACGGTCTCAAGACCGTTTGGGCACAACCCAAGACCGTTTGGAGGTCTAGGGTTGAGATAAACTAATGGTTGGAAGGTCCAATTGCAATAAGTTGATGAATTGATAAAAATGCTGATTTTTAGACTTAATTGGAGTTCAACCCTAAGCCAACCGACTTGGTTTTTGGTCAAACTTTGGGCAAACGGTCTCAAGACCGTTTGGAGGTCATCCAAACGATCTCAAGACCGTTTGGGCCAAGTTTGGGCCCAATTGGAGGTCAATCGATAGGTTCAACCTTGAATTGATTCACATTGTTGAATATTGATGACCATCTGATTTGAAACCCTAATTGAGATGGACTTAACCCTAATTGACTTTCAATTGAGGGTTAATTTGGCGTCCAAGTGATTGAGGTTCATCCTAATTGACTCAATTTATAAGTGTTTAATATGGCTTTGGCCAATTGAGGGCTTCAACATAATTAACCATGACTAATTGTAACTTTTGAACCACTTTGGAGGTCCAAACGGTTTGAGCCCATTTGGACCAAACGGTCTCAAGACCGTTTGGGCTCAAACGATCTCAAGGTCGTTTGGTCCAATCGATCTCAAGTTGATTTGATCAAACGGTTTCAAACCGCATGGGCTTCAAACGGTTTGAAAGTCAAAACGGTCAACGCACCCAAACGGTCTCAAGACCGTTTGAGGGCAAACGGTCTCAAGACCGTTTGAAACCAAACAGTCTCAAGACCGTTTGGTGGTTGAAGGTTGAAACCGTTTGAAGGTGTTCAAGGTGGTTTGTACTTAATCAATTGATGATGTAATTGATTCAATGATGATCTAATCTAAACCCTAATGGTAACCTAGGTCATTAAGGGACTAAGTGATTAATGAGTTGACCCATGATGGTGATCATGAGGTAAATTACCAAAATACCCTTGAGGGGTTTAAAGGAGTAAAACCTTGTTTTAATCAAACCCTAATCACATGATAGTGATGTTTTAGCTTATGTTAGTCAATGAGGACTTAACCCAACCTGATTTAGAGTGGTGTTATCACCATCTACTAGTAAGAGGAGAGAGAAAGTACCCTTTTATGGTGGAAACTTAAGTAAGATACTTTCAATACACATGAATGTACATGAGTAGGGAATGATCCACCCAGGTGAGATCATGGAAACCCTAATTATGATAACTAGTGAATCTTAATCTTACTTAAGAGATTTAATGATGATGTTTCTCATACATGATGATGTAATGAGTACAATTCACCATGGAGTGAATAGTAAACCCTAATTCTAGGGTGGTGACATGAAAGATGAATAAGTAAACCCTGATTGATGAATTGTTTACTATTACCAGTTGAATTAACCTTGCAGGTTGTTATGAGATGATGATCATATCCAGGTATGGATTATAATACTATATTCATTGAAAGCATGTCTTAAGCTTTATGAATAAGTGAAATATCTTGATGCACTGCTAGTGACATCTATTGAGATTTATGGGCTGTAAGAGCCATAAATACCATCAAGGTCATGCTTAACAGATGACTTGTGATGAAATGATTGAGAACAAATGATTGAAAAGAGTTAGGCTTGCTACATTTTAGTATTCTCATTTATAGCTGTTATGCTAATGTTATTGTTTGAAGAACAATGTATGATGTTAAAATAATACTGAATGTACCTAACTAATCAAGTGTAATGTAGAGCCCTGATCATAGATCCATCATTGTCAGAGTCTAAATGATGGTGAAACAGGTTTTCCCAAGGGAACTCCTGGATCACATACTTTTGAGTATGTGGGATATATGGATGTGTAGAACCTTACATCCTAGTGTAGGAATTGATGTAGATTTTTATAGTCCGTCAAACCTTCACTACAAACCCAAAAGGTGAGATGTATCACTATTCTCCCAAAGTAAACACAAACACCGCATCGGTGAAAGATAATCAAGAAATCCTCCGATGATGAAGAGAGTACAGAATGCCACTGTAACTCTAAAAACATAGCGAAGTTCCAGTTTACCCTGGTGAGCTATAAATAGCAGACGTCCTGCCAGATGTCCTGCAAACAATCCTCTAACTGACTGAGGAAGATGAGGTCATAAGAATCCGGCTCTTTTAATGACCTATGTATGATACTGATGTGACTTCTTAGCGATCAGTTGGAGTATGAGTGGTATACCTCATCTCCACAGGGCATAATAATGTTTGAAAAACATAATCAATAGCGTAGTATTACTTGATTGATGTTACACTGGATAAAGTATATGTTCTTCATGTTTCATAAATGTTGAACTCTTGCTTATTATCAAAACTGCTAATGAATGCTTTGAAAGCTTTTACTGCTTAAGTTATTCTTTGTTTGCTTATAAAGCTTCTAGTGGAGAGTTATAACTCTCGCTGGGGCAATGATGTATAATTGTCTCACCCCGTAGACTTCAACTTTTTAGGTGGTCGTCGAAGACGGAGGAACCGGTCTAAAGGTGACCAATCCCAGCAGCAGCAGCACCAGGAGCAGCAGTTTATCTCAGGTGGAGATTCATCCTGCTATGTGGTGTAGTTAGAGTCAGTCCTATGTGTCCTCTGTACTCTCAGGTCTTGGAGTGTTTTGGTCATGAGTTCTTGAGATTTTGTATCATGTTGTATATAATTACTCAAGAAGTAATTTGACAGAGATGTATACAGTTTAAATCCTTTTTCTATGGAAAATGTTTGTGGTTTCAAGCTCTTATCTCGAAATGTTTTAATTTCCCATGATTTTTGTCTTCCGCTGATTATCAATTGCTTCCACTCAAGTTTAAATCGTGATTATTTCGTGGTTTGGAGATCGGAGCCCACATAGGTAATGTAGTTAGAGTAGCCAATAACATAGCTAAATAGCCAGTGTTAGACTTGCATGCACCGAACAAAGTTGGACAACCTCTTATATTTGCTCTCTCTCTCCTAAACTGAGGCCCGGTGAATTGTATTGCTTGATATTTTGTCTAACAATGAATACATAATCATCATGGTGTAATCATTACTTTGGGCCCAATTTGTCTCTCGTTTATTTACTTATATTGCATAATTCACATCATAAATCATGACCTAGCCTAATTGACTTTATCTCGATTTTTATTTGGTTTTATTCTTGATATGCAGGTAGGATTCTAGCTATTGGGCCCACGAGCACCTTGGCCCATCTCCACAGCACGCGACCCTCTCCACCTTTCTTCATCCACGTTCCCACCAACAACCACGATCTTCCCTGCCTCCATCATATCGTGGTTCTCAACCCTAATCGCGGCCCAACCCTCTGCTACCCAGGAATCACGACCGCACTGCTCCAAGGATCACGACCCACAATGTTCTTCCCTCCTAACCATGATCTGCTCAGCTCCCTTCTACCCTAATCATGACCTCTCCACAAACTGTGTTCACGGTTGTTATTCCCCAACACCGGGACCATCGCTTCACCATGCCCGTGTCTCGCCTCAACTACAACCACCGCGACCCCTTCTTCAGCACCATGACCTACCCTAAACGGCAAACAACCGCAACCAGCATGTGGTCTCTTCTCTCTATCCAGACCGCGACTCCATCTCCTCAGATCGTGGCCTCCACACCTCCCACGGTCCGCCTCCACCGACAGCCTCCGCGATGCCTACAAGCCACCCCACCAACCGCGGTATCTCCAAACCACACCCGTTGTTCCCTGCTAGAAACCACCCGCGACTGGCGCCCAGACTTATCCGCTGCACCCCTGCAGAAGCCGCGACCCTTGCCGCATGAAGACCGGGACCTCCACTCCCCCTAACCACGGTCGCGGTTTCCTCCTACCTTCCACCCCTCGCCATCACACCTCCATCAGTGCTGCAGCCGCAACAGCAGGTCCTCTCCGACATCACCTCCCTCTCAGTCCACCTTCCCCGCATGGGTTGCTGTAGTCATCATCTTCTCCACAAGCAACGATGACTGCACGATAACACCACACCTCTTCCGCAGTGCATCCTCCACGTCTTCCATCATTACAACAACGACAACAACCCTCTCGTCTCATGATCACTGCGACCCATCAAGCAACCACAACGCCATCGTCTCATCTCACCTAGAAGCTCACCCCTCCGCTGCCTACTGCCTCACCGTCCATCACCTTCCCACCGCGGTCGTGGCCTTGCCCCTGCCGCGGTCGCAGTTTCTATCCGTCTACCGACGATCCTCCCTTCTCAGCCTCTCACAACCCATGATCACGATTCACAAAGATCGCGACTCCCCTCAGCACATAAGATCACGACTGCGGTTTTGGTTTACTGTGACCTCACTGGGCCACGACCCATGCATGTGAAAAAAGGCCCGCGATTAGTATTATAAAAACCTCGACCGAGGTCTTTTAAAAAGGAGCCAACAACCCAACACTATAAATACCCCTAGACCTGATCGAGGGGGGATCCAGACTTGGAGTCCAGAGAAGGGGTCAAAGAAGGAGTCCAGACCCCAGGCATTGAGCCTTGAGGCCAAAGGGCTCCTGGGTTGTGTCCAGACACCGGAAGGCTGCCAGGTTGGAGTTAGAGCCTCAGGGAAGCATCCCAAGGTCCGAGAGGACCAAGGCAGCCAGTCTACATGCTCCAGCAACCACCAACCTTCACTCTCTCTCACCTCCATCTCCATCTCAGATCTACTCTCTCCTAGGATGGAAGTCGAGGAGAAAGGAGATCTGTGCTATGTTCATCTCTACCACCAAGGAGAGAGAAGATCCACATCACCACCCTCCTCTACCATTGGTCTACGATCTCCAAAGGCAGAAGTTGAGGAGAGAGAAGATCAATCTCCACTTCCATTCTCTCACCTCCACTGGGCTACTGTTCGGAGCAAATCTAGAGAGAGAGAACCAAGGAGTCCAGAAGGACGAAGAGGAGGAACAAGGAATGAGATCCGACCTACATGGAGGCCGAGGAGCGAGAGCCACCTCTCCTCTATGGGATATATCTCTTTCTTCTTCTCTTTCATCCTATTTCATTCCTTTGTTTCTTGTACAAATGATGTTCATCCGTCTTTGTTCGGTGCTAACCACTCTTGTCTATGGCTAGTTAGCTCCTTCTTGGCTATGTAGCCCGATTTGGACATGTTTATGTACTTTTTCCTTAAGCGAGTAGATTCATATCAGATCTAGTATGTTGCATGTTCTATTTTCTCTTTCCAAGTTATGATTGCTAGTTTGGTTGATCTCTTACTAGTTTGAACTGCTATTTCTACCTGTATCGGGAGATCTGTTGTAGAGATAGCTAAGAGATGATAGTTTGGATCTGAACTCGAGAGGAGGATGATCTAGGATACTCTGTTCTTAACATTCCATAATACTCTAAGACCCAAGAGGAAATCTTAGAATAGCCTAGGGTGTTGATTTGTCATCCTCGAGAGAGGTTAGATGACATATCGTTGACGGTTTTAGTCAGATTTCACAAAAGTGAGTGGGATGACCCCATATGACAGATGTCGATGTGCATACTAGATGCTTGCTTAGGTGTTCAAGGGTTGTCTACGCCCGAGAACGAGTGCATAGACTGCCTCGTTTGTGGTTACACATGTTGGCTAAATGGACATTTGTAAATCCCTTTGTTTTGATAATGACAAACATTTCATTCTTGTTAATCTAACGTGCTACTTGAGTGTTGCAGGAATAAGGTGGATGACAAAGCAATTAGGGAAATCCATATGCTTACATATTTATATTTTCATGAAATGTAATCACTTTGTAAAAACTTGTACAAATATATAATGTACAAGTACTTAGATTTCATGTAAATCAAGCGTTAGATTCTCCCTAGCTAAACATCACATTTAGATAGGTCATCCCCTTCAAATAAGTGTCACATATGCACACTCATACACACACTTAGTGCCTTAATTGAAAAATTGAAACAGGGTCAATCTCGGTCGACTAACTCCTCGACCGAGACACTCTCGATCGACAATCTTCTCGACCGAGAAAGACCCAAGTAGCCGTTAGACACAGCTGACAAGGTGGTTGGCAGTTGGAGATAAACGTTGCATACACTTGATCCAGAGAGCCTGTCGGTCGACAAAAGTTCGACCGAGTAGGTGTCTCGGTCGACCATTTCTCGACCGAGATGGACTCTGACAGCAACTGTAGAATTAATTAATTAGCCATTGCTAAAGCAACAAACTTGTACCTAACGGCTAGTTAAGCACTTAGAAACCCCTAGAAGGTGTCTAGAACTTCCTTAAGCACTTGTAGGACATTCCTATAAATAAGACATGCCTTAGGACACCTAAACTCACTTGTTACACTTGAGAAATCTTTGAGCATACTTTGAGCAACCTGTTTGTGAGCAAATTGAGCATAGTGACAATTGGCTACTTCTTCTCTTAGCTCAAATTTCGTGTCCTATAGGCTAGCATCTCCTATCCACTAAAATTACATTTCCATACACTTTGGTCAGGAGATCTACACGCTTGATCTAGGCAAATCAAGCCTTGAGCTATAAAAGGATAAGTTGTAATTTCTATTTTCTTTCTTGTTCTCTATTGTTGTTTGTACTCTCCTTGCTACTCCTAGGTTGGAGGCTGCGGGTTGGAGAGGTTGAAGATCTTCTTGGTGAAGAAGGGGACCTTGAGCTACTTCAAAAAGGCTGGTGTAACGGGAGGTTACTTCTAGAGAGGAAGGCTACTTCAAGGGGGAGCTTGGAGTTACTTCAAGAAGGCTACCTCAAGTTGGTGCATCTACTTCAAGTGAAGGTTGTTCAAGGGGTGTAAAGAAAGTATTGTATTTTGTGTAAATCCTTGTGAAGGTAATAAAATTAATATTTTCAAAATCCCGGTTGGGTAAGCAACCGGATAGTGGACTGACAACTTTAGTATTTGCTAAAGTTCGAACCACTCTAAACACATGTCTCCTTCTTCCATTCTTCATTTGTGGTTATTTGAGTTAAATAATTGCTAAAATATTTAAAAACTCTATTCACCCCCCCTCTAGTGTTTTTCAATTGGTATCAGAGCAGGCTTCAAGGAACCTTAACAAGGTCTTGAAGAATGGGTGACGGGGTGCTTAACAATCTTAACCTTGATGGGACACTTGTTGCTAGACCTCCAGCGTTTGATGGAACAAACTACACATATTGGAAGAAAAGGATGCAGTTCTACTTCCAAGGCATCAATTGGGACTTATGGAGGATGGTGTCAACCCCATACAAGCTTCCTCAAACACAATATGCAGAGTGGGATGCAAACACGGTAAAGTTGGCTCAAATGAATGCCAAAGCTGTAAGCATTTTATATTGTTCAATTTCAGTAGGAGAATTTAATAGGATATCAAACTGTGACACAGCCTATGACATTTGACATAGTCTGTCCATAACTTATGAAGGTACAGTTCAAGTCAAGAATTCTAAGATTAGCATGCTTAAACAAAAGTTTGAACACTTCCGTATGGATCCAAATGAATCTATTAGTGAAATGTTTGCAAAATTCTCTTCTATTGTAAATGGTTTAAATGCTCTAGGAAAAACTGTTCTTGAAGAAGATCAGGTATCAAAAATCCTTCGATCACTTCCTACAAAATACAAGCCAAAGGTGACAGCCATTGAAGAAGCTAATGACCTCACTCGGCTGAAAATGGAGCAACTCATTGGTAATCTAGAAGCTCATGAAGCAACCCTAGAAGAGGAAGAAAGAAGAGAACGTGAACTTCAGCAAGGAAAGAAGAAGGATGTGGCTCTAAAAGCTTCAAGGATAATTACACCAGAAAGTGAGGAGTCAAGTGAAGAAGAAGGAGAAGAAGCATTAATTGTCAATGGTAAGAAATATAGAAGATTTAAATCTAACAAAATTTCTAGTTCTTCTTCTTCTCCTCCTAGGTGATTTGAGTGTGGAAAGAAAGGACATTTCAAAAATGAATGTCCTAAAGCAAAGAAAGGAAAGAAAAGCTCACACAAGAAGAGGGGAGAAAAAGCCTATAAAGCTGCATGGGACGAGTCAAGTGAAAGTGAAAGCGGAGAAGAAAAGGTGGAATGTCTAATGGCAAGAGAAGATGATGAAGACTCTCAAGAGGTAAGCCTACTTGATCTTCCTAAAGAAGAGTTAATTACTAGTTTACAAGAAACTCATGATAAGTATGTTGATGTCAAGAAGAAACTAAAGAAGGTTATCAAAACAAATGATGAGCTATATGCTAAATTAAATGATCTCTCTTATGAAAAGAACAACATTGATCTTGAGAATTTGTCTTTAAAAACATCTTTAAATGATTGTACTAATAAGCTGCTCACTCTAGAAACAAATGTTGATCTTCTCTCTCAAGAAAAGACTGAATTGTTAGCTAAACTAAAAGATTTTCCGACTCAACCAATTCTGTGTAACCATCTAGACTATGACATGTTGTAAAAGAAAGAGACTCCCTATTATTTGATTTAGATCAAGCTAGAAAAGATTTACACAAGAAGATGGATGACATTGCTAAGCTACAAAGAAACCTACATGAGTTAAGAAGAAAAGATATCCTTGACAACATCCTAAAAGCCTCCTCTAGTTTCAATGGAAGAAAAGGTTTGGGATATGATCCAAAGAAAAATCAAACCAAAAGAACTCGGACTATGTTTGTACCTAAGAATACAATTCCTAGAAAGAGAAATGAAGTTGACTCTATTACTTGTCATTTTTGTCTACGTCTTGGACATTATTCATTTTCATGCCCGTATAAGACCAAGGATTCCTACTTAGTTTGGGTCCCAAAATCCCAAACTTAGTAGAGTCGAATGCAATTCAGTTGAGATATGATCAAATGCTTAATTTTGCAATTCATATTGTCTTATCTCAACTTAATAAAAGGTTTTATGCATTATAATAATTTTCTGAACTGCTGTACTGAAACAGAAACTTAGTCGGTCGAAGTATTGTCGACCGAAAATATAATCGGTCGAACTTTTGTCGACCGACCAGATGCCTGTGACAAATCAAAATCAAACAGCAACTATTTCGGTCGAAAATTGGTCAACCGGCTGAATTCCTGTCTTTAATTTGCAATACAGCAACCTTCTCGATCGATGATTAGTCGACTGAGAAAGATGTCGGTCGAACAATTGTCGACCGACTGAAGTTCTGAATCAGAATTTTTATACAGTCTCTACTTAAATGCTTCTAACCATACCGGACCATCACATGGGTACCAAAACCTACATTCTAATGCAGGATTGGGTGGTTGACAGTGGATGCTCCAAACACATGACCGGAAACAAGGATGCATTTCAAACTTTTGAAGAAAAGAAAAGTGGAACAGTCACTTTTGGAGATAACGGTAAAGGTAAAATTGTTGGAATAGATAATATTGGCACAAACCTCGAAATAAAGAATGTTATACTTGTTGATGGTTTGCACCATAACTTAATAAGTGTGAGTCAATTATGTGATAGTGGCTATGATGTTTTATTTAACAAAACCTGCTGCAAATTATTAATAGAAAACACTACAAATGTTGTCTATGAAGGAAAAAGAGTTGGAAATCTTTATATTCTTAGACCTAACTCTATGAAATCTGTAGTAGGAAAATGCTTGCTTGCAAATGAAAATACTTTACAATTATAGCATAAAAAGCTAGGACATGCTAGTTCACATGTTATCAAAAAGTTAGTAAAATATGATCTTGTTCGTGGTTTGCCTACTTTATCCTTTGATCAAGTTGAAAATTGTGAACCATGTACATTGGGAAAGCAAACAAAAACCTCTTTTAAACCTAAACATGAACTTAGCACCAGTAGATCTTTAGAATTAATTCACATGGATTTATTTGGACCTATGAGGACACAATCTATCGGTGGTAAAAGATATTGTTTTGTTATTGTTGATGATTATAGTAGATATACATGGGTACATTTTATTGCAACCAAAGATGATACTATTCATGCTTTTATAAAATTTTGCCCTATGATTGAAAATCTATTACAAAGCAAAATATGTACCATTAGAAGTGATCATGGTGGAGAATTTGAAAATCATGTATTTGAAGAATTTTTCACATCTCAAGGGTACACTCATAATTTTTCTGCTCCACACACTCCACAACAAAATGGCATAGTTGAAAGGAAAAATCGATCACTACAAGAAATGGCTAGAACTATGATGCTCGAACATAACACCCCCAAAACCTTTTGGGCTGAAGCTGTAAACACCGCATGCTATGTGTTAAATAGAGTAACTGTTCACTCTCATTTGAAGAAAACTCCGTATGAAATAATAAATTCTAAGAAACCTAGAGTTGACTATTTTCATACCTTTGGATCTACATGTTATATCTTAAATACCAAAGATGATAGAGATAAGTTTGATTCTAAATCACACAAAGCATTCTTTTTGGGATATTCTACCTCTAGCAAAGCATTTAGAGTCTACAACACTATCTCTAGAAAAGTTGAGGAATCTATTCATGTCTCTTTTCATGAAGAGTCCAAATCAGAAAATCTAGAAATAATTGATCTTACTAATCAATTCGAAAACTTAAACATACCAAATGATAGTGAGAAAGATACTACAAACAATAACCAAAGTGAAACACAACCTATACATAGACTTATTAAGGATCATCCTCAAGAATTAATTATTGGAAATCCAAATGATAAAGTAAAAACTCGGTCTTCCTTTAAGGATGTTGCAAACATGGATTTTGTTTCTATCATTGAACCTAAGAAGATATCTGAAGCTCTTAAAGATGATTATTGGATAATAGCAATGCAAGAAGAATTAAATCAATTCACAAAAAATGATGTATGGGATTTAGTTCCTAAACCAAGATAAAACCATCATTGGAACTAAATGGGTTTTTAGAAATAAGCTCAATGAGGCAGGAGAAGTAATAAAGATAAAGCTTGGTTAGTAGCACAAGGATATAATCAACAAGAAGGAATAGACTTTGATGAAACGTATGCACCAGTAGCTAGACTTGAAGCTATTAGAATGTTACTAGCTATTGCTGCACATAAAAACATCAAGCTCTACCAAATGGATGTAAAAAGTGCATTTCTAAACGGAATCATTCAAGAAGAAGTTTATGTTGCCCAACCACCCTGTTTTGAAATACCAGAAAAAGGTGACTATGTTTATAAACTTAAGAAAGCACTTTATGGTTTAAAACAAGCACCTAGGAACTGGTATGAAAGGCTCAAGACATATCTTTTTGATAATGGTTTTTCTATTGGAAATTCAGATTCTACTTTATTTTTCAAAACATATACATCTGATTTTCTTGTTGTGCAAATATATGTTGATGATATTATTTTTGGAGCTTCAAATGAATCATTGTGTACACAATTTAGTGATATTATGCAAAAAGAATTTGAAATGAGCCTCATGGGTGAACTAACCTTCTTCCTTGGTTTTCAAATTAAACAAACACCTGCCGGGATTTTTATAAGCCAAGAAAAGTATACTAAAGAACTCTTAAAACGTTTTGGGATGGATCAGTGCAAACATGCTACTACTCCTATGGCCACTTCTACTAAAATTGATAAGGATGAAGATGGGGAACCTATTGATGATTCCTTATATAGAGCCATGATTGGTAGTTTGCTTTACTTAACTGCTTCTAGACCGGACATCATGTTTTCCGTTGGTCTTTGTGCTCGATTTCAATCCCAACCTATGCACTCTCATTTTCAAGCAGTTAAACGAATTCTTCGATACTTAGCCGGCACTACATGTTTTGGTTTATGGTATCCAAAAGGACAATCCTTGGATTTTAAAGCTTATACTGATGCTGATTATGCTGGTTGTCGAATTGATCGCAAGAGCACTAGTGGTGGCTGTTTCTTGTTAGGGAGAGCTTTAGTATCTTGGTTTAGTAAGAAACAAAACACGGTTGCCCTTTCTACAACTGAAGCTGAATATATGGCAGCCGGATCTTGTTGTGCTCAAGTGCTTTATATGTAACAAGTATTAAATGATTATGGTTTTACTCTTTCATCTACACCTATTTTTTGTGACAACACAAGCGCTATAAACTTAGCACATAATCCTATCTTACACAGCTGAGCTAAACATATTGAAATCCATCATCACTTTTTAAGGGATCATATTTCTAAAAATCATGTTTCTCTTCATCATGTTGATACGGAAGATCAATTGGCTGATATTTTTACAAAACCGCTTCCACTAGACCAATTTAACAAGATTAGGAAGCAATTTCTATCCGTCTTCACCTTCCCACCACGGTTGTGGCCTTGCCCCTGCCGCGGTCGTAGTTTCTATCCGTCTACCGACAATCCTCCCTTCTCAGCCTCTCACAACCCATGATCACGATTCACAAAGATCGCGACTCCCCTCAGCACACAAGATCACGACTGCGGTTTTGGTTTACTGTGACCTCACTGGGCCACGACCCATGCATGTGAAAAAAGGCCCGCGATTAGTATTATAAAAACCTCGACCGAGGTCTTTTAAAAAGGAGCCAACAACCCAACACTATAAATACCCCTAGACCTGATCGAGGGGGGATCCAGACTTGGAGTCCAGAGAAGAGGTCAAAGAAGGAGTCCAGACCCCAGGCATCGAGCCTTGAGGCCAAAGGGCTCCTGGGTTGTGTCCAGACACCGGAAGGCTGCCAGGTTGGAGTTAGAGCCTCAGGGAAGCATCCCAAGGTCCGAGAGGACCAAGGCATCCAGTCTACATGCTCCAGCAACCACCAACCTTCACTCTCTCTCACCTCCATCTCCATCTCAGATCTACTCTCTCCTAGGATGGAAGTCGAGGAGAGAGGAGATCTGTGCTACGTTCATCTCCACCACCAAGGAGAGAGAAGATCCACATCACCGCCCTCCTCTACCATTGGTCTACGATCTCCAAAGGCATAAGTTGAGGAGAGAGAAGATCAATCTCCATTGCCATTCTCTCACCTCCACTGGGCTACTGTTCGGAGCAAATCTAGAGAGAGAGAACCAAGGAGTCCAGAAGGACGAAGAGGAGGAACAAGGAACGAGATCCGACCTACATGGAGGCTGAGGAGCGAGAGCCACCTCTCCTCTATGGGATATATCTCTTTCTTCTTCTCTTTCATCCTATTTCATTCCTTTGTTTCTTGTACAAATGATGTTCATCCGTCTTTGTTCGGTGCTAACCACTCTTGTCTATGGATAGTTAGCTCCTTCTTGGCTATGTAGCCCGATTTGGACATGTTTATGTACTTTTTCCTTAAGCGAGTAGATTCATATCAGATCTAGTATCTTGCATGTTCTATTTTCTCTTTCCAAGTTATGATTGCTAGTTTGGTTGATCTCTTACTAGTTTGAACTGCTATTTCTACCTGTATCGAGAGATCTGTTGTAGAGATAGCTAAGAGATGATAGTTTGGATTTGAACTCGAGAGGAGAATGATCTAGGATACTCTGTTCTTAACATTCCATAATACTCTAAGACCCAAGAGGAAATCTTAGAATAGCCTAGGGTGTTGATTTGTCATCCTCGAGAGAGGTTAGATGACATATCGTTGACGGTTTTAGTCACATTTCACAAAAGTGAGTGGGATGACCCCATATGACAGATGTCGATGTGCATACTAGATGCTTGCTTAGGTGTTCAAGGGTTGTCTACGCCCGAGAACGAGTGCATAGACTGCCTCGTTTGTGGTTACATATGTTGGCTAAATGGACATTTGTAAATCCCTTTGTTTTGATAATGACAAACATTTCATTCTTGTTAATCTAACGTGCTACTTGAGTGTTGCAGGAATAAGGTGGATGACAAAGCAATTAGGGAAATCCATATGCTTACATATTTATATTTTCATGAAATGTAATCACTTTGTAAAAACTTGTACAAATATATAATGACAAGTACTTAGATTTCATGTAAATCAAGCGTTAGATTCTCCCTAGCTAAACATAACATTTAGATAGGTCATCCCCTTCAAATAAGTGTCACATATGCACACTCATACACACACTTAGTGCCTTAATTGAAAAATTGAAACAGGGTCAATCTCGGTCGACTAACTCCTCGACTGAGACACTCTCGATCGACAATCTTCTTGACCGAGAAAGACCCAAGTAGCCGTTAGACACAGCTGACAAGGTGGTTGGCAGTTGGAGATAAATGTTGCATACACTTGATCCAGAGAGCCTGTCGGTCGACAAAAGTTCGACCGAGTAGGTGTCTCGGTCGACCATTTCTCGACCGAGATGGACTCTAACAGCAACTGCAGAATTAATTAATTAATTAGCCGTTGCTAAAGCAAAAAACTTGTACCTAACGGCTAGTTAAGCACTTAGAAACCCCTAGAAGGTGTCTAGAACGTCCTTAAGCACTTGTAGGACATTCCTATAAATAGGACATGCCTTAGGACACCTAAACTCACTTGTTACACTTGAGAAATCTTTGAGCATACTTTGAGCAACCTGTTTGTGAGCAAATTGAGCATAGTGACAATTGGCTACTTCTTCTCTTAGCTCAAATTTCGTGTCCTATAGGCTAGCATCTCCTATCCACTGAAATTACATTTCCATACACTTTGGTTAGGAGATCTACACGCTTGATCTAGGCAAATCAAGCCTTGAGCTACAAAAGGATAAGTTGTAATTTCTATTTTCTTTCTTGTTCTGTATTGTTGTTTGTACTCTCCTTGCTACTCCTAGGTTGGAGGCTGCGGGTTGGAGAGGTTGAAGATCTTCTTGGTGAAGAAGGGGACCTTGAGCTACTTCAAGAAGGCTGGTGCAACGGGAGGTTACTTCTAGAGAGGAAGGCTACTTCAAGGGGGAGCTTGGAGTTACTTCAAGAAGGCTACCTCAAGTTGGTGCATCTACTTCAAGTGAAGGCTGTTCAAGGGGTGTAAAGAAAGTATTGTATTTTGTGTAAATCCTTGTGAAGGTAATAAAATTAATATTTTCAAAATCCCGGTTGGGTAAGCAACCGGGTAGTGGACTGACAACTTTAGTATTTGCTAAAGTTGGAACCACTCTAAACACCTGTCTCCTTCTTCCATTCGTCATTTGTGGTTGTTTGAGTTAAATAATTGCTAAAATATTTAAAAACTCTATTCACCCCCCTAGTGTTTTTCAACATAGCCAGGAACTCTCTCTCTGATTTGTAGAACCACGAGCTCTATTTTGTTTTACTTTTCTTTTCTTTGTTTTATTTTAAATCGTGACAACCTGCTAGACTAGTTCTAGCACTTACTTTTATCGATTATCATTTTGGCTTATATGACTAAAGAATGAAATCTATGGCGTCCTAAATGTCACCACGTCCTTGTGTTCGACCCCGTATATCTACTTCGACCATGTAATAAAAGTTGCGGGGGCCTAGAAGTATTTGGGGTATAAATTTAAAAGTTTGATTCCTTCCTTTGTCCCGCGTCTGTTTCTGGACGCGACAAAAAGTATGATCAGGTATTTGGTTATGATTATAAATACTCACACTATCGAATTCTGAGGTTTGTCGAGGTTTCTCTAAGATTGAATGAAATGAACCATTAAATGCTTATTTTGTTCCTATTTAACTATAGTGTCAATATGACTATCAGATTAAGTAAAAAATGATATTCTGAACCCTGGGTTACATGCATCTAGAGATAATGCACATTGAGATAGTATGCCAAGAATGGTTTAGTATATCTAATGAGAATACAAGTTTATATGTTCCATAAAATATTTGTTGAATATATATTTACATGTGATGTTTTGGTTGAACCCACGTACAAGTATAGAAATATGCTGGCCGCATTTTGTTTGTCGACATTTTAGGTAGTTGATACACATGATACAAGAACATGAAGATAAAAATGAAATTTATTGAAGATATTAATGTCATGCTGGGGAGGACTATACATATATAATACTTCTTGTCAATGGATGTTAGTTCTCATGTTGAAAATTCATTTAACTTCTTATATGAGTTTAATTCAAATGTTTGTATTCATTCAAGTTCAACTAATGGAAATTATTTACTCGTCTTTATTATTTGTTAAATCTGATCCTAAAAAGTTTAGGTATCAGTCCTTATATTCTAGGTCTTTCTTAATTAGGGGATGCTTGAATTTTTGGGTCGTTACAAGCTTCATCTTAGAGATACAAGACCAAATCACTATGAAATTGTATTAGATCCATTCCTCAAGAGAGATAAATTATCCCCCCCCCCAAATGGCCAAGCGAGGCGGGCATGTGGATTGGCCACAATATGATCTCCTCCTTCTCCCTTCTCCCCCCTTCAAGCCCCTGGTGATGTGAGGACATGAACATCTGAGGCTGATTATCACCTATATAATCTCGTTATCATTAACACTTGATTTGTGGGTGGTTAATTTTATTATATCTTGCATATTATAGAAAACATAATGTTATAACCTGGTTGAGATTTACAACACAAAAAGGACGTGGTTGGGGTGCCACCTTCTCTATGCACAACTTGGTGCACTTCCCATTTCTCTGGTTATTCTTGTTTGCCTTACCCACCTGATTTTTTATAGTGTCTTTTTATGGTTTTCCTTATCTTTTTTCTCTAAATGTGGTGACCACTCCATATTCTTTAGAAACCCATGACTCGACGTCCACCCCATGGTTTCCACTCAGGCACCCAAAATACATAAATATAGAGTTTGAGCAAACCTCATTTGAAGCCAAGTGCTTAAAATTGTTCCATCTGGACAAGTCCTAGATACACTACCTAGAGAGTTAAACCTCTAGGATTTCTAAATCTTGAGTACCACCTTGTATTAATCACTAAGACTATACACTAATAAGACATCTCTTTGAAATCAAGAGTACCTAATTTTCTTTTTTATACAAGGAGCCAAAATACTTACCTACAGGACAACCTTTTCTTACTTAGGGTCGCCTGACCTAAACCTTCCTTAGATAAGGAAGAACTTTAATCAAGGAAGATTGTTAATCAACATGTGTAGAAGAAATTAAATGAAATAAAGAGGAGAGATTCACTATTGGTAATTAGGGTTGTTGCTCTTAGAAATATCCTATTCACTTAAATTAATGTAAGAAAGTGATCAAGCTCAAGGGAGTGTGAGGGCTCTTCAAGGCACTTTCTCTCTACTATATGATAAGATCCACTTGGTAACATTGAAAGGCTCCCACATCAAAACTATTTGTAGTTGAAGGTGCCTACCAAACAATATACTTGATTGGGATGAATTCTACATAATTAGAGGGTGTAGGTAGAATCCAACATATTTATTTCCACATTTAGCCCCCTTTGATGGCTAGTTGATCACACTAAAAAAACACAGCTACATTAGCCTTTGAGGTCCATCGATAGGTCAATTTGATAAGTTTCTCCCTCAAAACATCGACTAAGAGAAGTATATGGACCTTTTCTCTTTTTATCTACTACCAACTTTCATTAAAACAAACTCAATCATTGCATGTTTTTGGAAATGCCTTCACAATTAGGTTTGATGAGTTTTTTTATGGAAAACTCGAGAGACAATATTGTCTTTTTAGGTTGTCTGTTGATAAAGTAAAATGCGTCAACTATCTGCTCCAGTTAAATCTAGTACATATTTGAGCTTAATTACAAGTCATACAATCAATACACATGTTCTACAACAAAGATCTATGGAGAGTTCTATCATTTTTTGAATCTTAGATCTTAGTTCATGACTTGATTTGATTTATCCATATCTAGGGTTTGTGATTTGGAGCAATTGGAGAGTGTCTATTTAATATAAAATAATCTTGATAGAAGCAATTGACACACATTAATGGAATGGTGGATTCATTACTAAAATATGGTATTGTAAACTTTGGAGTCAAAATTAAATGGTTGTAGTTGCCTCTAGCCTTACCTTACTTCAAAATACTTGTTCACAATTACCTCTATCCACAAATTGGTATTCATGTTGGTTATATTTACATATTGTATGCTTTCCATGATTGTATTTACTTATCTTATACATAATGCTGGATGTTTGTAATATTTTAACACATACTGCAATTTTTATTGGCTTGTAACCCTTGTTATTAGTACTTCATTTTGTCATGAAAAGTATAAGTTATAGCGAACATGATTGGGATCCCATGTTGTGCTTTGTTTGCATAGATCTTGGTGAACTTTTTCATTCATTTCCTTTGGAACACCAGAAACATTCATTACTCCTACACTAGTTCCTTCTAAATAATACCTCTCCATGTGAAATTCTACGTGAACTTTTATATATTACACATGTATTGTTTATAGACCATATCGGCTCTTCTTGTTCATATTTTATTCCTACTTGAGGTATTAGTCATAGACAATAAAGGATGAGCATGATGAGTAGACACGCAACTTGGATAGGTGGACTCCGTTGACTTGAACTCGGACTGTGTTAGCCAGCTCACAAGCTCTGCGGGCTTTTACTTCAAGATAGATCAAGTAACTAATACTTCCCTTTCTATATGATAAACTATATCTTACTGTTGAGTAGAACACAATTGATAACCAATTCTGTTTGGTATCTTCCAAGGTGCATATTGCTTTGGACTCCTTTACCACTTTTCTGTGAAGATATTAGTGTAATTGACTAACAAGGAAATCGTGAGATTTATGCTGTTTATCACAAACACAAGTAAAGATGGGGACCCACACTCATGTCTTCACAGCTTCTCTCAAACTAACAGCAGAGAACCGTATGTCGTCACCCCGGCAATCCAATATGGATTCTTATAGACATCAAGCTAAATGTATTCTAATAATCCAATGTAGATTCTTATATCCTCGACCAAGAACAAATCAACAAAATTTTACCCAGCAAGAACCTTGTAGCTAAATGTATCCCAAGGGTTGAAGCTTGAAGGCACCTCCTGTGACAACTGCATCCCAAAGCCCATGTGTTCCCTATTTTTCCCGGACAGGCCCTTACCATCCTAAAGCCCGTGTGTTCCTTATTGTTCCTTCGGTTGACCGTTAGAAGGTAATGTTGTTTGAAAAGATCTGAATCTTTTAATGCCATCACCTCCTCTTCGTCGTATTCCCCCTGTTGCAATACCACATTTTTATTTGCACAAAACACGGGAAAGAAAATGAACAGACTATATACTAAAATCAATCCCCCCTTTCTTATATTTCTCTTGCTCTATATGCAATTGTACATATTATGACACTCCTGTAATTTTTAGGCTTGGCTTATAACAAACGGAACGAGGCCTTCCTTTGAAGGGTGACCTCGGCCCCTAACACCTCATGGCCGCACACATGATGGTTCGTACAGATCATAGGAAACTCCGGACTGCTTCCGGCCCTTTTCGGTGTCTCTTTTGTAAGCTTCATGTTGTATCCTTGTAATTGGATCTTCTTTTTTCCTTACACTTTAATTCCACCATCCGCAGCTTCCGTGGCCTCGGAAGCATTGGCTTGCTCATCAAAATGAAAAAGGCCGTTGGGTCATGAAGCTCCACAAACGATGTCGGTCCTTACACACCCCACCATTGGTGGAGGAAGAGGGGTTCACATAGGCAAGTGCCCCCCTCAACTCTTGATTTTTTTTTTAAATAGTAGTAGTAAATGTTCCTTAACTCTACACATTTTTTAGTACTAGTAATAAATACAACCCTCAAATTTGGGCTTTTTTAAAATAGTAATACTAGATGTCCCATCTCAACTCCAATAACAACTTTGATCAACAATACTCTAAACAATTGACTAAAAAATATAACTCTAAAATGTACTCTATTCAATATTCATTCATTTCATAAAATTAAATTATTGACTAAAATAATCGTTACTGTTAAGTTTCCACAAAATGGATGAGAACGTGCATTAGATGCATATTATTTTTTTCAAGACAATGTTCAAACAAATGACTCAAACAAGGTAATCCAAAAATTATTGTCTCAATACACAATTCAAAAAAATTAAATTGTGTTAACTAGACTACATGCAACTATTTAGTTTTAACAAATTATGTGTGAGAAAATTCATTAAAAATACATTTTCTCAATATACTTGCATGAAAAGTGCGTAATATATAAACATTGAAAATATGGTATACTCGATTAGTAAGTAAATAATTTTTTAATGTGCTTTGTGGCAGTTAGAGTGAGTCCCGAATATGATTTAAATTAAGAAATATTTATATAATTTTTTTAGGATTTAGATACATTGTTAAACATATCGTAAAAGAAATCGCTATTTTATCCTTGTGTCAACACTTGTCATACCAAAAATTGTATTTTCAATATTGTTTAGAGTTTATTTTTTATTAATCATCATACCCTACACATCCTTGTAGTCCCAAGTCAGATGCATTCATTCGATGGTTTGATATCCTGATCTTGTGTCCATTGTTATGAACATCGAATGATCATTTATATTTTAGCAATTCGTTATTGTGACAATTACCAAACACTATCAAGATTATGATAAACTCACAACGTGATAATTAAATCCTTGTAAATTACTTTTAGTTGATTCAATTTTAATATTGACATCACCATAATATACTTAATGTAACAACTATCATAAACTAAACATATTGGTAAATTGTGTATTAGATATTTTACTATCTATTTGGTTATTAATATTGAATTTAGAGATATTGTAAATATAAACTCTCATCATATTAAATATGAACTACGTGTGATTGTGTTATTCACTTAATATGATTCGATCGTTACAGTCTTAAGACTATAAGATATGAAGAGATATTTATATACAATTGAGTGGCAATGAAGATGCTAGATTACCATAAAAAAGGAGTAGAATAGAAATTAACGTGGAGGAGATTTAAATGGATCTCGAGTTACAATCTAAATTATATGACTCTCATGTAAACAAAAGAGATAAAATTCAAAGGTCTTATCCATAAAAAGGCCACTTTGACTATATACTCATGAGTTTTCTCAAAATATGATTGATAATAAATTGTAAAGATTTAACAAGGTATGATTTTTTAAATTCTCAACATAGATAGAGTATAGCGTTTCTCAAAATGTTGTTTATTGTCCATGTTTTATATGAAAAACACAATGTTCATCAAATATATATCGGTCAATAAGATTAACATTGATGTTAATAGTGGCAACATCAACAGTAAAAATATTATTTTTTGATATAAATGTCAATAAAAATCATCGACTCAATGATAAGCGGTCAATAATTTTCCATAATGAAAAGGAAAGATTGGATACAATTGACAACAAAGTAACAGTGAAACGATTCCATAGAATGATAACTCGATTTAAATTGTGAGTAAAAAAATATATTTTTTATGAAATGTATTTGTATATCTAAATATTATAATTTGAGTGTGTTTTAGATATTAGTTGACAACTAATGACGTTATTGAATCTTTTCTTAAATTGTAGTTAATAATTAATTTTATTTGTAATCGTGTGCCCCCCCCCCCTTCAAAATTTGGCTGATTCCACCCTCGAACCCTTGCTGCTAGGTCCCACAATATAAACGAGCAGTGTTTCTTGCGTGGAAACACACTGCCAAGTCAGTACTCCGCGTTAAGATCCACATAGAAATTTTAGACGGCAACTCCAAATAACTAAACATATGTCCATCCAAATGCGTTTGAGAATACGGTGCGGCTGTGTACCTAAAGCAAAAGTGACTCAATAGCCAATTGACTTGTCAGCAAGATAAATATGAAGAAACAAATATCCTCGAATATTGGTACCCACACTCTTAACTCTAACTGTCCCAAAAATACTGTTCCATGCGGTGTTGATTTGGCGAGAGTCAATTTCTAATGTGATTTATATGCAACCATGTTTCAATATCATTAAATTGAAATAGTGAACGTGAAAACAACACAAGTCCTTTCCACGCATTTGAGGGCCTAATTTGTAATCTAAAAAACCCAAATGTTAAATTTGCATCCAACTCCTCCCACAATCTTTTATATATGGTCTTATTAGAAAAAATACTGAGAAATCTGTAATTTAAAAGTAAAAAGAATTACGACCCTTTTGGGACATATATCAACTAATTCGTAATTTAAATAAAGACATAAAATAATTGAATCTTAGTTCTCTTATGCCCTTTCATATATATAGTATATTGAAGTTTAAGCTTTAAAGAACCATCATTCAAGAAAAGACAAAACAAACTCGTCACTTATGTATAGCGAATCATTTTACCTGAAAAAAGTGTATATATTTAATAACCACACATCCGGTTGATTATTGTTCTCAAACGTGACAAACTAGATTACATCTAACCGGCCCCATTCAGCACCGAAAGAGGTGAGAACAACAACCTGGTGATCGTCGTTCAAGCGTCACGGTCACAATGGTTCCACATCGGATCCCACCCCGCGACCTGAAGGCAGTCAAAGAAAGCCAGCGGCAGCAGCAGATCGGCCAGGGAAATCCAGAGCTTTTGCTTCTCTTGTGGAGGACTTGGCAGTTCAGCTACTGGTGTCTAAGGTGGAGATTCGTTTCTTCTCCCTTTCGAACATACAAAACCCTCGGCGTACGGTAAAGAAGGATAAGCCTCCGCATGTGGCGACGTGCGTAAGCGATCGGCTTAGCTATGCCTTGCTTTCTGCTGGTTGGATGGAAACCTCTCGGATTCGTAGCGTCGACAGTGACAGAAAAAAGAAGGGAGGTCGTTTTGTGACTGAACCTCCCTCTGGGCAAGCATCGGATGTGTTCAAGCTCTGCTGCCCGGCTTACCTTGCTTAGATAATTCAATAAAGTACTATGTATGCATAGAACCGTGACAACTTGCTGTGGTTGACGTCAATTTTTCACAAACCTCATGTGATTTCATTTTAAATTAATTTTATGCCCTGTAAATTATGTCCATGTCAGTTTTGACGAGGTTTCGTCCATTTGAGCTCCCAAATTAAGCATATGCCAGTCAATCAGGCATGTGCCATTTTGATTAAATAAATAAGGGGGAACACCGTTAATTTGTTTTCTCTCCGCAAGTGGGATTGGGTAAACTTGAGAGAGAGAGAGAGAGAGAGAGAGAGAGAGAGAGAGAGAGAGAGAGAGAGAGAGAGAGAGATTTATGCCCCACTTCGGCTTATTGGATAGTTTCCTATAAAAACATGCAATATAATCGTGAGCTAGAACGACAATCACCAAATGCGATTACAAGTTATTCAATAATGGAGTAAATGTCTACATTATATAGGCCCATTGGGGGCGCTAACCAGGGCGACGGCCAGGGGCCCAACAAAGAGGGGGCCCATAATTTTATTTTTTAAAACATCTCTTGTTGTTATGAAATCTCATTTTGTGCCGTTTGCGACTTCCGCTAATCCTTCGGCAGTTACGCTCCCCGCTCCCGTTCGTTCCGTTTGTTCATGTTCGGCAGACTCAGCTGCAGCGGCAGCGCTGCTCCTCCGCAAAAGTCCACAACACCTCTTGCAATTGTGCATGTTCGACGCCTCCTGTTATCTTTGTCCGCAAACTCCGTTGCTCCTGCTCCGTAGACGTCCATGAGGACCACGACACCTTTTGCTTCTGTGCTGGTGCAACTGTCGTCAAATTTTTCACCGACAACCACATGTGTGGGGTGAGAACCGAGAAGGATCCCTACTCTTCCCCCTAAAAGGCCATCCATACCGGACAATCCAGAATTGGCAGCGGAGGTTGACGTGTTATATATAATTCTGGCTTGATCCTGGCGTCTTACACTGCAGACTTCGCTAGCTAAGACCCCAATTAGTTCGCTGTAAGTGGACTGAAAATCTCTTCGCTCATTCTTACCCTAGTTGCCGACTCACATGCATTCTTACTCGATGACAAATTGCTATTATCTTTCATAACTTGTTGCCGTTGTATACGAATTATTTTTCCAGTCTTCTTTTGAATGTATAATTGAGAAAGACTCCTTCACAGTTCTAAAATCTATCGCATATGCATCCAGGTGATGGGGAGTAGTTGTTAGATGGATTAAATTAATACGACTACTATCAAACGTCTACTGACATTGAACAATCTATTTGTACATGACTGTACAAATCTAGAGGTAAAATAGTACTCTACATTTATTCTATTGAATGTGTTTCTTCTAGAAAACATGATAGAAATATATATAAGAAATAAGAACGCAGAGACTGAACCAGATAGAACAACTTCTGTTAAAAACTCAATTATTAAATCAGTCATTTGAACTCAATTTCCAGGAACTGGACTTCAGTTTCATAATTATATCTTCCTTAAAAACTCTAGTTACAACAAACCAACAGGAGCCACAATATACAAAATTATTGATCAATGATTGTAACGTACTCGGTCACTAGGTTGTGATTTGGTTTTAAATATCACATTCTACTAGTCTGTCTCTTTCAGCTGTGTGTATTGAAATTAATTAATCAGAACGTGTTGCTGTTAGAAAATAAATATTTTTTTCTCATATTCACTTTAAATTTATGTTTCATGTTTGAATACATCCAAACCAACTAAAAAAATATATTTTAGTTGTTATTCTTGTTACGTGTTTTTTTTAAATGATGTTACAACAATACTATATGAATTTTTAAAATGACACAATAAACTCATCACCAATATTTTACTTTGGTTGTCTTTTATGTTTGGCATGTGCTTTACTCAACATGCCTCTGAAAAAATATCTATCTGAAAGTGAGAAAAGAAGAAAGAAGAAGGAAGATGAACAAAATCTAGTTACTCAGAAAGGTGCGCTTGATAAATTTATTTCCATTATCCCACGAACTTCTAAAGATGTTGATAATCCTGACCAATCTAATGAAAAAGTGAAAGATGATGATCATGTTACTATAGAAGTCGAAAATGTAATTGGGAATGAAAATGTTGATAAGGTTGAGAACGATACTGACGTCACTGATTTAAATGTTGGCAACTTAGACGGTGTGGAACAACTCCCCCCTCCTTTTGATATTTATGATCCCTTAAATTGGGATAATATTGACAACAAAGTTAGGGATATTTTAGTTGAAAAAGGCCCTAAAAGAGAACTAAATCTTATGTTTCCTTTAGATGACATTAAGAAGCACTTCTCGTATGCTTATTGTTCTCAAAAATTGAGCAATGAAGAGACTCGTGATAGGAAGTGGCTAGTTTACTCAAAATATGTTGATAAAATTTATTATATTTGTAGTAAGTTATTCAAGTTTGAGAACAATAAAAGTACACTAGCTCGTAATGCGTTCAAAGACTGGAAACATGTTAGTGAGAGACTCAAAGAGCATGAGAATAGCATCGAGTATCTCATTAATATGAGCACTTGGCATGAATTAAAAGCAAGATTTAGCAATGAGCAAACTGTTGATAAAGAATTGCAGAAAGAAATTTTAAAGGAGAAAGAGCGTTGGAGATAAGTTTTATTAAGAATAGTGTTTGTCATTAAGTGTCTTACTAAATGTAATTTGGCCTTTCGAGGATCAAATGACAAACTTTTCCAAGATAGAATGGAAACTTTTTGGAGATAATTGAAATGCTTGCAAAATTTGATTTGGTAATGCAAGATCATGTTTGACGCTTTTAGAATCATGAGATTCACCATCATTATCTTGCCCATTCAATTCAAAATGAGTTGATATCTCTTTTATCCCACAATTATAAGAGTTCTATATTGAACATCATTAGAGGGGCTAAATATTTCTCCATAATTCTTGATTGTACTCCTGATGCGAGCCATCAAGAACAAATGACTCTCATTGTACGATGCGTGAACATGTCTGGTCAAAAAATAAAAATAGAGGAGTTCTTTTTAGAGTTTCTAAAAGTTGATGATACAACATGATCGAGAATTTTTAGTGAACTTGTAAATGCTCTTGAGTCTCTTGATCTTAATATGGAGGACGTGAGAGGTCAAGGTTATGACAACAGTTCTCATATGAAGGGAAAACACCAAGGTGTGCAAAAGTGGTTACTCGAGGTAAATCCCAGAGCGTTATATATGCCTGGTGCTTGTCATAGTCGTAATCTCACTATTAGTGATAGGGCTCATTCTTGTGTTCCTGCTGTTTCTTTTTTAGGAATTATACAACGCATATATTCATTATTTGCAAGTTCTCTGAAAAGGTGGAAGTGTTTGCTTGACAATGTCTCAGGTTTGACTATTAAATCATTGTCTAATACTCATTGGGAGAGTCATATTAAAAGTGTCAAAGCTATTAAATTTCAAGCTCCTCAAATCAGGTTGGCTCTATTGGAATCATCCAAGTCTCGTGATGATGCTAAGACACAAAGTGAAGGAAATAGTCTGGTTTACTCGATCGAGAGTTTTGAATTTTTGTTGGGTATTATTATTTGGCATGATATTTTATATATTTTTAATATAGTAAGAAGAAGTTGTAATCCAAATTTGTTTGCATTGATGCTATTGTTAAGTTATTGAAAGATATGGTGTCTTTTATTGAGAAATACAGAGATGAAGGATTTTCTTCTAGTATTGTTATTGCTACTGAGATTGCCTTTGAGATGAATACTAAGCCAACTTTTCAAATTAAGCGTCACATTGTTAGGAAAATAAAATTGGATGAGAATGATGATGACGATGATATTATTCAATCAAAGAAAGAGTCTTTTCGAGTGAATTACTTTCTAGTGGTTGTGGATATGGCAATTTCTTCTTTGAAGGAAAGATTTGAGCAAGTGAAGATATTTGAAGATACTTTTGGATTCCTATATAACTCAGAGATTTTGAAATCATTGTATGAAGCTACCCTAAAGGCATGTTGCACTAAGTTTCATGCTACTTTTTCTCATGAAAGTTCATCATACATAAACTTGAATGACTTTTTTTCCAAGTTAAAAGTATTGCAGGTGAATTTGCCAAAAGAGAAAAAGTTAGCTATTGAAGTTCTTAAATTTGTGAAAGATGCAAATTGTTTCTGTGACATCCCGCTAGCACAGAGATAATGAAAAGCCACGCAAAAATGTGTGAAACCATCATAAACATCGTATTACCAAAAACACGGGTTAATTAAAACCGATTGCAAAAAGTAGATAAGAAAGAAATTATTACAACCATATCATCATCCTATAAAGAAACTTACTATAAAAATATACATCAACTTGATACATGTTCACTGTTCATAGGATCCAGTTGTCACTTATCCATAAAGGATGCATCACCTGTTTATATACAAAACAGACCTAGCCAGGTCAATAATAGGATAAGAAAGCCATATAAACTATACATCGTGAAACCTCAACAAAACACCTCCAAGGACATGAAAGTATAGGGATGACTCTAGGACTCTACTACAAAACATCCAACAATAGCAGCTGTGATAACCCAGATTTTAGGGTTTTGACACCACATATAGAATCAGAAGATCATGAATGATTATTAGATATAATTTAGTTCAATTACAATGAATATCATTTTATTCACCGATTTGGGTACTTATGATGCCAAAAGTTCTAGTTAGTATTCACATCAAACTCATTTGGCCAATTAATGAGCCTTGAGGTATGTTAGTATTGTAGCAAGTGTTTTAGACTCGTAAGATCAAGATTTGATGATTATATGAATTGAGTTCAAGCTTTATACACCTATTCATAGGTTGTTTGAAAAATTCTTTTACATGAGGGACCTTGAGGTGTGGTCATGTCAAATTGTACAAGTTGAGCTTATTTGACTAAGAGTTGATGAATAATATGATTGTAACCAAGGTTTATGCAGTTATTTATGAGGTGATTCAAGGAATAAAGTTAGATGACCAAATGTGGCAGTTTCGGCCCAAATCATAGGTAAGATGTGTGGCTTTTTCCCCAGCCTTGGGATGCTCTAGATAGATCAGGTGAGGAGATACCTCCTAGCTCTTGCTGAACCGGAATGGTGAGTACCCTATATCCACACCACACGTCATCCCTTATCATGTGGATCATGGGAGAAACAACCTTCCCAAGCAGTTTAGCTAGATCCGTAGTACCAGGAGCTTTCCAAGGAACTGTTAAACATGCTTTTGATCGCAAGCATATCAAGAGCTCCCCTCTCCCCTTGCGTCTTCTCTATTTACCAGAAGAGAACCACACGACCTATGATAAAACCCAATTACAACCTCTATACATTCTTGGATCAGGTGAGGGCGTGTAATGGGAAGCTCCAACCTTTATCAATGACAGATATATATGGGAGTTGAGGAGGATTTCTCCATCTGTGAGGAGGTCCTGCAAGCTTCTTCGGCATGTGTGGAAGCGCTCCCATGGCGAACTGAGGGCATGCTTGGATAACGTGAAGGAGAGGAGGGAGTTCAAACTAGTTGAAAGAGAAGAAACCTACCCCAATCGCCTGACCTATGCCAAGTTTGGGAGAGTCGTTCCTCTAACAGGAGACGTTGGCATTCTCCCTATGCCATGATGCTCACATACGATAGGGGATGGAGAAGGCGACCTCATAGGATGCCTCGGCGTGGTCTCTTGCCGCAGCAGCGCATGACCGACACCTGCAGATCTTGGGGACACACACAAGAACACCGGGATCGCGACTCTGGGGGTTCCCAAATCAGATCCAGCCCACACGGCGGCGCCCTGACTTGGTCTCCGTACGAGCTATCGCAGAGGTCTTGAGGGTGTCAGAAGTCAGAGAGGAAGAGAACTTTGAGATGGGTATCTTACAGTGATTGTGCCCTTACAAGCTGAAGCAGAGAGACCATCACGAATGGGGACTGCTTGATGTTGGGGCGATCTTGATGGAGGTGGATGCCACCTTGGCAAGCGGCGGAGAGGGTAGAACCCTCTTTGGCCACCGGATCCAAGACTCTGTGGGACTGCATGATCATGCTGGAGCCAGGCCTCACGGCGGCGTTCTCGCATGGGACGGCCACACATACGGTGGTAGATCGCGTTTGATAACGCGATGAGAAAGATAGAAGACCGAGTAAACGTCGGGTGCCGAATCAGGATGCCTGTAGAGACCTGACCAAGTTGTGGTTGAGGCTCTTTTATAGAGAGACGCGGCGTAACTGTAGCCACATGATCTTGGAGATCCGATGGCCCAACGATCTCAAATAGGTAAATCAATTTCTAATTTCCCGCACATAGACTCAACTTAGAAAAATCATTAAAAATAGTTCCTATGTCCAAATAATTACCCAAAAATATCCCTGGACTCAGAATACTGCCTACTTTATTATAGGACCCTTAGATCAGCCCTTTGAAGCAGTAATGTTCATGGTTTTTGAACTAGTAGATGATGCTTCTATTTGTAGGGTTAGTTTACTAGAATAATTAGCATATCATGGAATTTAAATCTGAGAAAAATATTATTGAACCTTAATATTATCTGGAGACATTTAGTTGACCCTGATTTGAAATATATTTCTTAATATTAGGTCTTTTGGTATTAAAATATAATTAGGTGCTTGTAGCCTCATATTAATTCTAGAGAATAGACCAATCATCAGGAAAATACGAATTTTGGACCAGAGCTCTAAAATGACCTCATGACCATTAGAAAAATATCAAATACCATCCCAAGATCAGATGAAATCTAGGTTTGACCAAACCCTAATTTTGGACCTAAATACCATTAATTATGGTGAACCTTCTATTAATGATTATTAATTATTCTTATTGAGGTCATGGACAAAGTTCTAGATGATCATGGATGTATAATGAATCTATGAACTCAGGTACGTGGGATTTATTAAGTATAAGACTAGTTTTTTGGTTGCCTATGATATGTAATATCTTGAATGCTCGTATTTGGATATGATTGCTTGAGTATGATGGGTTGTAGCTACTAGAGCACATAGCCTGGTGTGGATGTATGTTGCCTAACATGGATGTATGATTCCTTGGCCCATGTTAGATGTATGATGATACTATATTGCCCACACTAGATGTAAGTAAAGTGCAAGTATGTGTAGTACAACCACATCAAAGTGAATGCAATAAAAGGAATGTTTACCTGATTATTTATTTAAACAATGTTTTCTTTTAATCTTTATTTCTCAAGTTATTTCAATTATGCAAACATATTAGTAGGTATCTTTCTACCCACGTGCACAACACCTTGTGTGTTGATTCGTTGTTTCACGTATGTTTTAGGTTCAGAGCTAGTGTGGGATAAAAGAAAGGAAGTGAGCAGTTGTCCAGGTTGTACCTATTGTGTTAAGATCCTGTTAGCATACATGTTATTAGACTTGTAAATCTTCTTTCAATATGTAAATTTAATTCATGTTGTAATATAAATATATTGAATGTTGAGAATGTTATGGTGTATGCATCATAGTTGAAGGTTCATGTATGCAAATTGCTTTCGCAACACTCTCTGAAACAATTAGCTAACGTTTTCAGATTTGGTCTTCTCATGTCCATGGGGTTTTGAGAAGGTGAAAATCCGGGGACATTACAGTTGGTATCAGAGCATGAACAATAGCTACACCTAGCAATTGCTCCCCATGAAACATAAAACTAAATTCCACCTCTCACATTAAATCTTAGAAACTTAGTAAGTTGTTCTATAGGAATAAGGTTTGACTTAGCCTCTAAGTTAGAACCTAGATGTTTGAGAATTAGGTTTAGACAAGTGTGAGAAACCCTTTCCATATAGAGTTCATATGTATTGGGTAGCTACACTAGTCTACACCATGTTCTCACCATTTCATTAGATTACATGACACTAGACTATCTACTGTGTGTGGGACACTCAGTTTTGCTGATTTGGTTTTGTTTTCCAATCGGCTCGAGCCTCGACAGTTTTCTCTGACGTATTTTTTCTCGGAGGAAAACTATATAATATTTTATTTAATATATGTAACTATAAAATGTGTCCCTCACACTGGAGAGTAGTTAGTGTTCATGCAATCTAACTGAAAGGGAGTGACATCAGTCTAGAAGAGAGAGTAGTCTAGATTAGATGTCTAGATCCTTATCAAGATATGTGATACATGGAGTGGATGATAGAGTGATAGTTGAAATAAGCATGTGCAATCTTATGTAAGTTTGATCTCTGATAGTATAAGTTTCCTTATAAAGGTTTAAATTGTATACTAGTTGAATCCAATTTTGGAGAGTTTAAGCAAAATCTTGATGATGAAAGTACATTCCCTTTTCCTACTTAAGATAAGCTAAGTTAAGATAGAGATGAGTGTGCATGAGCCTCAAGCTCTTATACAAGGAGGATGTCTAGTGGTAGGATGAGATATGTGGTGAACTCTAGAGAGATTAAGACCCACAGGGAGAAGGTCATAGGACCTAGCCTCCAATATATGAGATATGTGTTAAAAAAATGTCCTACACTAGATTACTCTTGAGTGTTGAGTTGAGTCCTTATGCATGATTCAAATCTATATGTGAGAATTGGGTAAAAGAAAAGGATGGGTAGATGACCCATATGATAAAATCAATCCTTTGGCTGAGTTAGGTCCTAGATGGAGTGACATATTTTGTAAATCTCATCATTAGTTGCAAGTGAGGTAATATATGAACTCTAGTTATGAGAGTATGATGCTTTATGCAAAAGATACTAAAAAATACAATTCTCCCTTCTTCTTCTCTTTCTTAATATATGATGATAGAAACCTCACTTGAGCTATATAGATGATTTATATATGAGGAGTCACTCGTATAGGCTTGACCTATTCTATATTTTTCCCCCTATATCATACATGTAGCACCCAAGATTGAAATCATTATAAGTTTGACAATAAAATATTTCTTTCCATTCATATGAAACATGAAAGATATGATGTTGAGATCATGGGATAAACTTACTATATTCTCTTTTTCCCTTCACATAATACATGCAAGACATAAAAAGTTGAATTCATGAACTTGATATAAAGATATTTTTGGATCATGGGATATATGATTAGAAATATAGTTTGTAACTTTGATCCTTCTCAATATATTCTTCTAAGTTGAGTATGCATATCACACCATAGGGTGAAACCCTAATGGTCAAACATGTTACGTAAGCCCTTCTTAAGTAGAAAAATTCTAATATCAAGGATGAAGATAAATCTCCTCTAATCCTGAAATCATTGTAAGATGTTAATGATGTTAGATTTGAACGATCTGAATACCATGGCATATAAATGAATTCCTCTTGAACTTTAAAAGTATGAACAAAACATGTACCCTTAGGGGTGATGTAATCCTAAGATATCATAATGTCATGTTATTGCTAAGACATTAAATGATGCTTCAACCTATAAGGTGGGGTGGGTACACCGTACATGCTTAAATATCCTAAGATGACAACTTAGGATGAATATAGAATAATGATACTCTTGGCACTTAGAAATGGTGGCCTAGAGGCATCCACAACTCCTTGATATCAGCTTAAGAATGAGACTAGTTAAATTTTGAGGTCGAAATTCCATTTAAGGTGGGTGAATGTGATAACCCAGATTTTAGGGTTTTGACACCACATATAGAATCAGAAGATCATGAATGAATATTAGATATAATTTAGTTCAATTACAATGAATATCATTTTATTCACCGATTTGGGTACTTATGATGCCAAAAGTTCTAGTTAGTATTCACATCAAACTCATGTGGCCAATTAATGAGCCTTGAGGTATGTTAGTATCGTACCAAGTGTTTTAGACTTGTAAGATCAAGATTTGATGATTATATGAATTGAGTTCAAGCTTTATACACCTATTCATAGGTTGTTTGAAAAATTCTTTTACATGAGGGACCTTGAGGTGTGGTCATGTCAAATTGTGCAAGTTGAGCTTATTTGACTAAGAGTTGATGAATAATATGATTGTAACCAAGGTTTATGCAGTTATTCATGAGCTGATTCAGGGAATTAAGTTAGATGACCAAATGTGGCGGTTTCGGCCGAAATCATAGGTAAGATGTGTGGCTTTTTCCCCAGCCTTACAAGCTGGGTATCTTACAGTGACTGCGCCCTTACAAGCTGAAGTAGAGAGACCATCACGAATGGGGACTGCTTGATATTGGGGCAATCTTGATGGAGGTGGATGCCACCTTGGCGAGCGACGGAGAGGGTAGAACCCTATTTGGCCACCGGAGCCAAGACTCTGCGGGGCTGCACGATCATGCTGGAGCCAGGCCTCACGGCGGTGCTCTCGCATGGGACGGCCGCGCGGACAGTGGTAGATCGTGATTGATAACGCGATGAGAAAGATAGAAGACCGAGTAAACGTCGGCTGCCGGATCAGGATGCCTTCAGATGCCTGCTGAGACCTGACCAAGTTGTGGTTGGGGCTCTTTTACAGAGAGATGTGGCGTAACTATAGCCACTTGATCTTGGAGATCTTACGGCCTAACGATCTCAAATAGGTGGATCAATTTCTAATTCCCTGCACATAGACTCAACTTAGAAAAATCATTAAAAATAGCTCCTATGTCCAAATAATTACCCAAAAATATCCCTGGACTCAGAATAATGCCTACTTTATTATAGGACCCTTAGATCAGCCCTTTGAAGCAGTAATGTTCATGGTTTTTGAACTAGTAGATGATGCTTCTTTTTATAGGGTTAGTTTACTAGAATAATTAGCATATCATGGAATTTAAATCTGAGAAAAATATTACTGAACCTTAATATTATCTGGAGACATTTAGTTGACCCTGATTTGAAATATATTTTTCAATATTAGGTCTTTTGGTATTAAAATATAATTAGGTGCTTGTAGCCTCATATTAATTCTAGAGAATAGACCAATCATCAGGAAAATACGAATTTTGGACCAGAGCTCTAAAATGACCTCATGACCATTAGAAAAATATCAGATACCATCCCAAGATCAGATGAAATCTAGGTTGGACCAAACCCTAATTTTGGACCTAAATACCATTAATTATGGTGAACCTTCTATTAATGATTATTAATTATTATTATTGAGGTCATGGACAAAGTTCTAGATGATCATGGATGTATAATGAATCTATGAACTCAGGTACGTGGGATTTATTAAGTATAAGACTAGTTTTCTGGTTGCCTATGATATGTGATATCTTGAATGCTCGTATTTGGATATGATTGCTTGGTTGAACTAGTATGAGTTATACTTCGCCAAATCTAATAGAACATAAATGAGTATGATGGGTTGTAGCTACTAGAGCACATAGCCTTGTGTGGATGTATGTTGCCTAACATGGATGTATGATTCCTTGGCCCATGTTAGATGTATGATGATACTATATTTCCCACACTAGATGTAAGTCAAGTGCAAGTATGTGTAGTACAACCACATCAAAGTGAATACAATAAAAGGAATGTTTACCTGATTATCTCTTTAAACAATGTTTTCTTTTAATCTTTCTTTCTCAAGTTATTTCAATTATGCAAACATATTAGTAGGTATCTTTCTACCCATGTGCACAACACCTTGTGTGTTGATTCGTTGTTTCACGTATGTTTTAGGTTTAGAGCTAGCGTGGGATAAAAGAAAGGAAGTGAGCAGTTGTCCAGGTTGTACCTATTGTGTTAAGATCCTGTTAGCATACATGTTATTAGACTTGTAAATCTTCTTTCAATATGTAAATTTAATTCATGTTGTAATATAAATATATTGAATGTTGAGAATGGTATGGTGTATGCATCATAGTTGAATGTTCATGTATGCAAATTGCTTCTGCAACGCACTCTAAAATAATTAGCTAATGTTTTCAGATTTGGTCTTCTCATCTCCTTGGGGTTTTGAGAAGGTGAAAATTCGGGGACGTTACAGCAGCAACATACCCAACCTTGCTTTCTACTATTCTTCTTACTTCTCAGTCGCAACCTCACAACCACCACCACGTCTAGCTCGATCACCTAAAAAGTTATAAACCAATGGGGTGAGACACACAAACCTAATGAGAAACATAACCCCCGTTGAAACTATAAAACATCAAAGAAGAGCTAGAACAGATAGAATAGGTAACTGATTATTAGTAGATCATATATGAGCATCATACAGAGTAGAACTAACCTGTTACAACATCTTACTGAGATATCCGGGAGACATACAACCAGATATTTCTTATGGAACATGATTGATAAGATAACATGTATAAGAACTTATCATAAGATATGAGGAACACATAATTAACTTCAAACTAGAGCAACTATACAAGCAAGGCCTCAACCGATGTTTCATGTTTTGCCCTAAGCAATATATATACTATTCGGCTAGATTACAATTTATTATGCCCTAAGGAAGTGAGTCGTACCACTTAGATCGAAACCGACCACCGCTTGGTCGCAATCAATTTCTATACAAGGTCGATGGGAGAGTCAGATTCCACGACCTCACTTCCCTTGTGGTCAGTTCACGAGAACCAACAAGCAGGACCGCAGTCTCATGCTTATGTTGCCTCAACCACACAGGGTCAGGCTACCCTATGCCTAGCCCACCTTGGTACAGGTATCAACGCTAGAAAACCGGGCCACAGGCTTGTTCACTGTGCTCCATCATCACTGAGCCATGGACCTAAAACCGTGCTCTAAACATGCACTACTACTTAGGGCATAGGCGCACCCCGCATATTCAACAATATGCATTCTAGGTTACCCACTGGAGAACCTGTTTCACCATCACTAAACTCCTGATGATGATGGATCACGGCAAACTACATGAAAGGTTCATCTGTAATTAATTAACATATTTTAAAAGGATTGCAAATTTCAACCAAGTTATGTAACATGCAACTATAACAAGAATGAATAAACATAAACCTCATTATCTTGTGTTACATTGTCACCGAGGTCTTCAGTGCCATCGACATCATCTTGATCCATCACAAGGATCCAACATCACATGTCACCACTTGGCCTCTTGCCAATCATCAAGATCCATCTCAAGGATCAACATCACAGGGACTCAATCTCATCATCGAGGCACACATTGCCATTCCATGGGTAACACCCATCATACATCATTGGGTTCATCACAACCCTTGATATTCCACATCATGTCATTATTATGCCATCGTCATGGCCTCATGTTACAAATGTTACCTGCATGGTTAGTGAAATCACAAAGGAGCAATGATACTTGTACAAGGAACATTTACAACTACTTACTTTATTATGAGAGTTAACCATGCAACATAGATGAGTATATCAAAGCATAGCATTCTTATATATATCAAGCATAACAGCTACATGTACTAAAGTGTAACCAACATCAGGTTACTAACCGAACACAAGATACAACCCTCACTAAAGGTATATCAGACAAGGGACAACCCACACCAAAGGTATGATGTTTCTCACCAAAGAGTGTGACGCCCGACACTATATCGGTTAAGCATGCAACTAACCACTACTTACCGTATCAGCCAACTCTATTGGCCAACACCCATACCGGGAAAGGCACAAGCCAGCTGTTATCATGCAACAACATAGCGAGCAACCTATAACGCCCAAACGTGCAATGCAATGTCATGTTGGGTAAGAACCTAACGTGCAACGTCCGTGATGGGAAACGCTACAGCAACACCAAGCAGCACATCAAAACAAAGTGTCAGGCAACACCATCCAAGAGAATGTCATGCAAGGCACCAACAGGCCCAAATGCCCAACACAACCCCGTGTCGAGGGAACACCACTTCAGCCATCTACTGTATCGCCCAACCCTATTTCATGGGGAAGAGAGGGATATCGGGTAGCACTACCCATCATGGGTATCGTGCAAGGTAAAACCATATCGCCCAACACAAGGGTCAGCACACTATCTGGGGTTCATATCGATCAAAGGGGTCAACAAGACACCCACCTAACATATCATCCAAGCCCCACCCTAGGACGGGGATATCGGTTTAGTAAGGGTGTCAGGTTACACCTCATCTCGGGTTGGATTTCTTCAACCTCAAAACCACCACCAAACCCTAAATGATCAAGGGAGTTGGCACACCTCTCAAAAACTTAGTGAGAGGGGTTTTGCACAACCACTATCACATATCGGGCAGATGGGTCATCACCATATCGTCCATCCCACATCTAGGTCAAACGCAAACCCTAGGCTCACCCTTTCAAATCCATGGTAAGGGAGCAGTATTGGTCAAGCACTAGAGTGTAGACTCACCTATCAATAACTAAGGGAGAGAGGGGTTTTGCCCACACATCTAAAGCTTAAGCTCACCTCTCAAGACCAAGGAAAGAAAGGAGGTCTTTCCCCAAGAACTTACCAACAAAGGCATATCGTGCAACTAGGGTAGGACAACCCTCTAACGGCAAAGCCAACCAATGTATCCCCCAACACCATAGGCTCACCTCTTCAAGTACAAGGAGAGAGGGGTATTGCCTCATGGGAACACTACACACACCTTTGAACTAAGGAACCCTCAGATCACCTCTCAACTTAAAGTGAGAGAGGGGTTTTGCTCAAGATCCCCTAACCCAAAGGGTAGGCCGACACAAAGGGAAATTGACACTCTACATATCGTCTGGCAAGATCCAGGGCACATAACGGGCATCAACATAACCGACTAAAACAAGAAGCATTACTAAAAATATATGTAAGGCAGATCAAGATAAAATAGTAATGCAACATGTAAATTAGGTAGTATAGTTAGGGTTAGGAGTTATGTAACCCGCCTTAAGCACAACTCCAAGCTCCAAGCTTCGACCACCAACAAGAGAAGAAAAGCATAAGGATGTATCGACCACCACTAAGGAGAAAGCAGCAACAACAGCAGCTATATTGGCCACCTCCTCTCCTTCCTTCTTCTCATTTTTGGCCAGAAAGGGAGAGTAAATGACTAAGGGGCAAAGAGATCCCAAGCAAGAGAAAAGAGAGAGATATATAGAAGAGGGTAAAGGGTAGGAACAAGCAGTGTGTCGTCATCCCTAAGAATACTTGTCCATAGCCTTTGCCACCTTGCTAGCAACAAGCACCAAGTGTCCATAAGGGTTGAAACAAACGATGCTAGGTGGAGGGGTGGGTGTCACCCAAAATGGAAGCCCGTCACACCCACCATCACCTTCGGGCCGATACGCCTCCCTTGCCCGACACACCATGGCTGACACAAGGCACCAAGCTCTCCCTTTCCTAACACACCAAGCAAGGAGGAAGGACTTCAAGCCCAATCTTAAGCAAGCTCAAATGAAGCCCAAAACAACTCAAGCAAGGCACCCAACCCATCCTCTCAACCCTAGAGGATGCAAGGAGAGAGAAAGATATCTCTCAAGGTGACAAACTTGCACACCGACCCTAGAACTTGGGTAATTTGCAAGCTGCACCTCAACCTCTCAACATAGCACAAACAAACCCTAATCACAACTCAGGTGATTAGGCAAGTGATGCGACGATTTTGAGTCGCATTTATAGACTTGTTTTACTTGCGTTTTATGTGTTTATTGGTCACTTTGGTTGTTAATATTGCATACTTCACTTACTTTAGTCTATGATCCTTCTTAGTGTCAAATATCTCTTATTTTATCATTTTGAGCATAAATGATTATAATTATAGGTTTTATCTCGGCTGATTTGGTTTTGTTGTGTAATTTTAGGAAAAATGCATATCTGCAGCTGTCGATACCATCGACATCAGTCGATACTATCAACACAGCCATAGGAAGGCAGCCGCAAGGAGCAACGCAGAGTCAATACCATCGACTGGGAAGTCGATGGTAGCGAGTTACCATCAGGTTGTCAGTGACCATCCAATCAATACTATCGACCCGAAAGTCGATACTATCAACACTTATAGCTTTAGCGATGGAAAAGGGATAAAACCAACGCCTAAGGGTGTCGATACCATCGACCCACGTCGATGGTATCGAGTCAGCATCAGGCGGGATGACAGAAAAGAAAGAAGGCTTACCGATATCGCGAGGGGTCGATACCATCGACCCGCGTTTATGGTATCGACACCGTCAGATCAGAGTTTGCTTCAGATCGACCCGAATTCAATGGCTGTGACATTTTTGGCGACCTAACTCGATGTTAATACCTAATGACGGTGGCCAGGAGTCATCTATCACGTCATTAGCCTTTGCACACGTCTCGAGAAGGTGTGGAGAGAAGAACGGAGCCCAGAAGCACACCCTAACCATTCCGGAAGTCGAAGAAGACGTTCTCCACCGCCGAAAGGTTGTAGATCGCACACTCTACACCGGGGAACGATTAGATCTTCTCCGTTCAGGGGTTTCATCACTTGATCCACGTTTTTATCCATGTTTCCCCTTTCTTCAATCATGTCTTGCTCTGAGATGAACATGCGGGGCTAATCCCCTTTATCTTTAGGACCGGGATTAGCCCGGGGAAGCATTGTATGACATTTTTATCACAGTAATTCATAATTTGTCTTTTCAATCCGTGGTATGATTTCATTTTATCAATTATATTGTTATGCTTGATCACCATAATGATAAACAAATGCCCTTAATTACTTTGAAAGAAGAATTAACGGTTGAAAAGAGACGAAATTCACATTAATTAACAAATCCCTTGAACAAGGTGATGTACGGTTAATGGTGGAAACCCAGAGGTTGATTCTAATGCACCTAGTTTAGGGTATAGGTTACTATGACGGTGGAATCGACCTAGACTTAGGTAGTGAATTGTATCACGACAGTGAACAATTCTGACTACAGGCCACTACCAAGATTGAGAGGTGAATCTGATTAACTATGTGGAAATTCATACAATGAAAACTCACGGTGAAACCACAATCCTAAAGATCTCCATTTGAATTGATTAAACTAAACACTTAATCGATTTCTTTGTTTTATTTTATTTTCTTTTAATTTTTAACAACTCTCATAACCTTTTAATTGGCCTAGCTGATTGTGAGTAGTTAGTAGTAGTCTACCGATAAGTCAGTGTCCCTGAGTTCGACTTGGGCCTCATAAAGGCCTATACCACATTGACGCGTACACTTGCGTTATACACACGATAAAATCATGTCAAGTTTTTGGTGCCGTTGCCGGGGACACGAGAAATTGTCGGCACTACGAGTGCTGCAAGCGGCCACTCTGGGCCACATTTTTATTTTATTATTTTATTATCATTTTTGAAATTCATAGTTTATCATTCATATTTAGAAATCGTCTAGCATGGTACTGAACCTAAATTATTATTTTACAGGTACCAGTGCATGGTGAGGATGCGTAGCATAGACTACATGCAGCCATCACCAGAGGTTCCACTGTTGGGACCAGACGTCGAGGAGAACAACATTCAAAACTGACCCAAAGATATAGATTCAGAATCTGGACCAGAAGCTATGGCTGAGGAACAGACAATTTGGGAGAAGATTAAGGCGTCTTCTACATCTTCGTCTAAAGGGTCGATCAAGAGGCAAGCTATCAACATTCCCAACTATAAGATCGATCCAGGCCTAATAAATTTGGTCAAATCAAATGCATTTCACGGGCTTAAAAATGAAGACCCGGTGACTCACATTAGCCAGTTCGTGGAGAACTATGACATGATCAAGATAGATAGGTTTCCACATGAGACTTTGTACTTGAAGCTGTTCCCTAGCTCTCTGGCAGGAAATGCATGAGAGTGGCTACATAATCTTGATGATGAGTATGTGGAATCGTGGGATCATATGGTCGAGGTGTTCTTCGAGAGATTCTTTCCACCCGAGAAGACCAACGATCTGGTACGGAAGATCCATAACTTCAGTCAAAAGGCCGGGGAGACTTACTCTGAGACTTGGGAGCATTTCCAAATCATGTTGAGCAGGTGCCCACATCATGGGCTTGACAAGGAGAAACAAGTTAAAATCTTTTATTTTTCTCTTTCCGAGCATGATAGAAGTAATATGAATTCAGCATGTTCAGGTTTCTTCTTAAACAACACAGGCACAAGGTGTTGGGAAATTTTAAATAACATGGCCAAAAAGCAATCTTGGGGTGACAGAGATGCAGTAGAACATGATCGAGTTGCAGGTGAGTCAAAGGCCATCAAAGAGCTAAATGAGAAGATGGACCATCTCGCCAAGAAACTACTTGCAAAAGAAGATACAGAATCTGAGGATGAAGCTCAAGTGAAATTTATGCGCCAACAGCAGGGGTACAGAAACAACGACTATTCTTGGAGGAAAGACAAGAAATTTTCATGGAAGGACCCAAATAATTTCTTACAGGACCCTAACACAAAACCCCAACAGGAGGTGGAGGATAAGAGCAATGAGTTTCTCAACCAAGTAATCAAGCAGAATCAAGAACTCATGAGCACGTTTGGCCAGCAGATTAAGCAACAAGGAGAATTTATGAATCAATTTGGGCAAACATTATAAAGTCACAGGGCTCAGATGAGGACAATAGAGACATCTTTGGTGTAGATGGCAGCTGAGATAGAAAATCTGAAAAAACCAGTGCAGCAAGGTTTTCCCAGAAATACAAACATTCCAGGAGGAAACCAACAAGCTAAGGCAATTCTTCTACGGAGCGGTAAGAAGATTTTAAACCCCAGGGCCGATGAACCAAGCAAACCCAGTCATAAAACACAAGTGAGGCCACAGAGGAGGTTCTGATTCCAATCACAGAGCCGATAGAGGATGTGGTAGAGGATGTCGCAATAGAACTCATCATTACTGAGAAGGAGACATTGAAAAAGACACCATATGTACCGCCACATCAAAGGGCACAAACTGTCCCGGTCCCATATCCAAATAGTGTGAAAGCTAAGAAAGTGGATGCTCAGTTCAAGAAGTTCCTAGATAGCTTTAGGAAGCTTTCTGTCAACATTCCATTGCTGGAAGCAATAGAGCATATTCCCTCTTACGGCAAGTTTCTGAAAGACATAATCACAAAGAAGAGGAAGATTTCTGATACCGAGGTCGTGGTTCTTAAGGAACATGTGAGTTCTTTCATTATGGGCACATTGCCACCTACAAGGCAGGATCCGGGCTGCTTCAATATTTCGTGTTACATTGGTAAAGTGAAATTTGGCGAAGCACTGTGTGACTCCGAGGCAAGTATAAATTTGATGCCTCTCTCTACGTTCAAGAAGCTCGGACTGAAAGAATCAAGGCCAAGCAATATGATGATTCAGTTGGTGGACAATTCTGTGGTGAAGCCGTACGGTATTTGCGAGGTTGTGTTGGTTAAAGTAGATCGGTTTGTATTTCCAGCAGACTTTATGGTAATGGAAATGCAGGACGAACAAGGAAATGAGTTAATCCTTGGAAGACCCTTCCAAGCTACTGCATATATGATACTTGAGATGGGAAGAGTCTGTTTGACCTTGGGTATCGTTGATGATCGGTTTGAAATGGTTATGCCCTCAAGCACAACGCAATCAAAAGCAAAGGAGCAATGCTGCCTGGTAAAGCACTTTGATCAGAATATTTCTCTCTGTCTAGGGAAGCCGTTTCTAGATATGGCTCATGTAATGACTAAGGTGGAGAAGGGGACACTGGCTGTAGACATTATGGAGCAGACCAAAGTTGTTTCTATTAGCAAGGTTGTGGGTTTTCTGAATGATGAAGAGGAGGACATCCCTCCTTCTACTGAAGATGATGCCATAGCGAGTTTTGTTCTCGATGCATATCCAGAACTGCCTCTTGAAGCTTGCCTGGTCAATATAACACATGATTGGATGAGAAGCAAGTCACTACAAGAATGCGTCAAGATGCTTCAAGTGATGCCTTATTTTTATGCTAGTTACTATGAAGATCATGGAGAACTCCCACCACCACTTCAGTCATCCTTGATTAGTCCGTCAGAGTTAGACTTGAAGCCACTGCCGCCTCACTTGAAATATGCATTTCTAGCCGAGGGTGAAAAGCTACCGGTGATTATTTCGGCATATCTGAGTGTCGAGGAGGAGGATCAACTGATGATCGTGCTGAAGAACCACCGAGGTGCATTCGGGTGGTCAGTCGCGGACATCAAGTGGATCTCCCCTACTTTGTGCCAGCACAAGATCCGGCTCGAGGAAGGAGCCAAACCTGTAATTCAGCCACAGTGCCGGCTAAATCCAAGCATGATGGAGGTCGTCAAGAAGGAGGTGATCAAGCTCCTTTCCGCAGGCATCATCTATGCTATCTCCGATTCGACGTGGGTAAGCCCCACACAGGTAGTCCCTAAATAGAGGGGAATTACTGTTACTCACAATCTGTTAAATGAGCCGGTCACGACCCGTCTGGTAACCGGGTGGCGTGTGTGTATCGATTACCGTAGATTGAATGCTGCTACGTTGAAGGATCATTTTCCTCTTCCATTCATTGATCAGATTTTAGAGCGATTAGCAGGTTTATCTCACTTTTGTTTTCTAGATGGTTATTCGGGCTATAATCAGATTTCCATTGATCCTAAGGAACAAGAGAAGTCTACCTTCACTTGTCCTTACGGAACATTTGCATACCGTAGTATGCCCTTTGGTTTGTGTAACGCACCAGCAACCTTTCAGCGTTGCATGCTTGCCATTTTCTCTGATATGGTTGAGCGCTGTTTGGAGGTCTTCATGGACGATTTTTCCGTCCATAGTGCGTCTTTTGATGAATGTTTATATAACTTGGATAAAGTTTTACAATGATGTGAGGACACGCAATTGGTTCTCAACTGGGAAAAATGCCATATGATGGTTAGTGAAGGGATTGTGCCTGGAATAAAGTGTCTAGCAAGGGGTTGGAGGTAGATTTGATTAAAATTGAGGTTATTTCCAAATTACCCCCACCGAACTCAGTTAAAGGGGTATGGAGTTTTCTCGGTCACGCAGGATTTTACCGCCTCTTTATAAAAGATTTCTCAAAAATCGCTAAACCATTATCTGAGTTGTTGGAGAAAGATGCGGTGTTTGATTTTAATGAGAAGTGTTTGCATGCTTTTAATGTGCTTAAAGAGAAATTAACTTCTGCATCGGTTGTGCAAACACCGGATTGGACAAAGCCGTTTGAATTAATGTGTGATGTGTCGGATTTCGCAGTAGGGGCTGTTTTAAGACAACGTGTGGATAACAAACCCACTATGATTTTCTATGCATACAAAACTTTAAATGAAGCACAACTTAATTACACTACAACGGAAAAAGAGCTTCTCGCCGTCGTTTTCACATTTGAAAATTTTTGGCAATATCTTGTAGGGTCAAAAGTCATGGTATGGACGGACCACGCCGCCATAAAGTATTTGATGGAAAAGAAAGATGCCAAACCTAGATTGATTAGGTGGATCTTACTATTACAAGAATTTGATATTGAAATTAAATATAAGGCGGGAATGGAAAATGCGGTTGCATACCATTTGTCTAGGTTGGAATGGGTTGATGAGAAGGACATTCATATACCCATTACCGAGACATTCCCTGATGAACAACTTCTTTCTGTAAAATCTAAAGATCCATGGTTTTCTTATATTGTTAATTATCTTGCCTGCAAATTATCCCAGATGATTGGACGTATCAAGAGAAGAAAAAAAAATTCCATTCTTTGAGATATTATTTCTGGGATGACCCCATTTTGTTGAAGCAATGCAGGGATGGCATGTTGGGCAGGTGTGTACCATAGGTTTTGTATGAGAGTGTACTTCGTCATTGTCATACTCTACCCACAGGAGGTCATCATGCCAGTTCTAGAACAGCGGCCAAGGTACTTGAGAGCGGCCTTTACTGGCCTACATTGTTCGGGGACGCATATGACTATGCGCGGCGATGCAATTCCTGCCAACGGGCAGGTAATATTTCAAAGCGACAGGAGATGCCCCTCAATGCATTTCAAGAAGTTGAGGTGTTTGATCTATGGGGTATTGATTTCATGGGACCCTTTGTGTCCTCAAACTCTAACTTGTACATTTTATTGGCTGTTGACTATGTATCGAAGTGGGTAGAGGCAATACCCACTAGGACTAATGATGCTACTATAGTGTGCAGGTTCGTAAAAGACTATATTTTCTACAGGTTTCGTGTACCGAGGATGATTATCAGCGATGGAGGCACCCACTTCAGAAATCAAAAGTTCGCTGCATTATTGAGAAAGTATGGGGTAAAACACAACATTGGTACCCCGTACCACCCGCAGACACAGGGGCAAGTCGAAGACTCCAATAGGGAAATTAAGAAAATCCTGGAGCGTACAGTGGCTTCGACACGAAAGAACTAGAGCACCTTGCTACCGGACGCTTTATGGGCGTATAGGAAGGCGTTTAAGACACCTATAGGCACTATGCCTTTTAGGTTGGCTTATGGGCGGGCCTTCCATTTGCCGGTAGAGTTGGAGCATAAGGTGCACTGGGCGCTAAGGAAGTTGAACTTGAATTATGATGAAGCATGAAAGAAACGCTTGCTAGAGCTGAATGAACTTGACGAGCTGAGGATAGATGCATATGAAAGCTCGTGGATTTACAAAGAGCGAACAAAGCGGATTCACGATCGACACATTCAACTGCGTGTCTTCAAGAAGGGAGATCGTGTGCTCTTGTTCAACTCAAGGTTGAAGATGCATCCCAGGAAATTGAAATCCCGATGGAGTGGACCTTTCATAGTGGAAGAGGTACGACCACATGGAGCCATCATGGTGCGTGATGGGGAGACAACATTTCTGGTTAATGGATAGAGGTTGAAGTTGTACTTCGGCGAGGTTTACACGAGGAAAGTGCATGAGGTCAAACTCATTGCACTCAAGGATGTGTGATATGCTTGATTTCATCTAGCCTACGATGTTAAACAGGGGCGCTTGTTGGGAGGCAACCCAACCATTGGTAGTTTCATATATTTTTGTTTGCATTTACAAGTTAGTTTGGTTTAATTTTGTTTTTAGTGTAAAAATGATACCTTGATCGTTTTTTCAGTGTGCAGGTTTGAGGCAGGTCGATACCATCGACCATTGTGTCGATGCTATCGACATGGGCATAGTTAGGCGGCTGCAAAAATTTCTCTGCGTCGATATTATCGACGGACTCATCGATGGTATCGACCTACCATCAGTAAATTGCCAGAACGGGGTCGATAGTATCGACATGGGTGTCAATACTCGCGAGATCCCTGAAGATTTGCAGACGAAATTTGTCTCAGTGAAGTCGATACCATCGACGGGACTGTCGATGGTATCGACCCGGTTACAGGCAGAAAGTGGCGGCCAGGCCTCGCGAGGGTGTTTGCCCTAAGACGAGTCGATACTATCGACCCGCGTCGATGGTATCGACGCGACACGTCACCGATCCACGAGAGGAAATCAACGGTGATCGCTACATCAAGGAAGTCAATCTGTTCGAGGGGTTGATACCATTGACCCGCGTTGATGGTATCGACGCGTCATCAATCTGGGCCCCCACATCAGGCTATCGACAGCCATCGATACTCATGAAACCCAGATTGTACTACAAGTGTCGATACCATCGAAACCCCGTCGATGGTATCGACGGGTGCACAATAGCGACAGATGAAGTTATAAAAGGAGGGATTGTTCGTCAGATTTCTTCACACCTTCATAGCATCTTCCCTCTACTTGTGCATTGAGCATTGCTATGCGAATGGAGGCCTGCTACAAGCGTCCAAGGATCGTGATCTTCACCGAGCCTGCACCGAGCGGAGATCATCTTCTCCGATCTTCACCGAGCTCCATCTCCTATCCTTTTCTTTCTCGGCGATAATGGTGCGTACATCCAGTGCATCTTCTTCACGCGTGACCCCAATGGAGATCCCTGAATTCATTCCTCCACCACCCGTGTTGATTCCTCATCCGAGGATTGTCCACCCTTCTGCGGAGATCTGGAAGGTGTACGAGGAGTTGCTCAAGAGGAAGATTGAGCCCACCCGCTACGTCAATAGGGCAACGATCTGCGACTTGGGGTTCAATGACAATATCGCCTACGTCTTGCAGGGGTAGGCAAGACACACGACCAGGAGGCCCGACGAGTTGGAGTACCATGTCGACGGTCAACCATTCTTCGAAGAGTGGCAGACTTACAAGGAACTCGTGGCAGAGTTCATGGCGTCATTGGATATCAATGTGGTGCCCAATGACTTGATCGCCACTGACAGAGAGTGGAAGAAAGGGTGCGTGTCTTTCAGACTCTACAACAACAATTACACCCTCACTCTCATCTAGTTCAATTTTGTGTATAACTGGTATCATGATGATTACCAACACCAGAGGCCAGACAAATGAATGGACTATGACGCCATCTTTGCCCAGTTGGTGACTGCGCCTCTGGGCAAATCCGTCATCTACCACAACACTGCAGTTGCCGACTTCAAGAATCCGTTTGTGCGGATTTTGCACCGCGTGCTCTGCACCACGCTTTTTGCTCACGGCGACCTGTCTCTTAGCAAATTCCAGGAGACAGATTTGTTCTTTCTGCATAAACTGTTGAAGCGCGAGGAGTGCAACTGGGGCGGGTTCTTTTTTATGCGCGTGTTGGCTGTGAATAGGAGTACGCGAAAGGATCTTATCCACTTTGGAGGGCTCATCACACCGCTGGCCCTCTACCTTGGCTTGGATTTTTCCCAGCTTACTCCACTTTCCAACAGGAACAAGGTCAACCTTCATCATCTCCATCGCTCCAACCTCCTCCTGCTCCGTGATGGCTTGGCGTATGCGCATTGCCATGTCAATCACGCATATCAAGAATGTGCACTTCCGGACCCCGTCTTCAACATTGAGGGAGCTTAGCATTTCAAGTGGCCCATCATAGACATTGCTGACTCAGATGAAGACGGTGGTGATGATGACAATAATGATGATGGCGACGAGCAAGAAGAGGAAGAGGGGGCTTTCACTCCTCTTCGGGCACGAGTAGCACCCCAGAAGCGTCCCCGCTTTCACCCAGGTGAATCTTCATTTTCACAGCCTCCACCACCTCAACCCTCTCATCAAGGAGAGGATGTCTATTCAATGTAGGGGATGTACACAATGCTGCAAGAGATTCAGCAGACCCAGCTGCAGCATACAACATCCCACGCCGGTATTCAGGATACCACGAACCAGCTGTTAGAGAACCAGAGGGCCATTTTCGAGAATGAGCGCCTCCTCCTCGACAACCAACAGAATATCCACGATAGGTTGCATAAGATGGAGATGCAGCAACATCCCTTCTATGATAACTACTGGAGCCAGAATTATTTTGGGGGGTATCCACAACCTCCACCAATGCCCCGGTATGATCCGAGCTTCCAGGGGCAGCACCCATCATGGGACTCCACAGCCCTGCAGTACCTGCCTCCACCTACAGATTGATCGGTATCATTGTTCCACCTTTTAAGGTTGTTTTTTTTACTATGAGGCCATAGTCAAATTCAAGCTTGGGGGGAGTTGGAATAGTTTCTATCCTTTATTTTTCCTAGTTTTTAGTTTTTAGTGCTTATTTCTCGTAGTTATTAGTTGTTTTTAGGATCCACACTCTATCTAGTGTAATTGTGGATGTCTAATGTCATATGTCATCTCATTGTTTGTACATGGGAATCAGGGACAAATTTGAAAATTTTTAGTGCTTTTGCAAGCTTGTGTTGTTTAACTTTGAAGACATAACTTAAGGAAATAATTGGGTTTGTCAACTCTAAAACAGGAAACCACAACTGTACATTCTTGTGATTCATGAAAGTGGACGGAATTGGTTGTTTGAGCCTAAACTGACCAAATGATAATGAGACCTTAATTTGAAATAAGAGAGAGAAACCTCTTAAGTACTACACAGGTCAGTAAGGAGGGACACATAATATTTTCTAAAGGTTCAGTAAATTAATCTTGTGATCTATCCACCCCATTGTTTTCATACTCCACCTTAAGAACTGGAAGCACATTACAGTTTTCATCTCTTTGATTGCATCCCATGTAGATAGGTCTTGCATTGCAACTATTTTCACATATTTTTGCATGAAAAGAAAAAAGATAGAATAGTTATACATGCACATTATCTTTAGGTGTGTGTCATTTAGTTGCATAGCTAGCATTTTGTAGCTGCATTCACATTTTTGTGCATATAGTACATCATGCATCTTATGTCTTCTGAAACATTAACGGTGGTTAACTTGTTCCATACCTTATAAATGCTTCAAATGTATAAGTTATGTAGCAATAAGTGAGCCCGGAAAATAATTCATTGTCATCTATGAAAATAGGGGCTTGAAAAAAAAATTGAAAAACAAAAGAATGAAAAAAAATATTGAGAAGTGAGTAAGAATGAGAGGGAGAAAGGAACATGTTCTCACTTGCATCCTAAGAAGAATAAGCACATGGTGTAGTTTCTTAGATATTCCATCTCACCTGGAGATGGAATGATAGTGCATGCATCATTCCACCCAAATGTAGGCATTAGGGCATTTTTATTTATATATGCATCATTTAGGTCATTATTGTTCTTGTTCATGTTAAAACCGTATAATGCTTCCATTTCTTCCACAACCTCCTATTCCATCTACCTGTTGCTCGAATTGGTAGGCCACCGTGATTTTTTCCTCACTCATTAAGATCAGGAGAGCTGCTTCCATTTAGATGGTAGTTAGGACGATTAACGTAGATAGAAGATCACAAGATGTTCTGAGTCTGGACTAGATGATTTTATTATGTTAACTGCCTTACATGATAGTGTTCATCAATTTTGAGGTAGATATCTTTTATGGATGATTATTGTCACCTTTACGGTAATTATCATTATGTGGTTAGTGAGGGTCGGAATGTGAATGTCTGGGGGGGATCATATGGCGTAGTCTGTTGTGATAAGTTGTTCTTTAGTTGGCTCTCGCAATTCTATTCTAGAGTTTTGTTGCTCAAGGATGAGCAATGTTCAAGCTTAGGGGAGTTTGATGTGATGATTTTGAGTCGCATTTATAGACTTGTTTTACTTGCGTTTTATGTGTTTATTGGTCACTTTAGTGGTTAATATTGCATAATTCACTTACTTTAGTCTATGATCCTTCTCAGTGTCAAATCTCTCTTATTTTATCATTTTGAGCATAAACGATTATAATTATAGGTTTTATCTCGGCTGATTTTGTTTTGTTGTGTAATTTCAGGAAAAACACATATCTGCAGTTGTCGATACCATCGACATAAGTCGATATTATCGACACAGCCACAGGTAGGCAGCCGCAAGGAGCAGCACAGAGTCGATACTATCGACTGGGAAGTCGATGGTAGAGAGTTACCATGAGGTTGATAGTGACCAGCCAGTCGATACTATCAACCCCAAAGTCGATACTATCGACACTTATAGCTTCAGTGACGAAAAAGAGATAAAATAGACGCCTAAGGGTGTCGATACCATCGAATTGCGTCGATGGTATCGAGTCAGCATTAGGCGAGATGATAGAAAAGAAAGAAGGCTTGCCGATATCGTGAGGGGTCGATACCATCGAACTGCGTTGATGGTATCGACACCGTCAGATCAGAGTTTGCTTCAGATCGACCCGAATTCAACAGTTGTGATATTTTTGGCGACCTAACTCAGTGTTAATACCTAATGACGGTCACCAGGAGTCATCTATCACGTCATTAACTGCTGCACACGTCTCGAGAAGGTGTGGAGAGAAGAATGGAGCCCAGAAGCACACCCCAACTGTTCCGAAAGCCGACGAAGACGTTCTCCACCGCTGAAAGATTGTAGATCATGCACTCTACGCCGAGGAACGATTGGATCTTCTCCGTTCAGGGGTTTCATCACTTGATCCACATTTTTATCCATGTTTTCCCTTTCTTCAATCATGTCTTGCTCTGAGATGAACATGCAGGGCTAATCCCCTTTATCTTTAGGACCGGGAGTAGCCCGGGGAAGCATTGTATGACATTTTTATCATAGTAATTCATAATTTGTCTTTTAAATCCGTGGTATGATTTTGTTTTCTCAATTATATTGTTATGCTTGATCACCATAATGATAAACTAATGCCCTTAATTACTTTGAAAGAAGAATTAATAGTTGAAAAGAGACAAAATTCACATTAATTAACAAATCCCTAGAACAATGTGATGTACGGTTAAAGGTGGAAACCCAAAGGTCGATTCTAATGCACCTAGTTTAGGGTATAGGTTGCTACGACGGTGGAACCAACCTTGACTTAGGTAGTGAATTGTATCACGATAGTGAACAATTCTGACTACAGGCCACTACCCAGATTGAGAGGTGAATCTGATTAACTATGTGGAAATTCATACAATGAAAACCCACGGTGAAACTGCAATCCTAAAGATCTCCATTTGAATTGATTAAACTAAACACTTAATCGATTGCTTTGTTTTATTTTATTTTCTTTTAATTTTTAACAACTCTCATAACCTTTTAATTGGCCTAGCTGATTGCGAGTAGTTAGTAGTAGTCTACCGATAAGTCAGTGTCCCTGAGTTCGACTTGGGCCTCACAATGGCCTATACTACATTGACACGTACACTTGCGCTATACGCATGGTAAAATCATGTTAGCAAGCCTCTAAACACAGGGTTTAGGCAAAGCAAATAGGGTAAGCCCAAAACGGAGGTTAGGGTCCTTACAAGCCATAAACCCCTACAAAAGGATTTTTTCCCTAAAATCCGAAGAGCAAAGTGAGGGATACTTCCTCCGCATCTCTTCCTCAAGCTCCCATGTAGCTTCCTCAATGCCACAATTATGCCAAATAACCTTCACAAGAACCAGGTCCTTCCTCTTTAGCTTCTTCACTCTTCGGTCAAGGATCAACACTGGACCTTCCTTGTAGGTCACATCTTCATCAAGCTCAACTTCAACTGGTTGAATCACTGTCTCTATGCCTGGATGACTTTTCTTTAGCATACTGGCATGGAACTAGATGCAACTTGTGTAACTATGGCGGTAGCTCTAACTTGTAAGCCACTTTTCCAACACGTGCTATCACCAAATATGGCCCCATATACCTGGGAGCCAACTTGCCTTTTCGGCCAAACCTCAGCACGCCTTTCCATGGAGAGACCTTGAGATACACCTTGTCTCCCACCTAGAACTCCAGAGGTCATCGATGATTATCTACATATGACTTTTTTCTATCATGTGCCACTTTCAACTGTTGCTGTATCACCTTGATCTTTTCTGTTGTCTATTGCACTAACTCAGGACCCAAAAGTTGATACTCGCCAGACTCATACCAACATATAGGAGATATGCACTTCCTTCCATATAAATCCTCATAGGGTGCCATGTCGATACTCCGTTGGTAACTGTTGTTGTAGATGAACTCTATCAAACTAATATGCACCTCCCATCTTCCTAGGAATTGTACAACACAAGCTCAGAGAAGATCCTCCAAAGTATGAATAGTCCTTTCAGACTGTCCATCTATCTACAGGTGGAAAGCAATACTGAACCTCAACTGTGTTCCCAACACTCTGTGCAACTGTTCCCAAAAATGACTCATGAATTGGGGACCTCTATTAGAGACTATCGTTGTTGGCACACCGTGCAACTACACTATCTCATCCACATACACCTGAGCAAGCTTCTTTGTGGTATACATTGTCTTCACATGTATGAAATGGGAAGATTTCGCCAATCTGTCCACTATCATCCAGATGGAATCGTGATTCCTAGCTGTCCTAAGGAGGCCAACTACAAAATTCATGGTTACATGATCCCATTTCCACTGAGGTATTGGCATGGGTTGCAACATACCTGCCAGCTTCTGATGCTCTGCCTTAACATGTCGGCATACCACACATTTAGCCACAAACTCGGCCACATCTCTCTTCAACCCAGGCCACCAATATAGGTCCTTTAGATTATGATACCTCTTGGTGACACTTAGATGCATAGCATACATCGATGTGTGTGATTTGTCGAGCACTAACTTCCTCAGATCATCCAAATCGGGAACCATCATCCTATTATGATAACAAACTAGTCCATCCTCAGACTCATGGAAGCCATCATGCTTCTCGCTGCCAAACTCTGATATGATCAACTGGACTGTAGCATCTTCCTGTTGTGCTTCTTTGATCTGCTGCCTCAATGTAGGCTTCACTTGCATCTGTGCCAACAGTCCTGCCAACAAAGATACTTCCAACTGTACATTCATCCACCGCAAAGAGATAAACATATCCCGCCTATGGCATATCAAAGAACTCATCTGTGCCTCCTTCATAGGAAGAGAAGAAGACTTTCTGCTAAGAACATCAGCTACCACATTCGCCTTACCAGGATGATACTCAATGGTGCAATCATAATCACTGATCAGCTCCATCCAGTGACATTGTCACATGTTCATCTCACTCTACGAGAAGATATACTTCGGGTTCTTATGATCCGTAAATATCTGACACACTTCCCCATAAAGATAGTGTCTCCAAATCTTTAACGCATGGACTACCTCTGCTAGCTCCAAATCATGTGTCAAATAACTCTCCTCATGTTTCTTAAGCTGTCACGAAGCAAAAGAAATCACATGATCTTCCTACATCAGCACACATTCTAAGCCCTTCTTGGAAGCATCAAAGAAAACAACATAGCCTTTCCTAGGCTCTGGCAGCACCAATACTAGAGCACTAGTCAGCTTCTCCTTCAAGCTCTGAAAATCTAGCTAACAACGATCATCCCAAACAAAAGGTACATCTTTCCTGGTCAATTTCGTCAACGGCAACGTGATCACACTGAAGTCCTTTATAAACCTCCAGTAGTATCCTGCCAAACCCAGAAAACTACGAACTTCAGTCGGCATTTTTGGTTGCTCCCACTCTGCAACTGACTCTACCTTCTTGGGATCCACTCTGACTCCTTCCGTTGATATCACATGACCCATGAAAGTCACTTCCTTCTGCCAGAACTCACACTTGCTGAACTTGGCATACAACTGGTGCTGACGAAGTAGAGTCAACACTTATCGAATATGTTGTTCATGTTGTTGATTGTCCCGAATATAGATCAAGATGTCATCTATGAAAACCACAAAAAACTGATCTAAAAATGGACGAAACACCATATTCATTAGATCCATGAAAGCAACAGGTGCATTGGTTAGCCCGAGCGGCATAACCACAAACTCAAAGTGACCATACCTAGTCCTAAAAGCTGACTTTAGTATGTCATCCTCCTTGATTCTGAGTTGATGATATCCAGACCACAAATCGATCTTTAAAAACACTATAGCACCACGCAAGTGATCAAATAGATCGTCTATCCTCAACACAAGGATACTTGTTTTTTATTGTAACTATATTTAGCTACCGGTAATCTATACACAGAAGCATCGATCCGTCCTTCTTCTTCACGAACAGAATGGGAGCACCCCACGGAGATGTGCTCGGTCTGATGAAACCTTTATCCAACAACTCCTATAACTGCTTCTTCAGTTCTGCCATCTCAGTTGGAGCCATCTTGTACAGTGTCTGAGCAACTGGTTGTGTCCTTAGTACTAGATTGATTTCAAAATCAATCTCTCGAGGTGGGGGAACACCGGGAAACTCATCGGGAAACACATCCGCGAATTCTCTGAAAATAGGCACATCCTCAAGGCTAGAACCTTCCACTTTGGTATCCACTACATGAGCTAAGAATGACTTACATCCTTGCCACAACAACTTCTCTGCCACCATGGTTGATACTAAACACGTCGTAAGAATCTTCCTATCTCCTTGGAAGATCCACCTCTCCCCATCATCAGTAAACACTTCCTGCTTGGAACCACAGTCCAGCACAACCTTATACCTTTTTAAGTTATCCATCCCAAGGATTACATCGAATCCATGCATATCAAGTGGTATGAGATCCACTTGTATGTTGTGTCCTGAAAAAGATAGAACACAAGATGGACACATTTCTTGAAGCATCAAGGAACCATCAGGAGGGGTTTCTAACAACAAGTAATCTTTCTTACAAATAGTAGGTACAAGACATCTATCAAGCATACTATGAGTGATAAAAGAGTACGTAGAACCCGAGTCAACCAGAATAGATACAAAGCAAGAAGAAGACAAATCAAAATGAAATAACTCCATCTGACCTGCAACTACTCGCGGGTTGATTATCGCCTCTGGCTAACTCATAGCATAGAATTGATGCTTGATGTCGTCTACATCTTCTACTTCCTTGAGTAGATAATCCTGCTTGCGATGCTTGACCACGCCCTCACCCTCTATTACCACTGGACTACTATCTATCCGATCCCTGTTGATTCTGTATCGGCTATTGCATCACTTCAACATCTCTTCTTGGGCAATTCCACTTGATATGCCCGACCTATCCACAGAGAAAGCACGACGGGTCTCTCGAAAATGGCCCAGATGGTCCTGTCACTGCCACTGAAGTTGTACTGTAGGCTATGGATGGCAAACAACCACACCTTCTTCCTTTACTTGGAGACCACTGAGATGGTGCACTAGAGCCTTCCATCAGAGACGGTGTTGAAAACCTCGGCTTCTTGTGATGATCAAACCTCTATTTTTGAAACTGAGCAAGCCTTTTCTTGGACATGGTCTCTCTCTTCTCCTTGACTGACCATTCAATCCTATGGAGAGACTCCACAAATGTGGAAAACCGCTCCCGACTCTCTAAAGTAGCAGCAGGTGTCGACAACTCGGCACTCAAACCTTTATCAATTCGTCTGATCCTCTCATCATCCGTTATCGCCATGTGAGGACAAAACCTCAGCAACTCCTTAAACTTGGCTTCATACTTAGTGATGCTCAGAGAACCTTAGCGCATATGCTCGAACTGGTTGATCATCTCATCCAGATACGTCTTCGGGAAGTATCAACTCATGAACTCCCACCGGAAAACATCCCAACAGATCACCTAACTGGGTCGCTTCTCTTTCTCGATGGCCCACCAGTGGCCATCACTACCCTTCAGAAGGTAGACAACATGCTTGACTTTGTCTGCTTCGGGGATGTCGAGAATCCAGAAGGCCTTTTCAAGACATGTCATCCACAGATCTGCATCTGTTGGATCAGTCGTTCCAGCATAATCTGAAGCTCAAACTCGGCAAAGCCTCTCGAAGGTCTTCCCAATACCTAAAGATTCACCATGGGGATCCTGTGCTCTTGGAGGAGGCACTCTCAATCTTTCTACCATGAGATTCATCGTAGCCATTACCTATCCCATGAGGTGTTGGTAGATAGGATTCTTAAGAATGGCTGGGTCGATTTGGGGGACCTTAGGCACCCGATCTTCATGTGCCTGCATACTTGCTCCATCAACTGATGCAACGACACTACTCTCGGAAGCATGTTCTTCGTGATTTCCAGACATATTTTAGCTTTATCTTCTGTTAGGGGCAGAAGGTTATTATGAGAAAATCACAAGAACAGACACAAACCTAGTCCTAGATCCTTATAGACTCAGCGAACCTAGAGCTCTGATACCAACCTATTGTGTGGCATCCCGCTATCACACAAACAACGAAATGCCACGCGAAAATGTGCGGAACCGTCATAAACATCATATTACCAAAAACATGGGTTAATTAAAACTGATTGCGGAAAGCAGATAAGAAAGAAACTATTACAACTAGATCCACATCCTGCAAAGAAACTTGCTATAAAAATATACATCAACTTGATATATGTTCACTGTTCATAGGATTCAGCTATCACTTATCCATAAATGATGCATCACCTATTTAAATACAAAACAGACCTAGCCATGTCAACAACAGGATAAGAAAGCCATATCAACTACATCGTGAAACCTCAACAAAACACCTCCAAGGACATGAGAGTATAGGGATGACTCTAGGACTCTACTACAAAACATCCAACAACAGCAACAGCATACCCAACCTTGCTTTCTACTGTTCTTCTTGCTACTCAGCTGCAACCTCATGACCACCACCACATCTAGCTTGATCACCTAAAAAGGTTTAAACCAATGGGGTGAGATACACAGTCCCAGCGAGAAACATAACCCCCTCTGAAACTATAAAACCTCAAAGAAGAGCTAGAACATATAGAACATGTAACTGATTATAAGAAAATCATATATGAGCATCATGTTGAGCAGATGTTACAACATCTTACTGAGATATCCGGGAGACATACAACCAGATATTTATTATGGAACATGATTGTCAAGATAAGTTGTATAAGAACTTATCATAAGATATGAGGAACGGATAATTAACTTCAAACTAGAGCAACTATACAAGCAAGACCTCAACCAATGTTTTGTTTTTTTCCCTAAGCAATATATATACTATTCAACTGGATTACAATTTATTTTGCCCTAAGGAAGTGAGTTGTACCACTCAGATCCAAACCGACCACTGCTTGGTCACAATCAATTGCCATACAAGGTCGATGGGAGAGCCGGATTCCACAACCTCACTTCCCTTGTGGTCAGTGCACAAGAACCAACAAGAAGGACCGCAATCTCATGCTTAAGTTTCCTCAACCACACAGTGTCAGGATACCCTCTGCCTAGCCCACCTTGGTACACGTATCGGTGCTACAAAAACTGGGCCACTGGCTTGTTCACCATGCTCCTCCATCACTGAGCCATGGGCCTGAAACAGTGCTCTAAACATGCACTACTACTTAGGGTGTAGGCACATCCCACATATTCAACAATATGCGTTCTCGATTACCCACAAGAGAACCCATTTTACCATCACCAAACTCCTGACGATGATGGATCTATGGCTAGGGAAAACTACATGAAAGGTTCATCTGTAATTAATTAACATATTTTAAGTGGATTGCAAGATTTAACCAAGTTATGTAACATGCAACTATAACAAGAATGAATAAACATAAACCTCATTATCTTGTGTTACATTGTCACTAAGGTCTTCAGTTCCATCGACATCATCCTGATCCATTACAAGGATCCAACATCACATGTCACCACTTGGCCTCGTGTCAATCATCAAGATCCATCTCAAGGATCAACATCATAGGGACTCAATCTCATCATCGAGGCACACATTTCCATTCCATGGGTAACACCCATCATACATCACTGGGTTCATCACAACCCTTGATATTCCACATCATGTCATTATTATGCCATCGTCATGGCCTCATCTTACAAATGTTACCTACATGGTTAGTGAAATCACAAAGGAGCAATGATACTTGTACAAGGAACATTTACAACTCCTTACTTTATTATGAGAGTTAACCATGCAACATGGATGAGTATATCAAAGCATAGCATTCTTATATATATCAAGCATAACAGCCGCATGTACTAAAGTGTAACCAGCATCAGGTTACTAATCGAACACAAGATACAACCCTCACTATAGGTATATAGGGAAAGGGACAACCCTCACCAAAGGTATGACATTTCTCACCAAAGAGTGTGACACCCAACACTATATCGGTTAAGCAAGCAACTAACCACCACTTACTGTATCGGCCAGCGCTATCGGCCAACACCCATACCGGGCAAGGCATAAGCCAGCTGATATTGTGCAACAGCATAGCGAGCAACCTGTAACGCCTAAACATGCAACACAACATCATGTTGGGCAAGAACCTAACGTGCAATGCCTGTGACGGGAAATGCTGCAGCAACACCAAGCAGCACGTCACAACAAAGTGTCGGGCAACACCATCCAAGAGAATGTTGTGCAAGGAACCAACATGCCCAAACGCTTAACACAACCCCATGTCGAGGGAACAACACTTCAGCCATGTACTGTATCGCCCAACCCTGGTTCATGGGGAAGAGAGGGATATCGGGCAGCACTACCCATCATGGGTATCGTGCAAGGTAAAGCCATATCACCCAATACAAGGGTCAACACACTATCAATGGTTCATATCGGTCAAAGGGGTTAACAAGACACCCACCTAACATATCGTCCAAGCTCCACACTAGGATAGGGATATCAGTTTAGCAAGGGTGTCGGGTTATACCTCATCTCAGGTTGGACCTCTTCAACCTCAAAACCACCACCAAACCCTAAATGATCAAGGGAGTTGGCTCACCTCTCAACAACTAAGTAGGAGGGGTTTTGCACAACCACTACCACATATCAGAAAGATGGGTCATCAGCATATCGTCCATCCCACATCCAGGTCAAACGCAAACCCTAGGCTCACCCTTTCAAATCCATGGTAAGGGAGGGGTATTGCTCAAGCACTAGAGTGTAGACTCACCTCTCAATAACTAAGGGAGAGAGGGGTTTTGCCCACACATCTAAAGCTTAAGCTCACCTCTCAAGACCAAGGAAAGAAAGGGGGTCTTGCCCCAAGAACACACCAACAAAGGCATATCACGCAACTAGGGTAGGAAAACCGTCAATCGGCCAAGACAACCACTGTGTTGCCCAATGCCATAGGCTCACCTTTTCAAGTACAAGGAGAGAGAGGGGTATTGCCTCACGAGAACACTACACACACCTTTGAACTAATGAACCCTAAGCTCACCTCTGAACTAAAAGCGAGAGAGGGGTTTTGCTCAAAATCCCCTAACCCAAAGGGTAGGCCGACACAAAGGGAAACCAACACTCTACATATCGTCCGACAAGATCTAGGGCATATAATGGGCAACAACATAACCGACTAAAACAAGAAGCATTACTAAAAAGATAGGTAAGGTCGATCAAGATAACATAGTAATGCAACATGTAAAAGAGGTAGTATAGTTAGGGTTAGGAGTTATGTAACCCGCCTTAAGCACAACTCCAAGCTCCAAGCTTTGGCCACCAACAAGAGAAGAAAAGTAGCAGGATGTATCGGCCACCACCAAGGAGAAAGCAGCAACAACAACAGCTATATCGGCCACCTCCTCTCCTTTCTTCTTCTCATTTTCGGCCAGCAAGGGAGAGCAAACAACTAAGGGGCAAAGAGATCCTAAGCAAGAGAAAAGAGAGAGAGATATATAGAAGAGGGTAAAGGGTAGGAACAAGCAAGGTGTCATCCTCCCTAAGAACACTTGTCCATAGCCTTTGCCACCTTGCTAGCAACAAGCACCAAGTGTCCATAAGGGGTGACACAAACGATGCTAGGTGGAGGGGTGGGTGTCGCCTAACATGGCATCCCATCACACCCACCATCACCTTCTGGCCGATACACCTTCCTTGCCCGACACAACATGTCGACACAAGGCACCAAGCTCTCCCTTGCCCAACACACCAAGCAAGGAGGAAGGGCTTCAAGCCCAACAACAAGACCAAGCTTAAGTAAGCTCAAATGAGGCCCAAAACAACTCAAGCAAGGCGTCCAACCCATCATCTCAACCCTAGACGATGCAAGGAGAGAGAAAGATATCTCTCAAGGTGACAAACTTGCACACCAACCCTAGAACTTGGGTAAATTGCAAGTTGCACCTCAACCTCTCAACATACCACAAACAATCCCTAATCACAACTCAAGTGATTAGGCAAGCCTCTAAACACAGGGTTTAGGCAAAGCAAATAGGGTAAGCCCAAAACTGAGATTAGGGTCCTTACAGTTTATCTCATATTTCAATTTCATATCATATTTTGTTGACAATGCCAGTGACAGTAGCCTCTATAGAAAGGATTTTTTTCCAAGCTAAAGTTGTTGAAAAACTGCCTTAGATCATCAATGTCTCAAAAAGATTGAACGATTTGGAAATGGTATGCATTAAGAAGGATATGTTGGGAAATATTAATGTTGACACTATTATTCAAGATTTTACATCTGGAAAGGCTCGAAGAAGACATTTTATATGATGAGTGAAGCTTGATAAGGATATGTCTATATTTAATCTTTACGTTCTTTTTAATTTGATTTGTAAGAACATGTTCTATTTTTTTGTATGACCATTTTGACAATTATGACTAAACTTATGTTTATTAAAATTTGTTAAATAAGAGTATACAGAGGGCCCATTTTTTATCTTTGCCTTGGGGCCACTAAAATGTCTACAACGTCCATGTGTACAATTAAGTGTATCCAACTAAATTCCTTGGAAAAGGCATACTTCCATAAGTATGCTCACATGTGTTGTTCAATTATGTGTGTCCGACTGAATTCCTTGGAAAAGTCATACTTCCATGAGTATGTTCTAAGCAGATTTCCTACCCCTTCATCATACATGATACCTATTTTTATATAACTAAAGTGGGGGTTTTATATTCATCATGTTCCCCTGCGAACAAGGATCAAAGAAAAATACAAACAAAAACCACTAATCTCTCAAAATATGGATAGGCCAGCTGTAACTTTAGACAGGCCTATTTCCTCATATTGAAAATAAAAAATCTCAAAAAAATTGATCTCTTTGAATCTCCACGGTAAAGGTGTGTATCTCTACACATAAAAAAGAACTAAGTATATTAAGTGCAAAAAAGATTATGAGAGCCACTTAACTCCCAAGTCAGATAGGAGATACTAAAGCCCTCCCTCATATGGACCCCTCTAAAAGATACGACATCCTGGGTAAAGATACGAAGTTATATAGTTCAACTAGCCCAACTCCATATTCCATAAACCCGAGAGTCGACCTATTCACTTGTTTATGAACCAAGCAACTCTTCCACCCAAATCAATGGTCATGGATTTAGATAAGTCTAGCCATTATTTATGTCTCCAAGGAGGCCTGGATGAGTCACCTAAAACCTTTGCTAAAAACTAGTTACCACACTCAATTCAAACCCTTGTAAGCCTCATAATAATGCAAAATTCTAAGCCCAATATCAGAGGCTCTAATGCAACAAATATGCTATCTGAATATAAGGATGGTCCCATGAAGCTAACAATAATTTTCCCAAGGTGATCCTTGGTTGCTCCTGATGAATGCATATTCATCATGGAATTCAACTATCACTTTGAAACAAATTCAACTCCATATATATACTTCCTCACTCATTAAATACCAATGTGAATCATAATGCCCAAATCAACTTAATTGATTTGATTATCAAGGTTTTTACTAAATATTGTTCATTTAATGTAGGTTTTGACAAAGCTTAACAAGCAGGCAGGGTCCGCCTACATCTTTAGCTCAGGTCAAGAAATCTAACCAAGTGATTCCATCCATGCAGTCCCAAGACCGTTTGGGTCCATGCGGTCCCAAGACCGTTTGGGTCCATGCGGTCCCAAGACCATCTGGGTCCATGTGGTCCCAAGACAATCTGGGTCCATGCGTCCCAAGACCGTTTGAGCAGCAGAGACCGTTTGGAGGAATCACTCAGCCACAAGGAATCGAGCAGTGCATGAACTCAAGATCGGGAAGCAGAGTCCTGACCATGGCCGTGGTGGTCCAAAACGGTCGTGGTCGTCTGCCATCACCACGACGGTATGACATGGCCACGACCGTGGTGGATCTTCCCCAATGCCTGACTTCATACTCGCCACGCCCGTGCAAGGCGGCACGGCCGTGTGGCAGCTACCTCACCACGACCATGGTGTCTTGCCACGGCCGTGGCAGGATGCCATCAGAGTCCAAGTTCTCACCCACCACACACATGCAAGGCAACACGGTCGTGGGACAGTAGCATCACCACGACCATGGTGCCTCGAATATAGTTGTGGCGTGTCGTCCCCTACCTCCTGACGTCGCTGACCTGCTAGTTCAAGCTTCCATTGCCTCCCCGCGGTTGCAGCACCTCCGCACTTGCTACCTACAGCCACGCCGCCACCATGGAAGGGCCGCAAGACCCACAGATGTGTGGTTCGCCGAGCTTTAAGAAGAAACCTTTGCTTACCAGACCGTATGGCCTTGGATTCAAGGTCGTTTAGACGTGATCCAGCATACCAAATCGGTTGAGCAAAAGGAAACCATAGAGACTGTTTGAGTTGATGACTATCATGATCGTTTGGAGGATTGCAGCAAGGTCGATTGGACAAAATACTAGAAGACTGTTTGTTGAAGCAGAGATCATTTGGCTGAAACGACAGACCATTTGCCAAAGTCAAAGATGAAGACCGTTTGGTGATTAAACGGCTTGCAAACCATTTGCTGCTGCCAATCAGTGAAGACCGTTTGATCTATGCACATGAAACCGTTTTCTCTCAAACGATCTCCATACCGTTTACTCCCAAATGGTCTCCAGACTGTTTGGTAGCAAACGGTCTCTAGACCGTTTGGTAGCAAACGGTCTCCAGACCATTTGGAGAAGATATTTCCAGGATCGTTTGGTCTGTTTCTACAGACCGTTTGGGTTTTTTTATCAAAGACCGTTTGGGGTCAATCCTGTGCCTATAAATAGGACCCCAAAGGTCCTCACTTGGACATCGGATCCAGATGCCGCCAGGCTGCCCAAACACAGTTCCGATCCAAATCCAGTCCAGTTTACACCAATTCCATTTCACCTACTTCCCGTGCTGCAACTAAGGAGGCTGAGGAGAGAAGGAAGATGGAGTGAGGGAGACTGTTTGATCTATCTTGGCAACTCCCGTTCACATCCATATCTGCTTCGACACGACGTAGAAGGTCATATCTTCTTCACCGAGCTGCAACTACCTTCTGCACCGAGTTCATGGCAGATTTCTCTCTCTTTCTCATTCTTCTTATTTCTTGCATCATGAGCGAGTAGTACCTTTTTGCTGGGGTGCGGGGACTAACCCCGTTGCCCATGCAAATCATGTTCTTTTGTTAAACTCTCCATGGAAATCATTACAACTTCCCATTTCATTGTTAGTTGGTATGTTTGTATTTGATTATCTACTAGCTTTCATCTTGTTCTTTCCTATATTGGGAAATCTTCTATATGTGGGACAGAATGGCGGTTTACAAGGTTCGACTCTTTGACGAGAACTTCTGATAAGATTCCTTGAGGTCGGAAGTGTATGATCCATTAGGGGACGAGGCATCTAGCCTACGGTGACACTTCTATGGTCTAAACATCCCTCAGGGAGGACTACAACCTTAGTTGGATTTTGTATCGTCTTTGTTTATCGTCGATGTTAGTTTGTAGATCTATCACCTACTTGCTTATCGATTAATGTGGTTGACTCCCAAACTAGAAATAGAATGGGATTCCTCCGGAGCCATAAGTAAGTGATCTGGTTGGTGACGAGACATCTGATGCCTAAGGTGATGCTTACACGAACCTAACGCCCTTACGGGGGGTCTGTAGCAGCTCCAGTTGGATTGATATATTTTGCCTGGATTGTTTGCAATTGAATGTGTTTGCGTGTGTAGCGGTGGTGAAACCTGGTACCATCCCAGCAATTCCATATCATTGACCTAAACCCAACTTTAATTCAGCTTTTACTTTCTTGCAATTAGTTTAAGTAACCTCAAATCAACCAATCGTTCTAAATATTAGTTTTACTTGAGCTAGATTCGACTGACAAAGATTCTTTAAAAGGTTGTCCTTTGGGTTCGATCCTTAACTATACTGTGATAAGACTCGTCCACTTGCGGGTGGTATTATTGCACTTTAGTTTTAGTAAAAGCTCAGGGATTTCAACCCCGGGTGAGTTTGTTAGTGCGTTCAAAAATACCACATCAAATTCTGGCGCCGTTGCCGGGGACAACGAAATCAGTCTGTCAAATCTAGTTCTTTTAAGACTAATATAGGATTTTGCTTTTTCTTTTGAGACAATCAATCATCTACTTGAATTTGACTCTACTTTGTGAATCTCATTTTTAAAATCTTTCTATTTTCAGGTACAACCCAAGGCATAGTGTATGCACCGTTCGGACAGCCCCGGACTCATAGCGATCTTTGATCCCGAGATAGACAGAACTTTCCATCGTCAGATTAGAGAGAATCAAGCAAGGATGGCTCAAGAAGAAGAGGTGGCCCGAAGATTGGCTCAAGCCATCAATGCACAAAGAGATAGGCTCATGCAAGAAGCCAGGGTTGTGGTTCAACAGGAAATCCTAGAAGCACAAGCAGTTGAATTACAAAAGGATCTTAGAGAGTTCTCAATCCTGAAAGCTGTGAATGTTCATCATCCAGTACAGCCTCCTCCCATCAATGTTGCCAATTTTGAGATTAGGGCACATTGGATCACATTGCTTCAAAATTACCCTTTCTATGGCAAACAAGCAGAGGACAACCAAGAACATCTTTTGAGATTCATCGATCTATGTGCTATGAAAAAGCAAAATGGAGTCACTGATGATGCCATTCGACTCCGTCTCTTCAAGTATTCCCTTGCTGATAGAGCCATAAGTTGGTACAATTCATTGCAAAGTGAAATACCCATCACCACCTGGGAACAACTCCAAAATTTGTTTCTGGAAAAGTTCTATCCTCCATCCCTCACATATGAAATTAGGGGGCGAATAACAAATTTCACTCAAGTCCCTGGAGAAACTCTCGCTGAAGCATGGGATAGGTACAAAGAACTTCTACACAAATGTCCACACCATGGAATTCCCAAGAATCAACTCATTGAAATTTTCTATAGGGGCATGGATGATGATATTAAAAGGTTTCTAGATTCCTCATCTGGAGGAAATTTCATGCGTCAAAGTTATGATAGAGCATGGAGAGTCGTCACCCTGGGAGCAGAAAATCAAGCCAATTGGGGTAGATCTATAGGTAAAGGAGTCTTGAAAGTAGCTATGGCCTAAGCTACCCCATAGTACAAGTCTATCACTAAAACCTTGAAGGTCTTAGTTGCCAAACAAGACCATATTGAATCATCTCTAGCTGCTATTGGAAGAGGACGTTCACCCACTCGGCAACCGAAACAGGTCAAGTCCACTTCCCTGTTCTGTGAAGCATGTAAGAGAACCGATCATTCCACTTTATCATGCAATGTTCTATATGACGTTGTACTGAGCAATGTATGTGGACAAGGAGATAATGGTCATATGGAGAATCTTAATGCTATCAACACAATTCCTGGGCATAGTTATTACAATCCGAATCAGAATAGGAATCACCCAGGTTTTCAATATGGAAACCCCTCTGGAGTAGTAAACTCACATCAATTTGGTTCAAACAATCTACTAAGAGGCCCACCAGGATTCCTGTACAATCAACAACAGAATTTTGGGAATCAAGGAAATTTCAAGAGGAACTTTCAGAATAGGAACTACAATAACTATCAAAACAACTCTCAGTATCAGAATCTTAATCAACAGCAAGGACAACAAGCAGGACCCATCTCTTCTGATGACAAGCTATCATCCATTGAAAAAATGTTGCAAACTCAGCAAACTATGATAGCCAACCAACAAGTTCAGTAGAAGGCTATTGAATCTCAACTAGCTCAACTTGCAGCTAGCATAAAGCCACCCGCTGGAGTCTTTGCTGGCCAACCTGAGAACAATCCCAAGCATCCTGAACAGTTGAAGGCAGTCACCACTAGGTCAGGAAAAGACTATTCGGATCCCCCAGTAGAGACACCTATAGTTATTACAGACGAAGATGAACCTGTGATTGTCCAAAACTCAACAACACTAGAGTCTCATCAAAAGAAGATAAGACAGATAAGGGAAGTCTTGAGAAATCTACTAATGAAGAAACTAAAACACCAGAACCTGATATTCTGGTATATAAGCCTAGAATACCCTTCCCAGCCCGTCTAAGGCAAACCAAGCTTGATACTAGATTCAATAAGTTTAAAGAAGCTATGAAGAAACTTCATGTTGATATACCCTTTTTGGATGCTCTGGCTGAGATACCAGCCTGGACTAAGTACCTAAAGTCACTCCTTACCAGGAAGTATATAACTGAAGAATATGAGACAGTAAAATTGGCTACAACTACATCGAATATCATATTGAGAAAGATGCCAAAGAAACAAAAAGACCCAGGATCCTTTGGAATTTCATGTCACATTGGCGACTCATCATGCAAGAAAGGATTGGCAGATCTCGGTGCAAGCATCTCTATTATGCCACTTAGCCTATGCAAAAGACTAGGGTTTGCATAATTGCTTCCTACTGGTATGACTATACAACTTGCATACAATTCGATAAAACGTCCGTTAGGAATCCTCGAAGATGTCCTGGTCAAGGTAGGCAAGGACACATATGTTCCATGTGACTTTGTCATTATGAACATTAAAGAAGATACCAGATATCCTCTCATCTTTGGTCATCCATTCCTCACCACTGCAAGAGCCCTGATTGATGTTGAAGCTGGTATTTTACTGCTCAGATTAGGTAAAGAAACTCTCGAATTTAAAGTTTTTGAAAGTATGAGAAGACCAAGTATGTAAGAAGAAGTATATCTGATTGACTGCATTGAGCAACTGTCACTTCTGACTCAAGAGCATCATGAATCAGATGATCCTTTAGAAGTTTCCCTAACAAACCCATCAGTTGATGAATCAATTGATGAACAAGTAAAAGATTGCATCGAATCCCTCGACTCCGCTAAGGAAGATGTTGAAGCCACTAGTGAAGAACTCAAAGCTATGGAAACTACAGAAGAAACATGCAAAAAACTAGAGGCTCCCGAAATGAAGCCCCTGCCCGAAGGACTAAAGTATGTGTTCTTAGACGATAACAAGGTTTGCCCAGTTATTATAAATTCTGATCTAACAGCTGAACAAGAAGAAAAACTTCTGAAGGAATTGAGGGAAAGAAAGAAAGCCATCGGTTATAAAATGAGTGACCTCACTGGGGTCAGTCAAGCGTTGTGTATGCACAAGATCCCTATGATGGAAGATCACAAGCCTTCTATTGAGCATCAACGTAAATTGAATCCAAATATGAAGGAAGTAGTCCGTAGCAAGGTCATTAAATTGCTCATAGCTGGAATAATCTATCTAATATCCGATTCACCCTGGGTGAGCCCAGTGCATGTAGTCCCGAAGAAAGGTGGAACAACTGCTATACGGAATGAAAACAATGAACTAATCCCAACTCGAACAGTCACAGGGTGGAGGATGTGCATTGATTATAGGAAATTGAACAAGGCAACTTGAAAAGATCATTTTCCAATGCCCTTCCTTGATCAAGTCTTAGAGAGATTGGCTCATCAAGAATATTTCTGTTATCTTGATGGTTACTATGGATTCTATCAAATACCCATACATCCAGATGACCAAGAGAAAACAACCTTTACCTGCCCATTCAGAACATACGCATTTAAAAGAATGTCATTTGGCCTCTGCAATGCACCTGCAACTTTCCAACGTTGCATGGTTGCAATATTTTCCGGTCTCATCGAAACCATTATGGAGGTTATTATGGATGATTTTTATGTATATGGAGATTCATTTGATTCATGTCTTAAGCACCTCTCCCTGGTCCTCAAACGTTGTGAAGAAGCACATCTTGTGCTAAATTGGGAAAAGTGCCATTTTATGGTAAAATAAGGCATTATCCTCGGTCATAGAGTCAGCAATAGAGGAATTGAAGTAGATAAATCCAAGATTGAAGTGATTTCTAAACTGTCTATTCCAACAAACGTAAAAGAAATCCGTGCTTTTCTAGGTCATACAGGATTTTACAGAAGATTCATAAAGGATTTTTCTAAGATAACTAAGCCAATGACGAACCTACTACTAAAGGATACTGATGACAATTTCAATGAAGAATGTGTCAAAAGCTTCAACACACTGAAGCAGGCCCTTACTACCACCCCCATCATTAGATTTCCCGACTGGGACCATCCTTTTGAAATTATGTGTGATGCCAGTGATTATGATGTGGGTGCTGTTTTAGGGAAATATATAGAGAAGAAACACTATGTGATCTATTATGCATCGAAAACTCTCGATGAAGCCCAGAGGAATTACGCTACTACCGAGAAAGAACTTCTAGCAGTCGTGTATGCCTTTGACAAGTTCAGATCCTACCTAATTGGTTCGAAGGTCATTGTCTACATAGACCACGCTGCCATTCGTTACCTTATGGAAAGGAAAGATGTGAAACCCAAGTTAATTAGATGGATTCTCCTATTGCAAGAATTTGATCTGGAGATAAGAGACAAAAAGGGTACAGAGAATGTTGTAGCAGACCACCTCAGTCACATCCACACTCTGGATACTGAGAAGATTTCGATCAATGATTCCCTACCAGATGATCAACTAATGAGGGTCTCAGAAGTTGTACCATGGTACTTAGACCTTGTGAACTACCTTGCTGTTGGGGTTATCCATCCTCAATGCACCGGGAATGCACTGAAGAAGTTCATGCATGATGTAAAGCAATATCACTGGGATGAGCCATATATCTTTAAACTATGCGTTGATGGTCTGTATAGATGATGTATCGCCAAAGAAGAAGCTCAATTTATTTTGGAACAATGTCACTTAGGACCTGTGGGAGGACATATGAGCTCTAAAAAGACTTCTTTAAAGTTTTTGCAATGTGGATTCTTCTGGATAACCATATCCAAAGACTCTTACGATTTTGTCCTATCATGTGACAAATGTCAAAGAACAGGTAATATAACAAAGAGAGATGAGATGCCACTGAATCTATGGCAAGAAGTAGTGATATTCGATGTTTGGGGGTGGACATGTGGGTCCATTCCCGTCTTCTCATGGATTTTCATACATCCTAGTGGCGGTGGACTACGTCTCAAAATGGGTTGAAGCTATACCAACTGTCACTAGTGATTCCTAACCCGTCATCAAATTATTCAAAGATATTATTTTCCCCCATTTTGGAGTACCACAAACTGTGATATCTGACGGAGGGTCCCACTTCCTTGAAAGAAGCTTTGAAGCTTTACTGAGAAAATACGGTGTAACACATAAGGTAGCCTCACCTTACAATCCACAAACAAGTGGACAGGTAGAGGTCTCTAACCGTCAACTAAAGGCTATTCTAGAAAAAACTGTAGGACACAATCGAAAGGATTGGTCAACAAAAATCGACGACGCCTTATGGGCCTATCGAACTGCTTATAAAACTCCCCTTGGGACTACACCTTTTCAATTAATATATGGAAAAGCTTGCCACCTGCCAGTCGAACTGGAACACAAGGCATGGTGGGCAATTAAACAATTGATCTTTGATATGAAAGAACCAGGCCAGGCCAGGATTCTGCAACTCTAAGAGCTGGATGAACTCAGGATGACAGCTTATGAGAATGCACGAATCTACAAAGAACTTACAAAACTTTGGCACGATGGACATCTGAAAAGAAAAGACATACAAGTGGGAGACCAAGTTCTGGTATTGAACTCAAGATTAAAGTTATTCACAGGGAAACTCCGCTCACGCTGGTCTGGACCATACATCGTCAAGAGCACCTCTCCACATGGTGCCTTCTCATTATGGAGAGAAAAGTCAGGTGAATTTGTAACAAATGGTCACCGCTTAAAAGAGATATTTTACCTCAACTGACATAGGCACTAAAGCAACACTGGAACTCACCAATCCAAAGGATCAACCGTGAAGCTGAAGGATCCAGTCAAACCATCGACATAAAACAAAGGCGCTCCTTGGGAGGCAACCCGATCAATAAATTTGTTTTACTTCCCTTCAATTTTTTTTACCTTCTAGTTAATTTTTTATTAAATAAAATTAGCATCGCAAGATGATATTTTAAGATCTAATTTCTCTTTACCTTTGAGATTTCTAGATAAAAGGATGTTCGCTGATTGGAACGCAACCACACGCGGTGGTCATTCTGGCATGATTTTTCCCCTCCATCTCGGATTTAGGGTTTTCTCGGGACGAGTAGATCTCTAAGTTCAGGGTGGAGGGTGGGTGGTACGTACCTCACTTTCCACCTACACCCATCCTTTTCATACTTAATTTTTCACTATCACATTCTTGAACAAAAATTTCAATATTTTCAAAATTCTTTAATGTTTTTCTAAGAGATTGAACAGATACTTGATGAATTTTTGACACTTTTTGACACTTCCTGATTTCATTAAAAGTCACAAACTAATTTGCTATGCATTTTCAATCATTATATCCTCCTTATTCGAAGTAAATCCTCAAAAGGACCAATTTTTGAAACAAGCCTTTTGCTTGAAATCATCTTGTGAAGCTTATGATTCCTAACATCATGTTACTTTTGCAAAAATGATAAGTATCTGTCAAACTGATAAGGATCAAACATGTCGTGCTTCCTAACTGACTAGTGGAACAATAACATGGAATCTCCACTGGATCCTCATCAAGTCATTATTTGAGCAGAGTACGACAAAGAGAATAACCCGGTACATTAAATTGTAAATCAAGTTGCATTCTGATCTGAACTCTCTTCTACACCTCTTCTATCATTTTCGTATCCCTCCATTCATCAAAAAGAAACAAAATAGCTGAATATGTGCCAAACCCTAAGTTCGGGGTGGCATGCCACTTCCCTTTTTATCCGCTTCTTCCATACCCCTCGCAAACAAATAGGGGCGTACCACCAAAAATGCAATATCGAGTCAAATAGAGGAGAGATTTGCAAACAAAAAGATGCCAAAGTGCACACAAAAAGAAATGCAATCTCGAGTCGAATAGAGGAGAGATTCGCACAAAAAAATCAATAAATGAAATTGAAAAACAAATAAAAATCTCGAGTCGAATAGAGGAGAGATTTACTTCTTCCTTCCATACCACCCTTCACTCCCTTTTCTACCTAATGGCACAACAATTTCCTACCCTATCTTGAAAAACACCAGTGTCAGATCAAATGTACACTTGTCGTTCTGCGGGTGTCTCTGAACTCTTACGAAACTCTTTGACGTGCTTGTTGTTGGAAAAAGTGAGGAGGAAGTGATTTTGGAAAACGAACTCAGGAACGAAGATATGGTAAGATGTGACTTGTGGTCTCAGGAGGTTGAGATACTGAGTCATATTGTGCAAAAAGAAAACATTTGTGATATGAAGATGAAGCGATCACACGAATTGAAAGTATTCATTTGGCGATTGTTTCAGATTTTGTGTTACTCGAGGATGAGAAACGTTTAAGTTCGGGGTGTTTTGATGAATGCATATTCATCATGGAATTCAACTATCACTTTGAAACAAATTCAACTCCATATATATACTTCCTCACTCATTAAATACCAATTTGAATCGTAATGCCCAAATCAACTTAATTGATTCAATTATCAAGGTTTTTACTAAATATTGTTCATTTAATGCAGGTTTTGACAAAGCTTAACAAGCAGACAGGGTCTGCCTACATCTCTGGCTCAGGTCAAGAAATCTAATCAAGTAATTCCATCCATGCGGTCCCATGCGGTCCCAAGACCGTTTGGGTCAATGCGGTCCCAAGACCGTTTGGGTCCATGCGGTCCCAAGACCATTTGGTTCCATGCGGTCCCAAGACCGTTTGAGCAGCAGAGACCGTTTGGAGGAATCACTCAGCCGCAAGGAATCGAGTAGTGCATGAACTCAAGATCACAAAGCAGAGTCCTGACCATGTTCGTGGTGGTCCAAAACGACCATGGTCGTCTGCTATCACCACGATCGTGTGACATGGCCACGACCGTTGTGGATCTTCCCCAATGTCTGACTTCATACTCGCCACGCCCGTGCAACGCGGCACGGTCGTGTGGCAGCTACCTCACCACGACCATTGTGTCTCGCCACGGTCATGGCACGACGCCATCAGAGTCCAAGTTCTCACTCACCACGCCCGTGCAAGGCAACACGGCCGTGGGACAGTAGCATCACCACGACCGTAGTGCCTCAAACACGGCCGTGGCACATCGTCCCCTACCTCCTGACGCCGCTGACCTGCAAGTTCAAGCTTCCATTGCCTCCTCTACGGTTGCATCACCTCCGCTCCTACTACCTGCAGCCACGCCGCCACCATGGAAGGGCCGCACGACCCACAGACGTGTGGATTGCCGAGATTTAAGAAGAAACCTTTGCTTACCAGACCCTATGGCCAAGGATTCAAGGTCGTTTAGACGTGATCCAGCAGACCAAATCGGTTGAGCAAAAGGAAACCATAGAGACCGTTTGAGTTGATGACTATCATGATCGTTTGGAGGATTGCAGCGAGGTCGATTGGACAAAATACTAGCAGATCGTTTGCTGAAGCAGAGATCGTTTGGCTGAAATGGTAGACCATTTGCCAAAGTCAAAGATGAAGACCGTTTGGTGATTAAACGGTTTGCAAACCATTTGTTGCTGCCAATCAGTGAAGACCGTTTGATCTATGCACATGAAACCATTTGCTCTCAAACGGTCTCCAGACCGTTTGGTAGCAAACGGTCTCCAGACCATTTGGAGAAGATATTTCCAGGACCGTTTGGTCTATTTCTTCATACTATTTGGGGTTGTTTTAAATGAAACCGTTTGGTTTTTTTATCTAAGACCGTTTGGGGTCAATCTTCTGCCTATAAATAGGACCCCAAAGGTCCTCACTTGGACATCGGATCTGGATGCCGCCAGGCTACCCGAACATAGTTCTGATCCAAATCCAGTCCAGTTTATGCCAGTTCCATTTCACCTACTGCCCGTGCTGCAACCAAGGAGGCTGAGGAGAGAAGAAAGACGGAGTGAGGGAGACTGTTCGGTCTGTCTTGGCAACTCCCGTTCACATCCAGATCTGCTCTGACATGACGTAGGAGGTCGTATCTTCTTCACTGAGTTGCGACTACCTTCTACACTGAGTTCATGGCGGATTTCTCTCTCTTTCTCATTCTTCTTATTTCTCGCATCATGAGTGAGTAGTACCTTTTCGCTGGGGTGCGGGGACTAACCCCGATGCCCATGCAAATCATGTTCTTTTGTTAAACTCTCCATGGCAATGAATATAACTTCCCATTTCATTGTTAGTTGGTATGTTTGTAGTTGATTATCTACTAGCTTTCATCTTGCTCTTTCCTATATTGCGAAATCTTCTATATGTGGGACAGAATGGCAGTTTAGAAGGTTCGACAACTTCTGATAAGATTCCTTGAGGTCGTAAGTGTATGATCCGTTAGGGGACGAGTCATCTAGCCTATAGTGACACTTTTGTGGGCTAAACATCCCTCAGGGAGGACCACAACCTTAGTTGGATTTTGTATCATCTTTGTTTATCGTCGATGTTAGTTTGTAGATCTATCACCTGCTTGCTTATCGATTAATGTTGTTGACTCCCAAACTAGAAATAGAATGGGATTCCTCCATAGCCGTAAGTAAGTGATCCGGTTGGTGACGAGACATCTGATGCCTAAGGTGATTTTTACGCGAACCTAACGCCCTTACGGGGGGTTCTGTAGCATCTCCAGTTGGATTGATATATTTTGCCTGGATTGTTTGCAATTGAATGTGTTTACATGTGTAGCGGTGGTGAAACTCGGTACCATCCCAGTGATTCCATATCATTGACCTAAACCCAACTTTAATTCAGCTTTTACTTTCTTGCAATTAGTTTAAGTAACCTCAAATCAACCAATCATTCTAAATATTAGTTTTACTTGAGCTAGATTCGACTGATAAAGATTCTTTAAAAGGTTGTCCTTTGGGTTCGATCCTTAACTATACTGTGATAAGACTCGTCCACTTGCGGGTGGTATTATTACACTTTGGTTTTGGTAAAAGCTTAGGGATTTCAACCCCGAGTGAGTTTGTTAGTGCGTTCAAAAATACCACGTCATCTCCCCTATATGCTTGGCACAATTGCTCATGGTTTTCCTAATTTCTTCTCCAACACAATCCCCCAATATTAAGTTCACAACTCAGTTGTAGGGGTTTATCCCATTGTACCTCCCTGCATCTATAGATTTTAATACAAATATCTTGAAGGAGTCCCACCTCAATCCAACCCAATGCAATACGTTGAGGAGTCCCAACCTTGCTCATAATCAAGCCCTTAAAGCTCGCCCTACGGATGAAACCGGTCATCTTCCATATCCTTTCAACAAACATCTTATTTTATTGTATCTAATCAGACATTTGGCTACCCATACACACCAGAGCACTACAAGAGGTAGGGAATCAACATCCCTAGATGCATATGTTGTATTGCTACACTTCAGATCAACCTTAGGCCTATAGATATGGGAGAACCTCTAGAGAATAAGTTCTCATCTAACAAAGATTCTAATCTAGCCCAGATCGTGCTAGCTATCTCACTCTATCTAAAAAGGTGATCCACTATTTTCCATAACTTTCTAAACAACATTCACATCTAGATGCCATTTGGGTGTTGCATGCCCTAATATGACCATCTATTGGTATTGCTCCACTCAAAAACTTCCAAGAAAAATAAACAAACTTAAGGGTTCCAAATCCATTTATATCGTTCTATATCCCTACTATCGCCAACTCTTTCACTCAAAGATTTTTTTTCCCGATGCAAGCGTGAAAAGTCCATCCTCCTTAGGGGTCTAAATAAGGAAATGCTTAAACCTATGTTCAACTCTAGCAGTACTCATCAGACTCCCTATACCTTCCCCTAAAATGAGATTTCTGAGGGTATCGATGTTCCAAGACCCATTTTTAGCTAATGTTTCACAGAGTTTAAGATTAGGATCTAACATTACTTAGTCTAGTTTCCATGTAGATATGCTTGTATCACCGCACTCCACCCTCTAAAAGGGTATATATTCCCTACCAATGTCCCATCTAGTATATCACATAACCAATGGGAAGCATTCCCATACTTTCTTCCAATATATGGATGCATGACACCCCTTCATGAGGAACCACATATGATCTCTTCCTAGGTCATAAGAAGGACCATTGTATTGTTCTCTATAGAAATGTGCCCACAAAGAGTCACCTTTCATGATGCCTTACTCCACTTTCATAAGGAGGAATTTGGCTCTAGATCTCATCTTTGGTATACCTAACCCTCCTAATTCTATTGGTTGGCTAATCCTATTCCAACTAACCCAGTGTCTTGTCTTCATGCCCTCTCCATATTCCCATAGGAAGTTTAACATTTTTCTTTCAGTGGATCTAATGATAGAAACTGGTACAACATATTCCCCTAAGATATGTAGAGGTATATATGTGAGGATCAATGCAACTAGAGTAAGTTTCCCAAGAAAGGAGAGAAGTTTTCCATCCCATAGTGAAAAATTGTGAGTGATTTTCCGTTCGTCATTTTTCTCCTCTACCATGATGAATCACCACTAGACCTTCATAATATCTAACCAGCACCAATCTTGGGAAAAGAGAAACCCCAAGATATTTGATAGGTTCAAGGGTGCATTCACAACCCCGTTCTATTGCTATCTTGATACACCTCACTGCTGCTCTAGATCCTAAAATGATAGGAGATTTTCATTTATTAATGATTTGGCCAAATGCATGTGAGTAAGGCCCATAAAGATCATGTATCTTAGGGGTTGTGGTATTATTCAAGTTGACAAAAAATATAAGTGCATTTGCAAGCATGAGGTGTGAAGGAGAAATACCACCTATTGTGATGTACCACATGATGTGACCCACATCAATCCCTCTACTGACGTGTCTTCCTAAAACATCATGTAATAATATGAATGTGAGAGGTGAGAGAGTCACCTTGCCTAAGACTCTAGAAAGTAATGAAGAAGCCAAATATCCTACCATTATGTCCTATAGAGAACCATGCCCCTTTTACAATGTTCATGATATTTAGGATGACTTCTCTATCAAAACCTACTTTATTCAGAATGCCTCAAGAAATTCTCATTCCAATCTATCAAATGCTTTCAAATGTCAACCTTAAATGCAACATTCTCTTTGTTCTCCTCCTTCACTAAAAATGTCTCGTATGAGTTCATTTGCAACTTTAGTGTTGTCTCCTATATCCCCATCCTTAAGGAACGACACTTGTTCTAAGGATATGATATTAGGTAGAAGAGGTGTGATTCTGGATAGAATGACCTCACAAGCTAACCTAAGAACCACACTACCCATACTTATGGGTCTAAAGTCAGAAACTCATTCAATGTTATCAATTTTAGGAATGAGAACCAAACAGAGACATCTCAAGCCTCTATGATCCCCTTTCAAGGATGATTTTGCCATGTCTTCCATGACAAATCCCAAAGGCTTTATAGAAATCCATAGTGAATCCATTGGGAATGGGTGCACTATCCTTATCCATATCCAAAAGATTATTCTGTATCTCTTCCTCAGTAACCACTTTAAGAAAGTTTTGGTTTTCATGCTCACTAACCATCCTTGAAATGATATCAACAAAATTCTCAATTCATATGTTTTCTTTGGTTCTAAAGATGTTAGTGTAAATTTTGAGTATCTCTCTCCCTACCTCTTTTCCCCCACCCATGTGTTGGTATGCATTGTTGAGAAATATGCACACAAAGTATAGCAGCAGAAATAATTTTTTTATCTATATATATTACCATAATAGCAAGATCATGTCAACTACTATGAAATAGGAAGGATGGCTTAGCAAGTTATACCTGGTCCTAGAGAAAGTCCAGAAACAACAACTCTCTTCAATGCAACTATGAACAAGTTGACCTTGGACGACGACTGTGCAGTTCTTAGTCTTCACTACGAACAATGAACACGACAACTTCTACAATGCCTCCGGTGGACTCGCCACAGAATGCAGACTGCAATTGTCCTCCTAGTAGCATCCAAATGATTCCTACTTCTAGAGTAGTCCACACGGACCAACTAGAACTCATGTGGTTCAACAAGAGAAGACATGAAGGAGATGTTCCTCCCATTGGTGTACTAGTCACCAACTTGCTCCCACCAACAAAGATCCTCAGTTGTTCTCTCCCGTAGCTATCCCTCCCTTTTCAAGTAGGACTTGCTTGGGCTCTCTTAATTACCAAAACCAGAGAGGAAAACAATTGTCATAGAAACTAATTCTCAATTGATTTTATTGTGTTTTGACAAGTCCCCAATACCCCTCTATTTATAGGCAGGGTTTGGGCTAGATTTCCCAGTCGATACGGGATCTATGTGGGAGTGGAAGAGACTGGAAGATCTTGAATTTTTGCAACCTATGAACCACGAGATGGTCATATGGTCACATGAGACAATCATCTCATGCTGTTGAACGGTCATTTGGTAGTTTCCAGATTGTACACAAATTTGGCTATTTCGATTCCAATTAATATCACATATTAAATCCTTGCATCCCAAGTAATGTGCAATCAAAACTATTTAGGAAACACCCATAATATTCATTTGGCCCAACTGAGCCATCTCACCCAGGCGAGACACCTGTCTCATTCATCCAAACAGTCATCTGGTGAGTCTGATATGAGACGGTCAGTTCAATCACATTGAACTGATTGGTTCAAATGCATCACTTAGCCAATTCCAACTTTGATTATCCTGAAAACCCAAACGGTCGTCTCAACACTGAGACACCCATCTGGCTACCTAACGGCCATTTCACTTAGTGAGATGGTCATTTGGCAGTGCAGTCAGCCAATTAGTTGATCTATTTCGTGAATTGAATACCTAAATGCTTTAGTAATCAATCGAACCACCATTCAAGATAAACTTCTCTTATAGACAAGTTCCTATACGTGTGACCCTATAGGTCCCATATCACATTGATAGTGAATGTCCATAACTATATTATGACATCACAAGCAAGGAGCAATGCCTAGTCTCACATTAGTGCTACCCAAGTGAATGGAAAGTTGGTGAACAACTTCAACCTACTATTTGTGTAAGGTGTTATAGTGATTGTATAATTCCTTTGTATCTAATATCCAGGATGAACTCAAGGCATGGATGGTCATCCTATCAATGTTCAATCCATGTTCCTTAAACCAAGAGCAGATTGTCTAAGATAATGTGACCTCAATATCATATATTGATTCACATGTGCATGTGCATACATATTTCAGTTTCACTTATCAAGTGACCATGATATCATACTCTAGAGGAGGGAAAAATCCCATATATATCACTCACAGTCTATCCCCATGTGTCAAGTCACCCAGTCATCACCTTTATGACAACCCATGTTTCAGGATTGCATTTGATGATGTCAAAGCGTACCCAACGACATGTGATGAGTGCAATGATTTTAGGTCTAAGAATCACAATACCACCTTCACTATGAGAGATGACTATGACCACCAATTATGGTTTCCATGTGTCACTCTCAAGGTGAGTCTGTCTAATATACTATTCTATAACATGTATTTGTGTGCTTGGTTTGATATTGCCATATCATGAATAATAAGATTCAATCATCAACCAACCCACACTCTAGTCTTATGTGTTACTGGTGTTTATCTACCTTCCAAAGTAACAACTGACTAGGGACATGATAATAATGTACATACTCTTAGCCGTCACATGATCTCATTCTCCAAGGATAATACTTGAAGACATACATCATTGAGTATTGTCATTCTATAGACATTCACTATGTATCCTCATTATATCATAATTGAGTGAAACAAATGAATGTGAAGCTTGACTTTACTAGTATTAATCAAATTCGTTATGATATATGTCAGGTCAATCATCACATGATTTTCTCTAAGGGTATACCTTACCAACATGTATGCCCAGGGAGCCAATCATACAATTATTATATTGAGGTATCATGTACTTAATTTGATAATAATAAAGGTAATTTTGTCTATTATGTTTGTCTCATTCATGAGACGATGAAACAAATATGGTGATGCCTAAAGAATGATGTTACTCAATGACATATGCCTTCAAGTTAAGTACATGAATAATAAGATCATATGTATGATAACAGTACATACATTCTTGTTATGTCCCTAGTTAAAATATTATTGTGGAAGAAAAATAGATGACAATTATACATAAGAATAGATTGTGTGTTGACTAATGATAGAGTCTCATTAGTCATGATATTGGATATCAAGTAAAACACATAGATATTTGTTAGGGAACATTGTATCGTACAGACCCACCTTTTGAATAAGGGCTTCCATAAAGGTGGTGGTCGGGTACATTGTGGTACATGGGGATCAACTATGAGTGATATAGATGGGATTTGTCCCTCCTACCTGAGTTGATATCTTGGCCACTTGATAAGAGAGACTGAGAAATGTATGGCCATACTCATGTGCGTCAATATGTGATATGTGAGGGATCACATGCATCTCATACAATCTGCTTTAGTTCAAGGAACATAGATTCAATGTTAAGAGGATGATGATTCCATGTCTCATTTTCAATCTAGATATCGGAGACAAAGGAACTATATGATCACAGTAATGTTGATCATGGATTTTATGTTGAATTTACTCTCCAAATTTTTAATTACCTGGGTAGCAATGATGTGTTGCTAGATACCACTCACTGATTGTGATGTCATAATCTAGTTATGGGCATTCACTGCCAATACAATATGGGACCTATAGGGTCACCCACATAGGATGCACTTAGAACATTAGTTTACTCATGAATAAGATTTAACTTTGTTACTAAAAATATTTAGGTAATCAACTTTTGACACTAGAATGTCCAATTGACTGATTGGAATGTCCATTCAGCTGACTGGACATCTTTTGACGCCACCAGTTGGAACTAGCCATTCAATCGGGTGGAATGTCCAACTTACCTATTGGACATTTTTCCTAGTGGATGGTCAAAATACTCATTTGACCAATTGGAATGTCTGAATCGACTAACTAGATCAAATCGACCAATTTCATTGGGTCAAATGATCAATGACATGCATAACAATGCACATTAATCATCACATTAAAAATGAATGCTAGTGTGATGCTAACCACAAAGCCAATTGACTATTGGATGGTCCAGTCGACTGACTGGTCATGTGCAACAACCATCAAATAATAAGATCTCCCCTTTCATATCCCCTGTGTTTTGTAAATCCTAGCCCATCCACTCCTATATAAGGAAGTAGTGGCTAAGGCTCTAGACACACCTTCTCTCACAGTTGTGGTAACGTGAGGGCATGAGCAATCTTACCCAAGAAAGGGAGATATAACAAGGGGGAAAGGAATTCAATGCTAGCACATTGATAAATAGAAGGGCAACTTCTTCCTGTTAGATGTGGAAGTGTGAGGTGGAGTTCCTGGTGGTCTGTGTGGACTAATTAAAGGTATGGAAGACATATTTTTCAACGCTAGTAGGACACCGCCAACTGTCGTCTATGGTTGCTACACTAGAAGGACGTCGTCGACTACCTTCCATATGCTACATGTGAATTAACCACATCATTGTGCAAGGATAATCATTGGACTTACTTTAGGACAAGGCATATCTTGCACTCTCTTTCCTAGAGACATTGTTGTTGACACAATCTATTGGTAAGGGAATATGGACAAAATTTGTGTTTCTCCTATCTACTATGTCCCCATATTTCCCTACATCATGTGATATTGTTTCTCTTGAGTTTATTAACTCAAGAATGTTTTCTACGTGCTTTAACCTGTGTGTGGAATAATTTGATGTTCTTATTGCCTTCCTTCATCCATCTAATTGCTTCCTTCCATTTCCAAAAAATTTCCTCCCATCTAAGCATTTCATCTTGCTCAAATTCCACTTCATAAAGTTTCTCTATGGTCTCTGAGTTATATGATGAATCCCTTAAGATTTGTGAATGTTGACCTTTCTTTAGATCCCATATATCTCATCATAAATGTTTCCTGCCATCTCCTTATTCCACTTTTTAAGTGTTAGATTGAGATATTTTTGTTTTTCAAAGCATTTATAAGATAGGCCATCCCATGTCTCTAGCATCCAATGTAAACTGATGATATCCATCATGTCTTTGTCATGAAGCCACACTTTTTGAAACCTAAAGTCGGATGGGTACCCTAAGGCTTCTCTTTTAGATAAATAAAACAATATATCATAGTGGTGTGATGCCCAATTTCTCACAAGGTGGTCATTGATGATTTTTAAGGTATCAGGCCAAAACATATTTGTACAACCCATGTCTAATTGACCCCATACGCTTAGACAACCCTCTTATTTATCTACCCACGTAAACCGATTTCCCATTAAATGGATATCCCAAGCACCCATCACATGAATCCATGTATTGAAATCTCTATATGCTCTAGAATATGGATTATCCCCTCTCACTCTTTCCTCAGGCGACCTATAGGCATTGAAGTCTCCAACAATGATCCAAGGTTTTGTATCATTAGCATCATTTAGGTCAATTAATTACCTCCAGAGGAATAATCTCTCTATCTTATTACAAGATGCATAGATAAATGTAATATTAGTGCTTAGGCCTAGAGTCTCATAAGAGACTGTGATGAGCTTTTTGGACATAGAGATAAGAGAATGGGATACCTAAAAGTTTATAAAGACCCATACTTTTCCTTCTAACTCACCACTAGTGATCATCCAATCCATGTTGATAACCTAAGAAAAATTATATGTCTGACTAGGATCAAGAAAAGACTCCAACAACCCATAGGAGAAAGATCCCACTCTTTAGATATTTTTAATACCTCCATTTTCCTATCATTGGAGACCCTATATCACTACGAAATTATCCATTATAAATTGAAACTTTATAATAACAAACTAACCTATCAAGGTGCACCTAGGTATTCCACTCCCAACCCCCCTCCAAACTCTCTAGGAAAATCAATCTTCCCCATGGTTGGTTGTAAATGTAGGTATCCCAAAGCCTCATGAGTCTTGCAAGAAAATGTTATCTACCCTCTATGTAGACCATGATGAGCTAAGGCACCCTCAAATAAACCCAAACTAACCCAACCTTAACTGGGCTACCCACCCTTGAAGCTGTCACTAACCCTCTTTGGGAAAACCTTACAAAGACTATGTGTGCTCTCCCCTTGGAACACTCCACTGATAGTAGGTGGGGATACAACTATCTTTGATGGTTTAGATGAAAATCCAAGCGGTATAAAACTTTTAGTGAGCAAGAAAATAGACTAGATGTCATTCATGCCATTATCTGGTTTGTAAGAGATATCATTTGACTACATTGCTTCTTCATCCACCCTTCCTTGTATAGATGCCAGTATATTAGGAAGCTTATGATTCTTTCCTCTTACCACATCTATAGATTCACTGGATACCTGAATCCTTGTTGGGATCAATTATTGGTGTAGATAAAACTCTCATGCTCACGTTGATACCTCAATCCCTACCTCTACTTGAGCTTGTGCCCTTCTAGGTGGAGCAACCTCCATGGATCTGACCAGGCGATGATGATGCTCAATCCCCCATGCGAGCCTCTACATTAGTGCAAGGGATCATTCCAAATCATGCCTAGAGACAGGGTGGGAACCTACACAAGGGGTGTTAGTGCCAGTCAGTGTTGGATTGACATGGGAAGTCGACGATGGGGATGTCTCAACATGATTAGTTGAATAAATCATGGGGGTGATGGCTTGGGGTAGACCTGAGAAGCTACAAAAATCCTCAATGGGTTTTTCCTTGAGACATTGACAGAAGGGCCAAGCAAGGGGGAGATGAGGGCACCTCACTTCCTCAAAAATCTTGCAACTCGGTCTTCAAAAGTGGTATAGTTATTTAGTTTAGAACCCATCATGTCTACCTCCATGACCATCCTTGTATCTCTGTTGGCAACTTTTAACACCTCCAATAGTATGCATCACACCTTGGAACCATTAGAGATCTCTATATGATATATAGACAAGAATCTTGCAACATCACAATGGTTATTATGATATCTTTAGTATCAACAACCAATATAATCTCATTCGATGTTTTTTGGTACTCTAACGTCGACCAGGATCAAGAAGCCAAAAATGTCAAATTTCCCTAATCTTTAGGATGAGTAGACCACTAGGTCTCCCCATATATAGTCTAAAACTCCTATGAAAGCATTATTCCAAATGTGAATTGGGATGCCTTCGATTAGCGACCAACACCAGTTTGTCGGTTCATAGTTTTGAACTAGGAACCAAGGCTTAATGACAAGTTCTATGCCTTCAGATCCTAAGGAAGATATGATGGGAATGGTACCTAGTTGTTGTATCACTATAACATCTCTATGTTTGGTTCTAAGGATGAAGTAATTTGGTGGACAAGCTTCCCACAAAGCACCTTCCATAGTGTCTCATTCAAAATCAATTTCCCAAAATAGGACGGATGAAAAATTGAATAAAGGGGCAACCTCAATCTTGAAATTGTCTAGATCATCAGAAATGATGGATTGGGTGAAGACCTCCCCTGGGGGAGCAGTCAACATTTGGGGGGTGTTTGGTGGAGGTCCCTTTATCCAAGCCCAGGGAGGGTGTAAGATCCCTCTATCTTTCCCAATGGTGGGAAACATCTATGATCCATGATTGGTGGTGGCTGAGGTCTCCTAGGTGGAGCTATGTGAAGGTGTTGTTGTTAATGTTAGTTAGCATTCCTGGTTCTCAATAGTGATGGGCATCCTGCCTCTCTATGTCCCATGCCGCAATAAGAGAAGGATACCCAATGACGATGACACACATTCTTCAAGTGACCACACTATAGGCATGTGTGTCAGTATTCCCTTGATAGACCTGAGCCTGTCTTAATGCCGGAGAGACAAGATTTCCCCCCCAAAGGTGATGAGGTTGTTGTCCTTTTATTACCTTCTACATTTTTTCACTTTAGGGGGTTATTATCTTCTCTAAGTTCCACCATGGATGAGGTTTTGTGGTTTTCGTATGCTTCTAGATTCTGAGGAAGACCTGGATCATGAGCTTTGATGTAAGTTGTTTTTCTCTGGCTCGGTGGTGGTATTTTGAGCTACCTCTAGTTGGTAAGCTCTATTAAGCTTGGCAGTGATGATATAGGCTAACTCTAGATTGGATATGACCCATCATTTTCTTCCTCTTTAAAAACATCAATTTTCCCTTGTGGTTGCCCCACTAACAAGGCCCTCAATTCGATATGACCCACCATCCCACTGCCACACGAGACACTAGAACAAGACTAGACTCACCTCATCATGTTAGTCCAGTCCAACTAGGATCAGAGCATGGATGATTGAAGGGTCATTGTGACATAGGGGAAGCTAGGGTTGGAGAGAGGGTACAAGAGGGAAGCAAAGGTAAGCGATCGATCTCCAATTCCAACAAACTTTATTAGAAGATGAAGTGATAAATGGCTAGTTGTGAGCTCAAAAAAATCTGGGTGGTTGAGGGAGAAGTCAGGGGTGATGGAAATTTGAAGAGAGTCTAGAGGTAGGGGAAGGAGGTAGCAACCCACACCAGCGGGGGGCGATAGCTGCCAACCCAACAAACTATAGTGAGGGTTAGAGAGTAGGTGGATCCGTGAGGGTTAGAAATACCTTCCTAGACCATACACTAACAATGCATGTATTCATACTTAAAATTAACTTAGAGTATCTTATGCAATTGATCGCCAAACACATCTCACATTAAAACTTTGTTATATTGGCACTAAGAAAATTAGCTTAATCATTAGTGGGGAGTAAGAATGGATATAATTTCTTTTTCATGATAATGATGAAAGCAATGTCTTAAATAAAGAGTCACACAACATAATATGTCAGGAAGTCTCACTCTTGAGTGGTCACAACTTTGATAATGTAGTCCTACTAACATGAGATGGGGTTACTTGACAATAGCATAATATATAAACTATGGATGATACCCACTTAGGTTTTACTCCATAATCCACTTAATTAACTCAAAATATGGACCATTATTGATGATTCTTTCCTTGTCCCATACTGACTCACTACAAGGGACATCCATTTAACCTCTCCAAAATGGTACTAGAAGGAGATCATAATGTCTACAACCATAATCAACTTGATCTTGCACCATTTTTCATTAATTTCATCTTGCTAAATTTTGCATTTAATGAAGAAACGACTAGTATGTAATAAGTTAAATAGTATAAGCATATAATAAATGCATTTTAGTGACCTAACTTGTATTATCAACTTGATTAGTGGAAAATTGAGTGACCTTGTATCTACTAAATCAATTATGCAAAGCCTAGTCCTTTGATCTTGTTTTATTAGTGTGGATGATATTTTGATGTATCTTTTCTCTATATGTTGTTGGTTAGAATCTTACATTTTGATGTGAAATGGTTCATGCCCAATGAGAAATCCCAAATTGTAAGTACTATGTATTGATAACTTAAACCCCATACTAACATGAATATTATTTAATTTTTGGTAAATTGATATATAATTAAATAAATCTTGTGATAATACATAAATAAATGATTTTTATTTCTTTTATGGTTGATTTATTGTGTTTATGTGTAGTTTAGGGTTCTTTCCAAACTTGGGTTTTGGGTTTGTTTCAAGTGTTTGATATATTTTTAGTGATATCTTGTTTGGGGAGGTTTGAGATCTCAATAGAGGTTATTTTAAGTTTTTACTAACTCTAGAAGGAAGATAGAAATCCTAGTTTGGATTAGTTGAGGAGTCATTTACATTCTGAAAGAGTTGAATATCTTGGTACAACTAGGGACAAATGTCACTTGGCTCTTTAGGACAGTATCAATAATGGTAAATCTTAGATGGCATGACCTACGAGTGTGTTGATATAAGAGATTGGACCAATTTGTCATATGACGTCTAACCTTTTGGGGTTGTGTCTTGATAGACCTATCAATCTGGGTCCAAATCCGCGAGCACTCACAAGTCGACCATTTTAAGTTGGGTTTGGGCGATGACACCCTCTTGAAATCACCCAAACCCATACTCATCCATTTAGTTAGCTGGGTTCACGGGAAACCCGCAGACACACATGGATGACACAATTAACTAAGATAAATATATTGTGAAAATCTAATACATGTATGATTCTTAAAACACGACAGACCCATACATTCATAAAGCAGCTAAATACATGATGTCAATACATATAATGTAAAAGACCAAAGTCTAGACGTCATGATTGATATTCTTTTTTATGCTAATGGAAACAAAGTAGTTATGTTCTAGGTTGTTGTTTATGCTAGTGAACATATATTAGTTATGTTGCATGTTTTATATCCAGTCTCAACAATTATATTTTTATTTTCATTTTGTGCAGTAGACAACTATAAGAACATGCTATGTTAGTAACTAGTGATGCTATACAAACAATATAGTGTTGTTCTAGTAATGTATTATGCTATTTGCAACATCTATATTAATTATTTTTTAATTTTCCATTGCAACTGTTGGCTATTTCCTTTTTCTTACATTTTTTTGTTAAAATAAAGAATTGGGTATTATATTGTGTTTGAAATACAACACAAGGATGGTTTCACTCATTATCCTATGTTTCTACTAGAAATTATCAATGAATTCTACTTCTTATTGTAGAGAAACAACTAGTAACATCTTTTTACTTTATACATATTACATGGGCACCTACGGGTGGACCCGCAACCTGATAGGTAAGCTATTTATCTGCACATTTATCATTGTGTTTTTTAACCCAAACCTACAAGACCCAAACCTATAATTACCAAACCCAAACCCAACCCACCCACCTGTTTGACATGTCAATGTTTGTCTGTGTGAGTTTGGTTGTGACCTAGGACCCTATTGTTGCTTAAGTGTCCAAACTTTGAGGAGTCTGGTTGACCCTAAGAGTTTGACCAACCTCTAAAACGTTTGTTTATTTTTTATATTTGAGAGATAAAAATAAATGAAAATTTTCACTAAGATATTTTATCCAAACACTTACACATAATATATATGCATATATATATATATAAACTCACAAAAAACCCATGTTTCATTGTCTTATAGTTATATCACAGGGAGAACACATGGAGGTTGATCCTTTTTTCTCAAGGAATTATGTTCCCTTGAGGTTTCCTGTATGATATTAAATTTTGGTACTCAATAAATTATTCAACTAAATTGCATCAATTCACCTCAATGGTTCTAATTAGATTAGGTTCCACAAAGAATTTCCTTGATCCGATTGAGAGTCACTAGCTTTGGAATTACTCAAATAAATAATATAAAATATTAGGTATTTCAATTTTAATTATTAGTGGAGATAATGGATAAAAAATTTGAATTGTTTTTGGAGATAATTTTAGTACTAAACAAATTATTGACATATATTGTATCAATTCACCTATTAATAATACTAAATTGGAATTTTTTGCATATTAGAAGCTTATTTGAATATCCCTTGCATGTGTGCATAAAATTGATTGTATGCTTAGCTGGTCAAATCTGATGAAATCATGAGCAACCATGGGTTACCTTGATCTAGTTGAGAGTCACTAGATTTGGAATCACTCAAATAAATAATGCAAAATATTAGATATATCAATTTGAATGATTAATGGAGATAATTTATTAGTAAGATTTGGGATAAGATTAATGTGAACTAATATTTTTACAAAATACTAGACACTAATTTAAGACTATGATAAAATTTCAATAAAAAGGAGTTACAATGTGGGGTGTAGGAATATATATAGAAAATACTTTACACTGTATGTGGGCCATCCATCTTGTGGATCCAACAATTCCAAGTTATCCATGTGAGAGGAAGGAAATTGTAATGCTGACTAGTCATCTTCCTTGACCCAAGAAGTAGTTGGTAACCATCAAGGAGAAGTTCTTCTCCCACATGTCATCTCATCCCTTATTTCATCTCCAATGAATTCCTTGGCCCTTTCCCTACCTAGGCGACCCCTCCAAGTCCTCTCTATTTTACTAGAGAGGAAATGCCCACATGGGAAGCCTCTAGAACAAGAAAATTTTGCAATATCTCAACCAAGCGTCACTCCCCCTTTTAAGAAATTGATTATGCCTATAGTTTCTCTTACAATACAAAAGCTTGAACCCTAAAAGAATTGAGCCTTATAAATACTCATGCTATCATGCCAAGCTCCATCCCCACCTACAACTTCTCTTGCTCTAAAAACCTTCCTCCATGCATAACCACTATAATTTGATGTTCCCTTCACCTTCATTGCCAACTAATGCAGCTTCTTAGACTCTCATCTCAACCTAAAACCACCTATATTTCCAAAACACCCTTCACCTTTGTATCTATAGAGCTCAATCATGCCCGAGAGCACCACTTTGTCGCAATCCTCACCACCACCAACAACACATCTCCTCACATCTCAACCAACTTCCTGGCTTTAAGGGACCTAGTGAAGTTTCCCCTCAGTCGTGAAGCAAATCTACTCACGTTGCAGTTCCCAAAAGGTCTCTTACAACATATTGTAGATGCTTGACCCCACTAATTGCGAACTGAGATAGGGACCAACTCCAACAGTCACCATAAGACCCAAGAGGCCACAACATAAGAAGTATTAGACCTTGAACCATTATAAGCTTCCTATTAACACCCCATTTTTCTCAAGTAGTATAAAATCATGCTTAAATGTTAATTCTCTGGCTAATAATGAAGTTCATCACATTTTCCACATTTTACCATTTTCCCTCACTTCCCACATTTTTCAACTATTTAATTCATCCATTTTCACCCACTTCAACCCAACTTGGGGCTTTCTATAAAGTAATCTTCTTTTTGACCAAAAGTGTAATTTTTTTTCTCAATTCAATCTTAAATAAGATATTTTACAAATTTCCTAGTTGAGTTATCTCAAACAAAATATCTATTTTTCAACTATTTTCCCAGAATAGTCCAAGAGATAAATCTAATTATCTTTTGATGCAAGTTTTCCCAATTTTCACTAGAACATTCCTAATATAAGATTGCATTTTTTGACCTAGGGACATTGGGTGGATCACGATCAACTATCACGTGACACATGGTAGATTCTATTGATCTTCACGCCCTTCTGCGGTGCGCATTGCGGTGATCATCCACCTCTTGTAGAAGGTTCTCCTAGGACCCCAAACACTAAAATTCACCTATAAATAGCCACACCCAACATATTCTAGGCCCCTGTTGTCTCTCCTAAAGCCATAGAAACCACCACATCTCTCTTTTATTTTCTAGATGTGATCAGAGTATCCTTCCTATGACACCAATTACACTTAACACTGGCAAGCTATGTAACAATAACTGCTACTTTCTCTGTTATATCCATATCAATAACTGTTTCTGGTTCTGATCTATTCATCACCATTCATATCTTCACACTCTTTCTCAAAGGTCTAATCTTATGTCGCTGAATCTATCTCTCTCACCTCTCTCTCTCTCTCTCTTCGTATGCATCAATCCCAACTACCAATGGGGGATCTCTGCCATGGGAGGTCCTGAGGTGATTGGGCCCACAACATACCTAAAAACTAGGTCCTTTGGGTCTATGATTGGAAAGCCACATCCGTCTCCAGTCCCAAAAGCTCAGCCAACAATAAAAACCATTGTTTACCATTTATATCTCTATTTTCTTTAACAAAAATCTTGATCACCACTATTTTTATCATAGACGGCTAAAAAGGTTGCAATTTAGATGTGATGGGGTGTTGACATCTTCCTTGCTTGTAACATTATCGCCGAATCTGATCTCTGAACTTAATGCATACCTTTCTTATCCATCCAAGGGTGGAGTTGAAATTGAGTTTTTATGTGTTTGCACGATGATTTAAACACATATCTTCATTTTTTCCTTATTTTATATTTAAAACTAGGTTTCAACTCCAAGATTTATTGATTTATCATTTTCTCGTTCCTTTTTCATTGTTTCCATCAGATTTTTTAGGCCAGGTACAACATATTGGTGACTCTGTTAGGGAGTTGTCAGATAATTCAAGTTGCCTTTTTCTTTTAATCATCTAATCTTTTGTTGATCGATCGAGGTTTCTATATTTTGTTTGTTTTTCTTTTGATCCTTTTGCTTTTTGCAAAAACCAATGTTTTCCCACTTTTTTTGACTCGGAGCAATCAACCCATAAAACAAATCACTTTTCTAAGAAAAATCATTTTTCTATAGAAAAACATCGAGAACATTTTGATCTGACAATAAAAAAAGTTACGTTCTTTCTCACTGCCTTTTGTTTTCCTAGATCTTAAAAGAAGTGACATGATACTATATTTTTCTAGGAAAAAATGAGTTTTTTTGCTTTCCTTTTCCTGCCACTTCTATTTATCTTTTTTTCTTATGGGTAGTACGACAACTACCTCCTTTCTAAAAATCACAGTCTTGGGGTTATCCCCCGCTTCTCTTTCGTGGTTGGCCTCCACTTCCTTTTTAGGGCTATCCTCTATTTCCTTCCCCTTTTTTCTTTTTCTTTCATGTTTCCTTTTTATTTATTTTATAAAAATACATATAATAAGGAAAGAGAAAAAGATGAGAGAAGTCCTCAGGGTAAGTAAATATCCTTTCTTAATAATTGCATTATTATTTTCTTATGTGCCTATCATTTATCTTCCATTCTTTCTTATTGTGGGATTATATCAGAAGATAATAAATTCTTGCACCTACACAATGCACACCTACAATCCCATGTGTCACAGACCAAGTGCCAACACTCATGTTAGATACCTAAAAGTGGCATCGGGTGCCGGTAAAGGTATCGGTGCAACATTAAGCTCAATGTACAAAGGCCTTGAAAAAGCTCCCTCTCCTAGGATTCACGATCGATTTTGGCCTTCATAATCATGAGGTGTATTGGGAACAATACTCATATCTTTTGAACCTAGGTTACTCCCACGATGAGTGCCATCACACTATAGAGAAGATAAGGACCAATCCATCCTATCCAAATCCTACTTGAGTGAGGACGTAAAATTACATCTGAAACTCATGGGCTAAATGGGGTACTTTATCTTCTACATATGCATCTTGTGTTTGTTTATCTTACAACTTTTATAATTGTTTCTTTCTTTGCTAATTCTAAGACCACTGAAATATTTCTATTTTAAGATCATAATCATCATCATGTTCAAATAATCTTATCAAATAAACAATCTCATGATCCCACATGATCACAAACAATTTCAAACTAACAATCTCTAATGATCTAATAGGATCCCAAATGAGTTCTAACGATCTCAGTCATCAATAATCGTTAATCCATGATCTTTTAAAAGTTGATTTTTTAATTATCTCCAAAAATCTAAAATGATTTATCTCATTCAACAATATTCATTAAACAATATTTAAAAAAGGACATTTTTACTTTCAAAGAAAAGAATAACTTTCTAAAAATCATTTTGTAGAACAAAAAAAGAAAGCTCTTCTAAAGGAAAAGAAAATCTTTTCACAATAGAAAAAAGAAAAGTTTTTTTGAAAAAGGGAAAAAAATATTTCTAGAAGAAAAATCTTTTCAAAACAAGAAAGAAAAGTCTTTTCAAGAACAAAACCATAATATTTCCAAAAGAAAAATCTTTTCGAGACAAAAAATAAAGACCTTTTCAAAAAAAGAAGAACATTTTTTTTTTCAAAAAAGAACAATCTTTTCAAAAGAAAGAACAAATATTTCCAAGAATAACAATCTTTCCAAGAATAACAATCCTTTCAAAAGAATGATCTTAAAAAAGAACAACTTCAAATATTTTTAAGAAAAATCAATAAATATTGAACCATCTTTCAAAATTCAACAAAATTAAATTGTCTATAAAAATGGAAGATATTCTCAAGAGTCAAATAAAAGAAAGGATAAGTGTTTTCAATCTTAGAAAACATTTTCAAATATATTTTAGTTTAATCCATTCCAAAAGGCTTCCCAATTGTGGTCTCTTCTCATGAGCCACCACTCATGCCTAAAACCTTTACCATTCACAATAAGGCTACTCAATCCTTATATTATGGATACAACTGCCAAATCTTGTCTAAAATATCAACTCATGCCCCGAGCATGTCGAATCTATTTGATCCAAAGGATTTTCTATCTTAACTAAGATGTCCACTCAGTAGCACATGACCACCCATCTTTACCTACCAAATTATGGTCCTGGACCAAGTCCTTTAACTGGGCCAATACCTTGTTTCCAGACTCACATATGTATGGTCCTAGATCATGACCTGAAACTAGATCATCAGTGAACCTTCACATTCAAATTCATATGGTCTCAGAGCATGATCATAACCTTGGAAATCACCCTATATTTCACACTCATATACATATGGTCTAATATCATGACATAAAGCTGGGCCATTACCTCGTGTTCTCACACTGACATCTATACGGCCCTAGACCATGACCTAAAACTAGGTCATCACCATGCCTTCATGCTTGTATCCAACCATAGTCTCTGACCCCACGTGGGTCACCCATGATACCCTATTTCTTGTGACGATTACTCTCATAAAACCTAGCTTAAGGAGAGAAAACCTCACACGTCTATCCTGAGCCACACCCACTATCCCCAAGAAGGTCACCTTGTCCCTGGGTGTGATCCTAACTTATCCTCATAAAACAACAACCATGATCTACATGCTTTATCACGGTGCTACTAGGCAAAACTCATAAAAAAACTAGTGATATCCTTTTGTATCTAGGGGCATGCTCCTCTCCTCATACCATTGGATCTGACAATTTATGTTCATACATGAAAATTTCCTTTCCATGTAGAGGGTGAATTTCCAAATTTTTGTCATGAACTTTGTTCCCTTATCCATGCAAGGGGTAGGTTAATATTTGTCTAGCACGATTGTTTGGAACCCTCTTCCATGCAAGGGTAATTGTCTATTTATTCCTACTGAGAATGTTGGGGATACAAAAAAATGATTGCCATATGTAGAATCTTCTTACCTAGCGCAAGGGGAAGTTTGTTTATAGCCATGTTTTCTTCCCTTTTCAACTCCTTGCTACACAAGGGGAACATTATCCATTGCTCTCCCGATGATAACTACAAATCATTACACCTTTGGCATAGAGGAGGACATCATAAAAGTCTCAAGAAACAATCACTTACTGTCAATTTTGGAAAGAGCTTCTTGAGATGACAAGCACCAACAAACAGTCCAACATTGGTTAGGTGATGAAGACACGTGTTGAAGAATCTCATGATGAACTGAAGAATTAGGTCGTCACATGATCCATATAGCTATCATGATGGGCTGATGAACCACATGACACAAAGGAATTTGTGTTCACTATCAAGTAGACAGCCCAAGCTAACACGGATCAGCTAGAGCCACAACCACATGTGTTCACCTTTGCAGGCCATACACAACTATCATTACCATACAACCTGTAGGGTGAACAACTACATCATCCCATAAGATTCCCTCCAAGGGTATACCAACACAAGAATGTTACATATAAACATTTGCAGCAGGAGATGTCTATGACAAGCAGAGTCACTCCACGGAACAACCAAGTAGATGATTAGAAAGAAGAATCCAATAAACAATTAGAAGTCATTATTTTTAAAGGTAGAAGTCCAAAAGGTGTAAAAGGTCAAAAACTACAATTCCAACTCAAAAGAAGAGGCCTTATGCAGTCAATCACACAACATACCCTCCATTGTTTCCTTGGAACTATCCTCTAGCTCTAGGACCATATGGGTACCCACCTCATCTAGGATTTAATCACAACATTGGAATCTATAACCCGTTCAAATATCTGACATGATATTGATCACAATATGATAGAAATCATGCAGAAATTGGGAGATCTAGAGGTCATGATAGACAAAATCAACACCAGAGGTCACCACCAGAAGATCACAAAGCTTGATTGCCAAAGCATGACAAAAGGAGATATAATTCCAGAAGTGACTATTCATTCCAATACCAACACAGTAGCCAAATCAAAGGTTCAAATTCTTAGGGGGTCTCTCCTAGTAAGTGTCTCTCACTAGTCAAGAATCTTGTGAACTTTCCTGTCATAAGAGTATCATAATCCTCTGCGAAAGATCTACAACCCCAACGTTCACTATGACTGATACCACATCTCAGGGCACAAAATAGACTCATATATAGCCCTCAAGAACAATAGTCAAGACCTAATCGATGTAGGTTTTGTCCAAGTGGACGCCCTAATAGGTGCAATCATTCCAATAGATGTCACCGAAGAGCAATATGTAGTTGCAAAATTGATTGAATCCCTACTCAAGAGAGATCACATATGTATGGTCCTAGATCATGACCTGAAACTAGATAATCAGTGAACCTTCACATTCAAATTCATATGGTCTCAGAGCATAATCATAACCTTGGACATCACCCTATATTTCACACTCATATACATATGGTCCAATATCATGACATAAATCTGGGCCATTACCTCGTGTTCTCATAGTGACATCTATAGAGCCCTAGAACATGACCTAACACTAGGTCATCACCATGCCTTCATGCATGTATCCAACCATAGTCTCTGACCCCACGTGGGTCACCCATGATACCCTATTTCTTGTGACTATTACTCTCATAAAACCTAGCTTAAGGAGAGAAAACCTCACACGTCTATCTCGAACCACACCCACTATCCCCAAGAAGGTCACCTTGTCCCTGGGTGTGATCCTAACTTATCCTCATAAAACAACAACCATGATCTACATGCTTTATCACGGTGTTACTAGGCAAAACTCATAAAAAAACTAATGATATCCTTTTGTATCTAGGGGCATGCTCCTCTCCTCATACCATTGGATCTGACAATTTATGCTCATACATGAAAATTTCCTTTCCATGTAGAGGGTGAACTTCCAAATTTTTGTCATGAACTTTGTTCCCTTATCCAAGCAAGGGGTAGGTTAATATTTGTCTAGCACGATTGTTTGGAACCCTCTTCCATGAAAGGGTAATTGTCTATTTATTCCTATTGAGAATGTTAGGGATATAAAAAAATGAATGCCTAATGTAGAATCTTCTTGCCTAACGCAAGGGGAAGTTTGTTTATAGCCATGTTTTCTTCCCTTTTCAACTCCTTGCTACAAAAGGGGAACATTATCCATTGCTCTCCCGATGCTAACTACAAATCATTACACCTTTGGCATAGAGGAGGACATCATAAAAGTCTCAAGAAATAATCACTTACTGTCAATTTTGGAAAGAGCTTCTTGAGATGACAAGCACCAACAAACAGTCCAACATTGGTGAGGTGATGAAGACACGTGTTGAAGAATCTCATGATGAACTGAAGAATTAGGTCGTCACATGATCCATATAGCTATCATGATGGGCTGATGAACCACATGACACAAAGGAACTTGTGTTCACTATCAAGTAGACAGCCCAAGCTAACACGGATCAGCTAGAGACACAACCACATGTGTTCACCTTTGCAAGCCATACACAACTATCATTACCATACAACCTATAGGGTGAACAACTACATCATCCCATAAGATTCCCTCCAAGGGTATACCAACACAAGAATGTTACATACAAGCATTTGCAGTAGGAGATGTCTATGACAAGCAGGGTCACTCCACGGAACAACCAAGTAGATGATTAGAAAGAAGAATCCAATAAACAATTAGAAGTCATTATTTTTAAAGGTAGAAGTCCAAAAGGTGCAAAAGGTCAAAAGACTACAATTCCAACTCAAAAGAAGAGGCCTTATGCAGTCAATCACACAACATACCCTCCATTGTTTCCTTGGAACTATCATCTAGCTCTATGACCATATGGGTACCCACCTCATCTAGGATTTAATCACAACATTGGAATCTATAACCCGTTCAAATATCTGACATGATATTGATCACAATATGATAGAAATCATGCAGAAATTGGGAGATCTAGAGGTCATGATAGACAAAATCAACACCAGAGGTCACCACCAGAAGATCACAAAGCTTGATTGCCAAAGCATGACAAAAGGAGATATAATTCTAGAAGTGACTGTTCATTCCAATACCAACACAGTAGCCAAATCGAAGGTTCAAATTCTTAGGGGGTCTCTCTTAGTAAGTGTCTCTCACTAGTCAAGAATCTTGTGAACTTTCCAATCATAAGAGTATCATAATCCTCTGCGAAAGATCTACAACCCCAACGTTCACTATGACTGATACCACATCTCAGGGCACAAAATAGACTCATATATAGCCCTCAAGAACAATAGTCAAGACCTAATTGATGTAGGTTTGGTCCAAGTGGACGCCCTAATAGGTGCAATCATTCCAACAGATGTCACCGAAGAGCAATATGTAGTTGCAAAATTGATTGAATCCCTACTCAAGAGATATCACATATGTATGGTCCTAGATCATGACCTGAAACTAGATCATTAGTGAACCTTCACATTCAAATTCATATGGTCTCAGAGCATAATCATAACCTTGGACATCACCCTATATTTCACACTCATATACATATGGTCCAATATCATGACATAAAGTTGGGCCATTACCTCGTGTTCTCACACTGACATCTATACGGCCCTAGACCATGACCTAAAACTAGGTCATCACCATGCCTTCATGCTTGTATCCAACCATAGTCTCTGACCCCACGTGGGTCACCCATGATACCCTATTTCTTGTGACTATTACTCTCATAAAACCTAGCTTAAGGAGAGAAAACATCACACGTCTATCCCGAACCACACCCACTATCCCCAAGAAGGTCACCTTGTCCCTGGGTGTGATCCTAACGTATCCTCATAAAACAACAACCATGATCTACATGCTTTATCACGGTGCTACTAGGCAAAACTCATAAAAAAACTAGTGATATCCTTTTGTATCTAGGGGCATGCTCCTCTCCTCATACCATTGGATCTGACAATTTATGCTCATACATGAAAATTTCCTTTCCATGTACAGGGTGAACTTCCAAATTTTTGTCATGAACTTTGTTCCCTTATCCATGCAAGGGGTAGGTTAATATTTGTCTAGCACAATTGTTTGGAACCCTCTTCCATGCAAGGGTAATTGTCTATTTATTGCTACTGAGAATGTTGGGGATACAAAAAATGAATGCCATATGTAGAATCTTCTTGCCTAACGCAAGGGGAAGTTTGTTTATAGCCATGTTTTCTTCCCTTTTCAACTCCTTTCTACACAAGGGGAACATTATCCATTGCTCTCCCGATGCTAACTACAAATCATTACACCTTTGGCATAGAGGAGGACATCATAAAAGTCTCAAGAAACAATCACTTACTGTCAATTTTGGAAAGAGCTTCTTGAGATGACAAGCACCAACAAACAGTCCAACATTGGTGAGGTGATGAAGACACGTGTTGAAGAATCTCATGATGAACTGAAGAATTAGGTTGTCACATGATCCATATAGCTATCATGATGGGATGATGAACCACATGACACAAAGGAACTTGTGTTCACTATCAAGTAGACAGCCCAAGCTAACACGGATCAGCTAGAGCCACAACCACATGTGTTCACCTTTGCAGGACATACACAACTATCATTACCATACAACCTGTAGGGTGAACAACTACATCATCCCATAAGATTCCCTCTAAGGGTATACCAACACAAGAATGTTACATATAAGCATTTGCAGCAGGAGATGTCTATGACAAGCAGAGTCACTCCACGGAACAACCAAGTAGATGATTAGAAAGAAGAATCCAATAAACAATTAGAAGTCATTATTTTTAAAGGTAGAAGTCCAAAAGGTGCAAAAGGTCAAAAGACTACAATTCCAACTCAAAAGAAGAGGCCTTATGCAGTCAATCACACAACATACCCTCCATTGTTTCCTTGGAACTATCCTCTAGCTCTAGGACCATATGGGTACCCACCTCATCTAGGATTTAATCACAACATTGGAATCTATAACCCGTTCAAATATCTGACATGATATTGATCACAATATGATAGAAATCATGCAGTAATTGGGAGATCTAGAGGTCATGATAGACAAAATCAACACCAGAGGTCACCACCAGAAGATCACAAAGCTTGATTGCCAAAGCATGACAAAAGGAGATATAATTCCAGAAGTGATTGTTCATTCCAATACCAACACAGTAGCCAAATCGAAGGTTCAAATTATTAGGGGGTCTCTCCTAGTAAGTGTCTCTCACTAGTCAAGAATCTTGCGAACTTTCCAGTCATAAGAGTATCATAATCCTCTGCGAAAGATCTACAACCCCAACGTTCACTATGACTGATACCACATCTCAGGGCACAAAATAGACTCATATATAGCCCTCAAGAACAATAGTCAAGACCTAATTGATGTAGGTTTGGTCCAAGTGGACGCCCTAATAGGTGCAATCATTCCAACAGATGTCACCGAAGAGCAATGTGTAGTTGCAAAATTGATTGAATCCCTACTCAAGAGAGATCACAGTGGGAACGCACCAGGAGATGTAGTCACAAAGTTCATTGAGCATCCACTCAAGCCAGAGCTCTACCAGAGAGCACCGAGATACACAGTTGTCATGAGATGCAAAGCATCTTGGAATTTGAAGGATCTATCTATCCATTTTTACTTCACAACAATCATTAAAAAACAACATAGTATTCAAAGTGGAAAAAAAATAAAAAAATCAAAATAAAAATTTTAAAATGAAAAAACCATCAAATTAAAACAAAAATATACTCTGGTAAGGTGACCCTCACCCAATCTATTATGAATGCTACTCTGGCCTACCTGATGCAGTCAGTTCACTTGCCGGAATCGGTGTGTGATGCCATTGACCATAGTATCGGAAACTTCATATGGGGATGGAAAATGCACACCATTACTTGGAGGAAGATCATAGTGGCCAAGAAAGAAGGTGGGTTAAGATCAAGAGTGCTCATTTGTAGAATGAGACTCTTTTGTCTAGAACAGTATGGGATGTTTGCACATGAAGAAATATCCCCTGGAGGGAAATCATGGATGCCAAGTACACACATATAAAGGATGGAGGGCTAGCTAAGGGCTCGTGTTTGTGGAAGTTTATTTGTAGGCATCAGGAGGACATGGAAATGCACACTAGGCGGGTGGTAATTAATGGAAAGGATACCTCTATCTGGGAAGATAGGTGGGTGGAAGGAAGAGCTAAGGTGAGATTGAGGGATGATAGAACAATGCCCGCTAAGTACTCAGATTTTAAAGTCTCTTCTATGGTAACTGAAGATGGATGGGATATGGAGTTCATGAGGTACTGGTTCTCGGAGGAAACCTATAAAGCAATCTTGAATACTACTGTTCCCATCCAGGACATAAGTAGTGATGATTGGCAGTACATAGAAGTGAGGAATGACATCTTCTTGACTAAATTGATCTACAATAACATGTTACTGAATACCAGACAGCAAGTTGAGGGATGTTGGTCAAGTATTTGGAAGATTAGAGTACCCCCAACGCACAAAGGTGTTCTTATGGAAATCTTTGCATGAAGGGCTATTAATGAATCTTAATAGAGCCAAACACGGGATTTGCAATAGTGATGGATGTCCAAGATCTAGGAATGGCCCTGAGAGCACTTTTCATGTGTTAATTGACTGCAAATATGCGAGAGCCATTTGGGAGGTGTTGTCCATGGAGTATGGTTTCCGGTTTGGATCTCATCAAAGTCTAAATATTTGGTTATCCAGTAACTTGAAGCGGAAGGAGGGCCACCCCTACCATCAGGTGGCTACTGATGTGACTCTAGAGGGAATTTGGAAGTGTAGAAATAAAGCTATTTTTGATAATAAAGCTCAAACCATGACTCAAATGGTGCATAGAATCCAAAACCAGATCAAGATGGTTCTGGAGGTGTTGAAGCCAGATCAGGGTAGTCCTTCAGAGGTGAAGAAGAGCTCTCAGATGGGTTGGGATCCACCCCTCATCCAGTTAAACAAGCTGAATGTGGATGGGGTTTTTTGTAAAAGAACTGGAAGGGCATCTACATGCTTCGTGCTGCGGAACAATGTGGGGCTTTGGCTTCTGGGTGGATGCAGTACTTTTGGGATGAATGATATTATGGTGATCGAGTTGCAGGCTATTATGAGGGGCCAAGAAGTTGTAAAATATTCTGAGGGGATCGTAGTCGTGTCTGATCATAAGTCATCTTGTAACTACATCAACCAGAGGATCCAGACGCCTTCCAAATACAAACTGGCTATTAATGCATGTATTCAATTGCTTAGTAGGAGGAGCTCTAGCTCTATTATCTTTAATCCTAAGAGCACGAATAGAGTGGCTGATACATTAGCGAAATGGGGTGCTAAAGGGGCGATTGGGGACCATGTTTGGAGCTCTTATCCAAGATTCATGAGTGAGATTCTCACTTTGGATACTAGACTTTTGTATGTAAACCATTTTAAAGAGCCTGCCAAGGGAGGGTGGGGTGAATAAGAGGCCTCTTATTTTTCTAAAAAAATTAAAAATATACTTAATCTACTTAAGGGACTGGACGCATCCCCCTGTGCACCTTGAAGCAAAAGGATCAAAGTAGAATCATAGTGGTGAGGATGAAAGGAGCGTGACTATTATCTTGAGACCCCAATGGTTCATAAACCTAATCCCACCCATAAAAATCATTCAAGCAATAAAATCATATAAAGCTACAATTACAGTATGACAACACACCTTAAATAAAAAAAATGTCCTCTTCTAGGTCTTCTTAAGGTGAGCATCCTAGAGCAAGTTTTAACAAACCCACCAAGTTAGGACATCCTAAAACAAATTTAAGGTCCATTCTCTACATGAAATTTACTATTTAAATATTACAATGAACCTGCTCACGGGGTCCTATAAAGATAGGTGGACTGGGTGATAAGGAGATTTGGATCCTTTGCAACATTGTGTCCATGTCTCGCCATGATGATCTATCATGGGGACAACAATTGGGAATCCTTCACTAGGAGACTCTCATTAATCCACAATTTAAGTTCCCATCCTAAGGCTCTGAGCATCAATGTCCACAACATTAAAGAACTAACTAAACATACATCAACTATGAAGCACAAAGGGCACCTGAACTTGGACATATGCTGGCGGAAAATTACTTATTAATCATAACATACATGACTAGTGGAGATTAAAACTCCCATCATTTGGTTATAAGCATCAATCCTAATGGAATTAAATATAAAATGATCAAATTCATTACACTAAGTCCAAAGGACACTTGATAATGTGGATACATGCCGATGACACACTTCATACTCCAGAAGTGCCAATAATAGTGCATGTAGGGGTGTCTCTGACATCTAGCGCCTTAACCCAAATGGGAAGGGAATTCCCGCTCGAATGCTCACTACATGGCATAACTTGAGTCATATGATCATGAAACCAAGATCCAATGGAGAATTAAATCCATCCTAATGAACCTTACCCTAGTGGTACATCTTTCTATGGTCATCCTGAGGGAAGAACCAACCAATTCACAAAAGACTTTGGGAAAGCTTAAATACTCTTGGGAACTCAAATATCCTTAAACTCCAATACAAAAAATTGGAAAGAAAGGTGAGAAGGGTAGTTTTCATTCACCATCTAGTAATCTATAATGATTACATGACCACTCCTCACATCTCATGACAGGCCTCCTGACTAACATGGGTTACTACCAACTTGTGAAGGGGTATGAGTCCAGAAAGATTGAATGTTTATCAGCGGCCTAAGCCCAAAAGAAATAAGCAAACAAACCACAAAATCCTTCAAGGGTCAAACCCTAACATCTTATATGGCAATTAGCAAAATAATAATCCATAAATCATGGTATGCTAAAAAAATGAATAAAAAATCAACCTAAAAAACTTCTTATCTGCTAACATTATCACATTAACACCAAGAGAATAATTCAAAATTGTTGAAACAAAATAATGAGGCAAAAGGATACATCCAGAATCCAAATTATGATGATCACTGACTCGAAAAAGATCAGTGAAGAAGGGAAATCTCAGATAATTTTGGCTCACCTACATTAATATCACATATCAGTCCAACATCAAGAAGGCATCCTTCAATAATCATGACATATCCCCAAGAACATAGTCTATTAGGGAACCATTGGAATAAGATTGTAGATAACTAAGGCAGGATGAACTATTAAGTACAAATATAGAGTCCAACTCAAATCTAGCTCCACCAATGCTTGCATACATTTTTAGAGAAAAAGTACCACACATCTCCCCAGACACTACAACCTTACCATCTCTCCAAGACAGACCTACTCTTCATGAACAAGGGTTATCTCTTATTAGTTAGTATAGCCTCACATAGAAAGGTTTGGCATGGCATGCTCTCTACACAATAGATATCAAATTAGCCAAGGACATTTGGTCCAAAGACCTTGTAGAAGGACAACCTAACTACAATTAGATCGTGTCTCCTCAGAACACTTCTCTCATGATAGAGTCAATATGGTAGAACATGTATTTATGAGAGCCAAATAGAAACTTCAAGCATCTACCTTCCAATCAATATGCACTAATAATTTGTACAAGCCCACCAAAAACCTATAAAAACACACCATCGAGGCCACATCACCAAAATAGACTGAAAGGTATGTTAGGACTTGATTCTAGACTGTTACCATCATTAAAACTTTTGCAATGCTATTCCTTACCTTTAGAATAGTTGAAAATGAGGAGTTCAAAAGTCTCACAACCTACATCACACTTCATCGATAAAACATGAACCATAGTCATCAACCATGTGATTGGTAGAAGCATCTTCTTGAGATTTTGCCTCGATTTAAGAGCCCCACAGTCTTTCAAGAATCTTCAATCATGACCACTTTTGTGGATGGTCACTTCCAAATCTCTTTTGGGGCCGAGACCATGACTAAAAAACTGGAATAATCACATTACTTCCAATCTCCTTTGAGTCCAGGACCAAGACCTAAACATGGACCAGTCATATACTTTATATACCAATATCTTTTGGGTCCTAGGTCAAGACTTTAAACTATACCACAAGCCCTTTCCCGAACAAGATCCTCTCCTCTCTTTTTGTGATAATTCTATTTTGGGTCCTAGATCAGGACTTTATACTTTACCAACCCACATTTAAGTCATACCCTAAGTGGGCACTCAACTCTTTTTTCAAAGATCTATTCTGAATAGGTTCTCTTCATTTTAAGCCCTATATTGAGTAGGCACCCTTCCATTTTAAAAGACCTACCTCAAGTAGACACCTTGCTTTCACAATCCCTGTCCCAAATAGGCACTTAAACTTTCAAAATCCCTACCCCAAGTAGGCATCTCACTTTCAAAATCCCTACCTTGAGTAAGTACCTTGCTTTCACAAGCCCTATCATGAATATGCACTTTACACTTTCAAAAGACCTAACCCAAGTAGACATCTTTTTTCCAAAAGCCCTGTCCTGAGCAGGAACCTCACTTTAAAAATACCTACACTAAGCATGCACCTTGCTTTCAAAAGCCCTATCTGTAGTAGGAACTTCTCATTTTTAAATCCCTATCAAGAAAAGGCACTCCTTATTTCAAAGCCCTATCTCGAATAGGCATTTCTTATGATTTTATATCCTACATCTAGGTAGGAAAAACTATTTAAATCCTTGCCCTGGGTAGGCACCTCATTAAAAAAATCCCTACCCTGAACAGGAACCTTGCTTAAAAAAGCCCTACCGGGAGTAGGCATTTGTCATTTGTAAAGCCCTATCCAGAATGAGAACTTAGTATTTTAAAGCCCAATCCTGAATAGGCATCTCTTCTTATTTTAATCCCTACACCCAGGTAGGAAAACCTCTTAGAAGCCCTACCCTGGGTAGTGGGTAGGAACCTCACTTTCGAAAGCTCTACCTTGATTATGAACCTCATTTTCAAAATCCCTACCCTAATTAGGCACCTCATTTTCAAGATCCCTGCCCTGAGTAGGCACCTTTCTTTTAAAAGTCCTACCCGTAGATACCACTTGACATTTTTATTCCCCCATTTGGAATAGGCACTTCATGTTACAATGTTGTATCCCAAATAGGCACTCAACTTTAAAGTGATGTCCTAAATAGGAAATTCTCTTCAAAGCCCTATTCTGACTGGGCACCTTACCTTCTAATTATAAAGCCATACTCTTAGGTAAGCACCCACACTTAATTCCTTCTATCGATAGGGACCTCACATCTGAAATCCCTATACATAATAGGTATTTCATTTCTCAAAACCAATATTCAGGTAGGTATTTACATAACATGAGCCCTACACTATGTAGGCACCCCCATATTGATCTCTTGGTCACCCTGAAGACCAGATATCATCAAGGTCTTGAATCCCAATTTGTGCTCCATACTACTCAATATCTCATTATCAAACTTGACCATGATTCATCCATGATAAAACCCTATCCCAAGTAGGTTTCTCTTCTTTTCAAAGCCCTATCCTATGTAAACAACTCACATAATTTAAGTCCTACATTTAGGTAGGCATATCCATAAATCCCTATCCCAAATAGGTTGTCCCTCCAGTTTAAGCTCTATGTTAGGGTAGGCATCTTTAAAATCCCTATCTTGAGTAGGTGAATACCTTGGTTAAAGCCCTACACTTAGGTAGGCATCACCTCAAGCCCTAACTTGAATAGGCATTCCCTTTAGTTTAAGCCCTACACTCTGGTAGGGGGCCACTTTTAGGCTCTATCATGAATAGTCATCCATCCTGATCAAAAGCCCAATGTTTAGGTACACATTCAAACTGAAGTGTTACCCTTGGATAAGCATCTATGCCAAATCCCTATACTGAATAGGCATACGTTGACCAATTTTGAAAAATTCGACAAGTCCTACCTTAAATAGTCCTTCTTCATGAACCAAGCCCTATCACAAATAGGCATCCACATTCACGACCTATCCTAAGTAGGTGTCTCCTTGAACTCACACCCTACATTTAGGTAGGCACATCCAAAAAAGCCCTACATTCAGGTGGGAACTCCTTGTGAAAGACATATCAATATATAGGCACCTCGATCAAAGCCCTATGTACAATAGGAAAACCCACACTTTTCATGATCAACCATATTGTAATTAAGAAATGCTCTATGGAGCAGACAATTATCTGATATGGTCTCTAGTCGTGAAGGCTACCTTGAAGTCAAAAACTTGTATGGTTCCCAACCCGATCTACCTTGAGCACTTTTTAAGAATTGGAAATACTCAAGGAAGCAGACAAAAAACCACTACATTCACTAGTCATGAAGGATACTTTAAAGTTATAGACTTGTTTGATGCTCAACCTTATCTATCTTCAGAATTTTAAAAAAAAGGAAAGGCTAAGGGGAACAAACAATTTATTGATACAATCACTAGTCATGGAGGCCACCTTAAATTTAGACATTAGTCTAGAGTCCCATAAATCAATGATATCAATCATATCGATCTTATCAATCTATCAATCTTATCAATACAAGAAGATTTTGTAAAGATTTGACAAATGGTCGATACAGTCACTGGAAGTGAAGGTCACCTTAAATTTGGAAACTTGTCTGATACCCAACATATCCATTTTGAGCACTCCCGTAGATCATCTAAAGTAGAGCTTTTGAATATCCTAACAAGCAACTTGGAACTATAAGAATGACTAAATGATGCCCTAAGCATTAAAAAACTAAGAGATATAGTCATTGGTCGTAAAGAGCATCTTAGATCTAGAAATTTGTTTGGTGATCAACTTTATCTATATTGAGAATTTTTAAAATTTGGATTTGCTCTAAATATCGATATTTGTCTGATACTTGATAACACCCAAATTTGGGCATCTATGCTAAGCATGTATTTATGGTTTTGTGTCATTATAGCCTTAATATGCCCAAAATTACCCTACAGCCTTATCTTTTAGTAATTTATATCTTTTCATAGATAAAGTTTCTCAACTTTCCAATTTTGGGACTTGTAGGAACCGAACCTGAAAAGACATCTATTCTCTGAGATTTCCCCCCAACACATTTTTTTTTGCAGCAGCTAGACTTCCAGCCATTGCAACCATGGTGGACTAAACATTGTACTATGTGTACCATCTTATCAGAATGCAACCTCACCAATCAAAAGGCTCATCTACGTGGGCCCATCGACCACCAGTAATAGCCCCCCCGTGGGGGTGGGTTTGTTCCATGATGTTGTGACTACGGCCAAGAAGGATGCCTCAACCGCGGTTGAGATGTTGTGTCGACTGACACTCGGCATGACCAGGCTGAGGCTCAGAACGATCGGGTCAAGGCCACAACTGTGACTGAGGCAATGACCATGGGCCGATTAACCTCGACCGTGGCATGACCGCGACCGAGGCCCAATCAACCTCGATCGGGGCACGACCACAACTACAGTGCATCTACGTCGACTGCAGGATCCACCTCAACTGTGGCATATGTGACAACTGTGACCCTCAACACGATCGTGCACAGCCTGGCACGGTCGGGCCAAGACCAAAGTCATGAACGAGGCAGGTTCTACGACCATCTTCTGCCTTTGCCTATAAATACCCACCCCTCACGACCTAGAGAGGGATTCCAGAATTTTTAGATATTCCACATTTTGATTTTGACCTATTTTGGTTCCCAAAGCCCCATGGGAGAGTTCCAAGGTCCAAAAAGGCTTAAGTACTGATCCTACATCCGTTTCTCCAGTTTGCTTCCATCTACCACCATTTTCCACCACCATTCACCCATATCCCACCTTCTCAGCCATCTTCGACCTCCATACACCCACCAAGTCGTTGTTTGGGGCAGAATCAAAGAGAAAGGAGGACAACGAGTCCAGAAGACCAAGGAGGACGACCCAAAGACGAGATCCAGCCCATACAGAGGCTAAGGAGTGAGATCCACCTCTCCTCTATGGGCTAAATCTCTTCTTCTTCTCCTTTCTTCTATTACTCTCCTTTGTTTCTATACAAATGATGTTATTCCATCTTTTTCAGTGCCAACTATGCTTGTCCATGTCTAGTTGAGCTCCTTCTTGGCTATGTAGGTCATTTTGAGCATGTTTATGTACTTTTACCTTAAGCAAGTAGTTTTATTCCAGATCTAGTGTGTTTCTATTATGTCTTTTCTTTTTGGTTATGATTGCTAGTTTGGTTGATCTCTTTCTTGCTTGAACTTATATTTCTGCCTATATCAAGAGATCCATAATAGGAATAGATAAGAGAAGGTAGTTTGGATCAAAATCTGAAAGGAACATGGTTTAGGTTGATCTGTGTAGAACCGTAGACCTGGGCACGGTCGAGCACTCTACTTGGTTCTGTCCAGATCACACCTATTCTTAGCATCTCAAAATATTCTAGACCTGAGAGGGCATTTAGAATTTTCTTGGGTGTTGATTTGTCATCCTTGAGAGATGTTTCATATCACTAATGGTTTTAGTCATGCTACGCGAAAGCGAGTAGGATGACCCCATAAGAACGGATACCATAGTATGTACTATGTTTGGATGTAGGTTGCTTGCTGAGGTGTTTGAGGGTTGTCTACACCGAAGAATGGGTGCATAGACTGCCCAACTTGTGGTTACATAGCCAGAAACTCCTTCTCTCTAATTAGTAGAATCCTACAGACTCTGTTTTGATTTCTTTTATTTGTTTTGTTTTATTTCATGACAATCTGCTAGACTATTTCTAGCCCCATACTTTTATCGACTATCAGATTGGATTATCTAACATAAGAGAGAGATCTTAAGCATCTTAAACGTCCCCAGTTCCCTATGGTTTGACCCAGATTACTACGCCAGACCCGTATAATAGTTGTGGGGGGGGTACTTGAAGGTTTTGGGTTATAAATTTAAAGTCTGACCGCCTCTTCTCTCAGGAGCCGATCAACACTCCATCTATGTACCTATCTCATGAGCTAAAACTGAACTAATTGTGCCTTCTTCTCTGAAATCAATCTATTATCCCAGGTCATGGCCTAAAACTGAATCAATCTTGTGCTCATATTTATAAATCTTTCAAGATCCATGACCATGACTTAGATTACACCAATCATGTCCTGAACGTATCAATATTTACAATTCCTACATCTGGTAAGAGATTTTAGATGATCACATATTCTACCATTGCCATATCTAACGACCCTATCTCAGTAGTGATGAAGCTTAAAAGAAGGTGAATCCAATCAAGTGAGAACTAGAAAGTCAGGGATAATTGTTTGTTAGCAATCTAGGGGAATAGATGATGGGTAAGTGGAGGAACACATAATGGAAGTTACCATAATGCCACATGATTTCATGATGCCCAATCTCAACTTTTCTTTAACACTGTTCCTATGAGCTTAATCCTTAAAGATCACACATGCACTAGGGAGCATACAACTAACCATCACAATCATTGGCCATAAAGGCCACCTTTTTAAGGACTTTTTCTGACACCTAAATGTTTAATCTCGAGCAATCAAAGGCCTATTTTGCATTGGCAAACTCACCCAATTTCACCTAAAAATCTTGAGCGATTAAAGCCATATTTCTACATAGGAAAACTCACCCAATTTTACCTTTTTAGGGTTGCGGTCCTAACCCTAATTTGGTGCATTGTTCTACAAAAAAAATGTTTAGAAAGAGAAGAGAGATGATGATGATTTTTTAGAAAATGACCTACCACTATTCTCAATGATCACAGACTCCTAATCGCAATATCTTTCACAAACCACAAATCACATCTACTTTTACATCCACCTTTTCTCATCCAAGGCATGAGTTAGTGGGAGAACCAGACCTGCACTGGTTTCAGAATTGAAGCAATCATGAGAGACACTTTTGTAGACAAAAAAATTCTTTTGGCTCATTAGAACTTCATGGGATATGATGGTTGGTCAGATACATGAAGATGCCAAAGTATAGGCTGGCCATACTTTGAAGAAGTCATTATTCCCAATCTTTTCCTCACCAATTCAAATTCAGAAGGAAGAGAAATCACTTTGCCCTCCACAAGGTTTTTCATAACATCTTTGAAAGGTCCAACATTTTTGGCCTTTCATGACCAAAATTGAGGGTTAGACTTAGCTCAATCCTGCATTCTCACTCTTATCGCAAACCTTGCTTTGAGAGGGACAAATTGTTGACACCCCATTTTTGCTCAATCAATAGAGAATCATAATCAAATGTTAATTATCTGGATAATGACAGAGTTCATCACATTTTCCACATTTCCACCTTATATAATCCGTCCATTTTCACCCATTTCAATTCAATTTGGGACTTTTTGTAAAGAAACCATCTTTCACACTAAAAGTGTGATTTTTCCTTCAATTCTACCTTAAATAGGATATTTTCACACATTACCTAGTTGAATTATCTAAAATAGAATATTTTATTTTAAAAAAAATTATAGAAAAATGTAAGTAATAACTCTGACTTATCTTTCGAAGCAAGTTTTTCTCAATTTTCACTAGAACGTTCCTAAAGGAGACTGCCTTTTTCCACCTGAAGACATAGGGTGGACTGCAACCATCTTCCGTGTAACACATGGTTGTTCATCTTGATCCATGAACCCTTCCATGAGACACATCACAGTGATCTGCCACCTCTTTTAGAAGGCCCAGAACCCAATATATGTGTGTGGTTGGTTGGTTTGGTTTCATTTCTATTTATCTCAATCTACGTACTAAACCTCTATTTCCTTATTCCCAATGTAAATTCAATTCTTTCCTACCTTTGCTACCCTCAAATGTAACTCGATTTTTCTATTTATATTGTAATAAAATATTGATAGGATAGTTTCCTTTCTTACAACGACTACGAAGATGATCATCGCCAGATAAGATGACCAGATCGTGAGATGAGCTAGCCGTCTAGAGGACCATGGAGGATAGAATGAAGGAACTAGACGACCACCTGGTGGGTCCAACTGACCGTCTAGTAGGTGTCTGGACATCAATTGGATAGGAGTCCAGACGACCGTCCCTATGGAGCAACCAATCGACCAAGAGGTGAGATGACCGGTTTAAGGGTTGAACCAATCTACCCAGATTGGCAAGCACAAATCTACGCCAATAACAGGTTCATATATGTGATGTGATGATTGACCTAAGTGGTAGTAATTCCTTGTGGTTCTAAGGAATTACAACATACATTTCCATAACCATCACTTTTGGTTTTATATTGCATGTTTACATTATGGGAGATAGTATGTATATGATACATACTATATTTGTGTAGATTGGATACAATATATGTATATATATAATATATATACAAATCCCTCAATCAAACATATTAAGTCTAAGATGCTTTACATTAGAACTAAACATGAAAAGCTTGTTCGACTAAGAGGAAGTTATGCCTTTACGTGGTGCACCATCTACCTCATGGAAGTGTGATGGTAGATATATAGGTTCTACCTTAGTAGGGTGCATATCTATTGTGTTGGATATTGAGTTGGGCTTAACTGGTGATTCTTGGAGCATCTAAGCCTAGATGCATATAGATGATCATGGAAAGGAGTTGCTCATACCATCTATCAAGAATTGCATATGATGCAATTGGCAAGTTGCCTACCTTAATGGTTGATTATTTGTTACTGTGTTGGTCGGGTGATAATCGAATCATTTTGGATCTTGTTCATTAGAAAATTGTTCGTTGTAGTTTTCTGAATTGATACTTTAGGGTTATCAATTTGAATAAAATAATGAGAATGATAATTAATTAATGACCTAATTAATATCACCCAAATTTTAACCAAATCAAATCAAAAAGAGTTTTTATAAAATTGCAAATTCTTTTATAGAATCAAATGGAAACAAACAACAATCACTTTTCTCCACGATCGGTCCTTGAGAAGGACAAGCTAAATGGAAACAAATTCCAAGACTAGTTTAGGATGCCGAGAATCATTCTCACACATGAGTGAAAGCTCTATGTCCTGGATACCCAAGCACTAGATGAATCCCTTCTGAATGCACCTAGGACTAACAGGGATGCCTACAAGAAGCATAGTAAAGATGTGGTGGATTTCAAATGTTTGATTCTATGCTCCATGAAATATGAGTTGCATAGGCAACATGAGAACATGGATGTGATTGAGATGGTCACCCATCTTAAGAACATGTTCCAAGATTAGGCAAGACAAGAGAGATACGATGTCTCCAAGACATTGTTAAAATGTAACATGAAAGAAGGAGATCTAATAGGTCCTCATGTACTCATGCTTATTGGGTATGTAGAGAAGCTAGCTAGACTGGGATTTCCCTTGGGTCAGAGTTGGCCAGTGATGTAATTCTACAGTCTCTACCAGAATCTTACAGTCAGTTTGTCATGAAATACAACATGAACAATTTTGACAAATCATCGACAGAGTTGTTGGGCATGTTTAGAACATAAAAGGGGTAGATGAAGAAAGACAAGCCCAAGTTTGTGATGGTGATTAGAAAGACAAAGGGGAAATCTAAAGGTAAAGGCAAAGATAAGAATAGTTCTAAAACTAGCCAGAAGCCCAAATCTTTAGATCTCAAAGCAAATGGAGGAGTAAAAAGAGGCAATTGTCACCTTTGTTGCCAGTCTAGAAATTAGAAAAGAAATTTCCCACTCTAGTTAGAGGAACTAAAGAAGAAGGAAGGCAATGAGGCCTTCACTTCAGGTATAAATGTTATAAGATAAATTTGATTACATCTTTGTTTTGGTATGTGATACTAAACATAGATTTGACATACTTGATGTGCAGGATCTGACAAGAAGTAAAAGCCCTCATGAAAGGAAAAAAGATGGACAAAGAGGAGCAAGAGTTGTGGAAGCTTTAGTCTACATTTAAATTTTTCTGAGCCCAAATGGGTATGTAACAGAGTTAGTTGAACTGCTATTTCATTATACCAACAAATAGAAACATTTACTTTAAAGCATCTTGTATGACAAGGATGATAAATCAACAAAGTGAGATATTAATGTTTCTATTTCAAAAGATATGATCTTTCATGGAAATGCCTAAATATCTAATGATCTTTGCTTTGAAAGAATCTTGGATAAATTTTTCAACGTTAGTACCAAAGGACTGTAATTGATAACTCAAGACTATCATTAGCAATAGTCACCTTGGATGTACATATAAGAAATGCATGTCTAAAATACATATTGATGTTAATCTAGATTCCCTTGGTTATAAAATCTAAGGAAACACACAGAGCCTTATTTACACATAATATGACATGACATCCTTCACTAGATGTAGTGGGAGGATAAGTCTTCCATCAGACCTCATACATATGATGCATGAAGATATTATGGAATGAATGATATAGATATTAACTTATACCTCATTTAATTTACTAATAATATGATGATATGTACTCATTAAAATAGAAGCATTACTCTCTTGAAATGTTCAAGGGGAATATAAACGAAGTATGACTTCGATGAAAGTATCAAGAAATATTGATGAGATCAAATGTTGAAATACTTTACATCAACAGCTTGAGAACCTTTGGGAAAGAACTGTGATAATGTATCACAAGTCAAATTCATCTGAACATGATGATGTGTTAGAATGAAGGCATTATACCATTATGATTCATGATATAATTATCAATTAATCTAATCTTCTCTTATCCTCATAAATATATACATATCACTAAATCAGTACCATTTGAATGGTTTATAAGACATCATATATGATATGATTTGGGAATGTACCAATGTGTCTATAGGATTGAAAACTATATAAAGATAACAATTTCTTATAAGGTTAATCCACAATCCATAATTGTTGAATATTACTATTAATCATAATCTAATAACAAAATTGTTTTGTTGATAGGATAACTAAGTACCTAAAGAATTAGTGGGAGTAAAAGTATAACTCAAAATGTTCGAGGTCAGCAAAAGCATATAATTAGAACCAAGAGAATCCCAAGTTGTTGTGGAATCTCAGGATCATCATGTAACAGAGATCAAAATAGTTCTAGTAGAACACTTCTGAAATTGAAGGATTGAAAATCCAACAATTTAAATATGTTGCTCATAATAGGATGAACTAACTAATCGACTAAAAGCTATTAAGAACCATAATTTGAGTAATGGATCAAGGCCATTAAGGGGTCCATGTAAGCTAAAAAGGTAGGACCTTGATAGAACCACCTATAGGGGTAATACCTAACGGGTGAAGCTAGGTCTTGTGGCAAAGACCTACTTGGATAACATTAAAGAACGAATTGGTTAAAAAGTTTTCATATTAGTTTAAATTGTTGAAAATGATATAAATCCTTTACCAATTGTCATGCTTGTTTTTGTAATTAAAATAGACTATGAGATTTAGAATATGAAGATAGAAATCAGATTACTTAAAGGTAATACATCAGAGGATGTGTACCTAACACAACCTAAAAGGTTTTTATAACTTCAAGAATGCAAATAAAGTCTATAGACTACAAAATTCAATATGGGATTGAAATAAGCATCTCAAAGATGGGACTTTTAATTTGACAAGACACTCAAAGAGTTTTACTTGAATCAAGATAAAAGATGAAATCTGTGATTACGAAAGATTTAGTGGGAGCATATATGAATATTCCACATATGTTAAGGATAACATCTCCATATTGTGAATATTGAGATATGGCATGAAAACACCTTCAACAATGAAGTAATATGAAACATCTTATGAGATAAGGATCAAGACCTATAACATAGTTCTTGAATGTTTCACAATATAAGTTTGAGAACATACAATAGCAATGTGTTGAAGGAGTTCAACATAAAAGGATTCAATGAGAGAGAATCCAGATTAGTCTCTCATGAACCATATGTTCCAATTCTGGTAGCAATGGATCTATCTTGAAAGTTATAAATGTACTTATCCTATATAATCTTGTATGTATTGGACATGATAAAATTATATTAAATTCCAATAAGGGTTATTGGAAAATCATTAAGGATATCCATTAGTACTTGAGAAGTACTTCAGGATAGATTGATAGAAATTAAAGATAGCAATAAAGGAAGAGTTGGATGTAAAGAGGTACATCAATGGAAGTTTTCATAATGACAAAAGTGATCATAAATTAAATGTGTTTGATTTAAAAGGAGAAATGTTATTAATTGGAAGGGTTCTGAACTAATAGCCATTAATCCTATTCTATAATAGAAGTCAAATATACTTGTGCAATGAACACAAAGTGATGATATATGGATCTAGAAGTTCATATGATGAACTTATATATGTTCCAACCATTGATGACTCAGTAGTAATAATGTGACAATAATGGAGCTACTTGTTGGGCAAGGAATATCAAATTCCATATTACTATGATTTCATCTCACACCAAAGAGATAAGAAACATGCAACATACCGACTGATAGCAAAATGTTGCTAAATCCACTGGATTAGCACTTGCACAACAAAAACATGGTGGACATGCTTTAATCACCAAGAATGAGATTTGTGGGTGATTGGCTCTAAGTGGAAATGGGAGTCTCTTGGTAAGGTATGCCCAAAGAGTGAATCATGTGGTAGTTGACATGGCATATACCATGAAGGATTTGATTAATACTCATAAAGGAAAGCTTCCAATTCATTCATTTCATTCAATTATTAGATAATGATGAAACATTATGAATATCTAAAGAATGAAAATATTTGATGGCATATGTCTTCAAGTACGTGACTTGGAAAATGAGATTATAATAATGCTAAGAGTATGTACATTCCTATTAAGTCCCTAGTCAGTTGTTACTGTGGAAGGTAGATAGTCACCAATAACACATAACACTAGAGTGTTGGTTGGTTGATGACTGAATCTCATTAGTCATGATATGGCATATCAAACTAAGAACACATATACATGTTACAGAATAATGTATTGGATAGAACCACCTTGAGAGTGATATATGGAAACCATCATTAGTGGTCATAGTCATCTCTCATAGTGAAGGTGGTGATTGTGATTCTTAAACCTAAAATTACTGCACTCATTACATGTAGTTGGGTATACTTTGACATCGTCAAATGTAATCCTGAAACATGGGTTGCCATAATGTGATGATTGGGTAGCTTTGACACATGTGGACTGACTGTGAGTGATAGAGATGGGATTTGTCCCTCCTACTAGAAATTGATATCTTGACCACTTGATAAGTGAGACTAAGAAACACATGTGCATGCACATGTGAACCGATATATGATATTGAGGTCACATTATCTCAGACAGTCTGGTCTTGGTTCAAGGATCATGGGTTGAAAGAATAGAGGATGACAATTCCATGCCTCAAGTTCACTCCGGATATCATAGACAAAGAAATTATACAATCACTACAACACCTTTCACAAATTGTAGTTTGAAGTTGTTCTCCAACTTTCTATTCACTTGGGTAGCACTGATGTTCAACTAGGCACCGCTCTCTGCTTGTGATGTCAGAAGTTAGTTTTAGACATTCACTGCCAACATGATATGTGACATGTAGGGTCAAACACATAGGAAATCATCTTGAAGAGGAGTTTAATATTGAATGATAATTGGATTGATTTCTAAAATGTTTAGGTACTCAATTCACACAACAGATCAGCTAACTACACTGCCAGGCGATCGTCTCACTGGGTGAGACAATCGTTTGGAGTGTCAAATGATCGGATCAAATGTTGAGACAACATTTAGTGTGTCAGGCTGATTGGAACTGAATTGGTTAAAGTTCTGGATGAATAAGGAGCCAATTGATCGACTCATTGGGTGAACCGACCAGTTGGGACAGAGCGAGAAAATTGGTTCACTTGGTGAACCAATCAGCTTGGTTGGTTCGGTGGAAGGTTCTAGCAACTTTCCCAAATTTTTGAGGAAGTTTGATCGTTTCGGTTGCACAATTTTATCGATGTAAGGAATTAATGTTTAGCATTTATTGCAAATGATTTATCAATTTTTTATGCTATTAAGAAACTACCAGATGACCGTCTCACATAGCAAAACAACCATCTCTCTGGCCCAAACAATCATTTCGATGCTTGCAAGTTGCAAAAATTCAAGATCGTTTGGTCCCTTCCACTCCCACACAGATCTCGAACTGACTGGGAACCCTAGCTCTAACCCCACCTATAAATAGAGGGGTATTGGGGTCTACTCAGAGAACAACACAGATACTTGAGAATCAGTTTATCAGACAATTGTTGTCATTCTAGTTGTGGTGACCAAGAGAGCCCAAGCAAGTCTTGCCCGACTAGGGAGTGATAGTGACAGGAGAGAACAACTGAGGAACATTATTGTGGGAGAGCAAGCTGGTAACTAGTACACTAATGGGAGATACAACTCCTTACTATCCATTCTAGCAATACAAAATGATTTCTAGTTGGTCCGTGTGGACTACTCTAGAGGCAGGAGTCCTTTGGCTACTGCTAGAAGGACAACATCATTTTGCAGTCTATGGTGATCTATAGGAGCCTATGCAGAAGTTGTCTTGTCTATCATCCATGGTGAAGACCATGAGCTGCACAGAAACCATCCAAGAGCAACTAGAAAATAGTTTCAACTGCAATGAGTTGTAGTCGCTAGACTTTCTCCAAGACTAGGTATAAACTTGTTAAACCATCCTTCTTGTTTTATAGCAGTTGACACAATCTTGTTGTTATCGGGAATACGGGTAAATAATTTTTTTGTATCCACTGCCTTACTCTATGCATGTATTTCCCAACAAGATGAACTTGATGACTTAATAATGAGATTTATAACAAGCAAAGTTGACTTTAATGGATTAATCTGTTAAGGATAAATTGATAAATTCACTGAATGAGAATCTAAGAAGTGATCCCCAAGTCGAGTGACGTGCTACGACTAGTACTTCTATCTTTCTAAATTATTGAGAACATGGAACCATTAAAATTTGTAAGAGCTTGTGGAAACTCTTGTTGGAATAAGGTAGTAGATTCTCTAATCCAATATTTTGTTATTTACTTCCCTCTTGAATTGCATGCCTAAAATCTTATAATATTGTAAACCTAAAATTGTTTATAAGCCTTCATTTTCCTCTTGAAGGTTACCACCACCATTTTATAAAATTTTAATATTATTCAATATTAAAAATGGTGAATGAATTGATATAAATTGGGCTTGGCCCCTTTTTTGGATTTGGCCCTAATCTATTGGGGTTAGGTACATCTTGCCACCTTATATTGTGGGTTATGGACTAGTTATCTCCCACTTATCGGTTGAAATAGTGAATTAGGCTATAGTGTTGTTCTCTCATAGATGTTGAAAAAAAAGATAATTATCCCTTGAAATATATGATATGAAGGTGCCCAATTTTAATATTTGAAATTGATCTTATTATCATGAAAATTTGGATATTTGGAATATCTTGTAGATATCTTGGGATAATATTGGATTCTAAACCATTTTGCATAATTTCCACTTGGAAAATCTTGTGAGTTTCTAAATTGGAACTTGAATAAATTTTGATCTTTATCTTGTCAACCTAATTCCATCAAATTGTCATCTCTTAAATTGAACTTGTATTTAAATCATATACTAAACACTAAGCATTTAGTACCTACATTGGTTGAAGTTTTTCTCTTGGATCCATGACTTGGATGAACTTATACATATGGAATATTACATGGAAAATAGTACCTACCCACTTGGAGACCTTTGCTTTTGATCACTAAGTAAATCCTAAGAGCATGGATAGGTGAGCTTTGTATGTTCCTCTTATCTTTACCTTCCATGGCAGGTTTGTCTAGTCCCTTATGGTACAAGACTGTATTCTTATATTATGTTACATGATGAGAAAAAAAAACACTATATTTACATAAGTTTTATGTTATAACATATTTTCATATCAAATTATGTCACATATGCTTGAAAAATATGTCATCACATTATATAATATAAACATAACTAACCATCAAATTATGCCACAAATGCATAAATGAATCTACCATTTATAAAGGAGTTAGAAACTAAGAAATACCAATTACGTAGCAATTTCAATGCACGTTCAATTTGACATAATGCAGCCTCTAACTAGTTACTTGGGCATTAGAAATATAATATTCATGAAGTGATTCTATGGCATATGGTACACTCACCATGGTAGTAAGAAACATATTCCAAATGAGCTCCAATAACCCCAAGATCAACAAAAACCCAACAACAAAGGACCATCGCCTCCTTCGGTCCAAACGTGTCAAAACATGGAAAGATAAGAAAGAAATATAGGTGGAAGAATAAGTACATGGCTCGACGGGTCCATTTATTGATAAATCCAATGATGACAAACAAATCAATACAATTAAATAGGAATTGAAGGAACAAAATGTTATATAAAATAGTGTGGACCACATTTTCTTACAGCTTGCATGTTGTCTTCAGAAGAATTAAATGAATATCAAATTTAAATCAATTGTTTTAGCATGTAATTAAGATGCTAAATGATGACTTGGATTGAATTCTAGAGTTAGACTAAAAGTTATATTTGATTTCACTTTTAATCAAGAAAGTTCAAGTAGAGAGGCATTTATTAGCTTTAGTCACATAAGAAACACATATTATAAATACTTTTCCACATCAAATCTTCTTTTTAACCACATATCTAGATTTTCATGTTAGATTTTGTCAAATTTTCACCTACTTAAAAGTTAAGCGCACCCCAAATCTTATCAAGAAAAGTAGATCACCACATACATATATGCAAGGAGACATTACTATACTAATTCCCATTCACTCCCATGCAAAGGAAATCAATACTCTAAATTGTAGTCTAAAATGATTATTATCTCAAATGTCCATTGAAAGTACAAAATTATAGCCAAGATTATCATAATGATATAATTGTAACCTAGAAGAGCTAAAAGTTAAATCCAAATAATATTAATGTTTTTCATAGAATGTGTCAATAATGAAAATTGAGACAAAGAACAAAGAGTTTGACCCACTACACATACTGATACACAATTGAACATGTAGATTGCAAGAATAATGAAGTCCATGGGAATAGATATAATATATAGAGTAATAAGCATGTATGAATTTTGATATAACTATTGAGAGTTTTGATGCCCCTCCACAAAAAGTGAGGTTAATAAAAAGACCAAAATTACACCAATGAATAACATCAACTAACATATTATGAAGAAAAAATGATACAAAATGAACTTCAATTTCACAAGCTTGCATAAAGGACCAACCTTCATTCAATTATAACATGTTTACTATCATCTCCTGTATGAAAAAGATATATGGTGATTAGTTACAACATATACGTCTTTACAAGGCATGCATCCAAAATACAGAACGTAGATACATCTTATTAACATCTCCCTTCCCAAACTTGAGAGTAAAGAGACGACTCTAGACACAAAAACAAAATAGCATGACGAACCTTGAAGCTCTATTTCCCTTTGGTTCTCCTCTTTATGGAAACACTAGATACACTTTTGGTCACCGAAGAGATGTGGATAACCATAAGGTGAGACCCATGTACCATCAATATGATTTAACATATGATATTATTTATTACTAGTAACATGATAGTTGATATAATAAACAAAGGCAAAAAGTAAAAGGCAATAACAATCCTAAATTTATCTCCATAAAGGAAACTAGAGTTAATTAAAATATGAAATATATTCACGATATGAAATTGATTATTTTAAAAAATAATTCCGCTTGAATTGGAGATAGACTTAATTGAATTGATTATTTTAATAAATAATTCTTTTTTTACAAAATAAACCAAATCAAATTTGATTGTTAACCCGCTTGATTATAGATAATATATTAACATTCAATAATACACTAACATTCAACTTAAATATGGAGATATAACCAACATACCACCTTGCTTTTACATCTAGAATTACATCTTTACCACTCGTGTAATGTAGTGCTTCAATTAGTCTGAAACCCCAACATAATATTTTATTTATGTCATATAATGTGTAATATACTCTTTGGTCAATATTAGTGACCAAGACAATTATAAATAACTAGAATTTAATCAATTGAAAAATTACACTCTTTTTGAAAAATAAGGACAATTAAATTTGTTAACTCATTTAATTTTTTAGAAATATTTTATACGGGTATTACGCTATATATTTTAGCTTTGTAAAAATAGTAAAGGAAGAGTTTAATTTTATACCATCCAATGCCCTAAAATGACCAAATTGCCTCTAATCCATTTAATAGACTAAGGTACTTAGAGTTTTTGAAGGTTTACCTCTAGTATACCCCTCCTCCAAATTTCATCTCACTTGGAATTAATTTGACCATGTATCTAAATGTAGACAACATCACTATCAACTCCAACCAAGGGGAGGAGAACTCAATGTCGAAATCTAATCATCCTCCTACACTTCAACCTATCTAGAACCACTCTCTCTACATCGGTGAGAACTTAAACATGGTAACCCGATTCATAATTTTAATTCCTATTTTTATGAGTACTAGTTAACCAAACTAACAATTATATAAACTAAGACAATACTTATAGTAGTATAGATTGTGATAAACATATATGGATTAAGTAATAATCATAATACTTATAACATCCAATGATTTGAGGCATCGAATAAAATGATCTTAAAAGGAACAATTAGAGTACCCATATCACCAACATACACCTCCTTTTTAGGGATATGTTCGCTAAGAACCCTACGATTAAGCATGTTCAACCTAGAGTAGTACTAGGATGGGTGACATGTTGAAAAGAAAATCCTAGGTTGTGGGTGAATGAGGAAAAAGTGTTCAGTTGAGGCTAGTAGTGATCTATGGGGTCACTTGCCATTCTTGAAACTCTATTAGTGCCTTGGAGGTGGGCACAAGCATTACAAGGAGGTGGGTATGGGCATTACAACACTAGAATATATAACTTGTACATTTTTGTAAATTACATTGGCCTACTTACTACATATATTGGTATGCTAATGGGATAAACATGCAAGTATATTAGTAAAACAAATATGTAAACATGCTTCTACATTTAATTTCATTAAGAGTTCTATTAATAAGGAAAAAGGAGGATGATAGATGACAACCTTGATAGCATAATGTCTACATAACATGTAGGCATATACATCAATGTTTTAATGGTTCTTAATAGAAGATCAACATTCTTGGTCTACTGTCACTTGTGATTTTAAAAATTCATAAATGACAACACACTATATATTTGGTCATACAAAAATGTTTTAAAACTTAGTTACATTGATACATCAGATTCACTAATAGATCACTATGATAACTATCTCATTAGTATATATGTTGGTACAATAATACTTATAGAAATGCATGCTTGTACTAATTGTTAAGAAATATATTCTTAATACTAATTAGCCTTTCTGTGAATAATATAATACCTAGATTTATATTATTATATTTAATGATATATGTAATTATAATACGAATAAAGGAAGTATATTTATCTATGTTTTCTTTAATTGATATAACATGTATAAAGGAGAAAAAACATATATAAGAATGTACTTGTATAAAAATATGTGTGGGTGAATTTATAATTTCATAAAATTGGCATTAGAAGACATGACAGTTTAAACTATATGTGAATCTACGTTCATACAACCATATGGTATGTAATTGTATCATGTACATGTAATTGAGATTTAATTATGAATGTATGACTAGTATGTATTGAGTTATTCTTGATTTAAACCCTAGATATTTCTAGTATGATATTTTGATAGATAATATATATCATATGATGAACATCCTTGATCCTAGTTACTAGATGGAATTATATTATGTTACAAAGAGAATAACATTGGGAGACCTATATACATTTATGACATGTTTAAGATGTAAAACTGATTATTAATATCCTAGTTGGAAATCTAAGAAACTATCATGATGGGATGAATATGGGATAATGATTATAGGTGTAAAATCTAATCCTAAATTACTCAAATTGAACAATATTTGATTCCACAACAAATCATAATGAATATTCTTCTACTTTGTAGTTATCTCCACATCAATCCTTGGAGACTTTGGAAATTTAAATTTCACCCCTATAAAGATGTTTAATCATGATGATCATGTATATGTAAAATCCTATCTTCATTTCGACATGTTTCTGACAAAAACTCCAATTTTCTTATAATAGAGCACGACACCAATTTCATACTCTAGTTTGTCATGTGTGGACCCTCTAATAATGATAATTCCTTTCATATCTTATATTGAAAACCATTTTTGTGATATTAATGTCTCTATCCTATTTGTTTATCTTTTAAAAATATACATGCCACATACCTTTTTAAAATATCATGTAATGACTTGGTCGTATGATATAACTTGTGTTTTCATGTGGGGTGTGTATATCCCCACACCAAATATGTATGTAGATGTGTAAGATCTTGTAAACATAAAGTTTATGGAGCTTCCGAGGTTTTGTCCTCATATGGCAGTGACAGACAAGGGGAGGATCAGATGGTTTGAGAAGGGTTTGACTATAGAGTTGACAACACCAGTGTCATCTCTAGAGAACAGAGAGAAATTTGCCACATTTTTGTAGTAAGTTAGGAGCATAAAGCGATCAATGGTGGAGAAGTGTGAAATGAGGGCCAAGAAGAGGCCTACATAGTATCAAGGATAGTCATCTAGAGGGTTCAATAACCTTAGGTTTTTAGCACCACCATCACAACACAAATCGGAGAGTTAGTCATAGTGGTCGCCAAGCAGAGGTAGAGGCCATAGTTTTCCACCACCAAGAGCCCACAGTGATGCATTAGTTTTGATAACAGGGCTGTCTAGGCCATGGTATGAGAGAAAGACTTGTTACAAGTGTGGGCAGGTTGGGCATACAAAGTGGTTTTGTCCAATATAGGATGAAGAGGTTACTCAAAAATCGAGACAGAATTAACATGGGTCATAACATCAACAATAGTTCAATAGTGGAAGAGGATGTGGACAGTCATCGCAGGCTAGTTCTTTTGAGAAAGCCACCAGAGGAAGGGGACGGCAACAATAAATGACTTGATTCTATGCGATGAGTCAGTCGGAAGGAGTGGTCAACCTACGAATTGTGACAAGTCAGATGGAGTTATTTCATTCTAATTTGTCTTCTTCTTTCTCTATATTTGTTTTATTTGACCCAGGTGTGACACACTCTTTTATCACTAGAGAAGTGATTGCTAGTTGTTCTTTGCCTGTTAGTCATAGAGTTGATAGTCTTCATTTAGAAGCCCATTTGGTTGGTCCTGCCGAGTTGCGAGAGGTGTGTCCTTCCCGTGTCCTTTCTTTTTCAGGACATAGCATTCAAGTGGACCTCATACCACTTGACATTAATGGATTTGATGTGATCCTTAGAATGGATACTTTAGAGAAGTATAGGGTGGTCTTGCACTGTAGTTCCAAAGTGGTGACATTTGTCGATAGTGATGTGATGTGGATCTTCTAAGAAGATAGGAAGATTCTCCTTGCATGTCTAGTGTCAGCAATGATGACAAACAGTTCATGAGACAGGGATGTGATGCATTCTTGGCTCATGTGGTGGATACCAAGGCAAGAATTCTGAGTATCTAGGAGGTGCCAATTGTTCTTGAGTTCGAGGATGTGTTTCCATATGATAGGATGTGTTTCCATATGAGTTCCTAGGTGTCCCTTCAGTTAGAGAGATTGATTTTGAGATCAATCGAGTTCCATGCACCCAGCTGATAGCTCAGGAACCATACATGATGGCACACAGCTGAGATGCAAGAGCTGAAGAAATAGGTGCAGGAGTTTCTTGATAAGGGTTTTATCAGACTGAGTACATCTCCTTGGGGTTCTCCCATTTTGTATGTCAAAAAGAAAGATGGATGTATGAGGTTGTGTATCGATTACAAGCAACTGAACAAAGTTACGATCAAGAAAAGTATCTTTTACTGGGGATAAGATGATCTGTTTGATCAATTGTGGGGTGCTATAGTCTTCTCCAAGATAGACTTGAGGTTAGGATATCACCAGTTGTGGATCAAGGCATATGACATGCCAAACACGCCCTTTAGGACTCGGTATGGCCACTATGAGTTCTTGGTTATGCCATTTGGGCTAACCAATGCACCAACATCATTCATGGACTTAATGAATAGGGTGTTCAGACCTTATCTTGATCAGTTTGTGGTGGTGTTCATAGATGATAGCTTGATATATAGCCGAGATAGCTAGTAGCATGAACAACATCTGCATCAGGCATTGACTTTGTTGAGACAACATTAGTTGTATGTAAAATTCAGCAAGTGCAAGTTTTGGCTGAAGGAGGTGTCCTTTCTTGGACACATGTTATCTGCTAAGAGTGTATGTGTAGACCCCAAGAATGTTAAATATGTGATAGAGTGGGAGAAGCTGAAGATGCTAATAGAAGTTTACAGTTTTATCAGTTTGGCAGGATACTACAAGAGGTTCATCAAGAACTTTAGTGCCATAGTGTTACCCCTAACAAAGCTAACAAAGAAAAATGTACCTTTCATCTATGATGACAAGTGTCAGCATGCCTTCTAGTCATTGAAGGAGAAGCTACCAAGTGCACCAGTGCTAGCATTGCCAGAGCAGGGAAAAGGCTACATTGTCTTTTGTGATACCTAGAAGAAGTGTGTTGATGCAAGACAAGAATATGATCTCTTTCACATCATGACAGTTGAATAAGCATGAGGAGAACTATCCCACACACGATCTAGAGCTAGCCACAGTTGTTTATGCTCTAAAGATCTGGAGACATTACTTGTACAATGAGAAGTGTCATATCTTCAGGGATCACAAGAACCTACAATACATCTTCTCAGATAAGGAGCTAAATATGAGGCAGCGTCATCGGATGTAATTAATCAAAGATTATGATTGCACCATACATTACCACCCAGGGAAGTCAAATGTGGTGGCAAACACTTTGAGCAGCAAGTCTTCATCACCATCATATGTTGATAAGGCAAAGATATGCTCTTTGGTGTGCTATAAGAGAGACATGTTGGTATCCTTGCGATAGATGAATGTCTAGATAGAGGTGTCTTTGTTATCTAGACAGTTGGCACAGTTATAGATGAAGCATATGTTAAGGCAGAAGATTAGAGAAGCACAATGGAGTAATATTGTGATACAACAAATCTGAGAAGAGTTTGACAACAAGAAGCATGATGGCTTCCATGAGTCAGAGTATGGGGCAATATGTTACCACGACAGATTTTTGTCCCTGATGATGATGATTTGAGAAAGATGGTGTTGGAAAAGGCTCACTCCTCTATGTATGCCATGCACCCAGGTAGCACCAAAATGTATCACAATCTTAAAGATTTATATTGGTGGCGTGGCTTGAAGCGTGATGTGGCCAAGTTTGTGTCCAAGTGTGCAATATGTCAGTAGGTTAAGGTAGAACATCATAAACCTGTAGGAACTTTACAACTATTACCTATACCATAGTGGAAATGGGATTATGTTATGATGGAATTTGTGGTTGGTCTCCCTATAACAGCCAAAGGTCACCATTCCATTTGGGTGATCGTTGATAGGTTGACCAAGTAAGAGCATTTTGCTCCTGTAAAGACAATGTATGCAGCAGAGAAGCTTGCACAAATATATGTTGCTAAGGTTCTTCGCTTGTATGGTGTCTTGGCTACCATATTGTTAGATAGAGGTCCTTAGTTCACCAGTCATTTTTTGGAGCACTTGCACACAACTATGGGTACTCAGTTGAGGTTCAGCACAATGTTTCACCCATAGACAAATGGACAGTCTGAGAGGACCATAAAAACCCTATAAAGATCTACTGAAAGCTTTTGTCATGCAGTTTTTAGGCAGTTGGGACATCCATCACAGTTTGATAGAGTTTTCCTATAATAATTATTATTAGATGAGCATTGATATGGCACCATATCAGGCATCATATGGGAGACATTCTAGGTCTCCCTTATGTGGGTATGAGACTGGCGAGTACTAGATTCTTGGTCTTGAGCTCATGGAGCTGACGACAAAGAAGATCAAAGCGATTTAACATCAGTTGAAGGTAGCACAAGATAGGGAGAAATCATATGTTGATAATCATCATAGGCCTTTAAAGTTCTAGGTGGGAGATAGTGTGTATCTCAAGGCTTTCCTTGGAAAGGTGCCTTGAGGTTTGGGAAGAAGGGTAAGCTAGCTCCCAGGTTTGTGGGGCCTTACCCTATGGTGGCACGTGTTGGAAGGGTTTCTTACAAGTTGGAGTTGCCACTCAAGTTTCACTGGTTGCATCCAGTGTTCCATGTGTCCACATTGAGGAAGTGTCACCTAGATACTAAGTCAGTGTTGCATCCAGTGGAAGTCGAGTTGGAAGAAGATATGTCATATATGTAAGGTCATGTGTTGATCTTTGATATAAGAGTGAAGAAGTTGAAGAAGAACGACTTAGTGTTGATGAAGGTTCTTTGGCATCATCATGGTGTTTAGGAATCCATGTGGAATCTTGAGGAAGAGATGCGTAGGAAGTACCCGTCTCTTTTTGCGTAGTCTTTTGGGGGCACAATCCTTGTTAGGGGTTTATGGTTGTAAGACCCCTGACCTAGATTTGGTCTAACCTCATTTTCTTTAATTGATTAGATGCTTTAACCTTAATCTAATCTTTTTAGATTGTTTAATAACATGTGAGATATCTACATTTTCAGTTTAGTCCAGTTTGGTTGACTTTCGAGCCATGTTTATGTATTTTGGACCAAGTTTCAATTTACCCTTGTTGAGGGTTTATCTTGCAATTTTTCACATATAGAGTGTGCTCTTAGTGATTTAGCATCATGAGAGAGAGAATGAAGCTATGGGATGCCTTGTTGGACCTTGGTTTATGATATGGCAACATGTGATGATGCTAGGGTTTTGTACGGTTTTCTTTGTTGATGTGTATTGACCTTGTTGGGTTTGGTGTGTTGTGACTGCAACATCACCCTTGAATGAGTGTTGCAACCGCAACATGCCCTAGGTGTTTCTTGCTTCGACATTGATGACCTAGAGGTGGTTTGGTCGAAGGGATTTGTGACGACCCGACATGAAATCAAGCCATCACCAGTAATAAATGCAGAATAAACCATAAGCAGCGGATTAACAAAATCACTAAAAATTAAAACCATTTTGCAAGGAGATCCTCTTCTAGGAAACTCTTATTAAAAGAACTAAAACTTTATACATATCATAGTTCAAATTGTACATGCATTGTATCATTTCATCTTGAGGACAACATATAACAGTTGCTTTGCCAAATCACATACATAAGCAACATAAAACCTCAAGGCATACTAGCCAAAACCTCAGATCATTCATAAAACCATTACGTACTGACTCCAAGGACCTAAGAGTACAAAGACGACACATAGGACTTCTATCTACAAGACATGACAAACAGTATACTCAAACTAAGTTGTTACTGCTGCCCCAGCTATTGTTGTTCCCCCGCTACAGAATGGTCTTTACCTCCTCATGCACGTCCACCTAAAAATTGTGGATCCCATGGGGTGAGACAATTGTCCCAGTGAGAGATATAACTCTCTGCCGACAATATTATTATCACTAGTACAGTATAAAACTGAGTAGAGTTTCTTGTATATTAATAGGCAGGATTAATCATTGTTATAAGCAGAACAGAGTAATCTCTTCCCTTAAAGTAATGCAACTATCTATGATAGAACAATAAATCATTTATTCACTTTACAAGGAATACAAAGAAACATATCTAACATCTATCCAACTAAGATGTATAAAAGAAGTGTACATCAACCAATGTTTTCTGTATTTAATCCTTCAGCAAATATGCTACATGGCTGATTACATATTACAATCACACGTATGCCCTGAGGATATGAAGTATACCGTTCATGCTCCAACCGACCACAAACTTCTCACAAGTCGGTACCATACAAGGTCAATGATAGAGCCGGCTACCAAGACCTCTCCCGCCTTGGTCAGTAAGAGACAACTGGCAGTGACATCTCATGTCAAACTACAAAAAGAGCTTGCCATGGTATAGTGGCATCTTTGCTATAGCTACAGCCGCAGCATGCACTCTATTAGGGGAAAACAGACCAACAATCTTCCCTAGTTATAAAATTATTGAGTTATGGCATATAGCCATACTCTGAGCCACGGGCTAGTTCACCATGCTCGTTACTGAGTCTACCACTGTAGTCGCACTCATGCCAGGATATGGCATATATCCAATCCCCAAGATCATGGACGTAAGAGGGTCGGTCAACATATGGTCGTCTAAGCTCACGCCCCCACATATTCAAAAATATGCACTCCAGGTGATCCCGTGGGAAAAACCCTGTTTCACTATTTCAACAAATTCTGACGCTGATGGATCTATGGCTAGGGAAACTACATTTTATGGTTTATAATGATATATTAAGTGCATTACAATGTTCTTTTAGCATCAAATAAGTTATAAGAATCAATCATAAACAAATGCTACAAAGAAAGGTGTAATACATCTATCAAGTACTTTTCTAATCTTCGGAACACATTTAGATACATAACACTCGGGATCTCAGTACCTTATCATATTACTGGGGATTGTTATCCCTTAACATCATCATCATTAGGAATAATGTATCTAGGTATTCAAACCCTTAGATCATTACTAAACATTCTTACCTCTGTAATAGGTAAATGTTACCTCTAGGTCCTCATACCAAGGTATTCATTACACTTGTTGTACAAGTATTTCACATAGTTTTCATGGTCCATTAAATATCTTGTCATCTATCACTAGGCAACAACTATCTTTTAAGATATTAGACTGTATAATCATTATACTTGTTGTACATATATTTAACGTGGCTCACAAAGATCATTTAAATCTGTATCATATAAAATATCATAGCTCCTACTTGGTTATGCTCATCATCTCATGATTCTTGAATAGTTTGCACTTCATGATAAAAACTCTAGCAGTATATGATATCATTATGCAATTCAAGAGAAATACATCCATCCCATTATTAGGGTTAGGATTTCCTATTTTAACCAAATAGGGTTTCAAAATTTACATCATCACTATGTGATATAAGAGAAATACATCCTTCCCATTATTAGGGTTAGGATTTCTCAATCTAACTAATTAGGGTTGTAAGTGCGTACCATCACCCTTCATTAGGGTTAGGTTTCCCCTTATTAACAAATTAAGGATTTAAGATCATCTTATCATGAATCAAACCTTAATTCATGCTCCACTCATCTTAGGAGTATCAACATATATTCATTATCCTCACTAGGATGTTGATTACACCATACTTTTATTAATATGGTTCTATTCTCCTTTCTAAGGTACATCGGATCACCATTATCAAATTGCACTAAACTCGTTATCTTTTAATGTTGCATTTAACACAACACACAACATAGGTTACTCAATCAAGTACATATGATTGAAGTTTTCCCACTATATCGGGTATCAAGATGTGTGTATGCTACCATATTGTTCTTGAGATACAACCTTAACATCATATCGGGTATCCCTATCAGGCATGTGGTGTAACCACATCACCATATCGTGTTTAGGGTGTATCCCCTAACACCATAACATGTATCCATATCGGATTGATTATTACTTAGATCTTATCATCTCAAGTTAGCTTCATATCGTGTATGAGTTATATGCTTGACCTCATATTGGGTACAAGAGTATACTTGATACTATATCATGCACAAGGTGTGCACCATATCGTGCATGGGGTATATGCCTCATCATGGTATCATTTTAGTGATCTACACACAATACCATATCAGGTTCTATGATTTATCATTTTGGGTTACCATGTTGGTTGATCATATAGGGTTAGCATATTGGGTATACCATTATGCTCATATTCTTTCATACCTTCAAAGGATCAGTCCTATCATATTTTTGGATGATAAGCTAGGTATCAGGTTGAGGTCTTTCACAACAATCCTTCACACAAAAAGATTGGGTGTATCAGGTTTCATTCCATCACCTAGGTTTTCAACACCATATCGGTTAAAATATACTCTTGACAACATATCATCCATGAAGTATGGACTTGACTTCACATCGTGCACAAGGTAGATGTAGGTATCAATCATATCGTTCATGGGGTACCACTCATCTCCATATCGAGTTATCCATCATCTTGGGTTTGACATATCGGGTTTCATATCATCAACTAGGGTTTCAACCCATATCAGGTTAGGGTATAATCCTCACACCATATCATGTAGGAGATGAATACTTGATCCCATATCATGCTCATGTGTGCACATGTTTTACTCATATTGCCCATGAGGTATACACTTCTCACTATCTCATGTTTGTGGTGTGTTCATATCAACATGTCAGATTTACTTATCACCTAGGGTTTGATATATCAGATTGGAGTATATGCTTGACTCCATGTCATGCATAGGGTGTATTGTTGACATTATATCATGCACATGGTGTTTTCTTAACAACATATCATGCACAATATGTGCATTTCATCATCATAACGTGTAAGAGGTACCTACTCATCACCATATCTTTCTAGGGGTGTGTTCACTTCTTCATATCGGGTTAGAGGGGCTTCAACCCAATATCAGGTTGGGACCATGATGATGTCATAATCATCAAACTATAGATTCTCTAGATCACAGACAACAGTCCTAATATACCTTTGGAACTAAAAGGGTCATCAATTTATCAAAGGAATTTGAAATTGAAAGTAGATCAACAAGTTCAACAATATTGAAAGTGAATAATAACATAGTGGGTTCAAGTTATATAACCCGCCTAATGAACCACTTCAAAGCTCCAAGCTCCACATATTCACGTTCCTAAGGTTGAATATGAGCTTATCCAAGGTCCAAGTCTCGTTCACAACTCCTCCATATACAAAGAATCACCATAGTTTAAGAACTTGGTGAAGAAGAAGAGAAAGGAATAGCTATAACCCGAGAATCATACTTCAACCAAGGTTGAAGATGACCATGGCCTTACCTTAAGCTTGGTTCTCAAACTACCCTGATCCTTAAGATACTATGCACAATATCTAAGAGGGTATGCATGATATCTCCAAGAAAGAGAGTTGTGGGGTTCGTAAACTTCCATTAGTAAGTGAAAGGAAAGGTATATATACTTGGGGTTCATGAGAAAGAGTGTATAAGAGGTGTCATCACCATATACTACTAGGTGACACTTGGCCATGCATGGTTGACACATGTCCATGCATGCACTCAGATTTATATTGGAATGCAAAAGTCTTGAGGATAATCTAGAGATGATATTTTGGCCATCCCTTATCTTGTTGGATAGAATATCTCATCTTTATCTCACAAGTTATGCAAACCGATACACTTTTTGCAAGGAGCATCTAACTCATCATGGATCACGTCCTTGAGGTTCTTAGGCCAGAATGGACTTTTCCAAGAGTTCTGAAACCGATATGGTATCCCCTCTATGGCTCCTTGGCCGATAGGCACTCCCATATCAAGGCTACAACTTGATACAACTCAAGTAAGGGCTTCAACTATACATCATCTCTGGGTCTTTTCATCACCAAGAGTACCATCATTCATAGATGTTTCAAACATGGTGTATCCTTATTTCTCTCTCCTATAAATGATACATATATGAATTAGGGACACTCTAGAGGTGTTAATTTTGCATCTCAACCCTAGATTTTGGGTAATTTACAATTTGTACCAAAATTGGTACACAAGGCACTAGCATTATTCAAACAAGCTCAAACTTGGAATTTAGGCTTTCCACAAGCCACCACTTAGCATCATTCTCTCTCTTATGATACTAAAATACTTAATGCACATTAAACATGTGACATATTACAATGTAACCCCTCATATTGGGTAAATTGCACTTTACACTTAGACTATCATATAATGCATAAATAGTTTGCAATTAAGCTCACATTTGAAAATAAAATTCACAAAGAGTTTTAATTACTTTTCAAAAGATTATAACAAGTTTGTAAATAACTTACTTAAGCAAAACTTCTAGGTTTAAGCCATAACCTAGGTCAGGGATGTTACAGGGTTTGTCTTGAAGTGGTGTGTTTCGACCTTGTTGTGGGGGTGACCTAGTATAGTGATCGCTACATGGTCTACCTTGATGTGCTTCAACCGCAACAAGGTGTGTAGTGAACCTGAGTGGTCGCTACACCACCTAGGTTGTATCAACCTTCGATGCATTCATGTGTTAAGTGATTTTATTGATATTTTGTTGGAGGACAAGTGTCCTTTTAGTGCTCTCTTGTGGTGACACCTCATAACCCCTTGCTTCCCTCCTACCTTGAGTACATAACCCCTCTCCTTCACATGGAAGTATCATTTTTGACTCTACTCTTTCTCTTCTCCCTTGTGGTTGTCCTTAGAGATTTGATGAGAAATAAAGGGCTGATCTTAGAGCTTTGGTGGCCAACTAACCTTGTATGTGGTGATCTTTGGTGATCTTCTTTCTTGTAACTTGTTATCTTTCCTTGATCATGTTTTTCCTTTGGAAACCTAACTTATTTCCTCCTTTATTGGTTGTGAGACTATGGTTCTATCATAGTGGTCATCATGAGAGAAACTTCTCTTCATAAGGGTTGGAGACTATGGTTTGACCATGGTGGTACCCAAGTGATAGGAAGCTTTCTTCTCTTTCTCCTTTCTTCTTCTTTCCCTCCTGATCGGCCTAGGGTTTACCTAGGGTTTATGTTTTTCTTCATCTTGAGAAATATTTTGAACTTGGTATGTTTTCTCCTTCTTGAAGTGATCTTGTGGCTGAAAATTGATCTTGGTTGGAGCTTCTTTCTCTCTCTTTGGAGCTTGATTCTCTACAAGGTGGGTTGTATAACTCTTTTCCCTTTTCTATTATTTGCACCATAATATTGCTTGCATGCTAGTGTTTAATCTCTAAAACGTGATGCTAAAGTGATATATGAAGTTATCATGATATAGGGTTTATGATTTTGTAGTATTATCAAGTAGATTGCTCTTTCTCCTAAATCCCAATCTTTGTTGATGTGTATTGACCTTGTTGGGTTTGGTGTGTTGTGACTGCAACATCACTCTTGGATGAGTGTTGCAACCGCAACATGCCCTAGGTGTTTCTTGCTTCGACATTGATGACCTAGAGGTGGTTTGGTCGAAGGGATTTGTGACGACCCGACATGAAATCAAGCCATCACCAGTAATAAATGCAGAATAAACCATAAGCAGCGGATTAACAAAATCACTAAAAGTTAAAACCATTTTGCAAGGAGATCCTCTTCCAGGAAACTCTTATTGAAAGAACTAAAACTTTATACATATCATAGTTCAAATTGTACATGCATTGTATCATTTCATCTTGAGGACAACATATAACAGTTGCTTTGCCAAATCACATACATAAGCAACATAAAACCTCAAGGCATACTAGCCAAAACCTCAGATTATTCATAAAACCATTACGTACTGACTCCAAGGACCTAAGAGTACAAATACGACACATAGGACTTCTATCTACAAGACATGACAAACAGTATACTCAAACTAAGTTGTTACTGCTGCCCCAGCTATTGTTGTTCCCCCGCTACAGAATGGTCTTTACCTCCTCATGCACGTCCACCTAAAAATTGTGGATCCCATGGGGTGAGACAATTGTCCCAGTGAGAGATATAACTCTCTGCCGACAATATTATTATCACTAGTACAGTATAAAACTGAGTAGAGTTTCTTATATATTAATAGGCAGGATTAATCATTGTTATAAGCAGAACAGAGTAATCTCTTCCCTTAAAGTAATGCAACTATCTATGATAGAACAATAAATCATTTATTCACTTTACAAGGAATACAAAGAAACATATCTAACATCTATCCAACTAAGATGTATAAAAGAAGTGTACATCAACCAATGTTTTCTGTATTTAATCCTTCAGCAAATATGCTACATGGCTGATTACATATTACAATCACACGTATGCCCTGAGGATATGAAGTATACCGTTCATGCTCCAACTGACCACAAACTTCTCACAAGTCGGTACCATACAAGGTCAATGATAGAGCCGGCTACCAAGACCTCTCCCGCCTTGGTCAGTAAGAGACAACTGGTAGTGACATCTCATGTCAAACTACAAAAAGAGCTTGCCATGGTATAGTGGCATCTTTGCTATAGCTACAGCCGCAGCATGCACTCTATTAGGGGAAAACAGACCAACAACCTTCCCTAGTTATAAAATTATTGAGTTATGGCATATAGCCATACTCTGAGCCACGGGCTAGTTCACCATGCTCGTTACTGAGTCTACCACTGTAGTCGCACTCATGCCAGGATATGGCATATATCCAATCCCCAAGATCATGGACGTAAGAGGGTCGGTCAACATATGGTCGTCTAAGCTCACGCCCCCACATATTCAAAAATATGCACTCCAGGTGATCCCGTGGGAAAAACCTGTTTCACTATTTCAACAAATTCTGACGCTGATGGATCTATGGCTAGGGAAACTACATTTTATGGTTTATAATGATATATTAAGTGCATTACAATGTTCTTTTAGCATCAAATAAGTTATAAGAATCAATCATAAACAAATGCTACAAAGAAAGGTGTAATACATCTATCAAGTACTTTTCTAATCTTCGGAACACATTTAGATACATAACACTCGGGATCTCAGTACCTTATCATATTACTGGGGATTGTTATCCCTTAACATCATCATCATTAGGAATAATGTATCTAGGTATTCAAACCCTTAGATCATTACTAAACATTCTTACCTCTGTAATAGGTAAATGTTACCTCTAGGTCCTCATACCAAGGTATTCATTACACTTGTTGTACAAGTATTTCACATAGTTTTCATGGTCCATTAAATATCTTGTCATCTATCACTAGGCAACAACTATCTTTTAAGATATTAGACTGTATAATCATTATACTTGTTGTACATATATTTAACGTGGCTCACAAAGATCATTTAAATATGTATCATATAAAATATCATAGCTCCTACTTGGTTATGCTCATCATCTCATGATTCTTGAATAGTTTGCACTTCATGATAAAAACTCTAGCAGTATATGATATCATTATGCAATTCAAGATAAATACATCCATCCCATTATTAGGGTTAGAATTTCCTATTTTAACCAAATAGGGTTTCAAAATTTACATCATCACTATGTGATATAAGAGAGATACATCATTCCCATTATTAGGGTTAGGATTTCTCAATCTAACTAATTAGGGTTGTAAGTGCGTACCATCACCCTTCATTAGGGTTAGGTTTCCCCTTATTAACAAATTAAGGATTTAAGATCATCTTATCATGAATCAAACCTTAATTCATGCTCCACTCATCTTAGGAGTATCAACATATATTCATTATCCTCACTAGGATGTTGATTACACCATACTTTTATTAATATGGTTCTATTCTCCTTTTTAAGGTACATCGGATCACCATTATCAAATTGCACTAAACTCGTTATCTTTTAATGTTGCATTTAACACAACACACAACATAGGTTACTCAATCAAGTACATATGATTGAAGTTTTCCCACTATATCGGGTATCAAGATGTGTGTATGCTACCATATTGTTCTTGAGATACAACCTTAACATCATATCGGGTATCCCTATCAGGCATGTGGTGTAACCACATCACCATATCGTGTTTAGGGTGTATCCCCTAACACCATAACATGTATCCATATCGGATTGATTATTACTTAGATCTTATCATCTCAAGTTAGCTTCATATCGTGTATGAGTTATATGCTTGACCTCATATTGGGTACAAGAGTATACTTGATACTATATCATGCACAAGGTGTGCACCATATCGTGCATGGGGTATATGCCTCATCATGGTATCATTTTAGTGATCTACACACAATACCATATCAGGTTCTATGATTTATCATTTTGGGTTACCATGTTGGTTGATCATATAGGGTTAGCATATTGGGTATACCATTATGCTCATATTCTTTCATACCTTCAAAGGATCAGTCCTATCATATTTTTGGATGATAAGCTAGGTATCAGGTTGAGGTCTTTCACAACAATCCTTCACACAAAAAGATTGGGTGTATCAGGTTTCATTCCATCACCTAGGTTTTCAACACCATATCGGTTAAAATATACTCTTGACAACATATCATCCATGAAGTATGGACTTGACTTCACATCGTGCACAAGGTAGATGTAGGTATCAATCATATCGTTCATGGGGTACCACTCATCTCCATATCGAGTTATCCATCATCTTGGGTTTGACATATCGGGTTTCATATCATCAACTAGGGTTTCAACCCATATCAGGTTAGGGTATAATCCTCACACCATATCATGTAGGAGATGAATACTTGATCCCATATCATGCTCATGTGTGCACATGTTTTACTCATATTGCCCATGAGGTATACACTTCTCACTATCTCATGTCTGTGGTGTGTTCATATCAACATGTCAGATTTACTTATCACCTAGGGTTTGATATATCAGATTGGAGTATATGCTTGACTCCATGTCATGCATAGGGTGTATTGTTGACATTATATCATGCACATGGTGTTTTCTTAACAACATATCATGCACAATATGTGCATTTCATCATCATAACGTGTAAGAGGTACCTACTCATCACCATATCTTTCTAGGGGTGTGTTCACTTCTTCATATCGGGTTAGAGGGGCTTCAACCCAATATCAGGTTGGGACCATGATGATGTCATAATCATCAAACTATAGATTCTCTAGATCACAGACAACAGTCCTAATATACCTTTGGAACTAAAAGGGTCATCAATTTATCAAAGGAATTTGAAATTGAAAGTAGATCAACAAGTTCAACAATATTGAAAGTGAATAATAACATAGTGGGTTCAAGTTATATAACCCGCCTAATGAACCACTTCAAAGCTCCAAGCTCCACATATTCACGTTCCTAAGGTTGAATATGAGCTTATCCAAGGTCCAAGTCTCGTTCACAACTCCTCCATATACAAAGAATCACCATAGTTTAAGAACTTGGTGAAGAAGAAGAGAAAGGAATAGCTATAACCCGAGAATCATACTTCAACCAAGGTTGAAGATGACCATGGCCTTACCTTAAGCTTGGTTCTCAAACTACCCTGATCCTTAAGATACTATGCACAATATCTAAGAGGGTATGCATGATATCTCCAAGAAAGAGAGTTGTGGGGTTCGTAAACTTCCATTAGTAAGTGAAAGGAAAGGTATATATACTTGGGGTTCATGAGAAAGAGTGTATAAGAGGTGTCATCACCATATACTACTAGGTGACACTTGGCCATGCATGGTTGACACATGTCCATGCATGCACTCAGATTTATATTGGAATGCAAAAGTCTTGAGGATAATCTAGAGATGATATTTTGGCCATCCCTTATCTTGTTGGATAGAATATCTCATCTTTATCTCACAAGTTATGCAAACCGATACACTTTTTGCAAGGAGCATCTAACTCATCATGGATCACGTCCTTGAGGTTCTTAGGCCAGAATGGACTTTTCCAAGAGTTCTGAAACCGATATGGTATCCCCTCTATGGCTCCTTGGTCGATAGGCACTCCCATATCAAGGCTACAACTTGATACAACTCAAGTAAGGGCTTCAACTATACATCATCTCTGGGTCTTTTCATCACCAAGAGTACCATCATTCATAGATGTTTCAAACATGGTGTATCCTTATTTATCTCTCCTATAAATGATACATATATGAATTAGGGACACTCTAGAGGTGTTAATTTTGCATCTCAACCCTAGATTTTGGGTAATTTACAATTTGTACCAAAATTGGTACACAAGGCACTAGCATTATTCAAACAAGCTCAAACTTGGAATTTAGGCTTTCCACAAGCCACCACTTAGCATCATTCTCTCTCTTATGATACTAAAATACTTAATGCACATTAAACATGTGACATATTACAATGTAACCCCTCATATTGGGTAAATTGCACTTTACACTTAGACTATCATATAATGCATAAATAGTTTGCAATTAAGCTCACATTTGAAAATAAAATTCACAAAGAGTTTTAATTACTTTTCAAAAGATTATAACAAGTTTGTAAATAACTTACTTAAGAAAAACTTCTAGGTTTAAGCCATAACCTAGGTCAGGGATGTTACAGGGTTTGTCTTGAAGTGGTGTGTTTCGACCTTGTTGTGGGGGTGACCTAGTATAGTGATCGCTACATGGTCTACCTTGATGTGCTTCAACCGCAACAAGGTGTGTAGTGAACCTGAGTGGTCGCTACACCACCTAGGTTGTATCAACCTTAGATGCATTCATGTGTTAAGTGATTTTATTGATATTTTGTTGGAGGACAAGTGTCCTTTTAGTGCTCTCTTGTGGTGACACCTCATAACCCCTTGCTTCCCTCCTACCTTGAGTACATAACCCCTCTCCTTCACATGGAAGTATCATTTTTGACTCTACTCTTTCTCTTCTCCCTTGTGGTTGTCCTTAGAGATTTGATGAGAAATAAAGGGCTGATCTTAGAGCTTTGGTGGCCAACTAACCTTGTATGTGGTGATCTTTGGTGATCTTCTTTCTTGTAACTTGTTATCTTTCCTTGATCATGTTTTTCCTTTGGAAACCTAACTTATTTCCTCCTTTATTGGTTGTGAGACTATGGTTCTATCATAGTGGTCATCATGAGAGAAACTTCTCTTCATAAGGGTTGGAGACTATGGTTTGACCATGGTGGTACCCAAGTGATAGGAAGCTTTCTTCTCTTTCTCCTTTCTTCTTCTTTCCCTCCTGATCGGCCTAGGGTTTACCTAGGGTTTATGTTTTTCTTCATCTTGAGAAATATTTTGAACTTGGTATGTTTTCTCCTTCTTGAAGTGATCTTGTGGCTGAAAATTGATCTTGGTTGGAGCTTCTTTCTCTCTCTTTGGAGCTTGATTCTCTACAAGGTGGGTTGTATAACTCTTTTCCCTTTTCTATTATTTGCACCATAATATTGCTTGCATGCTAGTGTTTAATCTCTAAAACGTGATGCTAAAGTGATATATGAAGTTATCATGATATAGGGTTTATGATTTTGTAGTGTTATCAAGTAGATTGCTCTTTCTCCTAAATCCCAATCTTGGTACCCAATTTTGTGGTGATTATGGAATCGATGGTTTTCTCTTCCTCTCGATTATGGATTTATATCAACATGCACATGGTTCAAGTATATTGGAGTAGAATGAAGTTTTAATTCATTTTGTATGTGTGAACGTGGGTTTTATCTCTCTTAAAATGAGGTTTTTTCATGGGAATTTCCATGACACATGTTTTAGGGTTTTGATGATTATCTTGGTATGGAGTTTTCCACCTTGATGCTGATGAGTTTCATTGATGTTATGCTTTTTTTTAACGTGGTACTTCTATTTTGGAGTTTTTTTTGTTTTACTTGGAGTATCTTGATCCTTAGGGTCGCTACAATCCTCTTAGTGGTTTGGAGTCACTACACGTGGGTGGGTTGTTGCGGGTGCAACAAGCCCTAACCCTAGGTGTGGTTTCTACATCTTGGAGTTCCCTGCATTGGTCTCTACATGCATGATTGTTTGATGTGTTTTTCTTCGACCGAAGTACCTTGGTTTGAGTTAGCTCATGTGCAACTGGTGGTGTGTTGAGGGCTCTACAAAGCTAACCCTAATCACCATGGTTGATACACATATGTTCTATGTTGGTTTCTACCCTCTGGTTTGTTTCAGTCAATACAAGTAGCCTTGGGTGTTGCAGTCACTACACCTATATGTGTTGCGGTTGCAACACTATGTCTTGATGGTTTGGTTTGACACATAAATGAGTGTATGGTCTCTACATGTGCATGTACAAGTAATTTATGATTAATACATAGTGCTATTTGGATGATTGTTTGATTAATCCTAACCATACTTATTAACTCTAATGTTCTCCAAACATATGGGAGGTAATGAAACTAGGTATTTGATGGTTGAATGATAATGTGAAACCTCAATCGGATATGTGTTCAAAACCTAATCCAAATTCTAGGGTATGTTATACTTGTTCAGCTTGCAAGGATGAATATCATGTGAATATATTTTCTCTCTCTTACTTGTTTAATGCTAACCTTGCATGTAATGAATGACATAACTTGTGAATTTTGTGGTGACATGAAATAGGGAAATGGCCATAAGCCTTTAACATCCATGTTGAGATAATGATGTGATACATGAATTGTGTGATTTGGGTATTATGACCTAGAAGAGGCTCAATGCCTAGTGTGAGGTGTTATACTACAATGATGAGAAGAGGGATTACTATCCCCTAGTAATGTGAGAATGATGATAGCCTTGTATTGTAGTGACATCAAGTGATATTGTGACAATTTGCACCTTATACGTTGTATATCTTATGGATTTGTATTATGCCCTTATCTTTGTTTGTTTAAGGTTTATAAGTAGTAACTTGATTGTTGCTAAAATATACTCAATTTTCCTAACTAATAAATTAAAACCCTAATCAAGTAGTTTCCCTCTGCCATAGATCCATCTACAACATCAGTACTAACTAAATGGTGAAATGGGCATTCCCAAGGGAAACCTGGAGCGCATACTGTTGAGTATGTGAGGTGCAAGTGACTATGTGTCCTTGACATTGTGATTCCAAGTGTTTTGAGAACAAATGTGGTCAGGTCTCGGTGACGAGTATGTGATATGATGTGATGAAGGAAAATGGTGGTTGTAGCTCAGTAATTGGGTTATATACCCTGGTTTCTAGCACCATGACATGTACCAAGGCGGGCTAGGTGTTTTACATGATCATAGCCTTGACTATGAGTTGTTGCCTCTATAGGACTATAGCTTTGACTATTAGTTGTTGTCTTTGTAGTTTGACTACATGTCACTGCAGTGCAGACTCAAACTGGCTGAGTAGTGTAAGAGAAAATCATGGATTACGGCTCTTCCATTGATCTTGTATTGAACTAATTCTGACTTAGCAGTGGTCAGTTGGATTTGGGTGGTATGAATAAATCTTCAGGGCATAATAAAAGACATAATACAGCTGTGTAGTATAAAATCTTAGGGTAAAATACAGCTCACATTGGATGACCCCTTGCCTTATCTTTTGTGTTGATTTCTTGAATTATAATGTGGTAAGCAAAATCAACTGTTATACATGTTCTTCATCTTCCTTCTAAAAGCATAAGATGTCATATTTCTCAGTTGTAGATACCTAAACTTCTTAAATAGTTTTATTTTCCTTTCTTATATCATTGAGATGAATCAACTTATAATGTTTAAATCTGCTTAGTATTATTTACTTATGCTTATAATAGATGCTAGCGGAGAGTTATATCTCTCGCTGGTACATTTGGTCTCACCATGTGGATTTTCCACATCTTTTAGGTGGCCATGCAAGATGAGGTAGAGATCGTGTGGTTGACGCCGAGTAGCAAGAGGAGCAGTAGCCATTTGAAGGTTGGATATACTGCTAGTGTTTTGTAGTAAAGTCCTATGTGTAGTCCCTGTACTCTCAGGTCCTTGGGGTGTTTTGTAGATGTATAATATCGAGATGACATTTTTGGGTTGTATGCCATGGTTGTACAAATAAGGCATGTGTATGCGAACAAGTTGTTGTATGTAACAGGTTGTGGCTAGTGTGCCAGTGAACATTGCTATGTAATAATCTTTTGGCATGAGATATGATACATGTGGCTTTTGTGGACCCAAATGTAATAGATTTCCACTTGAGGTGGATTTGTGATATCAATTTTAATTTACCCCATTTTTTGGTCTGTTAGTGATTATTCCACACTTTGTTTTGAGTAATCTCATTGTGGTGCGTTGGGGCGTCACAACTCAGGTCTTGAATGTTCCTTTAAGAGCTCAAAGCATGAGCTGCAATGTTTTTATACAAAATTTGTATCATGGGGGCTATATTACTTTGAAAAGACTGACTTTAGTGATATTAGCAGGTGTGGGATTGTATCTAGAAGCTATGATATCCTTCCTATTTCCCCATAGACCAATACTATCCACTTTGCATTTGGTGAGTTAGCCATAAACCCTAATGAAATTACTGAGATTATTGGGATATCTTTTGGTGGTATTCCCACTAACATCCTTAAAAATATAATGCTTTGGGGACAACTGAGTTTTCAGTGTGGACCCAACTAAGGCATGGATTCAAAGTATAAATTCAAGTACACTTCACTAGAAAAATGTTTTCTTTAAGAAGGGTACAATGAGGGGTGTGCACTCTACCAAATTTGTCACTCTACATAGTATTTTTCTAATTTTGTATTCATGCTAGATTTCCTCTCCTACAATGTCATATATAAGGGAACTAGAAGTGGGGATCTTTATATTTTATTCTTTACTTTGTTAAGCCTATTCTTGGTAAATGCCTAGTGGTTGATAAAAATTGTGTATCTTTGTGGAAGCGTAAGCTTGGTCATGTAAATCTGCATCAATTGAAGAAGTCAAGCAAAAAGGACTTGGTCAAGGGACTTCCTAAATTAGATTTCATGAAGGATGAGGAATGCAAATCTTGTACACAAGGAAAAAACTAAATCCTCCTTTAAATCCAAAGGAGACCTTATCATCAAGAGGGTTCTTGAGCTTCTTTAGATTGATCTATTTGGAGTTCTTGAGCTTATTTAGATTGATCTATTTGGACCTATGATAACTCAAACGCTTTGTGGTAGCAAGTATTGTCTTGCAATTGTCGATGATTTCTCCCATTTTCCTTGGAATTTCTTTTTGGTCTCAAAAAGTAATACTCTTGATTATTCTCTACTTTTTATAAACGAGTTGAAAAAAATCTTCTTTTCATATTGTATCTATCTGTAGTGACCATGAGGGGAATTTGAAAATGACTTGGGTGGATGCTTTTGTGATAAATATGGTTACACACACATTGTTCTTCCCCCCAGCATGCCTAAAAAAATTGGGTAGTTGAGAGGAAGAATAGGTATTTACAAGAATTGTCTAGAATACTTTTAGAGTATGACACTCCTAAGAAGTTTTGGGCTAAAGCCATTAGTACTACATGTTTTGTGCAAAATATGGTTTTGACACATCCATTGCTTAAAAACCCCTATGAGTTATTGTGTGGTAGAAATCCTTCAATCAACTTATTTCATACTTTTGTTTGTCCATGATTTGCTTTGAACACCAAAGACTCTCTTGACAAGTTTGATGCAAAATCTTACAAGGCTTTATTTCTTGGCTATAGAACTACAAGTAGATCATATAGAGTGTGTAACATTGAACTATCTATAGTAGAAGAATCTATCAATGTTAAGTTTCTTGAGTAAACCATCTATTTCCAATAAAGTTGTGTATGATGATGTTGTAGATGAAGTAATACCTAGATTAAAAGAGCTCAACATCAACAACAAAGGGAAAGAGGTGGTTGAGAAAGATTTCTCAAAAGAAGATGAAAAGAAGGATTCAACTCCCTGCTTTGCCTAAGACCATCCAAAAGAGCTCATCATAGATGATCCATTTGAAAGAGTGAAAATGTGAGATTATTTCAACAAAGAACAAGCCAACATTGCCTTGATCTCACAATTTGAGCCAAATAATGTCAAAGAAGCTCTTAAAGATGATTAGAGGATCTTATCCATGCAAGAGGAACTAGATCAATTTGAAAAGAGCAAGGTGTGGACTATAGTTCCAAGACCAAGTGATAGAAAGATCATTGGCACAAAGTGGTTCTACTAGAACAAGCTTGATGAAAGAGGTAAGGTAAAAAGAAACAAAGAAAGGTTAATAGAATAAGGTTACAATCAATAGGAAGGCATTGACTTTTATGAAACTTATGCTCTTGTTACTAGACTTTAATCTATTAGAATGATAATTTCTTTTGATAGTCATAGAAATTTCTTGCTATAATAATTAGATGTTCAAAGTGATTTTTTGAATGGTAAAATAGAGGAGGAAGTCTATGTGGCTCAACCTACTGACTTTAAACATAACAAGCTTACTAACCATGTTTATTTGTTACAAAAATCTCTTTATGGTCTCAAACAAGCCCCTAGAGCTTGTTGGTATGATAAATTGAAAGACTTCTTGATTTATAATGGCTATTTCATGGGAGAAGTTTATTCTTCACTCTTTCTAAAACACAATTCTAATAATTTCTTGATTATTCAAATATATGTTGAGGACATCATTTTTGGTGAAACTGATCTTGATCTTTACAAGGAGTTTAGTTCTCTTATGCAGAGTGCATGGGAAATGACCATGATGGGGGAGCTCACATTCTTCCTTGGTTTTCAAATTAAGCAAAGAAAGGATGGAAACTTCATCAACCAAGGCAAATACACAAGTGAACTCTTGAAGCTCTTTGGTATGGAAAACACAAAGCTAATGGATGCTCCCATGTCCAATACTTCTAAACTTGATAAAGATGAAGAAGGTGAAAAGGTATATGAGAATCTCAATAGAGGCATGATTGGTAGCTTATTATAGTTAACTACATCTATATTGGATATCATGTTTAGTGTTAGCTTGTATGCTAGATTCCAATCAAACCCTAGAAAATCTCATCTTATAGTTGTTAAGAGGATTCTAACGTACCTAGACAAAGCCCAAAATTTTGGACTATGGTATCAAAAGTTGAGGGACTTGACTCTTACAACTTATAGTGATGTACATTATTCCAGGTGCTTGATTGATAGAAAGTGCACAAGTGACACTTGCTTCCTCCTTGGACCTTTATTGGTTTCTTGGTTTTCCAAGAAAGAAAACACCATGACTCTTTCAACTACTGAGGTTGAGTACATTTTAGTTGGAAGTTGTTGTGCCCAAGTCCTATGGATGAAGCAAATGCTCCAAGACTTCAATATTTTCTACGATGCTTCTCCTATCTACTTTGATAACACTATTGCAATCAATTTATCATACAATCCTATATTTCATAGTAGATCCCAACACATAGAGGTCCACCACCATTTCCTTTGTAACCACATTACTAAGAAAGATATCTATGTCACACATGTGGACACCAAAAATCAACTTGCATACATTTTCACTAAACCTTTAGCTAGAGAGAAATTTACATTTATTAGATCAAAATTATTTATAACTACTCTTGATGGTAACTATATGCCTATTAGCTATGATTTTCCCTTACCTCTATCCTATTACTAAAAAATAATTATCATGTGATATCATTTGCTATATTTGCCAAGTTTTAATGCTTTATTTTGCTCAAAATCGGACTTTTTCATAAGCAGACATTTTATCGCCAAATAGTAGCCAATGATGATTAAAAAATGTTCACATATACTTAAAATACATGATAGATATAGGATGGAGAAATTCATTTGCATAGCACTCTAGAACTTTGAAATTAAATATCTTGTTTTTGTTACAGACCTATTTGTTGGCTGAGTTTGTCCTACGTGTAACTCAACCGATAGCCTGAGCAAGGGTTGAACTGAACACAACATTGGCAGAGTTACCCAACTGATAAACTCAGCCAACAACATTATACTACTAACTTTAATTAGGGTTTGTCAACTTATTTCCTCCCTCTCAACTAGAGGAAACTGATCTATAACCCTTCTATTTTGTTTCCCGTCAACCCTAGTCCGCTTACAAACCTTTTCCTTGATAAGTCGAACCTCTTCTCACCTTCTCTAACCTCTCCTAGGTCATTTTAGGAGGGTTGTCCTACTTGTTTTGACTGATTTCTCCAATCCGTTTCTTCTTTTCTATCTTTGCTTCCTTGTGATCGGCTCCATGGCTACCAATAGGAAGAAGCATTGCTCTTCTTTAAGGAATACAGATCCTACACCTTCTTCTAGGGTTTTTGTGTATGATGAGGCAACATTCAACCATTAAAAGGTTGTGAATATGTACAAGGAGTTCCAACCATGAGCCCCTTCCCCTTTACACCTCATTTAGAATCAAAGAATGCTTTTGTTACTCAAGTTTGTGATCTTTTCTTGTACCAATGCTTAGGTTCTTTATGCGAGAGAATTTTTGCTTGCTTATTTCATATATGAACACAAAAGTGGTTCATAAATTTTATGCTAATTTGACTTGAAATTACTCTTAAGTTGTTCCTCCACCATCCACCAAAATAATCCTTTCTTCTATGACTATCAGGACTAGATTGATTGTATCTGAGGATGATCTTAAGTCTTATTTTGTGTTTGCTACTCCTCCTGTGGTGGAATAATGGTTATCCTCACACCTTTCTCAGTGAGACTTGCTTTACCCTAAAGAGTTATATGATAGCTTTAAACCTTATCTTTCCCTCTTCAACGTCCATAAAGCTCTTAAGAAACTCGACATCCCTTTTAGTAAGAAATCCATCCTTCCCTCATCCTCTTTGGATTTGCAATCGTGCATTGTTGCATTGATTGTCAATTACAATGTCCACCCAAAACACAATCAGACGAACATTTCCATAAACTCATGGTGATAGTCTATTGCATTCTCAAAGGGATTCAAATCAAATGGGTCAGATATGTTCTCCACTGCATAACCTATTTTGACTAAAAAAAGAACACTTGGAACTCCCAACCTACCTATTCAAACATCATATATGGCATCTTCCATACTCTCACTGAGAAAACTCTCTTTGAGATCTAAACTACCCCCAAACCGAAAAGGGGTATACATCAGTGATACTATGCTCAGGAAGGCTTCCCATGATTCCGTTCCTTTTACCTCAGGTGTTTCATCCTCCTCCACTCAACCTCCACCCCCTCCTCTTAGACTGGCACGTGATCAATTTTTAGTGTCAGAAGAAACACTTATGGGTTACGTGATGGACCAAAATGCATATAACATGCAAGTTCAGGAGCATCTTCATCAAGGCTTTGTCCACATTATGAGCAATATGAACCTCTCTTGTCCTCATCCTTATCTGATCTACCAACCCTCTTCCTCTGCTAGTAACTATGCCACCTACACATATGATTAATTCTACCCATCCAATCAATATGCACCTTCAGCTACCCCTCCTACACCTAGCGTTGAACTGCATAAACCTATTGTTGAACCTATTGTTGCTTATTCCTACCTCATTCAAGTGTCACTCATCTACTAGATCTTCCATTGGGTCTTGCCTCTTCATTGCTTGCTGAATTCGATAGGGTTTCTAACCCCAGCTTTGAGAATGAAAATGTCGTGTTTGCATGTGGCATGTCCTGAGAAGAGCAACATCACAAGCGGCTAGCTACTCACTCTTTTAGACTTGTTGAGGATGAGCTGATGGCTACTAAGGAGTCAGATTATAAGGATACTGATGGTGAGGTGCATGGTTCTGATGATGATGGACCTAGAGATGGAGACGACACTATTTATGTTGCTAGAACCTCTGAGCTCCCTTAGACAGTCAGTGACAAGAGTTATAGCCCAATGAAGAGATAAACTTAGGTTACATGTATGTTTAGTTTTAGGTGGTCTATGAGTGTCCATGTGTTTGCATATTGCACGCTTAGCATGTATAATTCATTGGGCATTCATGTATGAGGCTACTATTTTCCATTATTAGTTGCTTTCATCATCGATTATTTTTCCTTTAAGACTATCATATTTTTATTATAATCTTTATACATGTAAACTTAACTCTTTACTCTGCTACTTTGTAAGTTTTGGTGTATGCACATCTATATTTTGATTATTACTCAATGCTATTAGTTATTTCTACTTAGTTTATGCTTGATTCTTATAAATCCACTGCTTATCTGTTGGAGATGATCAATCCTAGGTCTTCTAGCCCATCCCTTTATTGAAATGACAAAGGAAGAGAAATAGCTTGGTACCATATTGAAATTCCTCAACAAATTGCATATCTCTTATTTACTAGAAATTGCATAGTACATGTATGTGGTTCTTATGTTCTTGGTGGAACTGACCTAATAGGTAAAGGAAATCATGAATTGAGGGGGAGCAATCAATTTCATACTTCCATGCATCCCTCTACACATCATAGGTATAAAATGGTTAATATTTCATGTCCTTTTAATATGGCATGGAATGGTTTGTTATCTTCAAAAGGGGGGAGAATGCTGACCTAACAGTTATACATTGTCCATATTTTGATGATGACTTAACCAATCCATTCATATGTATCTAACATGTCTATTTGAGATCAATTTTAGGCATTTCGTACATGAAGAGGATGATTTGTCAAATCCCAGTTTGCTAGAAAACAAGTCAAAAACAATGCAAATGAACGTTTCATGGAATACACTATATCTCCACTAGAATCATGTTATAAATCATTTGTATTGAATGTATGAATTGTAAATAGGATTAGAAAAAATAAAGAACACTTAATTCTAACGTTTAAGAACTTTTCTGGAAATTATTAAAACTAATTATAGGGAGACTTGTTGGACAAGTTTTTCCCGGTGACAACTTATCTAATGGGATATATAGTTCTTGATAATTTGCATGGTTAGCTGAGTTTGTCCTAGTGACAACTCGGCTGAAAACTTGCACTTGCAAAGAAATTCAAAATTGTCAACTGAGTTTCATCTAGGATAAATTTGATCGATAATTTCAAATTATTTTCTCATATAGTTTCATTGGTCGAGTTAACCAAAAGATAACTCATCCAACAACACTATATGGTAAAGTGTAAAAAAGTGTTTCTAGCGATTGGAGTGTTCCAAACCTCAAAAATATATTCGTTGGAACACCCAAAAGGGCTTGAATTCATTCCTAAGTGACTCTGTTGGCCAGTAGGCACCCTCAAATATAAATAGGGACCCTTTTACTTCATTCCAAGTTTACCTTATATGATCCCTAGTTATAGTTGAGTGTTTTTGTCTCTAAGAGTCTCCTTTTTCTCTCATGCTTATCTACTAACCTACATCCAATCGAGTGAGTTAGGATCATTCTAAGAGAGCTACTCCAATGTATATCTTGTGAAGCTCTCCACTCCATTCCCAACCTCTTTCTCTCTCTCTCTCTCAAGAAACATAATGAAAGCCTCTCCTTGGTGAAGGTGAAGAAGAAGGATTAAGATACAAGTCAAGAGTGGTGATACCTTGAAGGCGGAAGACTTGTTGCAGGAGTAGATAAGACCTTGGTGAAGGAAAGAGGCTCATTACACAAGTGGGTAAGTCCTTGGGAAGGTAGAAGTATCTTGGTCTCCAATAGGTAAGTACTTTGTAGGTTATTGGCTCCCTTGTCCTCAAAGGGAAGGCTAGGTATCCTTTTCCTAGAAATAGAAGGTCATATTGTATCTGTTATAATGGAATATAAGAATTTTTCAATAGTTGAAAATCCTAGACATTGACCCATGTAGTTAGTGGATGTACATATCCTTGTTTGGAGTTTGGAACCACTATACGTATTTTGTGTTACTTGTTCTTATTCAATCTCTCTCTCCCTCTCTATGTATGTTTAGTTGCACTCAAACTTCATATAAGAACCTTTATCTTGGATATAATTTGAAGGTCTAATGAGTTTTATTGTAAGTTTTATCAGCTCTATTCACCCCCCTCTAGAGCCCATAGATCCAACATAAACCTCCGAGCATCTAAAAGAGTATACTAAAAGCATGTCTATATTATAACATAGGAGAGACGATTAGGGTATCTTATTACATGATGCTATTTAAACCAAGTTCTTATAAGTTACATAATCTACTAACTACCACTTCATCGTCAAAATATTATATCCTAAAAGGGAACACAAAATGTGATTTGTATAGGAGAAAATTGGATTTTTATTGATCTAGATCTGTTAATGTATTATGTCTCTATAACCATTAGAAACCATAAAGGCATCCATTGTTGTCATGAATTTCTTCTAGGTAAGCATATTTTCACATGCCAATGGGCATCAAACCTAGATGTGTGGAGGAAAGAGATATTTACTTTTGGAAGACTTTACTTGGTACCCCATAGTATTCCACTAGCTAGTGAGAACTCTAGAATGCAGGAAAATGGTAGCCATTCTCTTGGTAGGAGGGTTTATAGAAACAACCAATACTTAGGTAACTCCAGGGTGAAGGTAAGTCCTGCCAAAAATAAAATGAAGTCGGCTCGGGTTATCACTTAGAAAAAGGATATCATAATCATTAAATTTAATATGGGATTCTAAGTTAGTCACATATGTATTCTCAACTCAAAGTGGACACGGTTGAGAGCACTTGAATGTTATGAATATCTTTAAGGTAAAAACTAGAGGTCAACCTAGCTAAGACTCTCCAAGGTAACTTGCATTGTATAGTGGTTGCAATGACTTACCATTAAGTAAAGAGATAAAATCTAATCACAAAAGTATTTGGTCTTGCATTGGGGAAGTTTTAGTCACTAAGGAGATCGTATGGGTAGTTAGCATTAGCATAAATTGGGACCAACCATGATAATGGTCAAGGCTAAGGAAGTCCAAGTCAAATAGGGGTTGAAACCATATCCGATATTCAATGACTCAGGGTGTTGTCCATTAACTGCCTCTAAAGGGTCATTTAACTGCTTAAACAAGGCATGTGTGTAGGAAATTAGAGGATACTTGAAATAGTCATATTAGTTGTAAATTATAGCTTAGATACCATACTTATAGGAGTTTAATCCAAGAGGGATCCACTTCTTACTTATTTGAGGAATGAGACCATTAGAATCAAAACACTTGAATTGTATGAAGGAAGGGAAGTATTATAGTCCATCAAAATAAGATACACAAAACATAATGATTATTCAATAGTGGAAATTTTGACTATTATATTTTTGCAAAGTTTTACATAAGATCTAAATTTAGATGGTGTAGGACACAAAATAGAAAATTACAACAATCTATACAAAGGACCTATTGCAAAGGGAAACCTGGCCATGCCAAGCTATCACTGAAGCTCACTTTATTGATGTGTGATCCTCATGGGTCATCTTCTTCTAATTCCCTAGACCTGGTTGGTTTGGTAACAACACCCAAGGAGAGATGAGGAAAAGGTATGTGTCAAGTAAATATTGATTATGTGCATAAAAATGAATATTCAAGAATTAGGAGGAATTGAAGTACAATATAGGGTGTTCACATGTAAGAGAGGTTATAAATAAATTGGGTAAGTTCAAGAAAATACATTACTAAAGAGTAATTATCATGTTTTGTGTGTCTTATTTTGATGTACTGATATACTTGTATAACAATTAGGTCATAACAAGCATGTGTATCAAGTGTGACATAACTAGAATAATATAAGCATAGATACAAGAACTAAACATCTAGCATAAATGTGGGGTCAACTAGAAATGATACACATCTTCTCTTTATTTTTAATACTCATTGAATGTCATAGATACCTGTTGGATCTTCTCAAACTACATGATCTTCTCATCCATATATGTCTCTGGGAAGTAATGGATGAAAAACTCTTGCCTCAAATATTCCCAATTGATCACCACTCTAGGTCTCTTCTCCTCCTCAATGGCCCACCAGTGGCCATAACTCCCCTTCAAAAGATACACATCATGCTTCACCTTATCATCTTTAGGGATGTTGAGGATCTTTAAGGCCTTCTCTAACTCAGTCAACCACAGATCTACATATATCGGGTCCTCCATACTTGCATACTCCACTACCCCTACATGTCTCAGCCTTTCAAAGGTCTTCCTAGAACACGAATAATATGCATTGGGGACTACTGCTTTCGCTCTAGGTGGGGGCATTTTGTCTGCCATATGCAGCATCGTGGCCATGAACTATCCAAATATGGACTAAAAAGCAGGATTGGCCACTGTTGTTGGGTCGAATTGGGAATCCTCAGGGACTCCATCCACCCTCTCCTACCTCCTGACACCACCACCTGGTGCAGCAACACTACTCTTAGAATCATGTTCTTCATGCTCTTCAGACATCTTTTCTTCTCTTTTTCTTCTTATTTTGCATAAGCAGAAGTTACCATAAATTTGGAGGACATTATAATGGTCACAACCCTAGTCCTATGTCCCTATAGACTCAGCAAACCTAGAGCCATGATATCAACCAAAATGTAATGCCCCAACGCACCATAATGAGATTACTCAAAACAAAGCATGTAATTATCACTAACAAAGCACAAAACATGATAAAGTAAAACTGATATCACAAATCCACCTCAAGTGGAGATGTATTACGTCTGGGTCCACAAAACCCACTTCTATCATATCTCATGCCAAAATATTATTATATAACATTGTTCACTGGCTCACTGGCCACAACCTCTTACATAAAACAACTTGTTCACAAACACATGCCTTATCTATACAACTATGACATATATCCCAAAGAGGTTGTCTCAATATATAACATCTACAAAACACCCCCAAGGATCTAAGAGTATAGGGATGACACATAGGACTCTACTACAAAACACTAGCAGCATATCCAACCTTCAAATGACTACTGCTCCTCTTGCTGCTCAACCTCAACCGCCTGATTTCTACCTCTCGTGCATGACCACCTAAAAGATGTGAAAACCCACGGGGTGAGACCAAATGAATCACCGAGAGATATAACTCTCCACCAACATCTATTATAAGCATATGTAAATAATACTGAGCAGATTTAAACATTACAAGTAGATTCATAACACTATTTAAGAAATTTACGTATCTACAACTAAGAAGTAGAACATATAATGATTTTAGAAGGAATTTGAAGAACATATATAATAGTTGATTTCTCTTACTGCATTATAATTCAAGAAATCAACACAAAAGATAAGGCAAGGTCATCTAATGTGCATCGTGTTTAACCCTAAGAAATTATAATACATGGTTGTATTACGTCTTTTATTATGCCTTGAGAATTTGAGTCGTACCACCCAAATCCAACTGACCACTGCTAAGTCAAAATCAGTGCCATACAAGATCAGTGGAAGAGCCAGATTCCATGATCGTCTCCTATAATACTCGGTCAGTTCGAGTCTACACTGTAGTGACATATAGTCAAACTACAAAGACATCAACCTATAGTCAAAGATATAGTCTTATAGAGACAACAATTCAAAGTCAAGGTTATGGTCCTATAAAACACCTAGCCCACCTCGGTACAGGTCACGACTCTAGAAACCAGGGTATATAACCCAATTATTGAGGTACAACCATAGTTTTCCTTCATCACATCATATCACATACTCATCACCAATAACCAACTACAGTCATTCTCAAAACACTTGGAATCAATATGTTAAGGACACATGGTCACTTGCACCTCACATACTCAACAATATGCACTCCAGGTTTCCCTTGGGAACACCAGTTTCACCCTCCAGCTAATACTGACATTGTAGATGGATCTATGGCGTAGGGAAACTACATGATTGGGATTTTACTTGATTAGTTAGGCCATTGAGTATCTTTTAGCATCGATCAAGTTACAACATATAAACCCTAAACAAACTCTACAAAGATAAGGGCACCATACAACTCCAAAAGATATAAAATGTATAAGGTGCAAATTGTCACAATATCACTTGATGTCACTGCCATACCAGACTATCATCATTCTCACATTACTAGGGGATAGTAATCCTCCATCTCATCACTGGAGGATAACACCTCACACTAGGCATTGAGCCTCTACTAGGTCATAAGACCCAAATCACACAATTCATATATGACATTATTATCTCAACATGCCTCTTAACAACTTATGGCAATTTCTATGTGTCACATCACCATAGCATTCACGAGTTATGTCATTCATAACACCTGTAAGGTTAGGATTACACAGGTAGGATATAGAAAATATATTCACATGATATTCATACTTGCAATCTCAACAAGTATAACATACCCTAGAATTAGGATTAGGGTTTCACACACATAGCCAATTAGGGTTTAGCATTATCAAAGCTCCAAGATCAATCCTTCTTTAATCCACAAATATCCAAGGACGAACACAAGAGAGTGGAGAATAAGGAGGGACAAAAAGGATGCTTTCACAAAGAGTAGATAGGTTATATACACAAGGTAGGAGGGAAGCAAGGATGTTAGGAGGTGTCAACACAAGAGATCATCAAAAGGACACTTATCCACCAAGGAAACAGCCATGCAACAACTTAAAACATGCATTCATTGAAGGCTGATACAACCAAGATGGTGTAGAGACCACTTAGGTCCACTACACACCTTGTTGCGATCGCAAAAAACATCAAGGATCGAAACAAAGCAAGGTGTAGTGACTGAAACACAAGGATCACCCACTCAACATGGTCGAAACACGTCACTAGGGGATAAATCTCATGAAAGGTTGATCTGAGTTTCACAATAGAATCATGTTTAGCAAACCCAGATGTGATAAGGTTTTAGGTGATCTTACCCTACCATATAGGTTAATGAAGACATATACCTTTGGATATTATGAGGTATTGGCTTGAGGATGGAGTCCTGTTTGAGGATGAGGTATTGGTAGGATAAGGATATCTTATTATAGAAAAATTGTGACTTGGTTTCCGCAATTGATTTGGATCCATCTTTTGTTTTATATCAAATAGATATCATTGACAAAAACTATATGTATAATACTATTATGTGTATAAAAGAAAGTTTTTTGGATTTTATCGAGGTTTTCTTGAAGTAAGTCACAATGAATATATGTGTGAATTTTTAGTGGAGAAACCCTAGAATTAGTTGGAATAGATACCCTAAACCCTAGTTTTCTCTATGAAGAAGTGACTAGGGATATGTGACTTTTTGGTTTGACGATATAAATCTTAGGGTTGTTAGGTTAGAGACACAAGGACCTAAAGCTAAATCCTAGTTGGGTATGACTTTTTAGTTGGATACATGGACAAGTTAAACCACTAAAATATTCACAACTAAAAACATACAAAAGTAACAATAGTAACTTGATGTCGTTTAGCTTGGCTTATTAGGTTAAATCTTTTAAGGGGGCGGTGAATAGTTTTTTGTTTATATGTTGATGTTTAGAATTCGAGGATGAAATCTTTTTAAGGGGTGGAGTGTTGTAATTAATCGAAACCTAGCATATGGACATTGATCTTATGCCTTTCATTTCCACTAGAATATGATCATTTCTTGGTCTGGATCACAGGTCTTCTCTTACACTAACTGGAGGATAGAAATTTTAATTATTTGGACTTAGCCAAATAAGGATGAATATATACCTAATAGTAGTTAATTGGAACCCTAATATTTTAATGCATGATAAATCACCCTAACATATATGTATGAAAAAAATATGACCTAATGTTCTCATAATAATCCATAGACCCACAAAATATGTCACATGAGATAATGTGATTAAGGTATGGTGTTAAGAGGAATAATATGCATAAAAGAACTACGTGTCTATAATTGAGAATATTGGTACATAATTCAAATAAACAAGGAATTGATACATTTAATGAGTGAAACGATAAACATAAAGAATTATGTGCACAATAATAATATATACAACCCTTTCGGTTGTAATGTGAAGGTATGGGACACACTTGGAAGAATGATAATAGTAATGTTGAAATAATATGATAACTAAAATAATGATGGGCCACCTATATTAATAATGCATAATTCATGGAAAGACATCTTAAAAGTGAAATCTAATATGGAAATTATGTTCCTTGGGTCCCAATTACCTTGGGAGTCAAGTTTCACCTTATGTGCACAATAATAATTATCTGAATATCTTTTAGGAAAGAAAATATGAGTTTTTCTCCAAAATATCAAATAAATCAGTAAATGACTCCAAAAGAGAATCTCAAATTTGTAATCTACATATTAAAATCTTCCTATGTGTAATTTTCATCTAATTTGAACAACCTTAAATGTTTAAGTGTAGTTTAGGAGAGAGAAAGTGTGTAAAAGCCATAAACATTAAATAATGTGATAAATATCTTCAAGAGGTCAAATTAATGATGAAATTGTATCCAATATGTTTTAGTTTGCTTGAGTGAGAAGTTTCATTTTAATTGGATAATCTTAGATGTCCCTAATGCATTAGGAAAGAGAAAATATGATTTTATTTAAAAGAATTAAATAAAATATCAAAATTCACCAAAAGAAAAAATTGATGCCAAAATTGGAATTCATATGTCTCAATAGGAGTGGGATCCAAATTTGGATTTATTTGAACCATGTTTGAGCCCTCGACTGATCACGGAAAGAAAACATATTATTTAAGCCAAAAAAATATTAATTATATGATGCATTTAATTGATTTCCTAAAGTGACTCGAGTTAATACATGTCAGGCATGGTTTCATCTTTTGCTAAACACAGATCCATTATGGGATGTCTGATTTTCATCGTATGATTTTTCTTTTATCTTCTACCTCTGCTTTTAGCGGTCATCTGTGTGAACAACAGCAAGTGTTCTTCGCCTCACCTGTTTCCACATCCCTCTCTCTATATTTGATTTTTTTTTTGCATGAATCCTCTCTACCAACTTCGTATAACTTGTTCGATTCAGTTATGCCCTAATTGTAGGGTCTGTCGACACCTATAAGTCTTTCGCAATCCTGAACTCTTTTTCCCATGTTTCCTCTCTAGTTTTTGCTCCTTTCCCATCCTCTCGCCTCTCCAGGTCATCAGACCTCTGGGGGAACACTCCAAAACATCAGACATACCCCTTTCTCTAATTTTTTGGTGTGGATGCTATCCCTATTGATCTAAAGCCCATTCTCCCTACTCACCTTACAAAGCGGTGACAACCCTCGACTTCGATGATGAGATTGGGATAGTCTGGGTCACGACCAACTACTCAGTCACACTCAATAGAGTCTCGTGTAGCCTTTCAAGCCGCTATCATCATTGATTCAGGTATCTATCTAGCTTTGCCCCTTTTAACTTTGAACTCACCTCCTACTGGTTTTAAGAAAATGATTATGGTGTTTTGATCTCTTTGTTTTCATGGTGGTCTCACGAACCTGTATCACTTGTTTTCGGTGGCTTTTTTGAATTGTCTTTTTGTTTTCCCATCCCACTAGAACCCATGAAACTGTGCCTGGTGGAGTTTCTTCACGAGATCGGGGAAGAAGAAGCAATGCTTTGATTTGTCGGTGGTGCCCTCATTTCTTATTTGTTGTTCATTTTTTCTTCAGGGGCAATTTGGTCTTTTGGCACCCGTATTTTATCCTACTGTGTAAGCACCAGCCTGATCAAGGTCCCAAGTCACTTGGTCGAATGTGGTTGGAACAACTTAATGAATTTGACCACTGACTTGGTTTTCTTTGTTGACGAGGATTTTTATTATTTTTCAATTGGTGAGAATTTGTAAAACGATGGCTTCCGTCTCTCTCTCCGCTGTGCACGTGAAAACGATAGGCAAGGTGGCAGAACCCCATCCTCGGCCGCCACCCTGGACCAGTAATAGAAGAGAGAAGGGCTCGAGATCTGAGAAGGATGGTATAGAATGCAAGATAGGTTATACATCCAAACCAAAAGATGATCCAGATCGAAGGAGATGGGGAAGTCTGAAATCCAAAGAAGTTGATAGTCTACTTAAGCTTAAGCCAAAGGAGATTTATTATGCTGACGGGAAGTTAATATACCTGAAGAAGGAGGCCATTGAAATAGCAGATTGTTGGAGCAAATGTCTTATTTGCTATATAATTGATTTTAGGCCTCACATACCGACCATGGTTAACCAATTTTCTTTGATATGGAGTGTTAAGGGATCATTTGAGATCTGTAAAAGAGGTGAAGGTTTCTTTGTAGTTCGTTTCTTTGATATTAATGATCTGGAAGAGGTGTTGAAGGGTGATTGGTATGTCAAAAGTCATCCTATGATTTTCAAAAAATGGAAGATCGGTGATAAGAAGTCTAAACTGAAACTGGAGGATGTTCTGGTCTGGGTCAGAATCATAGATCTACCTCTTGATCTTTGGTATGTTAGTATGTTTGAAAGAATAGGTTCTCTTTTGGGAGTTCCTTTAAGGATGGATGAACTTACTTTTAGTTGCAGACGATTAGAATTTGCACGTATTCAGGTCTTGATGAAAGATGATGCAACCTACAGAAGGAGTATTAATTTGGCTAGTGATGAAGGATACAAGCATCAAATTTCCCTAGAGTATGATTGGATTCCCTACAGGTGTAATGTGTGTGGCTTGTTGGGTCATGACGACTGCCTGAGTAATAGCAAATCTTCTATAAGCTATGACATAATTAGAGTTCCGAAGAAAAGATGGGAGAGGAAGACTGATCCTAAAAGCTTCCAGGGAATTGTCCAGGTCCTTTGTTCTGAAGGTAATTCTGAAGTTCTTGAGCTAGTCGTGGAAAACTTGATGACTCAAGAGATACAAGGTGCTGAAAAGAGCTCCAATTCTAAAATAGGAGGTAGTGCATATGTTCCATCCACGCTTACTGCAGATCATATTTTCCCAAATTTATCTCCAGAGAGTGTTCAAAGTTCTCAAGAGTTTCTATATTCTGAGTCAAATGTGACCAAAGCCAGAGAAAAATCTCCCCCAAAATGTCAAACAAAGTTTAATGTTGGCATTTACCATAGAGTGGTTAATTCGGTATTCTCACCTATGCCTAGTGGTTTGGAAATAGTTGGAGAAAAGACTGAGGTTGTCAGTCCAACAGCCCCAGTAATCAAATGATGGCCCATCTATCTATATCCTCTTGGAACGTCAGGGGTATAGGTAATAAAATCCCTAGGGTTCAAGGGGAGATTCGCAGAGAAAATTGTGATGTGTTTGTTCTGAATGAAACAAAGCTAAGATCAAAAAAAGTTGATAAGTTCATGAGGAAACATTTCCAAGACTATAAATGGGTTTCAAATAACAATTCTCATGCTCTAGGGAGAGTCTTTATTTTGTGGAAAGAAGATGTGTGCAGTGTCACAAAATTTTCTGAAAGTGATCAAGTTATTCATGCATTGATTGAAAAGGATGAGGTCAGTTTATTTCTTTCGACTGTGTATGGACATAATGAGGATTATGATAGGGTTAGGCTTTGGAAGGAGTTGGAAACGTTCAACAAAGGTATTGCTGATCCTTGGGTCATTATTGGAGATATGAATGTTGTGAGAAAGTATGAAGAAAGAATCAGTAAGCAGCCTCCTTCTAAGAAGTCTATGGAAGACTTCAATGATTTTGTCCTAGATAATAGCCTGTTCGAGCTTGAGCTTAATGGTCCTTACTATACGTGGGATAACCATCAGGATAGTGATGATTTCATTACTTCAAGAATAGGTAAAATTCTTTACAACTCTGATTTCTAAAATAAGTTTGTTAATTTTTATGGTGAGAGTATCTCGAATATGGTTAGTGATCATAGAAGAATTGTTCTTATTATTGGTAATCCTAAAAGGAAAAGAACTTCGTTTTGATTTATCAATAGCTGGACTAAACATAAGAGCTTTACTAATGTTCTTAAGGATGATTGGGATCTTAAGGTTGAGGGGTTTGCTATGTTTCAGCTGTATAGGAAATTGGAGCATCTTAAGTCCATGATCAAACAATAGAATAGGGAGGATTTTGGTGATGTGTTTCATAACATTGTAAGGGCTAGAACAAATGCTCTTAAAGCTTAGAATGATGCATATTTGAACCCTACTAATGTCTTACTCAGGAAAAATGCCAAATCTCTAAGAAAGGTTGCTAAAGATGCTGAGAAGGTTGAAGAGTCTCTTCTGAGACAAAAAATCCCAGGTTCATTGGCTCAAGGATGAAAATATGAATACTAAATTTTTTCTATTCGTCCCTCAGAACCAGAAGAATTAGAAACACCATTAATTGTATTAATATTGATGGAGATTCTTGTAGAGATGAACCTCGTATTAAAGATGATATTCGTCATTTTTGTGAGAACTTGTTCTGCAAAGAGGACAAAGGTAAAGCTTGGGAAGGTCCTTGGATAGGTCCTCGTGTCTCTACTCAACAAAACATTCATCTTACTAAACCTTTTACCAGAGAAGAAATTGAAGATGTGGTTAAGAACTTGAATGATGATAAGAGCCCAGGTCCTGACAGTTTTAATGGACACTTCTTTAAGAAAATCATGGCATGTTATAGGGGTTGATGTTATTGAAGTTGTGAATGAGTTTTCTGTGAAGGGCTGCCTCTTTAAAGAAGCTAATAGAACATTTCTGACCCTGCTCCCCAAGTGTATGGATACATCCCAAATTGCTAATTGGCGTCCCATTTCCCTGTGTAACATCTTTTACCAGATCATTTTCAAAATTCTCGCTAATAGGCTTCAATCGATTCTACCTTCTATTATTGATGACAGCCAATGTGTCTTTGTAAAAGGGAGAAGCATTAAGGATGCTATTTTGGTCACAAATGAGATCCTCAGTGATTTTAAGAAGAATGGTTCCAACATGTGTATTCAAGCTAATGTATCCAAAGCATATGATTCTATTAGTTGGAGATTCTTATTTTCTGTTCTGTATAATATGGGTTTCTCTCTTAAATGGATCAATTGGATTGATATGATTTTTAACACTACCTCATATCAAATCTTGATTAATGGGGAACCTACTGCCCCCATTTTTCCTTCGAATGGGGTAAAACAAGGGGATCCCATCGCCCCCTACTTATTTGATTTTTCTATGTAGGGTTTTTCAGAACTAATGAAGATTAGATGTGTTTCTAAAGATATCCATCCTATCTATTCTTCAAAGAATCTATTATGTTCTCATATGATCTTTGTAGATGATCTTATGATCTTCGCTAAGGCTGATATAAGTAATGCTAACAATATTAAGTCCTTCTTGGAAAAGTTTGGAGATATGTCTGGTCTTAAAGTTAATCATGATAAGAGCATTATTCTTCTGGGGATAATATGAAAGTTGAGGATATTTCGAACATTTTGGGTATTAAGTTGCACTGTATAGATGATACTAAGTATCACGGGCTCCCTCTCTTTGTTGGGAAACTCAATAGGAAGCATTGTGTTAAGCTGATTGACAGAATTAAAAGGAAACTTGATAGTTGGAAAGCTAGTACTTTATCTCTTGCTGGGAGGGTCGAACTTATCAAATCTACCTTGTCTACGATGCACCTCTATTGGGTCTTCTCTTTTTCCATTCCTAGCTCCACACTAGAGGAGATTGATAAGCTTTGCAGGGATTTTTTGTGGGAGCATTCTGAAAAGAAGAATAATATTCACCTCATTAAATGGGATGCCATTACCCTTCCTAAAGGTGAAGGGGGGTTAGGTTTGAGGAAGAGTAAGGAAGTGGCCACTGCTTGTTTGATTATGAATGCATGGAATGTGGCGAGTAAAAAAGACTCACTCTGGGTAAAATGGATAAGTGAAAAATACTTAAAAAATAAACTTTTTGGAGTATTTCCATTTCTCCAAACTTCTCCTGGATGTTCAACTCTATATTAAGGATGTGTTTCTTCCTCCTTCCATATTTTGATATAAAGATTGGTCTTGAGAATAGTATCAAAACTTGGAAAGACCCTTGGCTTAAGGGTAAGTTTCTAATGGATAGATTGGATAGTAGCATGATTGTCAGAGCTGGTATTCCTCATGATTTTTTTCTGTCTCATATTATTAAGGATAGGAAGTGGTGTGTTAGTAAATCTAGATGCTCTCACATAATCACTGATTTCCTGGTTGAGGTCATTATCCATGGAGCAAAAGAAGATTGTTACCTTTTCCAAAACAAAGACAAAATGAACATCAAGCTTGTCTGGAATATTATCAGATCTAGGGGAGAGAAGAAAACTATTTTCAAATGAATCTGGGATTCTAACAGCAGCATTAATAGTAAGATTCATATTTGGAAAGCTTGTCTCAACAAGCTTCCTAAATCAGATTATTCTAGAAGGAGGGGTATCACTGTGGTTTCTATTTGTTTTCTCTACATGAGTGGGCATGAAGATACGTGCCATATTTTTTTTGGTTGTATCTATACTAAAGTTCTATGGAGCCTAGCCATACAAATAATTTGATTGGAAGTATGCATGTGAATTGGGATGATCTTGTGGGTTTTACTTCCAGGAGTGAGCCTATCATTTGTCCTTTAATTCTCTATCATTGATGGCATGAGAGGAATAGGAGGGTCCATGAGAATGAGTATATGAAACCTGAGGTGATCTGGAACATTATTTCTAGTAACAGTCATATTCTTTTATGAATGGTCTTGGATGCTGGTTGCTTCTTGGTGGTAGACTTTTTGTCCAAGAGTTCAGACTCCTTTGTTTGGCAGGTCTTTGGGTGTTCTCCTTGTTTTAGTGGCTCTTCATGCTACTCCTCTTCTATGTCCTAGTTATGAAGTTTCTTTCTGTGGAGGTTCGGATGTTAGAAGAGAAGTTATGTTTTCCTCTCTTTCTTATGCCGAGATGGTTCATTGTCCTATGGTTGTTCTTCATGGTTTTCCTATTGACTCGATTGTTTTTTCATGCTAGGAAAAGCAATGAATTAGGATATGTTGTTGTTGTTTCTTCATGGTGCTTTCTCTATGTTATGTGATCTGGTTTGTTTGGGCTTGATGGGGGCTGCTTTTGTGTTGTCTTGCTTTTGTTCTGAGTCTCAGAGTACCTAGCTTTAAGGCTCTGCTCTTATTTTCTGAGATGACAGTGAGATAGGTTTTTCACTGTATGTGTGGTTTTATTACCCTTTTTCTATGGATTCTTCTGGATGCTCCCTTTTATGACCTGGTCTTAAGGCTTCTCTCTGTATTGCGGACCGATTGATGGGGAGATATCTGATGAAGGATTTTGGTTCTCTCTTCATGAGTCAGAAGGGTTAAAGGCGATGACAGTTCATTGAGCCTGACATCTTTCTTGGTTTGAAGACACCAAGTTTCAAGATTCTTTTTCTAGATTATAGAGGAGCCTATTGATATGCTCATGTATATTTTGTTTGAAGAGCCTTTTGAAGCCTCTCTTCTCTCTGATGAAGATGTTTCCTGCTTGGGATTGGGGTTTTTAGGTGGTTGCATGAGTGGATGAGCTTATCCTTATTGGAGTGGTAGAGCTCACTCATGTTCTGGATTGCTAGTCTTATTTCTGAAGGTCTTTGCTTCTTTTTTCTGAAGTTAATGTCTGGGGACAGATGTATCTCAGTTTCCTTTTCTGATGTGGTCTCTTGAGTGGTTGAGCTTATCCTACTTGGAGTGGCAGGGCTCACTCAAGGAACACTTGGTAGTTTTGATTCTTCTTTGTATCCAGAAGTATGTTTCTCTAAGGTTTTGAGATAGTATTCTCCCTATTTTGTTCTGAAGAATTAGTTTTAAGCTTTTGTCTACTGGGAGATGCTTTCTGCCCTCTTACCTTTTCCCTCTGATAAGGTAGGGTTTTTAGGTGGCTACTTGAGTGGTTGAGCTTATCCTTCTTGGAACAACAGAGCTCACTCATGTATTGGTTCTAAAAGTTCTTTGATGAGGCTAATTATGTCATTTTTACTTGAGGTTTTGTCTAGCTGCTTCGATCTCTATTATGAAAATTCTGGTTGATTGTTTTTATCTTAAGAGGTCCTTGCTTCTCCTTTTTGAAGTTGATGCCCTGGGTATAGTTGTAATTCATTTTCCTATTCTGAAGTGGTCTTTTGAGTGGATGGGCTTATCCTGCGTGGAGTGGCAGAGCTCACTCAAGGAAAAGTTGGTTGTTTTGCTGAGTTTCAGAGACTATGGTTCGACCTGCATCTTTGGGTAAAAGCTATTTGAAGAAGATGTAGCTTGGCCTGTTATATTTCTAATGTATAGACAAGATTCTTTCTCTTATGTTGGTTCTCGTTTTGAGAGCTAACAAGTTTTGTATTCATTAAAAACCAAAAATGAAAAAAGCAATAGAAGTTTTGATTGACCAAAAAAAGAGAATTTGTAAAATCCATAAATAATTCTCTATTTAACCAAAAATTACAAATAAATAGTCAGTGGATTTAGAAAAATATTCACTAGCTAATTCTATCAGTTTATCACCAAATTCTAAACTAATTGATGTATGAATTTTAATAGATTTTCCCTAATTGGTTACAACTTGCAAAATTCATAACTAATTATTTGTAAGTCATAAAAATAAAATAAAACATGTTTTGAACTCAGAATTATATAACCTACAACATGGTATGGTTTTGATAACTTATTTGACATGCAATAAAAAGGCAATTTTAAGAGTTTATGAAATTAATGTAAACCTAAACCTAATTCTACATACATGTTTAATAGGCTCTTTAGAGACCTCATCTTGGATCTAGGACAGACTTTGGACTTGTTTAGCCTTTAAAGTGAGGTATGTTTGCAATCATGTTATTCACATTGAGCAATTGACCTACTTTTATCTTACTCTTGGTCCAATGGACAAATAGCCTACACAATGTCTCTTTCTTTTGAAAATATATTTCAAGTGAAATACTTTATTTGCTTATGATATTGTGATCATCCTATCTTGTATGGATATTCTTTTGACTCAATCTTATACTTGAATCATGATGGAACTTTTGCATGGTGACATGTGCTACTTTTGCCCAGTTATGTGGTGGATGTTTATATTGTCCATTTATGTGATGGCAATCTTATTTATTCTGAATATACTTTTACTTGCTACATTAAGAATGTTATGTGATTCGATAGCCCTAGAGTAGTGTAATTGCTTTGGTTTTTGGGTTATGTGCCCATGTATTATTATTGAGATGGAGGTTGTGTGCCCCATACCCAGGCTTTGTGCCCACACTTTATATATTGGGAGTTTGGTTATGTGTCATTCTCTATCAGGTTTCAAGTTTATGAGGCTTGGCTTCCATTGTCTTTATATTGTTCTAGTGCTATGTTTATCTCACATGTATGCAGGTTGTTGATTAATATTTATGGGTTGTGTGCCCTAATTTCATGATATGTGCTTATGTGGCACAACTTTATTGTTTCATTTATGGCAAGTATTTATTTTGTTATCATATGTTTACAATTCGTCTCTCTTGATTCCCACTTGGGTAGTTCTTTACTTTTCTATGGGAAGAATTGTTATTTTAATGTCCTTTATTTCATAATATTGCTCAATCCATATTTAGTATGCACATACCAACCTTTGTTGATATCATTTATTTTCTTTTCTCCTCTTTCTAGGGTATGCTTCCAACTCCAGGTGTAGGACATGGAGGACATGGCATGACTGAGATGGACCTAGCTTAAGGAGTTTATGCTTGGAGACAAACTTGATATGGCTTACATTTCCTTCTACTAGATCCTTATGGTGTATTATATATTAAACCCTATATGGGAGATGATGATGTACTTTTATAAAATTGATTGTAGTCATGTTTTATATTCTCATTGGTATACTTTGGCTCTTTGTATACCATTATTTGAGATTTGAAAAGTATACACCTATTCCAGCATACCTTTTGATTATTTTTGGAATGAATGTCTAATTCTAAAATTTTAGTAGAGAGTGGATCCCCTATCGGGTCCCACTCCTTACAATTTCCCTATTGATAAATTATATCCTTTCAGGGAGTAAGATTGGGAGACCTCTAGGATCCCTACTTCTTTGTTCTTTCAATGGAGGGGCTCTCTGATGCTCAAAGATGATGAAAATAAGGGACTCATTAACCTTATGACAACTCCTAGTGATATTGTTATATCTGACACTCTTTTTGCATATAATGTATTGTTATTTTTTATGTTGAATATTATAATGTTTTTAATATTCTAAACATAATTATTGAGTTTGTAAGAAGTTGAATATATTTTTAAGCGGTAAAAATTAAGTGTTTTTCTTCAATAACTGTTCTAATATTCACATGCTCGAAGCCACTTGGAATATTAACAATGGAACATTTCCTATGAAATATTTTGGGTGCCACTATGTCAAGGAAGGGTAACAAAGAAGTTATCTTGTCCTATTCTAGATAAGACAAGGGAAGACTTGACGGTGGAAATCTAAGTGGCGGTCTTTTGTGGGAAGAATAGAACTTATTGTATCTAATTTTTATCATCATTGAGCAAACGCATTCGACAACTTATTTTCCTCTTCAAAAAAATTACTGAAGATAGGGACAAGATGTATCATGACTATTTACGGGGAGGACATGGTCTCACTGAAAATATACATTTGGTGCCTTGGAAGAAATTTTCTCTCCCAAAAAGATATGGTGGATTCGTTTAGACTTGTTGGTGATATAGATAAGATGTGTATAACCAAAAAATTTTGGAAAATTGTAGCTAAGAAAGTTAGTATGGGTCAAATGCTTTCATGTCAAGTACCTCAAAGGGGATTCCTTTTGAAGATACAATAGTGTTTCTAATGTCTAATGGATTTGGAAACAAACTAAATGCAAAAGGGATCTTATTGTTGATATAATCAATTTCTATGGTGAAAGGATAGCCCTTTGGAGAGACATGTGGGTACCAAAAGGCATGTATCTAGAAGATATGTTGGGAAATAGCTCTATTCTTAAATTGGGTAAAGGATGGTTTGTAACTTTTAATTTAATATCTAAATACATATAGTGGATAGAGTCTATATTGTGGCATTGTTGTGCGATTGTGAATGTCATGAAAGACTTCTTTCTCCTAATATGGATACCAATGGTCCAATCCTACTTAACAAAATAAAATCAGTTAAGTTCATGAGATTTTTGGGAGGTTATAAGAAATATACCCCTTGTTCTTGATTGGTTCGAATGGCTACAGAAAGTGGAACTCCTTGAAGAACTATTGTCCTTGGATAAAGATATTTTCTTAATAAACGTCATACTCTTAATCACCTTCACAACATAGGTAACTGATTTCCATCTGAATTTGTCATGTGCATGAAGGATTCAAAAGATTTAACTCGTCGTTTATTCAATTGTCAATATACGGAGATTGTTAGGGTAGGTGTTTTTTATGATACTACTAGTTGTAGATACCTATCTCTATGTGTAAGATCAAGATGATAAACGCCCACAAATCCAAAATTGTACTTTTGGTTTTTTTTCTGTCCTATCTAGATAGAAAGGAATGCTTGCATTTTTAAGAGAGAGGTCAAATGTAAATAAAGATATAGATAGTCTTTTAAAATGCATGCCCCTCTTACTCTCACCATTCATGTATTTCATTATTAGAATGAGAAGACAGGCTTGGAGGAACAAAAGGAATTATACATGCAAACAACACATTTTAGCTATTTTTTGTTTTGTTTTCATATGTAAACAACTATTTTTATGTTTTTGACAATTATTTATGTATAGCAACAATATCATGCAACAAAACTTCATACGTATTGACATTTGTACATTTTTGGATCATATTCATTGATGATTTCAGTAATTTTTAAGCATATATGTTAGCATTGAAAAATCTAAACTAATTAGTGCTAACCTAATGGTGTTGGATACTTGGGATGTTTTTCGATAATGACTTGAAGTCATTTATAAAAAAATTGTTGTCTATTTAGATGATATAACTATCTAATGTTTGTATAAAACATAAATAGGTATACACAAGTCAACCCATAGCCCACTCCGTTTTACCATATGTTCGAAAACAATTCATTTTGTTAAACAATCGCATTGACCCGACTTAGACCAAACGCATCCACTCCTTTGATAGGTCTAGTCAATAGCAGCTACGTTTTAAGGGGTCTTCAGAACTTATTATACGGGATTTTCTGATATTATGGCAAAACACAAGGCTAAGTGGGAAAGACTCACTAATGTAGAGCACCTAAAGGTGAAAAATAATCCATGGAGTTGCATCGGTCAAAGTGGTCAAGTATGAAGAAGCGTGTATATACAATCAACACATCATTATATCTTTCAAATTTGATATGTTTATATTCTTAAGCTCCAGAAATTGTGGAGTTTCTTAAGAGGGTCTAAAAAATTATGCACATTGATACCATGATCCTTGAATGTACGGAAGTAGTGTTTTAGATGAATTGTGTTGCCATTCCGAAATATCTGGCATTGCAGCTTGTTGCCTACCTTCCCCATCAATGTAAATCCACAGTGGAAGCCGTGCATCGTGTTGCCTAAGTTTAATCGGTTAATTAGTCTCATGCACAAAGTTACGATGGATAGAAAAGGGAGAGAATTATGGAATCAAAGACTGGCAAAGGCTGGTGATGGTGATGCTGCAAAGGCTAGGTACAAGAAAATGATGAGCGTTCATTATCACTCAAATTCCTCCAGTTTTTCCAACATGTTGCTATTATTATCTAGCTAGGCTTCCAATATATATCTGTAACCAACCAAAATTTGTCCACTGTCATGGGGATTCCTAGAGAGTTTTTTCATATAACATTGTTGACTTTCACTGTAATGTATTGAATATCGATGATCCACCGCATGCTTACTTTAGGATAACCCATTCAGTCACTAATAATAATAATAAAAGCAAAAAAACAGAAACTACTAGGGCATAAACTGGTAATTTGAAAAAAGAAACAGTTAAACATCCGTAGAGGTGGGCTGTCTGTCATAAGACATCCCACAGGATCCTCAAAAGGGTTAAAAGATTACCATATAACAATGCAAAAAAGGAGGGGATGGACTCCCCGATAAACAATCCAGTATAGCATCAGACCCCCACTCAAGGAATCATCAGGTGTAACCATCTCTCGTCCTCTACCGATGATTTTTAAACTAAATACACTGCTGGAAAAATAAAAGGATAGAACAGAAATGATGTTTGACTGGAACTCGGATCATATATTTCGTTCGTTCATGATGATAAAAGTACAGTTACAATCACCGGTACAGGAAATGTCCTGGTGAATTCTTTTCGTTCAAGAATAATCATAATAACAATATTTGTTGATTTTGAAACTTGTTAACGGGTATTGCTAAACCATCATGTTAGTAGGTAGCGGCAGTTAAAATACATTAGTCATTGTCACCCATACTTATAAAGAACACCTCTTCAGAAGAAAACTAACATGTTATGCTACGGTTGCAGCTCTTTAAGCAGACAACAACAGTAACTCCTTCGAGCTCTCGGTTAACAGATTAATTGTGCCTCTGAATTTAGTCTATATGTTTATCAAACCTTCCCAAACCTGCTTTTGTTCTCTTCATCACAACATCAAACAGACTGGAAGTAGCCATCACAAGCTCCATCCTGCTGATAAAAGATATACACGCTATTATCTGGTGACGCAGCGAGCACAAGTAATCGATGCGGCTCGTTTGTTTATTTACTTACCCATAAACCGACAGCACCAGCAAGATCAGCAGAGGATGCCGCGAGTTCAAGTGATCCACGATTCCTTGCTTTCTATACAGGTCTCATTGTAGTTCAGTTTACTCCCTTGGCTATGAAGAAAGGAAGCACCTTGAAGCAGGAGCGATCAGATTACGGCCGACAAAACAAATTTTCAAAGTTTCGATCTTTGATGCCAAGCGATCATCATTGATTCTGACAACACGGCATGCATTATCCCGGGACAATTGGGCATCGGGCGAAATTCGCTTAAATCAGAGCGGGTCCGAGAATTTATCAACTGGAGGAAAAGAAAGAAAACAAGGAAGAGAGGGATGACAAGTCGCTCGCGCATGGCCACCTATCACATGTTAATAATTGTAAGTTCTACAAAAGAATTGTGTGAAAACGAGAGACGCATTAATTAACTACTTGCATGGTTCAAGAACAACCAATGAGTGCGACGGTAACAGAAATGGGGGATCTTTGTTGATGAACTTCCTTTCTGCACGCAGCTAATATAAGGAATCAATCAATCAATCCTGGCCCAGGGGACTTACAACCTCGACTTCGGAATCCCAGGGCCAGAAGGCGATTGTACAGATAAGTAAGAAGCTTACTCAGGAGACGAGAACCAGACATCTCCAACCCATCATCATTCATCAGCACAGTAGAGTCATCGAAACAAAAAATAGAAGGACGAGGATAAAAGGGCTGGGTTAGAAGCAGGAGGAGGCAAGGTGTGGTCTTTGACCGAGGATCACACCAGTGGCGGTCACCACCAACCGTACACGACTTGGGAATACTTGTCCTTGAGCCACCGGAAGCTCTTCCGGAACGACCCCTTCATCTTCCCTTCCACGGTGTACGCCTTGTACCCAGCCACCCGCTTCCTGCGCTGCAGCTCCGGGTCGCTCAGGCTCCACCCGCTGCTGCCCTTGCCTGAAGACGATGCGCCACCCACCCCCTTGTCCTTCTTACCGGCCTTGCCGTAGCCGCCGACGCCGCTTTGCGTGTAGGATGCGCTATAGGAACGGAAGTCGTGTGGCCCCGACGGGGGAGGGGGCGGTCCCCGCGCCTCGTACACCTCTATCTCCATCCGGCCGTCGGCGTAGGACCTAGATCTGTAGTCCTCCATGGCGAAAGGGTAAGCGGGACTGCTCCTACTGCTGCCCCTCCGTCAGTTGGCTATGATCAAGAATGGGGAGAGGGATTGGAGCTAATTGGGTGTCGACCACGGCAATGAGGAGCAGGTGAAGAAGGCCGGGTGGGGCGTGCTTCTTTTGTGCCCTCTTTTTCTCTCCTCTTCTCTGCCTCGGCTGCTGCAGTTATGGAGCCCGAAGCCGTGCTCCTCCAGTTGGGAAACAGCTCAAATGCGGGGCTGCTGCTTTTTGTGTTTTGGCTTTCCGCTTTGCACCTTTGCAATTTAAATATTAAAAAAAATAAAAAAAAACTTTGCAATTTAAATATTAAATAAAAGACTCCCATTTGCTGAACTTTTAAATTCATTTTTTAAAATCTACTACGGTTGGAAAAATATCTTTTTTATGTAAACTTCATGTGTATTTGTACCCCAAAGTACTGAACTAGGACGTTATGACCTGCAGCTCATATTTTATTATAAAATTCTTCTCCAGTGAATATAAACCAGAAGCCGCCTCTAAAATGGTACTTGTTATGCAGGCTGGCCAATTGTGCGCTTTAAACAGTTCTCGGGTGTGTGGGGCGCTCAGGGCCGAGAGTTTTACGCTATCTAGAAGGGGTCACAAAAGTGGCGCTTCTACGAAGGTGGTTCGCTCAATTTTATATATATATATATATATATATATATATATATATATATATATATATATATATAGAGAGAGAGAGAGAGAGAGAGAGAGAAGGGGGGCTTGAATACACTCGAGTGTATAGATCACACGAATACACTCAAGTGTGTTTGCATATTAAGACTATTTTTTGTAAAATATAAACTATTAATCTTCACCGTCATACTATAACTAGGATACATACAAGTTTTGAGCACATTCGGAAGAGTGTAAGTCATTCATCCAAGGGCAATAAAATCGACACACGAAACTAATTTGAAATGTATAATTTTTACGGTCTCTATAACATGACCTATAAATGTCCAAATATGCTCAAATTTTGCGTATGAGCTATTCACAATATGCTTAAGAAGATCAACGGATTAGATTTTTGAAAAAAAAATATTGCTTCATGAAAAACTACTTGAGTGTATTCTTCTCCGAATACACTCGAGTGTATTCTAGCCTGACTATATATATATATATATATATATATATATATATATATATATATATATATATATATATATATATATATATATATATATATAGTCAGGCTAGTTTACACTCTAGTGTCCTGGAGGCACCGTACACCTCAGTCATATTTAAAGATGCAGTAACTTTTTGAAAATTCTAAACCGTCGACCTTCTTAAATATCTTAAAAACATACTATATAATAAATTTTAGCTCATTTGGATACTTATAGGTCGTGCATCTAAAGGAGGCAAGAATCATGCATTTCAAATTAGTTTTATGTGTCGATTTTGTTTTCCTTGGATGAGTGACTTACACTCATCCAAATTAGCTCAAATTTTATATGTGACCTATTATTATTGTAACCATGAAGATCAATGGATTGGATTTTAGAAAGACAAGATCTAGATAAGCAAACATCATTGAGGTATACGGTGTAATATATACGAGTGTATTCTAGCATATATATATATATATATATATATATATATATATATATATATATATATATATATATATATATATACATACGAGAGGCAACCAAAAAATGCCAAAAGTAAGATTGATTTAAACCAACCTTTCCCCTTTCTTTACTTCTTCTCCTCTATCAGCGACAAATGCTATAAGCACCTCCACCTCCACTTTGCGTCCGGTAGGGGTGGGCTGGCATGGTCTGATCTATTTTCAATGTGAATTATTGTTGATATGTAATTGAATATTTATTTATGTATCAATAAATAAATAAAAACATTTGTTAATAATCACGATAAGAATTATACGTCACAATCTTAATGACAATGTGAAAGTAAACAGATAGGGAATAAATGACATTTAGAACACAAGCATATGATTGTAGGGGGGGAAATTAAATGGTACCGATGCATATAAATAAACAATATAATATGATCGAATTGTGATGCTTATTCATTCAAACAAAGTACCAATCCAAGAAATTGGCGAAATGATGTGTGTGTATGTGTTTCATATTAGATTAGATGCTCAATAGGTAATTGCTAACGGCTTACTTTCTTAACTAATATGTTTGTGGTTATGTTTATGTTCAAAATATTTATATATAGGTTTAATTAAGGTGTTGAACCTTAGATGTACATGTGTACAAAACAATAACACCATTAATATCTATACTTACATATATATAGAGAGAGGGAGAGACATGGCGTGTTTACATGGTTACACCTTATACTAATTTAATATTTGTATTCATATAACATGATGTATCAATTTTGCTTTGACCTAAATTGTCGAAAAGAATTACTTGAACCGAGAACATACCACAAGACTCAATCTAGAACACATTGAAACCAGACCATGCCGATTAGCTTGATGAGAATAAGAAGTAAGAGTGTAGTATTTGAAATTTTGAGTTGAAACAATCTCGCTCTTTTTTACTTAGGGTTTTTTTTTTTACTCCGACCATGTTATAACCCCAATTTTTGGGTTCAATTGATGAGAAATGTAATTTCTCATATTAAAGATGTTTGAACAAATAACCATATTTTTGGTTAAGAATAAATGGATTTTGTTTAAAATAGCCTTGTGGTTTGATTTGTGGGCTTTATTGGCTATTGGGCCCAATAACAAGGAAATAACAAAGAAAATTCAATTAGTGAATGAATAATTGAATTTATAAGAAAAGAAATATGTGGAAACCTCTAGAAGGCAAATCCAAAGAGGATTTCGTGCCTCTTGGATTCTTTGGGTTCCAAGGAGTCTAAAGTTGCAAAGAAAAGCAATAAGAAAAAGAAAAGATTGTTCAATGTATTTCTTTATGAAGAAAGAAATTGAAAACGTTTAAAATAATGTGAAAATGTTGGAAATAAGTGGGAAAAGGTATAATTAGGTGATCCATTATGGAATTTCGTGTTCCAAGGATTCCTAATAATAAAAGGAATGTCAATGGGGAAAATAAAAGAGAAATAAAGAGAAATCCTCAAAAAGGAATATTTAAATAAGAAATAAACAAGATAAGGTGAAATAATGCATAATGATGCATCTAGAAGGATAATAAGTATCCAATAAAGAGAATTTCGAAATAATGGGTATCTTGGGATCCAAGGAGATCCAATAAAGGAAAAGGAAGAAAAAAAATACCATAATTATAAAATAAAGAGATAATGGATATACATAATCCATTAATCATGTAATTTGATAAAAAGAAAGTAGCTTCCTATTAAATGAAAATAGGTTTCGTGCCTTTGGAATAAAGGGCAAGTTTTAAGATAAGGAAAGAAGTAATTTTTCAAAACTCCTCACATTTAAAGAAAAAGGAATATCTGAGGGATGATGAAGAGAGAGGTGGTAGCTTTTTCATGAAGGAAAATAACTTCCTAGTAGGAAAGGGTTTTGACAACTCGATGAGGGCCATCCTAAGGATTCGTCACCCCCCTCTATAAAGGGAGGGAGAGTTCTGGGTCGAATCCATGAGGGAGAGACCCCACGCACCCTCCTATCTTCCTCTTCTTCTTTATAACCTTGGCAACCAAACCCTAGCTAAAGGTACAACGTGAACCTGGAACAGGAGGCGGCAAGGTGAAGTTTCAGGGAGGAGCCTGATGCCCCACGGAACCGGAGCATAGCTCCACCATCGAGGGCGAGTCTGGACTTGCGCGCAGCTGCAACGTCATGGCAGCCGCACGTGATAGATCGTTTATGACTGCTTTGGCCAGATTTAGCGCACCCTGGGTGATGCCCTAGGTGTGTCGGAGGTAGAGGGGCTGGGCGGCCCTCGGCGGCGGTCCACGGGACCTAGGGTGGAGGGGGCAGAGCCCCGAAGTGCAGCAGAGCGGCGCAGGCTGAGCGCGCTTGAAACGGCTGATTTGGCCGTGGACCAGAGGCTCCCCACGCATGAGAGGACGCGGCGAAGTCAGAGCAGGGTTTTCCGGCGAGCTCCGAGGTCCAGAGAGGAAGGAACGGTCCGTGCATGGCTGCAGACGGACGGCTAGGGCGACGCGGCGCCAGCCGCGTGAGGTTGAAGAAAGGGAAATAGCCTTTGGATGAAACTGCCCCTCCACGAGCTGTACAATCAAAACTTAACAGAGGGTAAATCCGTCATTTAGTTATGTTTCCCAAATCGCGTGAAGCGCTGCATGGACTGAGATGACGTGGCGCGATCTCATTCGCCAGAAGGTAATTTTCTTGCTAAAATCGTATCTCATGATTCGTAACTCGGATTAAAACAAATTATATATGAATTTTGATCCTCAGAACGAGAGGAATCCATTAAAAATAGTCTCATAGCCTGAATCTGATAATAGTTCGAAAATTAATGTAGATTATCATCTTTGATTAGTTAAAGATTAAGAAACCCTATTTTGTTATGATTAATGTGTTTAATAGGGTTTAATGGATCATAAGAATTGATATTAACCTGTTAAATGCAAAAAGGTGCATTAAGATCGAAAAGGGTGATCTTTGTACGTAATTATTAGAATATGTACATAAATATGTTGAAATATGAAAAGTACATAAAGATATCATCTTTAATGTTTTAATTAATGAAAAACCCTTAGATTTGATGATAGATGGTTTTAATGATGATAAATGGATAATTTAAGCCTATTGTTCATAAAAGGGAGAATAAGATCTAAAGAGATAATCTTTTTAGATAATTGGCTTGATTTAGGGTTTTGTGCATGATTATGCATTAACGAGCTTGAAAACCCTAATTCAGGTGAATATGACTTTTAAATGTTTTAATTATTCAAATATGTAAATAATTAGGGATATGATGATCCTAAGTCAATCTGAGTATAAAAGACTATTAAATGAATAGTTTGAGCTATTAGGGTTTATATAAATGGAAAAGAGTATTTTAGAGTTTGTTAACCTAAAAAGGGATAAAGATTCGAGAGATTGATCTAAGAAACCCTAATGAGTATTAATGAATACTTAATGCGGATTAGAAACCCTAGAAAGTGAAACCAAGTCAATAAAGTAGATTCTTGATGAAATGTGTAATAAATAGAGTACATATTCTTTTCAGGAATTATGTGATGATTTAATTACTTGCTTGGATCTATTGATTGGCTTGATTGCATATACATGAAGTAAATGATGAATAATCTGCATGACTCATCAAATCAGGTATGTGGTTACTTATGGTTAACCGTTTAGGTTTTCCGACGTTTTCCGAATGTTTAATCGCATTGAATGCAACTAAACAGTTTGGATGTTTATTTCTGCCATGCAAAGTATAAAGTGACTATGACTATCACTTAATGTATATGCCATCTAGCTCAATCCTTGATTCCCTCTGTGTCGTAATGGCGGACCTGATAAAGACTACCTAGAGGGTAGGTACATCAGGTCATGAATGACTTTGACTACCTAGAGGGTAGGGTCATGAATGACTTTAACTGCCTAGAGGGTAGGGTCATGAATGAATTTGGCTGCCTAGAGGGCAGGTCCATCAAGTCACCTTATAGAGGTACCATGTAAGTCCTAAAGGGACAACACAGAGTTGTGAAAAGATGGATTGAGTAGTTTGGCTTAAAACGTAGTCTTGGTTGTTAAATGATTAATTGAATGATTACATGGTTATCATAGTTGCACGATTATCTGTTTCCCCCCACATACCAGCTTCGGCTGACCGACGTTTTGTTTGTCGGCGTTTTAGGTATAATGAAAAGAACAAACAGTAAAGTGGCACATGTGATACTAAAAGGGAATTAAAGTACAAAGGAGGATTAGATAGATTAGTATCGATGTGGATAAAAGTTTAGAGATCCAAGTTTTCAAAAGGTATGTAAAGAAAAATTTTATTACCATTTTCAGTATAGTCTGTTAGAATTTGATAATTGTTTATGGTTATATGTCGAACCTTTGATCCGGGATTAATGGATGCGGCTCAACCTCTTGGTCTCCCTTAATTGGGGGTTATCGGGAGGTGGGGTCGTAACATTTGGTATCAGAGCGTAGGTTCCTCATATAACCATTAGTAATTATTAAATTTTACAAACTCCATAGAACCCAAGGGAGTTATTAGAGGAGTATCCGAAAGACGGAGGTGTCTAGAAAGGGATCACGACCGGGGGCTGGCAAGATTTTCCTCCGCACCGCTAGTCGGAATACGAGGACTCCCGGACCCGTGTGACCGCCTGGCCAAAGTCTTAGGGTATGAATCGAAATAAGATACCTATAGGACTTCTCATCTTATTCATCTCTTCTCATCATAAAATTTCTGATAAGGACCTAAAGGATTAGGGTTTTCTTTCTTCTCCTCACCTTCTCGAGGTATGGGTAAGATTAATAAGGTTTAAGGAATCCTCCATCAAATTAATGAAAAGCATGTAAATAAGATGTCATGGACATAAGCTTAATAGATTAAGCGCAAAATAAATAATAGATACATGCTTAGGTCGTATGACATGAGATGTCATGACCTCAGAAGAGACCTGAGGCTAGACCTTCTTGTCAGGAGGATAAGTCCGTTTTGGAGATAGAGATCTCCATTGCTAGTAGAGACCTGGCACATCCTATGAGGACGATGGTAACCCTAACCCTAAATTATGATTAGAGAGAGATAGTTGGACCAGGTGTTTGAAAGGACATGCCTTTGGGATGCCATAGAATCCATGGGTGACCTAGCACCTTTGGCAACCCCAACCCTGGGAAGGGTCGTACATGTTAGAGTACATGATAGCTCTTTGGATGATGATGTTAGTGAAGGACCATAGAAACCCCACGGGCTTGTACCGGTAGGGTATAGCTGGCACCTAGGGCACGTCATAGTGCTAACAGTAGGGTGAAACCCTGGATAAGGTATTATGATGGAGCATAGAGGGTTATGGATGATCTTGAGCAACCATAAGTGTGAACCTAGGCTTCACCCATGAAGGATTCTTTGGAGGTTGATCCTTCATTAAGAGAGGACCTCTAATGGTGAGGTTGGATGTAGGGTTAGCTCTAGAGAGAGCAGGAAACCCAGCAAGAAGGTTGGAAGCCTAAAACCCTGAACAATGGATGATAGTGGTTGCCTCATGATCGATCCCTGAAAGTTAATGATATCTTGGTTGCCTTTAGAGGGACCAAACCCTAGAGATAAAAGATGAAGCTTCTGGTGCCTACGTGCCTATGGCATAGATGTTCACCTTCCGAGGTAGGAAGAAGAGTTCCTTAGACTTAGAAAGGTAGTAGCAGGTTATAAGGCCATGTACCTTGTTAGTTGTCCTTAAAGAGGACCCAACTCTAAGTGTTGCTTGAGTTGAAGGATGACAAGGAGTGCATGTTATGCCTTTTGCAAGCTTGATTCATGGTTAAGGGATAGAGCATGCAATTGGACACCATAAAGTGAACCTAGGGTTCCTAGGCCTAAGAGGGGAAGTGGCATACCTAATGCGCATGATGAGAATTTTGTTGCTGTAGAAGCGAGCATGGTACTCCTCATGTATAGAGGAAAAGGAAAACCCCCTTAAGTTTAAGGTATGTTTGATTAACCCCTCACAGCTAGGTTGATAGTAAAGAAAGGTATGATCTTGATCCAACATTGAGGAAAGAGGACCAGTATGACCTAGCATGGTACAGTAAGTGATCTGCTCGTGCCTTAATGGCTTTCTGGGGTTAAGCAGGCTCGGGTAGATGTAAACCCTGGACCTAAGAGCTTTTGCGACCTTAGAGATAGTTTTCCTCCCATCTGGGGATAGGGGCCCCTTTGGAAGGGTGCATATCAGTTTTGTTGGTTTAAAGTAACCTAAAGAGGTCTCATAGGATCTTGAGAAGCTAAGTGAAAGGTACATGTTATAAGATTGAATCCACAGACCCATAGATATCCATCTCTATTACATATGGATGTGTTACCATGGAGGTAACCGGTATGGGGCTTGACCAAGGTAGGCAGGTTGCCATGATCCCTAAGAAAGGATGAGGGCCAGCCCAAGAATGCAGAAAGAGAGATGATGAAGACTTGGGTAAGGTTCTAAGTTAACATGTACTATAATGGAGAATCCTAAGTCTATCCTAGGGTCAGGTAGGGATAAGACCGATGAAAGTTGGAGTTGCCTAATTCCCCAGTTGCACATGACCATAGGGTCGGGAGGTAACAGCTATCATTGTCTGAGGGCCATGGGTTAGGAGATTGATCACCTTCATGAACTCATGGGACCCAAAGGGGAGATGAGTAGGGCACTCCCTTGATGCACGAGGGAAGAAGGATGACCCCAAAGGAGTCGGTACCCTATAGACCTAGAGGAGATGACCAAGGATATAAATGTCAGTGGGTACAAGACTAATTTGTTATCATGTCTGTGAGGTAGAGACACATGTGGCACATTTCAACTTAGATTTAAAAGGTGTATTGGCAAGGTGGGATGTACCATCTCTACTCTTGGAACAGGAGGAACTCTGTATTTGGACTGCAGCCAAATGCTTATTTCTTCTTGTTATGGGAGTGAGAGATAGTACATTACGCATGTCATACACTAAGGATAAGAGATGATGTAGGTTGGAACGTTGCCACGAGAAATGGGGATAGAGAAGATAACCTAACCTGGTAAAAAGAATGATACATGGAAGATAGCCACCTTATGAGGATGTGTTTATCATGAGCTAAGTGGAGCTTACAAGTTATACCAGGTTGAGTTTGGTCACCATGATGATGAAATCAGAGAGTGTTCTTATGAAGATAAAAATATAGTTTGAGGTGTCATGATAGGTGAAATACATGGACGTGTAATTTTACCTAATACCTAAGGATGAGAAGTGGTAATGGATGCTCTGGTTAAGACTTGTTTGATCAGAAGCTAGAAAGGGTTGGTTGGCTAACCTTAAGTTCGAAAAGGAGAGGTGTTGGGATAACACTCATAATGTAACAAGATACATTGAAAAGTTATGGTTGTTTGGTTAGCCAGTCTAGTCCTGGATGCAATGAAAGGATGGTGGTAAAACCTCGGGTATACTTCTTTGGAAGAGGAGGTGATAAAACCCCGACTAAGTGGTTTAGGGTTTCAGAGGTTTTGATCTTGAAAGAATCATGATATACAGGAAATCATGGTGGAAGATCGTCATACACCGTGGAAAATGACAATAGCACTTTTGGACGCTTAAGATAAAGTTGCATGTGGTATACGGCCATGCAAGCCATGAGGTAAAGGACGAACCCCAGTAACCCAGTGTATCGATATAGAGGATAAAAGAATCCTTGAGAGGGAATGAGAGATCAACACTATGGATGTTGTGATAGGTCTTCCCTGGATCGAGGAAGGTCGAGATACAATGTGGGTTATGGTAGGTCACCTTACCTAGATAAGGAAGAGTTCTGTTAAGGGACAGATGCAGTTGAACTACCCATATGAGAGACGGTTCAACTACACCATGAAGCAAGTTCGAAGGTTCTTGAGTTTGACCTAAAAGTTCACTTCCATAAAGTGGAAGTAGGTACATGAAGAACTCAATGTTAGTATAGTTTATCACCCCTAACTATGGTTAGTATGATCTAGACTAAAGGGTCTGATGAGGGCATATGTGCTCATTCAGGGTGATATCTAGAGACAGTTCTTGTCCTATGAAAGATGTGACAATAACCACCATAGCCAGTATCGGGTTTTATATGAAGCTCTGTAAGGGAGGATGTGTCGGTCACCACTTTAGTAAGGTAATGTTGGTGAAAGAACCACATGATGGTTAGAAAAGGACCACATGATGGTTAGAAAAAGGGGCCCCAGTACGTGTAGATGAAGTCACTTTGGTTGCGCAAGGGCTGAAAGGAGCCTAGAGACGATGAGAGTCGTGAGCAAATGCAAAGTAGACTGACATACAGTTCACTGTGGGAGATTATGTGACATGAAAATCCGACCCCTCTAAGTTATAGCTAAGAGAGTTGAGTCCCCGATACATGGGTCCATTAGAGATGGATGGGTGGAGAAGGTTAGGTTTGACCCTACCCCTCATGATAGAGTAACATGAGATGTTTTCCATGTGTCCAATTCAGAGCACTATGTGAGGTACCCCAACCATGTACTGAGCAATGAACCTAGTGAGCCCCAAGGGAGGCTGAAATGACCTGAGTCACCTGTGCAGTTTATAGACGCCAGAGTGAAAGGACTCAGAGAAAAGAATAAATGATGATAAAGGTTCTTTGTAAGTGCCATGGGTAAGGCAAAGCCACATAGGGTCCAATGATGGACATGGAAAAGTCTTATCCTGAATTGTTTGTTTGCTTGTTTGAATTTTGAGGACAAAATTCCTATAAGAGGGGAAGGATGTTATAACCCCAATTTTTGGGTTCAATTGATGAGAAATGTAATTTCTCATATTAAAGATGTTTGAACAAATAACCATATTTTGGTTAAGAATAAATGGATTTTGTTTAAAATAGCCTTGTGGTTTGATTTGTGGGCTTTATTGGCTATTGGGCCCAATAACAAGGAAATAACAAAGAAAATTCAATTAGTGAATGAATAATTGAATTTATAAGAAAAGAAATATGTGGAAACCTCTAGAAGGCAAATCCAAAGAGGATTTCGTGCCTCTTGGATTCTTTGGGTTCCAAGGAGTCTAAAGTTGCAAAGAAAAGCAATAAGAAAAAGAAAAGATTGTTCAATGTATTTCTTTATGAAGAAAGAAATTGAAAACGTTTAAAATAATGTGAAAATGTTGGAAATAAGTGGGAAAAGGTATAATTAGGTGATCCATTATGGAATTTCGTGTTCCAAGGATTCCTAATAATAAAAGGAATGTCAATGGGGAAAATAAAAGAGAAATAAAGAGAAATCCTCAAAAAGGAATATTTAAATAAGAAATAAACAAGATAAGGTGAAATAATGCATAATGATGCATCTAGAAGGATAATAAGTATCCAATAAAGAGAATTTCGAAATAATGGGTATCTTGGGATCCAAGGAGATCCAATAAAGGAAAAGGAAGAAAAAAAATACCATAATTATAAAATAAAGAGATAATGGATATACATAATCCATTAATCATGTAATTTGATAAAAAGAAAGTAGCTTCCTATTAAATGAAAATAGGTTTCGTGCCTTTGGAATAAAGGGCAAGTTTTAAGATAAGGAAAGAAGTAATTTTTCAAAACTCCTCACATTTAAAGAAAAAGGAATATCTGAGGGATGATGAAGAGAGAGGTGGTAGCTTTTTCATGAAGGAAAATAACTTCCTAGTAGGAAAGGGTTTTGACAACTCGATGAGGGCCATCCTAAGGATTCGTCACCCCCCTCTATAAAGGGAGGGAGAGTTCTGGGTCGAATCCATGAGGGAGAGACCCCACGCACCCTCCTATCTTCCTCTTCTTCTTTATAACCTTGGCAACCAAACCCTAGCTAAAGGTACAACGTGAACCTGGAACAGGAGGCGGCAAGGTGAAGTTTCAGGGAGGAGCCTGATGCCCCACGGAACCGGAGCATAGCTCCACCATCGAGGGCGAGTCTGGACTTGCGCGCAGCTGCAACGTCATGGCAGCCGCACGTGATAGATCGTTTATGACTGCTTTGGCCAGATTTAGCGCACCCTGGGTGATGCCCTAGGTGCGTCGGAGGTAGAGGGTCTGGGCGGCCCTCGGCGGCGGTCCACGGGACCTAGGGTGGAGGGGGCAGAGCCCCGAAGTGCAGCAGAGCGGCGCAGGCTGAGCGCGCTTGAAACGGCCGATTTGGCCGTGGACCAGAGGCTCCCCACGCACGAGAGGACGCGGCGGAGTCAGAGCAGGGTTTTTCGGCGAGCTCCGAGGTCCAGAGAGGAAGGAACGGTCCGTGCATGGCTGCAGACGGACGGCTAGGGCGACGCGGCGCCAGCCGCGTGAGGTTGAAGAAAGGGAAATAGCCTTTGGACGAAACTGCCCCTCCACGAGCTGTACAATCAAAACTTAACAGAGGGTAAATCCGTCATTTAGTTATGTTTCCCAAATCGCGTGAAGCGCTGCATGGACTGAGATGACGTGGCGCGATCTCATTCGCCAGAAGGTAATTTTCTTGCTAAAATCGTATCTCATGATTCGTAACTCGAATTAAAACAAATTATATATGAATTTTGATCCTCAGAACGAGAGGAATCCATTAAAAATAGTCTCATAGCCTGAATCTGATAATAGTTCGAAAATTAATGTAGATTATCATCTTTGATTAGTTAAAGATTAAGAAACCCTATTTTGTTATGATTAATGTGTTTAATAGGGTTTAATGGATCATAAGAATTGATATTAACCTGTTAAATGCAAAAAGGTGCATTAAGATCGAAAAGGGTGATCTTTGTACGTAATTATTAGAATATGTACATAAATATGTTGAAATATGAAAAGTACATAAAGATATCATCTTTAATGTTTTAATTAATGAAAAACCCTTAGATTTGATGATAGATGGTTTTAATGATGATAAATGGATAATTTAAGCCTATTGTTCATAAAAGGGAGAATAAGATCTAAAGAGATAATCTTTTTAGATAATTGGCTTGATTTAGGGTTTTGTGCATGATTATGCATTAACGAGCTTGAAAACCCTAATTCAGGTGAATATGACTTTTAAATGTTTTAATTATTCAAATATGTAAATAATTAGGGATATGATGATCCTAAGTCAATCTGAGTATAAAAGACTATTAAATGAATAGTTTGAGCTATTAGGGTTTATATAAATGGAAAAGAGTATTTTAGAGTTTGTTAACCTAAAAAGGGATAAAGATTCGAGAGATTGATCTAAGAAACCCTAATGAGTATTAATGAATACTTAATGCGGATTAGAAACCCTAGAAAGTGAAACCAAGTCAATAAAGTAGATTCTTGATGAAATGTGTAATAAATAGAGTACATATTCTTTTCAGGAATTATGTGATGATTTAATTACTTGCTTGGATCTATTGATTGGCTTGATTGCATATACATGAAGTAAATGATGAATAATCTGCATGACTCATCAAATCAGGTATGTGGTTACTTATGGTTAACCGTTTAGGTTTTCCGACGTTTTCCGAATGTTTAATCGCATTGAATGCAACTAAACAGTTTGGATGTTTATTTCTGCCATGCAAAGTATAAAGTGACTATGACTATCACTTAATGTATATGCCATCTAGCTCAATCCTTGATTCCCTCTGTGTCGTAATGGCGGACCTGATAAAGACTACCTAGAGGGTAGGTACATCAGGTCATGAATGACTTTGACTACCTAGAGGGTAGGGTCATGAATGACTTTAACTGCCTAGAGGGTAGGGTCATGAATGACTTTGGCTGCCTAGAGGGCAGGTCCATCAAGTCACCTTATAGAGGTACCATGTAAGTCCTAAAGGGACAACACAGAGTTGTGAAAAGATGGATTGAGTAGTTTGGCTTAAAACGTAGTCTTGGTTGTTAAATGATTAATTGAATGATTACATGGTTATCATAGTTGCACGATTATCTGTTTCCCCCCACATACCAGCTTCGGCTGACCGACGTTTTGTTTGTCGGCGTTTTAGGTACAATGAAAAGAACAAACAGTAAAGTGGCACATGTGATACTAAAAGGGAATTAAAGTACAAAGGAGGATTAGATAGATTAGTATCGATGTGGATAAAAGTTTAGAGATCCAAGTTTTCAAAAGGTATGTAAAGAAAAATTTTATTACCATTTTCAGTATAGTCTGTTAGAATTTGATAATTGTTTATGGTTATATGTCGAACCTTTGATCCGGGATTAATGGATGCGGCTCAACCTCTTGGTCTCCCTTAATTGGGGGTTATCGGGAGGTGGGGTCGTAACAGACCATGTTAAATCACAAGATTTATAAAGTTTTACTACAGCTATAAAGTTTTATAAAGGGTGCTTGTTGGGGAGCATGTAACAAAAGCGTGATCGAAATGGATAGCATTAGTAGTCAATACCATAGTTTCAAAAAGTGGTATGTGTTATACGTTTGGAGATGCCACTTTGTAGAGTATATGCGGTATGTGGGAGTATATGCGGAAGTATATACGTGTTGGATCTTCTTATTTATTCATTATTATATGTATATGTATATATATTTATCATGAATATACCTACTTAATTTGTACCGTTGTATATTTAAATAGTACAATTACAAGAATAATGGATGTAATCATACAAATATGCAATCATTACAACTTAAATAAATGCAAACATGCATTGTGATCTAAATCTAAACAAACATATATGAATGCAAATGTAAAAAGGAAGAAATGGAAATATGTTTATCTAAAAATCGGGGATTAAGCGGCCTTATATACGGTCGTATGATCGATTATGCGGCCTGATCCGCTTTTGGGGAGGGATTTGTAGTATGTGTTTGGACGGTGATCCACGCCTTGTATGCAGCTGCTTATGCGGCCGCACAGACCGCTTTTTAAAATATTGGTCAATACCCTAGGTTGATTTATAAGTACCGGAGATATATATTAAATCAAACATCAGATTGTATCTTTGTATATTATAACTAACAGATCTTGCCTGTATTTATACATACAGATTTGAGCCGAACAACGCCTTAAAAATTCTTCATCTACGGCCTTGTTTGAATGCTAAAGTTATAAAGAAAGCCAATGTTACGTATTATGAGGAATTGACCATCAACCTTGTAATTGAGCCACCCACAATTCGGTGCAATTGTGGACCATATACATGTAATGGTTACCAACGGGCTCAAATAATAAAACCAATAGTTCACATTTAGCTAGCACAACATAGAAAGGAACCTGGAGAGGAGAGGTCTGCCATGTTATCCAACAATGCGTGGTACTTTAATATAGCACTGCATCCAAGAATTGACCCCCAAGAACATGTTATCTAAGGTTTTGGCTAAGAAAGGAAAATGCCCAAAAGAAACTGCTCGGGGCGTATGGTGATCTTCAGGGGCCTCAAAACAATTTAGCTTTGTGGGTAGTTAGTAGTGCTGAAGTGGACCGCTAGAGGGGACACGCGAAGAAGTGTTTATTCCTAATTGTGATCACATTTGAATGAAGACTCAGTCAGTCTCGGTGACCAGTGAGCACCAACGAATTGTACGAGTCAAATTGTCCGAAAGATTGGAAAGAGTATTGACAAACGACAGCTAGAAAAAGTAGAGCCAGATGTTGGAAAAGAAGACTCGGAGAAGATGTCTTTCTGTTACCCGACCTGCCACGTGTATGTTGGATTTGGAAGTGAGTGAAGTTTGACCTGTGAAAGGGAAGACCGAGGGGGAAAAGTTCTGGAGACCACATTCCAGAACCGATGAGTGTGAAAACAGGGGTTCAGTCGTTCCCCAAAAACTGGAGTGTTTGAACGAGAAGAAAAGGTGAAAACTTTGAAGTGAAAAACGTGAAGAAGCTCTGGGATTTTTTATTCTGTTTACACTTCAAAACCCATGCTGTTGCCCATCCGTCGCGGTCCCCGCCTTCAGGTCATTTCAACAATTTGGAAAGCTGACAACAATTTGGAAAGCTGCACTAGTGGTAGTAATGCCATGAAATGTGCCCCCTACGTTTTATAGGGAAATATATTCATTGGTTTCATACATTTCCCCCTGTTTAATTCCGAAAAGAAAGCATATGTTGGTTTAAGTCTCAACGACTCTCTTCATCACACATTATTTTTTATTTAGTGCTGGTGGCAACTATTCTACAATCCTAGCACCGTCCTTGGAAAGTTTTAATACGATCCGTCTTAGATTTCCTCGCAAATGTTGCCGCTTTACAGAAAATTCAAAGGTAGTCAAAATTGTTTATTACTCCGTGAATGCCAGAAACAACAGATGCGCACATCTTTGACTGTTTCTACGAAAATGATACATCATGTACGACTCGCAATTATCTTATGAAGGGGACAAAAGGATCAGTATCGGGATCATGGAACACCTTCCCAGAAATGTGCATCCGTTTCACATGCCTCTGCAGAGCTGAAGATATTGGAGAATACTATACCTGAACCACTTTTCTGTTCCAGTTATACAATTCCATGTCCATTAAGATAAGGGATCCAGCATGTGCGTGTCGGTAAACATCAATGAGGCTCGGAAGGGCAGCAGCTGAACAATTGAGCGCCATGTCCAATACTTCTCGCCACAGTTGGTCAGAAAATGAACCCCGAGACAATTTGCAATCAGGCCGCTTATACACACAGCAAATAGTAAACAGAAAATATCATTTACTTTCCTTCACAATAATGCGATCCTTATACAACTGAGTTCTGATTTACAACACACTGTCTTCTTTCTGTTACATCTGAACAGTTCCCCTGAACATTACAACATTCCAAGTTTACAACACACTCAACCAGCTGCTCGGCAGATAAGTGCCCATCGCTCACCTCTCCCTCAACAGCAGGTCTGATAGCCTGGTTGCCATCGGCATCCCTTTGCTCGGATTCTTCATGGACCAACTGCTCAGCTTGAATGGTTTGGCTTTCAAGGTCAACGGTTGGCCTCTCCAAACTAGTAGGGACCGTGGGGCTGGGAATGAGGGAGGCACGACATAGGGGGCATGTAATGTTGTTCGCTAGCCAGTGATCGATGCATGGCACGTGAAAGGTGTGACCACATGGAGGGATCCTCTTTAGTCGGTCATCCGCTTTGTAATCGCCTAAGCACACCGAGCATCTACAAAGAGAGGAATTAAGTCAATTATCAATTAGCTTAATGGGTTAGAAATGATGACAGTATGAAGTCATTTTCTTAAATTGGTCACAGATAATAAGTCAGCTTAGTTATGCAAAGTGCATGGAACTACTCTCGATCTAGTCCAGAGACAGTGAACCACAATATTGCAATAAACAGAAAATTTGCTTTGCTAGATACAGTATACTGTTAACCAAATGTGAGGATGGAGAATTTTTTTTCCATAAATTTACCATCATAGGTGGAATCTTGAAAAATGAAAGGATAATGCATGCTTTATGTGACTGCAGCAAAGGCGGTGGTACAAGAAACACACCATTTAATATACTAATGATAAAATTACACTAGGAGATTGTATTATTAAATGGGTTAAGTGTTCGTGAGCTAGTATTCAAAAAATCATTTGATCTTCAATCTAACATTCGTTTCAGATATATAACTCAGGAAGCAATGATTAAACAAGGAAAGCATTCAATAACGGAAACACCAGACAGATATATAGCAAACGCTTGTTCCAGGAACTTTAAATGTAACAAGTAAGAACTATCTACCCTGTTCAAATAACCTGGCATGGGGAAAACTTGACTCCAGTAAGTTGTACTAAGCATGATATAAGGAACGTGACTCCAGTAAGATGTACTAAGCATGGTATTAAAGATCAAAACCCCAGAAGTGTAACGGAAATGAAACCATTTAGTGGATCAAGCGGCACAGTTTAGAATAGAACAAGCAACAAATGTCGAGTACAAATTTGATTTCATAATGCAAAAAGAGTAGCTAAGCATGCAGAACTAAAATTTCACGTTAAGTATTGTGGAAATGTCGCTCATATGAACAAAAAGTTCTAATATTTGGTAGTGTGATAGCTGGATTGTATAATTAATGTTAGATAGTGGTGGAAACAAAAATTCTCATCATGGTTGAAATGTAGCACACATATAACATGTTTGCCATGTGTGATATATCATTAAGGCCAATATCTTTTAAAAAGCTTAACAGATATTTGAACCCCAATGTATTGAATTTGTTCGATACTTCATTATGAACTGGAGCTCATATTTCGTAACGAAATTCTTCAAAAGAGTACATAAACCAGGAAACGAGCAAAAAATCTCAAATTCTCTTTTTTTTTTAATATACCTTAACACACACACACTCCTTTTTTTCTAATGTCCGCCAATGCCAAAAGCGTCTCTCCATTATCATTCGCAAGGGGTGGGCACTGTCCAGTCTAGTTTGGTCTAAGCCTAATATTACCGAGTAAATTAATCTGAGCCGAAAACCATAAATCGTGTGAAAAATAGTGCTTTGGAAGATTTCCAAACCATGGCAAGTCATACAGTAACTTTATGATTTACCATACGCCAGTTTTGTAAAATAAGTCTAATCAAGTATAAGTCGGCTTTAAATGCCAATTATTGTTGATATTTTTAAATTAATATTTGTTTGATATTACTAGATAAGATATAAACATTAAAAATTGAGATAAGAGTCAAATATAAGACAATTATAACGACAATGTGAAATATGAACAAACAATAACTATATGCAATATACAAAAGTCATAAAATGTAAAACCTAAAATGGATACCAAATGCTAATTATAAATAAACAGTAGGTTATAATTTAGATGGTGTACCTAAATCATAAAACAAACAACCAATTCAAGTGACTGGGTGGGTAAATGATGAGTGCGCCTTTTGAAATTTCAGTAGGTTATGGTTTTACCTAATATCTGAACTAATATATTCGAAATTATGTTTACAATTTGAGTATTAGATGTTTTAATTATAGATCTTAGATGTAGATGTGTATAAGACAGTAACATCCTTTATATGTATGATTACACCTTACACGAATTGATATATTGTTTTGGTCAGAAAATGAATTGATATATAACTATATATAATGTAAATATCAGTTTGGTTCTGGCCTGAACGGTCAAAAGAGTACTCGAACCAAGAAGAACAAACCATAACACTCAACTAGAAAATGTTGACACCAGACCAAATTGATTAGTTTAAGCGAAGTGGGAGTGAGGTAAAGGAAAAATAGCGTATTTTTTGGATTTGTGTCAAAAGGGTCGAGCCTTTTTGTGGTTACTTAATGATTATTTATCTGCTGCCTAGTATTGATGCTAGAGAAGAATATTTTTTTCCAAGGTTATGCACAATGAGGATTTGACTATCGATCTAGAAATAAACCCACCCACAATCCAATGCAAGCTATGGACAATTTAGAAGTAACATAAGGTTAGTAAAAGGCTCAGTTCTTAAGCCCAGTAAATTTTTATTAGTTACCGCCTCATACAACAAAGCATGGTAATGTAACCTCATTACTGCCCCCAAGAATTGACCCCCTAGAACACGTTATGTAAGTTTTTTCCTGAAACAAAAAGGGAAATCACACTTTTTTGGCAAGGGGCAAATGAAGATCTCTGGGGACCTCAAAACAATTTAGCTTTGTTGGTAATACTGAAGTGACCCACTAGCGGAGACACCATGAGGGGTGTTTATTCCTAGTTGTGACCACATTCAAATGAAGATTCAGTTAGTCTCATGTACTGACAGATGAACACCAATAAGTTGTGTTGCATCAAATTCTTCGAAAGATTGGGAATATACTTTTGTTCGACTGGTCGCTGGGAGGGGTACCGACTAGCCAACCGCCCAAATTGGGTTGTGGCTTGTCGCCCGCCCAGGCCGACTGGTCGGCTGACTAGCCCGACTGGTCGACCCAATTCCTGACTAGGCGGCCGCTTAGTCACATATGGGCTTTAAGTTTTTATTTTCATTTTTTTCATGTTTGACTACTTCTATTTGTCTTTTATCATCATTTAATTTGAATATCAATTTCAGTCACACTGTACTAGTTTATCATGTACCTTTATTTATAGTTACAACAATTTAAAAAGTACTAAAAGTCAAAATTTAATAATGGTATGCCACTCTTCACTTTCTAATTATACTTGTTGAACTTGAATACATTAAATCGTCTTGATTGAAAATAGTTTGTGGTGTTTTATGACATTATTTACTAAATCTGGATTATTATATGATTGGATATATGCTTACACTAGTGGATTTATATAATGTATTGCATATAACTATATGTACTGAAGTGATATTATGTATATATTATACCTACGACTGGGCAACCGACTAGTCGACAGGTCACCCAGCCAAGGAAGGTGACCGACTGGCCGCCTTGACAACTATGATTGGGAATGAGTATTGACCACGACAACACTAAAAAGTAGGGCAAGATGTTGAAGGAAGAGAGGGAAAGAAGATATCGAGGAATATGACTTTCTGGTACCGCCAATGCCATCAGACAGATATTTAGCAAAAGAATCTAGGAACTATATCGAATAAGTAAGAACTAGCTTCCCTACATCAAATAACCTGGCATGGGGAAAACTAGACTGCAGCAGATTGTATTAGCATTGTATAAGGAACATGACACCAATAAGTTGTGCTAAGCATGGTATAGAAGTTCAAAACCAGAAGTGGTTACAAATAACAGAAATGAACACTCAGTGGATCTAGTGTCAGAGATCAGTACAAGCAGTAGAAGTGGAGCAGAAAGTTGATGTCACAATGCAAAAAGAGTAACTAAGCAAGTAGATGAAAAAATTTCACATTAGGCATTGTGGAAATGTCATTTATATCAACGCAAAGTATCCATATTTTTGGTTGGTGCATAGCTGGCTTGAGCAGTTGATGTGAAATAGAAAGTGAACTCAAAATCGTGAAAACAAAAATGCTCCACAATGGTCAAAATGTAATACGCATAACACATGTTTGTCATTTGTGAAGCTGCAAGTAGAGACTGGAGAGCATGACAAGTAATGGGAAGCATATTGGATATAATGATGTTTATGATCATTCAGAGTTGTTGTTGTACCTTCTTAAGATTTTGCTCAGATCGACACAAAAAGCATTCTTTCCTTTGCCAATGGCATTGAATGCAAGTTGAGTATCCATAATTAGAATTAAACGTGGATCGATTAAATGAGGTTATAGTTAAAAGAAAATGCAATTCATATGGGACATCATATCCCTGATGTGCTTGAGGATGAGGTTAGTGGGGCATTGGATATCCACAATGGGTTCTATTACATGGTGCATAGGTTGTTCAATGAATAAGCAACATGATGTCCACCTTCATTGTTGACTCAAGGTCAATTAGGTCAATGTTGACTCACGTCTAAATTGACTAAACCCGTGTTTTGATGATGACTAACCATTCCACATATTGGTGTCTAATGCCTCTACTTGAGTGATTTCAGATTAGGTATAGACACACTCCAAATGCCCTAACTTGCGCATATCAAATTGGAGAAAAGACAAGTCAAAATCAACACAAGTGCACGTTTTTGTAATATGATGTAAATCCATTAGAATCATGTTGTAAATCACTTGTAATGATTGTATGACTTGTAATTAAGCTTAGAAAACATCAAGAGCACTTAGGGTCTGACTGGTTTGGTGTAACTGTAATTTTCCAGGAACTCACTTTTCCGGAATTGAAATTGAGTTCCGAGAAAATGAGTTTCAGGTGATTGGTCTAGAACATGTGTTTTTTTTTAAACTTGACTTCCATCTGATTGATTTGTTGTAAATTGCCTACCATATTGTGTGTACTGTTCCCAATACTACACAAGTTGTATCCATAATTTTCTGTGTATAATAGTTTTTAGATGGTCAAGTACATGATACATTCCGTTTTGATCCTCACAAATGTGGAAATTCCATCGAACAATTTTTAGACATGATATCGAATGCAATACAATGTCTTTGGTATTATATCAAACAACTTCAAAGCGTACAGACATAGAAGAACTGATGGCATTCTTATATAGATCAGGAACAAGGGAGTACAAATGAAGGAAAACAGAAGTAAAAAGAAGAGAAATCAAAATAAACAAGACAAGATCAACATCGAAGCTCTGGACGCCATATGCATCACTCAAGAACTTGTTTACAGACTTAACTGATTTTAGGATTGAGTCCTTTCTTAGTTTTTCCTGCAGCTTGCAGCAGATCTGGCTGCCCATGTACAAGACTAATCCCTGCTAGCCTTATGCACAAATCGAAATAGAAAAGACCAAAGTTTTGCCTTTTGCGGTGACTTCCAGCGTCAGCTTCTGCTTGCCTGAGAAAATTGAGAGTCCGATTTTGGTTAGCAGCAGGAGACATCAACCTAAAGATCGTGTATCTTCTCTGGTTGCTCGCCCTATCTAGTCATCAGTCGACCTACGGAACGAAGGATGGGGCAAGAAACTGCTGCTGTCGCTCGACCTACGAAACGAAGAATAGGGCAAGACACGGCAGCTGGGTGCGGAACTCGTTTTCCGATTGATTTGCTTTGGAAGTTCAGCGCTACAAACTATATATATTGTTGGAAGTCCACGGAAAACTGGAGAACTCTTATTTCAGACTTTCATTAAACCAATCACGTAAAATTGAAAAAGGAACTGGACTTCCAGTGTTTTCCGGATAAGTTACGTTGAACCAGTCAAACCCTTAGATCGAATGTTAGATGACTTTAGATGCAACTTTGAAAATTGATTACATGCACTTTGTCGGTCGAGTTTCCCAGCCTGAAAACTCGACCGATCATCCTTGATCAATTTTCTGCAGATTGCATCGGTCGAGTTGTGTTTACACAGAACTCGACCGATCAAGGAACTGACCATTTCGATTCCTAATGGTCGGTCGAGTTTTGTCAGGACAAACTCAATCGATCATTTGAGTATCGGCCTTGTCGTTTACTTGATCGGTCGAGTTACCTTTATAGAAACTCGACCGATTGCACTATACGGAAAAGTGCAAAAAAGTGCTTCTAGCCATTGTGGAGTTGCAACAAGTAAAAATATATCTGTTGCAAGCCAAAAAACGGCTAGTTTTCGTTCTCAAGTGTTCCCAAAGGTTAAGAGGCATCCCCAGCTATAAATAAGACCCCTTGGGCTTCATTCCAAGGTTGAGCACTCATTGCAAAACTCTATGTGAGGTTCCTATTCTATAGTTGAGTGTTTCCTACAGCCTCCTCTCTCTCTCTAAGCTTAATCACTTGCTACATCCATTAGAGTGAGTAGGAAATCTGTAAGAGAGCTAGTCCTACATGTATATCTTGTGAGGCTCTCACTTCTACCACCTCCGTTTCTCTCATTTCAATCATGAAGATGAAGGTTCTCTCTCTTGTCTAAGAGAGGTGAAGAAGAACAAGGGAAGGCGTCCCTTGGTGAAGATCAAGGCTGAAGACTTGGAGCTAGAGTGGGTAAGCCCTTGATGAAGACAGAAGACTTCTTGCTCAAGTGGGTAAGTCCTTAGTGGAAGCTTCTCTGAGTGAAGGTGAAGTCAAAGGCGGAAGATCTAAGAAGAGTGGGTAATTCCTACAAGGCTGAAGACTTGTGCAAGAGTAGGTAAGTCCTTGGAAGAAGGCGGAAGACTCCTTGCAAAGTGGGTAAGTCCTTGATAAGGTTGAAGGCTCTTTGTATTGGATAGGTAAGTCCTTTGTTTGGTCATGTATTGTAAGTCTTATGAATGAATATAAGAATGCAATGGTTAGAAAATCCTAGAGGTTGACCTCTCTAGGTAAGTGGACTGACATACTTCTAGTTTGAAGTGTGGAACCACTCTAAATAGCGTGTCTACTTTTGTTTGCTCAATCTCTCTCTCCTTTGCTATGTATGTTATAGTTGTACACAAATTTTCTATTTAGCAACCTTATCTTGTGATATATCTTGAAGGTCTAATGAATTTTGTTTAAGTGAATTCAGCTCTATTCACCCCCCTCTAGAGCATCTAATCACCCATCTAGGATCCAACAATTGGTATCAAAGCGGGTCTTCTCCAAGCATACTTCAACAAGTAGGAGAAGATGGATGACTACCAAGGAGGGAGATACTCGATCAGCCTTTCAATCTTTGATGGGAGCAACTTCCTCTATTGGAGAAGAATGCTTCAATTCTACATCCAAGGATCAAGTATTGAGATGTGGCAAATGGTGAACAGCCCATACATGCTACCAAAGACAAAGATTGAAGAATGGGATGAAGCTACCTTGAAGAAAGCAACTTTGAATGCTAGAGCCATGCACATCCTCTATGCCTCCATGATCCCCACCGAGTTCAACCGGATTTCTTCATGTGAAACAGCCTATGAGGTATGGAGAAAGCTTTGCATCACTTATGAAGGGACAGATCAAGTGAAGGAAAACAAAGTCTACATGCTCAAAGGGCTGCTTGAGAACTTCAAGATGGGAAAGGAGGAGAGGATAGCCAACATGTACTCAAGGCTCAACACCATTTTGAATGGTCTTGCTGTTCTAGGACATCCTATGTCTAGTAGAGAGATCAACTCAAAGATCCTTAGAACTCTCCCCAAGAGATGGGAACCCAAGGTGACTTCCATTGAAGAAGCAAGGTCTCTTAGGGATATTACTATTGAAGAGCTCATTGGAAATCTACAAGTACATGAAGCCACACTCGACAAGAGGGAGGAAGTAGAAAGACAAGAGGAGAAAGAACTCAAGAGAATGAAGAAGGCTAAATCAAAGCTCAAATCAAGGCTATTGTTGGTCAAGCTTCTCCATCCTCTCAAGTTGAAGAAGATGTCATGTACTCCAAGGGTAGATTCTACAAAGGCAAGTCATCCTCCATCCGATGATTCACATGTGGAAAGAAGGGTCACTATAAGGAAGATTGCCCACAAGGCAAAAAGACCCATCTTCACAAGAAGAAGGAGAAATGGCACTCAAGCTCAAGTGGCTCCTCCAACTCAAGCTCAAGTGAAGATTCGAGTGAAGGATCAAGCTCAAGCTCTAGTGATGAAGGAGAATGTCATTTTGCTCTTATAGCATCAACAAGTGAAGACTCAAGTGAGGCAAATCTAAACTCTTTAGATTAAGAATCTTTTATTACTATTATTCATGATATGTGTGCCTCTCTTAAGTCTTCTAAAAGGAAAAAGAAAAAGCTTGCTAAAATTATTGATAATTTGCATGTAGAACTAGATGATCTGGAACATGCTAATTCTTGCTTGTTTGATGATGAAAATGATTGTCTTAGCCAAGTAGACTCTCTTAAACTTGAAAATGCTAGTTTGCTTGATAAGATTAGATTTCTAGAAGCTCAACCTCTCATGACTAGTTCTAATGAAGAGCATACTTTAATTGTTGATTCTCTCATGCATGATATTGATGTTCTTAAATCTGAAAACAAGGACAAAGATTTTGTATTGCAAGAATTAGAAACAGAAAATGCCTCCTTGCTTGCTAAAATCAATGTGTATGAATTTTGTTCTAGTTCTACTAGTAGAGAAAATGATGTTGTTGCTCTTCATATTGATAGAGATTCTTATTTAACTAAAGTTCTTTGCTTAGAAAATGATCTTTTGCATATTAGAGATAATATTAATCAATTGTCTTCTACTATTACCTCTCTTATGCATGATAATGATAGTTTGAGATCTTCTTTGCAAAGATTCTTAGTTGGTAAGAAGAGTCTTAATGATATCCTACACCATACTACTAAACAAATTAGTAGACATGGTCTAGGGTATGATGGTAGTCAAGGGAACAACAAAGATAAAGGACCTCTAATATTCCATGAAGAATCTTCTAGTTCCAAGACTATGGGCACATGCAACTATTGCAATGATTTTGGTCATTATTCTACTTGTTGTCCTTTTAGGAAAGCACCCAAGAGCAATAGGATTTGGGTTGCTAAACTAACACCTCCGGACCCAAAAACATGATTGGGGACTATAGAGATATGTAGTTTCATGTGTTTAAACTACATATCTCTATAGGGACCATTTCATCTTTCTTCTTGTAGGTACTTGCAAATGGATTGACTTGAGCTATTGAATTACAAATTGACTTCTCAATCCACATGAAAGAAGAAAGGTGAGATGTGTAAAGGATGACAACAAGTGGAAAAAAAATGGTAACCACAAAGGTAATGTTTCTCTCGCTTATAACCTGTCCTAACTTGTTTTTGTCAAGTTAGTGTGCACTATACATATGGTTTTTGAGTCAAAAGTGGTATTTTGTGTTTCTCTTCACACTCTTGCTCAAAAACTGTTTCTAATGCTTCTATAGTGCATTACTAACTTGCTTAGACATGTTTGGATATGGTTTGTATATTTAGCATGCCTTTAAATATGTTTTTATGAAATATATGTGCTTTTTGACAACTGATCTTTCGGTCGAGTTTGCCATGTTTGAAACTCGACCGATAGGCACGTATGGGTGTTGCCAACAGCTGTCATCGGTCGAGTTGTCAATGCACAGAACTCGACCGATAACACTGTGCACAGAATATACAATTGGCTTATTGAATGAGAATTTCCCTCTCAACTTGATTTTCTCAACCAATAGTCTTATTCTTTGACACTCTCATTTGGTACCTTTATATATGCATATTGCCATGTTCTAAATTGTTTATCTTGCTTACAACTCTATCTCTCTAATTGCTCTAAATTGGTATATCTATATCTTGCAATTACTTGCTTTGAGTTGTTTTGCAGGTTTTGATGATGATCTCTTTGGATCTCTTGGTTGTGTCAAAAAAAAAAAATTTCTTCCGTTGTACTCTAACTTGCTACATCTATATAGGTGTCTATCTTGTGTTGATACAACCTTGAGGTTCTTAGTGGTGAACATCTTTTGGTAATGATGCATATTTGTATGTGAGTTATATCATTTCATGCTTCTAAAATTGCATGTCTCTTTGTTTGGATATATCTCTTCATCTACTCATAGCTTGCTTTATCTTGTGTATTTTTTAGTATCTCTTGCTATGATCTAGACCCTACTAGTAGTCCTAACTTGTGATATCATCTACTAGTAGTTCATATACATGTAGTTCTAGCCTTGCTTATTATTGGCATCTTTGCTCATCTATATGCTATGCTTGTATCTTATCTCATACATGGTCAAGATTGTTCCTTGAATTGCATATCTACTATCTTGAGTTGCTTGCATAACATTGTGATGCAGGGCACAAAGAGCTACATTGTATGTAGAAATTGGAGTATTTTTTGGATTTTATGCAGATTTTGCTCCAGTTTCAATTTTTGGTGCAAGACTAGTGTTTTTCATGCAAAAACAACCTTCTGAGCAAGACTCATTGCTTCGCAATGAGCTCTGATGGTTTTTGGTCAAATTCCATCATCTCGAGGGTCAAAATTATGTTTTATTGTTTTTCTGCAGCACTTTATCTTGCATTTTGGGTTGTTCAAGTATATGCTTTAACTTGCTTTTCTTTCTATGCTTGGACAAGCCCCTATCTGTGCTCTTATACTCTCCTTATATATATTTGTGTTATCTCTTTTATCTTTAACAAGTGATGTTTCTTATTTCTTCATAACCCCACTTTTTAAAATGACAAAGGGGGAGAAAGGTATGTCTTCTTTTAAAAGAGGAAGAAGGCGTGTCTTTCATGAAGAGGAGAAGTATGTCCATGTAAAGGGGAGAAGGTAAATGGGAGAAGACATATATGTGTAGAACATATATGAGTAGAAGACATATTCTATAAATGTTATGAAAGCTAACCATGCAGGAGAAATAGCATCAATTGAGGGGGAGTATGAGAACTCCATGTGCATCAATTGAGGGGGAGCATATGAGCTCAATTCTATTGAAACCCATAGGTTTCTCCGAAGGTATGATTTTACTTAAAAGCTTTCAATACATTTATGGACTGGTTTGTCATCTTCAAAAAAGGGGAGAATGTTGACTCAAGGTCAATTAAGTCAATGTTGACTCACGTCTAAATTGACTAAACCCGTGTTTTGATGATGACTAACCATTCCACATATTGGTGTCTAATGTCTCTACTTGAGTGATTTCAGATTAGGTATAGACACACTCCAAATGCCCTAACTTGCGCATATCAAATTGGAGAAAAGACAAGTCAAAATCAACACAAGTGCACGTTTTTGTAATACGATGTAAATCCATTAGAATTGTAAAGAGGAGAAATGTTGTTTATTGGATGATCAAAACAGATTACATAGGAGTCTCTTATATAGCAAACATAACAAGAGACTAAACTAAGCGCTACCCATATGGGACTAAACAACATAAGAAAAGGAGTAAGTGAGGCACATGCTAAGCACATGACACTCAAAGTAAAGGAACAGAAAAACACATGAAACTACATATCTCTATACTCCCCCTCAAGCTGGAGCGAAGATATCGACGAAGCCCAGCTTGGAACTCAGATTCTGAAAGCGAGTCTTGGGTAGCACTTTGGTGAAGATATCCGCAAGTTGTTGTTCTGTACTGATATATGGAGTGTAGATCTGACCTGAAAGAACCTTTTCCCGTACAAAGTGGCAGTCGACCTCAATGTGCTTGGTTCTTTCATGGAAGGTTGGGTTGCTCGCAATGAAAATGGCCGCCTTATTGTCACAGAACATGGGCATAGGGCTAGGCGGAGATATGTCAAACTCCTTCAGAAGACTATGAACCCATAGCAGCTCGCAAGTAGTATGAGCCATTGCTCTATATTCTGCCTCAGCGCTTGATCTTGCCACAACAGTTTGTTTTTTACTGCGCCAGGTAACTAGATTGCCGCCCACAAATGTGCAGTATCCAGAAGTGGATTTCTAGTCAGACCGACTCCCTGCATAATCTGAATCAGAAAAAAAACCAGATAGGTCACAGTGGCCATGTTTCTTATACAGAAGGCCTTTTCCAGGAGCACTTTTAAGATACCGAAGAATATGAATAATAGCATCCCAGTGGCATTGCCTTGGTTTATCAAGATAGCGGCTAACAAATCCCACAGCAGCAGCTAAATCAGCTCTGGTGACAGTCAGATAAATGAGTTTGCCCACTATTCTTCGGAACTGATGGCGGTCAGCATATGCAGGAGATGAATCACTGTCCCAATCCATATTGGGATCCAGAGGAGTGGTGGTTGGCTTGCATCCCAACATTCCTGTTTCTTGTAATAAGTCAAGAACATATTTGCGCTGAGAGAGAGAAACACCTGCAGAGGATCGAGCAACCTCAATTCCCAGAAAATAACGCAATTTGCCCAGGTCTTTTGTAATGAAGTGTTGTGCGAGATATTGCTTGGTTGCGTGTATCCCTGCGGGGTCACTGCCAGATAGGATGATGTCATCAACATACACAATAAGAATAACCAGCCCTGTTGTGGTTTTGCGTATGAAAACAGAGTGATCAGCCTGCGACCGTCAAAATCCAAAGGACATTAAGATTTTGCTAAGTTTGTCGAACCATGCACGTGGACTTTGTTTTAACCCATAAATCGCCTTGCGCAGCTTGCAGATTTGAGAAGCAGACTCCCCCTGAGCAACAAATCCTGGGGGTTGCTCCATATAGACATCCTCCTGAAGGTCGCCATATAAGAAAGCATTTTTCACATCCAGTTGATAAAGAGGCCAATCTTTATTGACAGCAACAGAAACCAAAATACGAACAGAATTAAGACGGGCGACTGGAGAAAACGTCTCAAAGTAATCAACGCCATAAGTTTGCGTATATCTTTTTGCCACTAATCGAGCTTTCAAGCGTGCAATGGTGCCATCTGGTTCATATTTAACAATAAAGATCCATCGACAGCCAACTGGATGACAAGAAGAAGGTTTATCAACCAGATCCCAGGTGTGTTGTTCATATAGGGCTTGCATTTCTTGTTCCATGACATGTCTCCAAGCAGGGTGGCGAAGAGCTTCATCGGCAGTTTTAGGAATGTGCACAGCAGATAATGCAGATGTAAAGTATGCAAGATTGTCACTCAGATGATCAGTAGAACAAAAGTGACTAATAGGATGTTGAGTACATGAACGAACCCCTTTTCGTAAACTAATAGGAAGATGCAAATCAGAAAATACCTCAGCCTGTGGTAGATCCTCCGCTGACGCAGGATTTGGTTCGGCCGGGGCAGTGAGGGGCTTTGGTCTTCGCTTGTATACCTGTAGAGGTTTCTCTTATGAAGTAGGAACAGAAGGTATTTCTTCAACCACTGGAAGAGGAGTGCTATTCAAAATATCAGTAGTCAGGCGGTCCCCAGCAGCAGAGTAGAACGGCATGTGTTCAAAGAATATCACATCCGCACTGACAAACCATTGTTTCTTATCGGGGTCAAAACAGCGATAGCCTTTCTGAGTCCGGGAGTATCCCAAAAAGACACATTTCACAGACCGAGCATCCAACTTTGTGAGACCAGGGCGAAGGTTTTTAACAAAACATGTACAACCAAAGATGCGAGGCGGCACAGAGAATAAGGGTTTATCAGGAAATAACAGAGTGTAGGGAACTTTGTTTTGCAAAGCAGAAGAAGGCATGCGATTAATAAGATAGCATGTTGTCGAAACTGCATCAGGCCAAAAACAGTGAGGTACCTTGTAATGAAACAGGAGAGTGCGAGCAACCTCAAGAAGATGGCGATTTTTCCGTTCTGCTACACCATTCTGTTGTGGAGTGTATGGGCAAGTGGTGTGGTGGAGTGTGCCATGGGAGATGCAAAATTGAGTCACAGATTGTTGCATAAATTCTAGTGCATTGTCAGTCCGGAAGGTTTTAATAGGCCGATCAAATTGAGTTTTAATTTCAGCAAAAAAGGTACTAATGCAATCTAATACAGTGTTTCGACCTTTGAGTAAAAACAGCCAAGTAAGACGAGAGTAATCATCAATAAAAGTCAGAAAATATTTTACTCCAGAATGATTGGGCACAGAACATGGCCCCCAAATATCCGCATGCACAAGTTCAAAAAGTGCTGAAGAAGAAATAGATTTTTTTGCAGGAAAAACAGATCTTGTATGCTTGCCCATTACACAAGATTCACAAGTAAAGCTATTGCCAGAGATGCCAGGAAAAAGATGTTTTAGTTTCGCCGCAGATGGATGACCAAGTCTAACATGCAGTTGAAGTTCTGTCACCGAGGTAGAGAGCATCGCCTTTGGAGTAGGTGGTCCATCCAGGTAGTACAGCCCATCTGGTCCCTCACGGCCCGAACCAATCCTCGTCTTCGTGCGGAGGTCCTTCATAATACAACCAGACGGGTCAAATTTAACAGAGCAGTTTAATTGTTTAACCATTTTGCTGACCGAAAGTAAATTGACAGGAAAGTTTGGGATATATAACACAGAACGAAGAAATAATTCCTTTGATAGAGGAATATTGCCAGTGCCACTAACAGTAGTTCTGGAACCATTTGCCACAGTGACAGAAGAAATAGGAGTATGGTTGGTAAGGTGTGAAAATAAATGACGAGTACCAGTCATATGAGTGGAAGCACCAGAGTCGATGCACCACTTTGTGTTACCGGACGAGGACGAGGCAAGCATGGCCGATGAGTCTGAGGTAGATGGTAGTTGTGTCAGACGTTCTTGAAACATTCTGTCAAACTCCGAGCGCAACCATTCAGTGTTAGGTGCAGCAGATTGATCCACAGAAGAAGCAGCACGAGTATCATCAGCCGCTTGGTTGGCCCAAGCGGGTTTACCATGCTTTATCCAGCAACGGTCCTCAGTATGGTTATCACGGCCACACCAGCCGCCGTGGCGTGGATGAGGTGAAGTGCTCCGTCCAGGTGCAGGAGTGCCCCGTCCGCTAGAAGTAGGAGGTCGTCCACCACGGCCTCGACCGCGGCCACGACCACGGCCGGAATCAGTAGAGCGAGCAGCCAAAGCCGAAGGTGCAGGAGCAGAAGCAGGAGTCAGCGAAGGTAGTCGCTGGACTCTTTTGAGGACATCTCGAACAGTAGGAAGCGGGTCACTGGACAGGATTTGATCAACAACCCCTGAGAAGGAGTCAGGAAGCGCAGCCAGAAACTGCACCAGGCGAAGTTCATTGCGGTGCTGCTGTGCAACTTTAATATCGGCAATCAACGGATGATACAGCTCGTATTCATTCCATAAAGCAGAGCATTGGTTGTAGAAGTCATCGATCGACAAGTCAGTGGAGAACTCCTTCTTGGCGAGTTGTTTGAAAATCTCGAACACCCGCTTGGGATTCTCCTGGTGAGAATAAACATGTGCCAATTGGTCCCACATCGTCTTGGCATCATGCAAGTAGAGTAGAGACTGGCTGATCCGAGGCTCGGTGCTGTTGAGAATCCAGGACATGACGCCGGAGTCATCCTTGGACCACTGAATGTAGTCTTGTTTAGTCTTGTCTTCAGCATCAGCAGTAGGGGCAGCCGGGGGATCAGCAGTGAGATGATGGTACCGACCTTGTGCTTTGACATACAGCACAAACGACGTAGACCACAGATGGTAGTTGGATCCCCCTTCAAGTTTGACAGTGGTGACGCACAGAGATCTGGGTGGCTCATAATATGCCATGGCTGCAGAATGGACCACGTCGTAGAGAAGCAGTAGAACCCCTGGACAGGCAGAGGCAGCAGAGACCCTTAATGGGTAGAAGTAGCAGAGATCTGACAAGGCAGATCAGAAGGACCCAATATGGGCAAATAAGACATAGAAACCTACGCCATCATGAGGAAAAATCAGCGTTCCAACATGAGGCGCAGGCAGAAATCCCGAGGAACAAAGTAGACTCTCAACTTAGAAGGCCAGAGGTGTCCCGATCACAAATCCGCAATCTGCCGGACGTAGACGGAGAAAAATTAGAAAGTGCACAGGGCTGTACGTAAGGATTTAGAAGGTGATTGGGAGGGAAATTGTGGGGGAAATGGTGGATATGGTGAGGGAAGATATGGAGGAGAGGGTAGTGTGGGTAGGGATGAAGGGAGTGGGTGAACAAAATGGGAGGTGGTTGTGGTGGTGGTGCGGCGGCTAGGGGGGGTTGGCGGCGGCTGGGGGGGGGGGCTGTTATGTCATGGGTGGGAAATTAGGGTGGGAGAAATTGAGGGCCTGCTCTGATACCATGTAAAGAGGAGAAATGTTGTTTATTGGATGATCAAAACAGATTACATAGGAGTCTCTTATATAGCAAACATAACAAGAGACTAAACTAAGCGCTACCCATATGGGACTAAACAACATAAGAAAAGGAGTAAGTGAGGCACATGCTAAGCACATGACACTCAAAGTAAAGGAATGACTTGTAATTAAGCTTAGAAAACATCAGGAGCACTTTAGATGCAACTTTGAAAATTGATTACAGGCACTTTGTCGGTCGAGTTTCCCAGCCTGAAAACTCGACTGATCATCCTTGATCAATTTTCTGCAGATTGCATCGGTCGAGTTGTTTTTACACAGAACTCGACCGATCAAGTAACTGACCATTTCGATTCCTAATGGTCGGTCGAGTTTTGTCAGGACAAATTCGACCGATCATTTGAGTATCAGCCTTGTCGTTTACTTGATCGGTCAAGTTACCTTTATAGAAACTCGACCGATTGCACTGTACGGAAAAGTGCAGAAAAGTGCTTCTAGCCGTTGTGGAGTTGCAACAAGTGAAAATATATCCGTTGCAAGCCACAAAACGGCTAATTTTCGTTCTCAAGTGTTCCCAAAGGTTAAGAGGCATCCCCAGCTATAAATAGGACCCCTTGAGCTTCATTCCAAGGTTGAGCATTCATTGCAAGACTCTATGTGAGGTTCATATTCTATAGTTGAGTGCTTCCTACAGCCTCCTCTCTCTCTCTCTCTAAGCTTAATCACTTGCTACATCTATTAGAGTGAGTAGGAAATCTGTAAGAGAGCTAGTCCAACATGTATATCTTGTGAGGCTCTCACTTCCACCACCTCCCTTTCTCTCATTTCAATCATGAAGATGAAGGTTCTCTCTCTTGTCTAAGAGAGGTGAAGAAGAACAAGGGAAGGCGTCCCTTGGTGAAGATCAAGGCTGAAGACTTGGAGCTAGAGTGGGTAAGCCTTTGGTGAAGGCAGAAGACTCCTTGCTCAAGTGGGTAAGTCCTTGGTGGAAGCTTCTCCGAGTGAAGGTGAAGTCAAAGGCGGAAGATCCAAGAAGAGTGGGTAATTCCTGCAAGGCTGAAGACTTGTGCAAGAGTAGGTAAGTCTTTAGAAGAAGACGGAAGACTCCTTGCAAAGTAGGTAAGTCCTTGGTAAGGTTGAAGGTTCTTTGTATTGGATAGATAAGTCATTTGTTTGGTCATGTATTGTAAGTCTTATGAATGAATATAAGAATGCAATGGTTAAGAAATCCTAGAGGTTGACCTCTCTAGGTAAGTGGACTGACATACTTCTAGTTTGAAGTGTGGAACCACTCTAAATAGCTTGTCTACTTGTGTTTGCTCAATCTCTCTCTCCCTTGTTATGTATGTTATAGTTGCACACAAATTTCCTATTTAGCAAACTTATCTTGTGATATATCTTGAAGGTCTAATGAATTTTGTTTAAGTGCATTCAGCTCTATTCACCCCCCCCCCTCTAGAGCATCTAATCACCCATCTAGGATCCAACATTCATGACATCCACATGATTGATCTGTTGAATGTCATCCAGATTTTAGACCTCTCAGGATTTCCTCAAGGATGGAACTCGAAATGGCCAGAGGATAAAACTTGAAGAAATGGAATAGTATGGAGGACAATAGCAAGCCACCACTACAAGAGTAGAAGCTCATGGCATAGATATGAAAATTTGTCAGAACAAACTTTAGAGTTTACAGGATTCTCACAAGTTATTATACTCAAAATTTACAGACATACTAATGCCTATCTATGTAATTAAGGAAGAAATACGACTAAAGACTAAAGGGGAATAAGTCTCATTCATCAATTGTGTCTCTGCATGGACGCAGATAAAGCCTTTATATAGGCTTCTAAAATAAAGACTAAACTGGCAGTAGCCAATGTGGGACTAAATCACTTGACTTTACAATAGCCCAAAAACGAGAAAGGACATAATAAAATAAAGCACGCTAATAAAGCTTAACTAATAACATGGCGACGCCTATGTTGATAAGTGCGTAAAGGTGAGGCCTGTCCTACATCACTTACGCTATATATAAGCTGATGATGGGGGAGAATGTTACACGTTTCTCAAGAATGAGGGAGGCATGCACTTTATTACAGATATGGCTATGTGGCCTTCTACTCTTTTACTTCCACTCAAGTTGGAGAGCAGATGTTTGCATGCCCAGCTTGTCAACCAATAAAATTACTACTTGGCAAGAGAGGTGGTGAACACATCAGTTGTATGATCTTTAGACTATGTAAAATGAAGTGCAGATGTGCATAGTCATTATCACCTCTCTCACAAGGTGGCAGTTAACTTCTATACGCCTAGTCTTTCATGAATTACTAGGTTACTTAAAATAAACATGATAAGTAGCCTTATTGTCACTATGTATAGGCATACGAGTTATGGGCTTATAATCACACTCGTGATAAGAAAATACAAACTAATGTCATGCCACAAGTGGTACAAGTCAGCCCTGCACTCAGATTTTGTACAGGACCTGGCAACCACGTTTTTGTTGTTTACTCAGTCAGGTAATCAACCTACCTCCAACAAGGGTGCAAAATCCATACGTCAACTTTCTATCTAAATTCTAAAATGTTGACTGCAATGTTATAATGTTCGTGCTCCTTGTTAATAAACCTCTGATTAAGAGAACGCTTCAGAAAACACAAGATTTTACACCATTCTGAGTCATTTGTCTTTGCTTGTCTACAACTGACTTGTCAAGTCAAACGTAGAAGTAATATCACCCAGCGTATTAACTAGATTTTTTTTATAACGAAGAACCCCTCCCGGGATCAGCCACTATTGGATCTCACCCAACCAAGAGTAAATCTCGGGACCAGTCGTGTCATTGGGGGACACCACGGCGCGCCCAATCAAATGCCAGCCACTGTTGCACCACAGCCGACGCTAAGAGTCGAACCCGGGACCTTTCATTGAGGTGTTACTGAGCCACACCACTTGAGCTATCGACTGCCCCCCTGTACTAACTAAATATTAGTTTCCTGAAAAGTCTTTTATACCTTTTAAGTATCAAGAAGTGGAAGAGAATTATCACCATCCGAAAGCCAGATTACGATCTAAAGGAGTCTTAACTGGCTTAGCATGCATGTATTCTTTAAAAAAATTGACTCATATTTTCTTGGAGATAAGCACATAGGCTTAGCATGCATGTATCCTCTGAAAATTTTGACCCATATTTTCTTCGAGATAAGCACATAGTAAACTTGGTTTAGGCCCCTCCGATTCTAACAGAGTCTATCGACTTAGCTAGATCCTAGCCACAAAGTGTTTGCATAGATAATCTTTAATTGTTAGGGTGTCTATCACATCACTGCTCGAAGAAATAATGTTACAACAGAGATAATACGGAGGAAAACTCCATAGGTGTGTTGTTCCTAACGAACAAAAAATGATAAAGATTTGTATTTCCCAAACTTCGATCAAAATGAAGAAAATCGTTTTTGGATAATGATAAGAGGTCAATCCAAGCTAATAACAACAGACATGAGAAGATGAATTCAATCCACTTTGGTAATATGATAGGTCTGAAACATTCCACGGCGTGTGCTTGTCAGTGTCGGAGCTACACTTGGGCCAGGTGAGGCATGTGCCTCACCCAGCCCGGCTCCAAATAGTGCACCATCCGTTCAAGAAAACTTACGCATGCAAAGTTTATACTTATTTTCGTCATCAATTCTATTGATCTAGAAGATATCTATTAATGCTTAAGGTAGCTTAATATATAACATTAAAGAGTCACGCGCCGCCAATCCAATCACATTTATAGTTGTCTCTGACTGCCGTGTCAATAGATGCATCATTGATTTCCAATGCCCCGACTGACTCAGTGCGCTTATAGCTATATCTATAACAGTTACTACTACGGAGTCTAGCGTTTAAGGATTCGATACGGATATTTTCTATTGTCTCGATGCCCTACATCTAGGGTTGTTAAAATTGGTTCAAACTCGTGAACCAAGTTGTGTCCAACCCAAAAAAAATGGATCTGGGAGTCGGATAAACATACCGGGTTGATTTCGGGTTTTAAATTCTGTGTTCGATTATGAACCAGGTTTGATGTAGCCATGCTATGGAGAAGAAGAAAGAGAGATAAAATTAGCAACAAGCAAATTAAAATCCAATTCATATTCGACTGCTTGGACGAAGGCCCCAAGGTTGGCTTATATAAGACTCTGCAGCTTGAGGTGCTAGTCAACAAAAATAGAAAACTAAAATCCTATACAAGGGCTACTTACTAGCAGTCTAGATGCGTCGCGCTTGTTGGAGGCGGGCTATAGATGCTCTTTGGTGCAGAGGCGGAGGTGTTGAACTGGAGGTTGGGAGCGGAGTTTGCTTGCGACCTAGTTTTATTTGTTGCTAGAAGTCGATGTTGCTAATGGCTTGTAGAATTTGGCTGGTGGATTTCTGTTGGCCGTAATTGGAAAGGGGATTTGGGCGTGGAGTAACAATAGGAAGGATTGCGGAAGGTTTGGCAAAGGGAGGGGGGGTTGTCGTCGGGTTGATGGAAAGCAGGGAAGGGAACAGAAGTTTGTGACGGGGGCGCCGTGCGGGAGTGGCTTGTATTTTGCGGCTGGTGGATGTGGATCTGTTGTTGTGGGTGTGCAGATCTGTGGGGATAGTTGTACAGGTTGCGGATGGTGGTAGTTTGCATGAGACAAAGTGATGGTAGTTTGCGAGCGGAAGGCATAGAATGGGATGACGAAGGGTAAGCTTGGCTACGGGGCCTGGGTGATGTGATCGCCTGTGTTGATGGCTGTGAAGAAGTTGTCGAGGAAGTTGAGGCCTTGACGGGTGTTTGTGTGATTAAGGGGGTAGCGGAAGTGAGATGCAAGGAAGGAAGGGCGAGGTCAGAGAATTGGGATTCGTGAGTCGGAAGACAGGTTGGAGAAGTAGTGGGCTGAAATTGCTATGGGAGAGATGATGAAAGTGATGGGTGGGTGAACAGTTAACGGAAGGGCCAAAGAGAAAAGAAAAGAGAGGGGGAAGAGAAGGAGGTCGTGCCCTAACAATTTAGGGTTTGGCTCTAATACCACTTGAAGTAGCCATGCTACAGAGAAGAAGAAAGAGAGATATAAAATTCGCATCAAGCAAATTAAAATCTAATTCATATTCGACTGCCTGGACAAAGGCCCCAAGGCTGGCTTATATAAGACTCCGCAACTTGACGTGCAAGTCAACAAAAATAGAAAACTAAAATCCTAACGCAAGCAAATAAAACAAGGAATTAAAATCCTAATAAAGAAATTCGAAATTTAATATAAAACAAATTTCCTAAGTGCATAAAGAACTAAATAAAGCCCAACTTGAGCCCAATAAGCTCTAATCAGGGTTGTCTTGGATCTAGGCTTGCTTTCTAAGCAAATCTCCTTTCAAGGATTGCATCAAGGTTGGGTCCAAGTTTAGAAATCAAACAAAAGCGGGTTCTAAATACTTATTACATATATTTATGTAGGATATATGTTGAAGTGGCATATGTCTTGTTTTGCTGTAACATATGAAATAATATGCAATAGTATGGGTAATTCTACCATATGAATCAATTTTGTTAGAAAATCACCTTCAAATCTGGGTCCAGTTCCGGTTCCGGGATTAGATTTCTCAATCCGCACAGGTTCCAGGTTGAGAGGTCTAAATAAAATTTGGATCGGGTCCGAGTTGGACAATCAAACAATCTGAGTTGAGTTTTTAAACCCAGAACCGACCACACTTGATTTTTTCACACTCCTAGTTACCTTTAATCTAAAGCTAAGAAAAATGTATTGCTTGTTATTGAGTTGGTTATTTTTAATGGTGTCACCCGTTACATAGACATGCCAATTGTTTATTTAGAAGTAAACATGTTTTTCATCCATTCTTTTTTATTCTAATGTTTCTACTTTTAAATAGTTATACACAGATTGAGTCTTAAGTTTATAAAATAATTATCCTAACAATCATAAAGTGTTACTTCGGCCTCACCCACTTCAAATTCCTGCCTCGGCCACAGGTGCTTGTGGATAGAACTTTGCAACTAAAGAAGATTTGTGAAGCTCAATAGTGCCCTCAAGATGATACAACATATAGACATCTAAGGGCATTCAATATGCACATCATCACCATACGGATTCCAAGTATGTCAATCACATATGATAAGAGATTGCCATTACTTCTTATATAAACACCTCAATTCCAAATGAGAAACAATCTCCTTCTAGTTCTAGTAATAGATATAATAGAAAGGGTAGACTTAAAGAGAGAAAAAGACAAAATCAAGTTTCGGTTAGTAAAATGTAACACTAGACATGTGGATTGAGAATTGTTCATTTGTGATAAATTCTAAGTGTTGTTGGTAGATCGAGTTACTTCCACTTGCTCATGCTCTTCAACGAGATATGATGGATCATTGTACAATCTTGCCTTGAAAATTTTGGTTTGAAAAGAGTAGGGGTATAATCTATGTGAAGTAAAGCCCCCCCTTCTATCTTTTGCTTCTCCTTGAAAAAAAATTGTAATGAAAATGTAAGAAACTGTGGTTGGAGAGGGTGTAGAGGTTTCCATGGTGATCAATTTGGAAGACAATGGGGGAGGTAGAGAGGAAGGGAGGGGTAATTGCAACTTGGTTGAACGTACCGTCAAGAAACATAATTTTTTTTTAGGGGAGAGGGGGTGAGCCTGAGTTGTAAGAGGATGTCATTTACTTTATAGCCAAAGACCATACATGGAAACTGCACTTGCCTAAATGAATGTTCATGAATTAGGAGAGAAAAAAGGGCAGGCAATGCAGGTGAAGGATTTCTTTTAGATCATTAAAATTTTGCAGCCAATCACTGGCCTCTACAAGAAAACCATGAAGGTAGAAATGGATGGCTCTAATGCCCGCCTAGATGACAATTTGGCCCTCCCTCCCTCCACAGTGGTCACCCACCTTGATTGATGCCAGTCAACACAATATTATCTAGTGACACACCACCATTTGATGTGTCTGGCCTCATTTATGTTGGCAGCTCTCCCTCCCTCCCTTCCTGCCTGATGCCACTCAACACAATATCATCTTGTAAGATTTACGATCTTTTATGTAAGTTCTAGACTTGGATATGGGACAAATCATAATATTGCAAACCGGCAGCCAATTCCCATTATATATAGATGTAGAGTAATTTTCAGCGTATATACATTTTGCCGCTTATATGGGTATTCGAAGTTCCAATGATAAGCAAGAAAGTATTTAGTATACGTAGTATGATATTTACATTGCATTTGGAAACGGACAGAGGTGGCCCAACGAATCAGATCAAGAGCCACTAATGGAGTAAGTTGGGTTTGATCCCGGAGTAAACATCGAAGATTTACCTCCTGAACTCGTCTCGAGGTTTGGGTGGTCTAAGGGACAGCAGGGGGTCACCCCTTCTATCGTCCTCTTTATACATTGCAATTGGATACCTAACTCGGGTTAAAAGACTTCATCATCAGCAACAGCAGCTAAGCCTCAATCCCAACCATGTTGGGGTCAGCTACATGGATCCTTCTTTTCCAATCAGCTCCGTAATGTGTCATACCCATCAAGATGTAAAGATTCAAAATCTCTCTTTATAAGTTCTTCCCAAGTTAATTTAGGTCTACCTCTGCTTCTTTTTGGTGTGCTCGACTCAATAACCTGGCTTCGTATAGGTGCGTTAAAAAGACCTCACATAGATATACAAATAAGCAACAACCAAGCAAAGAAGTAATGATTACCAAGGATGTTTATTGCTAATAATAACGATAAGGTGCAGCAAACATAGATAAAAATACAAAATCTGGATATTAGAGTCATGGTGTAGGACTTCGACTTCGTGTCGATTTTGTTAGGTGTGGAAGTGGAAGTTTGTGGAAACTTTGAGGAAGCTTAGACACAAACTTCCATAAACTTGGATGCCTGATGTGAATTTGAAGGAAGATTTGATTGAAAACTTCTAATCATGTGATACCTCTATCTTATATTTGTTAATTTAACACAAAAATACGATTTACGACTCACTAAGCCTAGGTAAGTTGATAATACAATGTGTTGCTTGCAAGGGTCAAATATGTGATACACACATACAAATAGAGTTCACCATATACATTATACAGTCATATAGTAGTTACAACACCCTCTCTAGGAAAGAGTGGCAACAACAAACATAGGAGTTGATATTAGAAGTTGTGAAGACGGTTGGAGGCGACATTTATGTTATATATGGCCTTTAAGACACTAGTTAGGATTAATGTTTTGGGCCAACTGAACTTCGCCTTAACTTCGCCCAACTTCGCCAACTTCAGAAACTTTGACTACTTTGGAGAAGTTGAGACGAAAATACACACAAAAAGTCAACTTTGTCGACATCAGTGAAACTTCACCCCGAAGTTTGGACGAGGTCGAAGTATTTGGTTTTCAACTTTGCATATGGCCAAAATTTCGTCAAACTTTGTCGAAGTTATTTTCTATGATTAGAACACTTGTGTAAATAGATACAAAGGGCTAGGGACCCATAAATCACGAAAAGCGACATATAGGTCAAGGCACACGCACCCTAGGACGCCTTGACGCCTAGGTAGCCATTTAGGCGTGTACCTTAACAAAATATATATATTCGGTTAGTGGGTGGTTGGGTGTAGAGAGAGAGAGAGAGTTATGGAAGTGTGTATTGGTCAATACGTGTAGCTTACATTTACCAGGATACCAACCATAAGAATATTATTTTTTGAACTCATTGACTAAATACAACCATAGTATCTAGATTAGGCGTGTCTATAAAACCACAATATGTTGTGTACCATGAGGTACTAGTACCATTCATCTAATGCTTGTAGTAAAATCTGCAACTTACCGTTCATGAGCAAAAACACATCTTCTTTCAATGTATGGTCCACAAATTATTTTGTCTAAATAATGCACGCGTGATATATATTGTTGGTTTATATAATAGATAATTTGAAACATGTTAAATACATATCGGGTACATATAAATTACATGTACTCAAGCACACCATCCTTTTTGCCCAAAAACACGAACACAAATACGCACACATATTATACACATATTAGGTATATATAGAGATACGTACATTTACACCCAAACTAAGTCAGAAACTAAAACAATAACAATGTCAACAAATTGGGGAAATATAATATAGCATAAATGTATAACGTGAATAATATTATAATTAGGATAAAAATTATTATTTACGATTTCAGAATGGAATTACAAGTTATCTAGGCATCTCATATGGCTGGGGAAATATTACTTGTTCTAAATGTGAATTTTTTTAAAAAAATTACTGTGACAATGCTTATCGGTCTCTTTTCCACCTGTAATCATTCAATCTTCCTTCCCTCCTCACCCTCACTCGAAGATGCCCCTTGTTCCCTCACAGCACTAACCCATCTTCCTAACCTTCCACTCTCTCGAAAAAGGGCAACCTTTCCAGCAACATGTATAGGTTCAATCCCAGTCTTCTACTTTCCAGCTCAGCAATTTTCTATATTACAAGGCTTTTACACTAAAGCACTCCAAGCCTCAATAATTAGACATTAAAGTCAACTGATGTACGACAAGCTTCTCATACAGAGCTTGGCTAAGGTTTGGCGCATTTTGATTAGAGTGTTTTATTTTTCATATGGGGATTTATTTATAATTATTTCAATATTTGGAGTTAGATGTAATAGTTCGGGACTTGTTTGAACATTCTCAACTAATTGGTTTTTGTTTCTTAATTCAATAGGGTCATGAGAAGAAATAAGCCAATTAGGGCTCCATGTGTGTTATCTATAAGTACCCATGGTCAGGGGTATTGTCTGGCAGAGTAGAATTACATGAATCAATCGAGTTTGCATCACCAAGATTAGAAATTTGCCTTTGCTTTGTCGCTCCTCACCATATTGGACATCCCAAAACTCTTTTTACCATCAAATTTATGTGTACAATCTATTGAACATGTAATCTACAACCTTCATCACAAATATTTTGTGTTGCTTCCAAACATGGCCCCACAAAAGGCATACTCTGCATGTGAGCTACCATTAATGCAACCACCTCATTCGTAGTTATCTATAGCTTTTCCATTTGCATTTCAGGTATCACGTCATACATTTCGCAAGTTCACATATTCAAGATTACAATTAAGGCCCACAGTCCTTAGTATGGACATCTCAAATAATGTTCTATAAGATCATAACCTACAACTACGTGGAGACAAATTGTCCAAATTTACACCTCTCAATCCATCAACCTTTCAAGTAAATAAAAACCTAAATCCACCATGCCTATTACACCTTCATCATTGATACAAATTGGATTCCCTGATGGTTGTTCTTGTGTTTTCTTTGGATAGTTTATTGCTGTACATGTGTCCCCAACAAGTTATCAGTCATAGTGACCCTTTTGCATACAAATATTCATGACTCAATCCCTCCCTGCTTCTTCTCTTCTTTTCAGATTTCAATATTCCCTATGCACACGTAGTTTTATTGTAATAGGTTCAAAACATTCAGCATCCACTTTCCTTCTTCTAATCTGTTTGATGGAACGTTCCAAAAAGGAATTTTGGAGCCCTTTGTTCAGACTTAAGCAAGGAAAACAGTTGTAGGCTTGTACCAACAACACTCCAAAGTGATGTTTCTTCAATCAGCATACATGCATGACCTGTCTACGAAATAAAGGTAATCACGGCATGGTTTGGAGTTCTGAGTTTAGAATCAATAATAAATTTTTAGCCACGGTTTCCTACTTTAAATCTCTTGATGGAGGATTCCTCCTGTATTTTTGTTTCTCTTTAATAAAAGGAATTTTGGGGGGAAAATTTTGCTTTGTTCAGACTTAAACAAAAAAACAGCTGTAGGCTTGTGCTAAAAACACGCCGAAGTGATGTTTATTCAATCACCATAAACCTATGACCTCTCTTTGGGTAAAGGTAATCATGACATAGTTCAGGGTTTTGATTTTGGAATCAAAATGCCATGATGATCAACTTGAGCTACCGTTACATTAATTCTAGCTACTGTTCTTTTCACATGTATATGGTGATACGGTGCAGATATAGGTACAAAGCATATGTATGCTAGTTCTCAGATATAAAGATGAGGATATGCGGACATACATAAACACTTACATATTGTTTTTATCAATTAAATCCGATGGGATGAAATTACTTTATAGTAGGATCCACAGCAATGTAAGAAGGGGGGAGCTGATAAGGAGAGATCTAGATTCTTTGTGCTCCAGTGAGAATGTAACCCAAAAAAGAGCTCAATGGAAAGAAGGATCCATCTAGCTGATACGAATGTGATTGGGTTGAGGTTTGGATGATGACAAGGAGGAGGAGAACAATGATGAACCCAGTAAGAAAAAAAGGAGGTAAAGGGAGGCAGATGGATGATACAAACTTTTTACCATATTGGATGAGAGGATAGATGAAGAATCTTTTATTTGAGTCGTGTAAGAAAAACTGAAACTTGCATCTACATCTTGGAATCAAAAGTGAAAACAGTTGTGAGAGACATGGGAAAGTTGCATGCTTTTTAAGTAATCATGTCAAGGTCTCTTGGGATTGTTGTTTCAGTTTCGTTCTTGGTGCAGTTTGTTTCATTTCTTGGAACATGAGGAGTGGTTAGACATCTATGTAGAGAACTATTGGTGCAGTTGAAGCACCCTGCATAGTCAGGCCACATATGTAGAGATTGAGATAGTTTTTTCAATTAACTAGGCCTTTGCTTCCTATTCGGTTTACTTATTTCCCTTTTATTGAGTTCGATCAAAAGTGGGTCTTTTAGTCTTCCAACCGAGATTAGGCTCTGAATTAGAAAAATCTTACAAGATGCTTTGAGGCTATGTTCTACTGAGGTATATCAAAATAGTAGTTGTCTTACATGTGTATAAAGTTTCTGTACGAAGGTTCAATTGTGTCAACTGTTCTGGTTATAGTTATCAAGGATGCCAAAGCATCGAACCAGTTGTCAATAACCATTCAACATCAGGAAAAGCTATTAGCCTATTAATATAATCATTCTCCGTTGCTATTATGTCAATCAAACATGGATATAGTGTTGTATAGAGGAGTGAAATATATTTTTTCAATTATAATCTAATAGAAACTCTTTTACAATTATTTAAAATCACTTCAATTACGGACTCTTTTATAGTGATGGTTGATTTACCCATACATCAATATGTTGTTATTTCTGCTGAACCTTTTTATTGAATTCTTACTTTTAATGTATATGTAATACATGTGTTGTTTTGTTGCTTGTTCTGGTTGTCATTGGCGGCTGTTGTGTTGATGTGTTTCAACTCCAGTTAAATATATGTGAACTGATTCAAAACATAATTATAACAACAATCATGTATGTGATATTTTGGTTGGAGAAAAGGTCAATCCAACTAATCCTCTACAAAGATGTCTCAACATTGAGCACCGGTATCTTGGTGGTACCCTTATCGAATGAATAGTTATACACAAAACATCAACGGGATGCCATGGCGGTAGGTTGACGTGAGTTTTATCTTCTAACCACCTGCTAGTGGTCGCAGCAAAGACATCCGGTTCAAAAAGGGGAAAAGATGCATGCCAATAGTAAACTAAATTAAGAACACATATCCGGAAATAAAGGTAATACTCACTGTGTTTCTCTGATCAAAAAGCTCTCCCTGAAAACGACAACTGGAAGCATCTCTCTGACCTCTTTCTTAATCCCAGGTTCCGGAGGCTGCAAAAGACGGATACAACAAAACAGTTTATTAACCAAAAGCTAACCGACCCTCCCACAAATACGTGGACAGCTTACCCTGGGAGCCTCTTCTTGTCCCGTTTCTTGTGGTATCCTCATCCGTATTGAAGCCCAACTGGCCCTGCGTCGTCTCAGGTAGAACAGATAGAACAGCAGAAGAAGTACGAAGGTGAAAAAGACTGGAATGGAAAAGATAAAAGCTTGATATAGCTTGAGCTCAGGAGAGGCTTCAGAACAGAATGTCGTGGGATCTGAAGAACCGCAAGACATCGCTTGATCAGTTTGAAAGGAGGCGGGTTTGTGTAGGGGCAGGATGAGGCCTGGGCCTCACCTGACATTTGAAGGGGTAACGAATCAGGCCGTTTCACGGACACCCAACCCTAGATGGGGAGCTGTAAGCAGCAAGACGCCTGAGTTGACAATCCCGTAAATCCCGAACAGGATAAACTTGTAAAGTGTTGAGAACAAGGAAAATATATAAACTTGTAAATGATTGAGAGCAAAGAAAACTTGTAAAGATCAGGAATTTATTAAATTATAGGAAAGGGATCAACTTTTTAGTCAGTGGGAAGATGAAGACCGAGTAAAGGTGTGAGAGGTTGGAAATAAATTGGAGTGGCTGAATCTGGACAACGAAAGGAACATGTCCAGTGATCAAGCTAAACAACTTGCTTCAATGCCTGTAAATGAGATTCGGATATTTTCAGATTGACTGAGGAACTGATGATTCGTACTAGGAAGTCACGAATCGAACATTGCGGCGGTGCCAAAGCAATCGTATGTATATAATAGGAAATCACAAGCCCAGTTAGAGAACAGGACAAAGACGCCAGCTTTATGCAATGCGGAACCTGGTACTTGACATTTTGGATGGAAACTTTGGCCCTGAGGTGAGGCTGATCTTATTTTGGCTATAAAACAAAAAAATGGGGAACAGAATCAGAAAAAATGGCGGTCGCAGACCAGGCAATTGTTGAAGAAACCCAACAACCGACCAATGAAGGTTATCCGAAGGTATGAGATAAATCGTGAACAAACTCCCTATATGGACATAATGACAGACAGCTCCAGACTTATATCGAAGATGCCAATCCGAATATGGGAAACAGGACAGATCACGAAAGGGGCGGCAAGAAAAACGGTCAACTCTTGCTACGGGATAAACTAAAGAGAAAGGCAGAGGAGATCTGGAGGAGAATTCCAATGGTGGCGGCGCTACTTGCTGTTAGTTGTGAAGCGGCCCGATTCTCCGAGAGTCGGGACGGCACGGGGTTAGTGAGTGTAGGATGAACAGTGAGTTCAGATATCATTTTCGCTCGGTTGTATTTAACTAAGAAGTCAAGATATCATTTTCGTATGCATCATTGGTCGAACTGGACATGCAAACTACAATATCGGGCACTTTCAGTATACGCCAGCCTGGAAATATTAAAGGAGGTTTGCTATGTATAGTATAACAAATAAAAAAGTTTCTTATTCTTTAACATGTGTGTATGTGCATGTTTGCGTTCTGTTTTGGGTCCCAAAATGATGTCCACCTAGTATATGTCATATTAAAGAACTTGATTAAGAAAAGGGAGAAATTTATTCTTCATGTCCCTGTCGGCGTTTCACGGCCTCCCTCACCTCCCATGGTTATAGATATGTGATAGTGGGCCCACCATGATATGTATGATGATGATGATTCCCTTAGTTTTTATAGGTGCAAGCTTTTTATATCACGTGGTTGTCTTTTCTTCTGTCTTTTGGCTGCTTATAAAAGATACTCAATTCTGTCGTTAGTGTATTTAATTCTTATAGGTTTCTTTAGAGCACTCAGTTTGTTAGATGTAAGTGCGGAACTTGCATTTTTGGGTCATTGCATTGATGTCCCATATTTTCTTTGACATTTTTTCATATACTTGGGACATAACTCTCATTATCATAAATTATTCTAGAAAATAAATGTGTTGTAAAGGCCGCATATGTTTATGGGGCTAACCGCAACAAAAGAGGTTTTTATGGCTACATGTGTTTATTTTGTTGAAATAATGAGGAAAGCATAATCTATATCGTTTTTTATTACCATTTCACCCAAAAATATGGGAGCAAGTGATAAACCAAATAACAACTCCTACTATGATTGTCTCATGCACTATGTTCGAGTATTGATCCATGTCTAAGATCTGAATTTGACACTGCAGCAGTTTGTATTTTTTTAAAACATTTATTTTGCTTAGAATCTTAACTAATTTGAAAATAAAAAACTCTTGAGGAAATGTATTTCTCAAACATTTACAAAGAAATCATTGGAGTACATCCTTTTATAGGTAATGCCTCATCAACATCTAAGATGAAAATGGCCCCTGGAGTGTTTATCATCTTCAACGAAGAAGAGGTTTTCTCTGCTAGGGGGATGATCGACTTTGAGGTTGGTGATGATGTTGTGATGGGTTATCTAAGTGGTCATGTTGATGCCTGACTATTTGAAAAAGAGTTATCATGTGATGTGTCCTGCTGATGATGATTTTAACCCATCATTTCTAACATGTTAATTAAAAGGATCCAACCCTGATGTTGAGCTAAACTCCTAGTTTCTTTTGCTAGAGCTTCTTTTTGGGTGATGAAACCCTAACCCTTTTTTTCTAGAGTTATAACTTGCAACGGGTAGTATTAAGTTGAAATCCCACCACTACTGCAGAAACAGCATTCAGTGTCGCTTTTCTGGGCGTCGGTTCTTTAGGAAAACCGACGCCTACACTATTAGACGTCGGTTATTTAGGCAAACTGACGTCTATATTCGAAGACCAGCCAGACACGGGTACCGCTTTGAATATAGCGTCGGTTGTTAATAACAAACCGACGCCTAAAGTCGCCCGCGAAATCCAATTTTTGAGCAAAAAAAATAGTGTCACTTTCAGCGTCGGTTATGTAGATAGAAACCGACGCCTATGCGCGATGAAAATTTGCGCGAAAAGTGTCACTTTCAGCGTCGGTTAACCTTTTATAACCAACGCTGAAAGTGGTTCCCGCCAAACAATTTCGTGAAAATATCATCCAATTTGACGTCGGTTGGTTCAAACAACCAACGCTAAAGAGGTTTAGGCGTCGGTTGTTTGAAACAACCGACGCTATTTTGGAACTTAATATCCCGCGATCGCCCGACTCTTCCCCTTTCTTCTGTTTCATTGCGAGCTGATTTCCCTTTTCTTCTCTGCTGTCGCCCGACCACGCCGTCGATTTCTCCTCCATGAAAGCTCCTTCTTCCTCCACGACAGCGCCGTCGCGCCGCCGGCGCACCCCCTTCTCCGCCGCCACTGTTGCTGCCTTCTTCCCCTTCTCTGCGCCCCCTTCTCCACCGCTCCCCCTTCTCCGCAGCCACTGCTGCTCCTTGGTCTGCCTTCCCTGCCGCCTAGAGCTCGCCGCCGCGCCGCTTTCCTCCTTGCCGCCGCCCGACGACGCCGCTGCTCCTTGCCGCCGACGCTGCTGCTCCTTGGTCTGTCTGCCCTACCGCATGGAGCTCGCCGGCCACCGCTGCACCTGCCTGCCCTGCCGCCTGGAGCTCGCCGGTCACCGCCACCACTGCTGGGAGGTCAGTTGTTGTTGCTCACCTAATATTGCATCTAAATCTTGGTTTCACCACTTCTTTCACTGAGAACTGAGAAGAATGGCCTACCACGGCCGTGCTGCCCAGCACGGCCGTGTTTGATTTGATTTAAACCCTAATTTGATTTAAATCCATTCTAGCATCCTAATTTGATTTGATTAAACCCTAACATTGATGAAACCCTAACATCAATTGTGATGAAACCCTAACATGTACATATCTATTATTGTGTTTGTTGGCCTAGAAACCCATCCAAGATTGACTCATTAGGAGTAAATCTTGGATAGTCCCCGGTTTGGGACTGTTCTTGAACACCTAATCTCACTTAGGATGTAAGTGTATAATGTGTATTGGGTTTTCGAGAAAATTTCGGCAGCATTTCCCCGTTTGTTCTCTAAGTACATATGTACTTAGAGAACAGCGGGGAAATGCTGCCGAAATTTTCTCGAAAACCCAATACACATTATACACTTACTAGTGATATTAGGTGTTCAAGGATGGGATAGGTGGTACACATTTATTATATATATAATGACATCAAATGTGTTTGTTGTCCTAGAAACCCGTCCAAGATTGACTCATTAGGAGTAAATCTTGGATAGTCCCCGGTTTGGGACTGTTCTTGAACACCTAATCTCACTTAGGATGTAAGTGTATAATGTGTATTGGGTTTTCGAGAAAATTTCGGCAGCATTTCCCCGTTTGTTCTCTAAAGAACAGCGGGGAAATGCTGCCAAAATTTTCTTGAAAACCCAATACACATTATACACTTACTAGTGAGATTAGGTGTTCAAGGATGGGATAGGTGGTACACATTTATTATATATATAATGACATCAAATGTGTTTGTTGGCCTAGAAACCCGTCCAAGATTGACTCATTAGGAGTAAATCTTGGATAGTCCCCGGTTTGGGACTGTTCTTGAACACCTAATCTCACTTAGGATGTAAGTGTATAATGTGTATTGGGTTTTCGAGAAAATTTCGGCAGCATTTCCCCGTTTGTTCTCTAAGTACATATGTACTTAGAGAACAACGGGGAAATGCTGCCGAAATTTTCTTGAAAACCCAATACACATTATACACTTACTAGTGAGATTAGGTGTTCAAGGATGGGATAGGTGGTACACATTTATTATATATAAGACATTTGGGAGTTTGACTACATAGATTTCAAAATTCTTCTCTTTAAATGTAATTGGGTTGATAACACCAAAGGAGTTATAGTGGATTAATTATGTTTATACAAATGCTAAATGTTTGCCTTTTTCTAATTAATACAAATGCTAAATGTTTGCCTTTTTCTAGTTAATACAAATGCTAAATGTTTGCCTTTTTAATGACATTTTCAGATGGCTGACCATGATGAGCATGATGTCCATGATGAGCATGAAGTCCATGATGAGCATGTTGTCCATGACGAGCATGGCGAGGATACCAATGTAAGTTCTAAAAACATATCCTGTATTTCTATAAAATTCATTATCTTCTAGTTATGTCATATATCTTATATTTCTATATTGGGCTAATTTAGTGTGTTTATTTTTGTCAAATTTTAGGTTGATGATGCACATGTACCCACTGAAGCACTGGAGCAACTTGATGCACAGCACCAAACACTTAACAAGAAAAGGGGCATCACTCTATTGAAGAAGTTAATAGCGCTTAGTGGCAGTGGATCCAAATTGGTTGTGGAGTTTAATAATGGAGGAAATGCAATTGGAGTGAACCGCAATAATTTTATAAACTATCTTGGGTGTACCACTCGGAGCCATTGTGGTGTTAAGTATGATAATTGGCATAAAGTTCCTCAGGGGAAAAAAGACTTGATATGGAAGGATTTATGCGTGAGTTATTATTATTTGCAATTCTATTGTGTAGATTACAAATTCTATTATTTGCAATTCTATTTTGGATACTAGTTAATAACATTTCTATTTTACAGAATCTGTTTGCATTGGATGAGAAGTTGCATCGTAAAAGTGTGATGCAATGCGCTGGAAAGATGCTTAGGAATTATAGGACAAATCTGAACAGAGAATACATAAAAGAGGGTGATAAGAAAAAGAAGTCAGCCCTTGAACAATGGAACTTCTTGGACAAAGAAGATTGGGACAATTTTGTTGCTTCAAGAAAATCTGAAGAATTCAAGGTATTAGGTGTCACTCCCAATTTAATTAATATACATTGTATTCACCTATTCAAGATTAACATTTAGTGATACTAACCAAATCATTAATGTGCATACTAACTAGGCCCTCAATGACACACAAAAAATAAGGCGTGCACTGAATGTGCATGACCACACTATGGGTCCAAAAGGCTATGCAAGCGTTCACCAAAGACTACATGCGGAGTCTGCGGCTACTCAGGAGTCTGCTCCTACTCAAAAGTCTACCACACCCATGCCTCGCCATGATATCTAGATAGCTGGGAGGCAAAACAAGAAGGGTGAAATAAAGAAGCCCGTAACTGCTGAGGCGGCTGCGAAAATGGTAAAATACAACTCTTAGAGAAATCGTTTGAATATTGATTATTTGTGGTGTTAACTTACCAATTTCTGTTGATGGTGATTAGCGGGAGCTGCACGAGCAGAGGAAACAAGGCACGTTCATCCCTCAGGGCACAAGGGATGAATTGACAGTTGCTCTGGGTAACCCAGGGCATCCTGGACGTGTTAGGGGTGCAGGTACTGGTGTGGGCATCAAAGCATTCTTTGGGCCATCCCAGCGCAAACCCAGAGCGGGACTTTCTCAAGAAGAGGTAACCTATTCTTTTTTTAGAATGTTACTGCAAAAGGAAATTCAATAATAAGAAGCTAATGTTTCTTTTATCCATGTATAGGAGAATAAGAGAGTCGAGGATATAGTTGCTAAGAAGGTCAACGATGTAGTTGTTGAGAAGGTCAAGGAAGAATTGTTGCGGTGGCAGGCATCTCAGGCTTCCAATCAGCCTATGGTGACCCACTCTTCTCTTGATGCACAGACTGTGAGTAATCCTGGAGACCCATCGCCTAACACGTATGATGTAAGTATTGTTTATGACATTGTAGCTAGTCTTTTCAAGATGATATGTTTTCAAGATGATATGTATATATGTATAACATTCTTTACGTAAATTTGTAGGCATTGAAGCCCTGCCGCTTAAGAATACAAGACTATGTTGTTGCAGAGGCGCAGGCTTACCCGTCCCTTCCTGGGGAAAGGTTTCACGGGACTCCAATGCCACAGGGCTACGTTCGTGTGGGCCCATTACGTGTGTTACCCGATTGGAGGGAAGCTACATTGCCATATCCCCACCCGGATATTGATACACTTGCTGAGGTAGAAGGCGGGGTCATATTGTGGCCCAAAGTAGATGTCGTCTACACTACTGAAATTGTAAGATAAATTTACATTGATTTAGACTGTTAATGTGTATATATGATGTCAACTGATCTGAAATTATATATACAGGTTAAAAAGAAGACACCAGGAGCACCTAGGCCTCCACCTCCACTTCCCACATTACCAACTTGGGTTCCAACTGACCTAACATACCCGTTAGGTCCTGCTTGTAGGGGAATGGCATGTTGGCTACGGGCACATAATATACATTGCCCGATAATTGTTTCTTTAGATGCAGATTATGCAGGTCAATCATACGATATCTCTTTATTTATACAAGATATTATTGAGTTGTTTATGTATGATTGGCTGAATACATCAATGATAGAGACATGGATAAGGTGAGATCTTGTTTATACATCCATATACCTTGTGTAAGATCCGGTGATCTGGTTTCTTATATATTAATGCATACGTAATACATGTTTTGCAGCTACTTAGTCGAAGATCATTGCAAACAATTTGCATTTGATCATGTGGGATTTTTGATTCCATCATTGATTAGTATGGTAGCTAAAGACCCTGATAATGTTCAACAATACTGTATAGATGCTTTTACAATTTTTGGTCAGCAAAAGAAGACGATAATAATAGCTCCATTCAATGTCAAGTAAGTTTACTTTATTTATAATTTGGACTTAAGAAAATTCCATTTTTATTGTGCATTTTGAGTTATTAATTGTTAACTTTTTACCTCTAGTGGTAAACATTGGGAGTTACTAGTTATTGTCCCCAGGACGTTCACTGTTTATTATCTAGATCTCGCGAGAAGTACATTAAATACTAAAATTGGACACGTAATGAGAATGCCATTATTTTGGTGAGAAATATTTCATTTTTGTATCTGTTAACATATGTTATTACATTACTATTTACTTATGTAATTTACTGTGTTATATTAACATGTAGGGGTTTAGATGCATTCAAAAAGGCTGGAGGAACGGTCCTAAGGAAAAAGAACCAGCCAATAAATTGGCAGAACGTACAAGTAAGTTCCCGACTCCAATGTATATATTATTGATGTGAATTGTGCTTAGTTGTATTATTTTGTATGTTTCAATTTATAGTGCGCTACACAAGACAATGGTTGGGCATGCGCATACTACGTGATGCGATTTATGCAGATGATTATCAAACATGTCGCATTGGACATCGATACCATACATGAGGTATTATATATAGTCTCATTAGTTAGTATGAAATATATCAATCTTATTTTTATATTATTACTTATATATACATCATTCTCTTTGCAGGTGTTTAAAACTGACAACACTATAGGTAAACGCTTAAAAAATATACATGCTCCATATACGATGGAAGCATTAAATGAAATAAGAGAAGAATGGGCAAAAGCCATACAAGCAGTGGCAACTGTAAGATATAATTGGGATGTTGATAGCGATAATGAATGATACTTTGTAAATGAATATTTCTGAATGTTAATACATGTATTTGAATGTTTCTATATGTGTGAATGTGAGAATTTAATTGATGTCTGAATGTATCTACTTGTGTGAAATTTTTCTTGGGACTTTTGCAGGTTTGTGGCCTGTTTGTAGGCTGATATCAATGGATGTCGTAAACCTGCAGTTCAAAAAACTGAACTGTAGGTTCTCATCCTGCTGACCAGCCACAGCAGGCCTTCAAAATGATATGAAAAAAAATAGATATAGGCGTCAGTTATTTACAGAAAACCGTCAGCAAAGACCTACAGCGTCGGTTATTGGATAAAAACCGACGCCTAATAGTACAAACAACCCGACCGTGCAGGAAAGCACGTCCGTGGTGGAAAAGACGTCGGTTATTCATATAAAACTGATGCCTATAGTACTAAACACGACTGTGCAGGGAAGCACGGCCGTGTCGTCTTGAAGTATGGCGTCGGTTTTTTTTATAGAAAACCGACGCCAAAAGGGTTCCCGCCACAGAAAACAACGTCATCTAGGACTCTTTCTGCGTCGGTTACCAAGTAAACACCGACGCTATAGTCCATATAGGCGTCAGTCTTTTAGTAGATAACCGACGCAGAATGTGTCCTAGATGACGTCGTTTTCTGTGGCGCGAACCCTTTTGGCGTCGGTTATCTACTAAAAGACCGACGCCTATATGTTAAATAGGCGTCAGTTAAAAAACCGACGCCGAAGTGTTCGACCTTTAGCGGCGCCCACATAGGCATCGCTCAGAAACCGACGCCAAAGGAGGTTAAAAAACAGACGCCAAAGGTTGTTTCTGTAGTAGTGCACCTCTACATACTCTTTCCTATCTCTAGGCACATCTGGCAGGCTGTTTGTTCTCTTCACTAGAATATGTTTGACATTTTCTGGTTTTATTAAGTTAATGCTTGAAGGGTTAACAGAAGATATTATTTGCCATTTTGCATGCCATCTATATAATGTTAGAGTATCTTGTTACCACAATCTTTCTTTTATGAATTTGTATTCTCACCAACAATTCACCTTACCCAGTTATAAATCTTTGTCATAGCACCATTGTGGAAAGGAAAGTTGAGGGCAAGCATTTTTGCCCCGTTTGGATAGGAACAAAATTGCTTCAACCTGGATACTAGCTTGTCCACTAAAGAACTATATGATTTTATCCAAAAGGATGAGTGGTGGTGTTTAAGTAAAGTATATAGTCCACTAACACACTACAAGATCTAAACTAAAAGTTTGAGTGGTGATGTTTAGGTAAAGTTGGGTTCAAACTGGACTATAGGCTCTATTACCCCCAAAAGAAACCCAAAATTATTGTTAACTCAACCCAACACCCAAATTGAAATCATACATCTTGAAAATGTGTGTCATATGTGTGAAGGTACCCAACCCAAGTTCATTTTCCATATGGTCAACCTCAATGTAACACATATCCCTGCTACCCCTCCCTCTTCTAACTCCGTCTTGTGCTCAATACCGCCCTCTTCATTATGACATGTTGTAGCATCCTCCAAATTAAATCCATAAACAACATCAAAGAATCATGGACCATAAAGCTGACACTTGAGAAACGTCACAAACAACATGTATCATTCATTGCAATAATAAAAATAACTTTACATAGGATATAGATACATTGGTTCTTGTATATATTATTTTCACAAACTTACAAAAAGGGAGTGTGATACATGCTATAACTGGTGAACTAGTTAAACCTCCTTCGATCATATAGATGGCACACCACCAAGTCTTGAACTCATACTTACTTCATCCTCATGAGAGTTATTCCATGATGCTAATAACATATGTGCATCCACACATAGCCATGCATTTGATAAATCAATTGTAAGTAGTTAAGTTCCAATAGTAATGTGAATATAACTTATCATAAAGCTTAAAACTGATATGAGCATGCATAAACATTAGTAATGGCTTTAGGATGCATTGTTAACTTTAAGTGTTCTTATTAGGGCACCTACTCAATTAACTTTATCTAATCTGATCTCATTTAACACACACATCGTGTGCATGCTTGGGCTTGAACCCATAAATATAAATATCACTGATCACACTCATGGTATGCAAGATTGGTCTTAAAGTCGTAAACCAAAGGGGGCTCGTGAGCCACCATCCTTCCATAACATGTTCATGAGATATGACCTGTTTATTAATTCTTATTCATATTTGATATTATCTTACTTAGGGTTTTTGGTCGTACTTGCATTACTAATCTTAAACATGAAGAGGCATAATTCTTAATTGATCTGATCTTATTATATCAACATGTATGCAGTAAATCTTAACAAGATGTGTGTATAATAAATATCTCTCGGATCATTAGAGTGTTCACATGATAGTATGTATACTATAAACTTTTGGACATGACAGGGCAAGCAAAAGTTGATGATGCAATATAATGAAATGGCAAGACATGGAACACTTACCTAGATCAGTAGGAACAATTGCTCCTAGAAACTCATGATCTCAACCCTTTGATTTCCTATATTATACTCAAACCTTAATTAATATCTTATAAACACTAATTAGATCAATTCTTTAAATATGAGAAACCAAGGTTAAAATCAGGACTCAAAACCTAGCCTATTGTCTAGATCTTGAAAAATTTATCAAAATTCATATATGGATTCTGAGCTAGAACCCATCCACTATAATTTATACAAGTTAGAGGCATCATTGAAATCATAAAACACCAATTACCTTAGATATAATTAACTAGGTCAATTGTGGGATATACCAAAGGTGGTACTCACTTAACCCACCCTAACATGCCCCACCTTTCATAAAATCTACGGATCTTGAACACATGTGCCACTCTTGTTCCATGTGAAGCTTTCTGCATAAGAGGACTCCAATGATCGGCACTCATGCCCTGCAAGAAGGAGGCACACCTTCGTCCAAAGGGAATGTACACTTTTTAAAGGAAGCTTTTTGGCAGACACCCTCTCGTCGGGTTCTAGTTCATGATAGCTCCTCGTTGCTTCGACAAGGTCTGCCCGACTCAGATGGAATTCATCATGTCAGACTTAGGAGGACAACCATGTCCTATAGATGTGGATGCCTCTGGTTTCATATAACAACACCTATACCTCTCTTGATTACCTTTCATGAGAGGCAATAGATTGGTTCTCATTCATTTTCTTCTCCATCCCATGTTTCTTCACTATGAAGGGGGGACTCCAGTGGTAGTCAACTTCTGTAAGGATACGCAACCATGGTAGATCTCCTCTCCATTGTCAAGCTCCTCTGATCCCTCCTTACGACTCATGAAGGATGTAGGTCACTCATGGTGCCTAGGTACAACCTGATGGCTATAAACAAACCCTCAAAGTGGCATTGACAGCCTAGTTGTTGTAGTTGTAGGCATGGAAGCTGCTAGAGATGGAGATCATCCTTTTTGGATCTTCAAGGCAATGATTGTAGGCCTATTGGGTTCAACAACATCTGAAAACTTGGCATAGGTCCTCCTTGTCACTCTAGTTTCTTGAAGGACACTCTCAAGTCCTCAACCTAGTGTTGGGTCTCTATTTGTATGGTTTTCACCATGGAGAAGAACAAGGGACACTACTACAGAACCAACCTTTGGTTTTGGTTGTTTATGGTCTTTGGTGACGGTTAAAAAGTGACACATATGTGGGCGACACTAAAAGGTGAACCCTTACGGTTTGAAAATTGACGCAAGAACCCTTCGCGCCACCCAAAACGCACCAGCAGAGGCACTATAGGCGTCGGATGTTAGTGGAGAAACTGATGCCAGAACCCTTCGTGCCACAAAAAGGGCGCCAGTAGGGGCACTATAGGCGTCGGTTATTAGTAGGGAAACCGGCGCCCAAACCCTTCGCGCCACAAAAGGGCGCCATCTAGGACACAATCGATGTCTGTTTATTAGTAATAACTGACGCCATATCACCTGCCGCCACGGTCGTACTGGCCAGCACAACCGTGTTGTCTGGCCACATTAGGCGGCGGTTTTTTGCTATTAACCGACGTTGTACGCCTTTGTTGTCGGTTTTCAACTAATAACCAACGCCTATGTTTTGATTATTTTTTTCTTATCAGTTTGCAGGCTTGTTGTGGCTGGTCGTAGGATGTAGAAACCTATAGTTCAGTGGAACTGAACTGCAGGTTTACGACATCCATTGATATCAGCCAGCAACAGGCCACAAACCTACAAATTTAACAAGATTCATTTTCACACATTTAGCAACCTGCAGTTCCATTCAATTTTCACACATGTAGAAACATTCAGACACATGTAGAAACATTCATGTAGCAACATGCAGTTCCTTTCATTTTCACATTCATACATGTAGAAACATTCAGACACATGTAGAAAATTCATGTAGCAACCTGCAGTTCCTTTCATTTTCACATTCATACATGTAGAAACATTTAGACACATGTAGAAACATTCATGTAGCAACCTGCAGTTCCATTCATTTTCACATTCACACATGTATAAACATTCAGACACATGTAGAAACATTCATACATGTAGAAACATTCACACATATGACAATTCAGAAAAATTCATTTACAAAATATCATTCTTTAGTCATTATCGCTATCAACATCTCAATTATATTTTAAGACCCCCACTACTTGTATGGTTTTTGCCCATTCTTCTCTTACATCATTTAATTCTTCCGTCGTATAGGAAGCATGTACATCTGATAAGGCCTTACCTGTAGTGGGGTCAGTTTTAAACACATGTAAAGAAAATGATGTATATATGTAATTAATAATATATAAATAAGATTGATATATTTCATATTATCTAATGAGACTATATATAATACCTCAGGTATGGTATCGATGTCCACTGTGACATATTTGATAATCATGTGCATAAATCACATCACATAGTATGCACATGCCCAGTCGTTGTCTTGTATAGAACACTATAAATTGAAACATACAAAATATTAAAAAAATACAATTAAGCACAGTTCACATAAATAATATATACATTGGAGTCAGAAACTTACTTCCACATTCTCCAAAATTATTGGCTGGTTCTTTTTCCTAGGGACCTTTCCTCCAACCTTTTTGAACTCATGTAAACCCCTACATGTTAATGTAACACAGTAAATTTCATAATTAAATAGTAATATAATAACATATGTTAACGAATATAAAAATGAAATATTTTCTCACCGGAATAATGCCATTTTCATTGCATGTCCATATTTTGGATTCAATTTAGTCCCCTTAGGATCTAGATAATAGACAGTGAATGTCCCGGGGACAATAACTAGTAACTCCCAATGTGTACCCCTAGAGTTAAAAAAGTTAAAAATTAATAAATCGAAATCCACAATAAAAATGTAATTTTCTTAAGTCCAAATTATAAGCAAAGTAAACTTACTCCACATTGAATGAGGTTATTATCACTGATGCAATGATTTTGAGTCGCATTTATAGACTTGTTTGGTATGCGTTTTATGCATTTATTAGTCATTTTCATGGTTAATGTTGCATAATTCATTCACTTTGGTCTATGATACATCTTTATGTCAAATTCCCTTTATTTAAGCATTTTGAGTATTAATTATCAAAAGAATATATTTTGTGTGAACTTATGTGGTTTCGTGTGTTAATTTCAGGAAAAACAAGTATCTGCTACCGTCGATACCATCGACGGTGGTCGATACCATCGACCGGACCACATGTTGCCAGCCGCAAGGACCAGAAGAAAGTCGATAATATCGACAGGGATGTCGATGGTATCGAGATACAATCAGGTTGTTGGCGAGAAGTTCGTCGATACTATCGACCAAAATGTCGATACTATCGACTGGTGGAGCTACAGTGACACAAAATGACAAAACCGTCGCTACAGGTTCGTCGATACCATCGACCCGCGTCGATGGTATCAAGATGACATCAGGCACACAGACGAAAGAAAAGGAGAGTTGCCGCTATCACACTAGGTCGATACCATCGACCTGCGTCGATGGTATCGACACCGTCAGATATGAGTTTGTTTCAGATTAATCTTAATCGGACGACTGTGGTTAATTGGCAACCTAATTCGGGAAATATACCTAATGACGGTGCAAAAGAGAGGATCATCACGTCATTAGCCACTGCACGCATCCCGGAGAGCAAGGAGAGAAGAACGGAGCACGAGAGCACGCCCCAGCCGCTCTGGATGCTGAAGAAGATGAATTCCACCACTGAAAGGCGGGAGAACGCTGATTCTACACCAAGGATCGCTTGGATCTTCTCCATTCAGGGGTTTCACCACTCAATCACGTTTTTCTCATGTTTCCCCTTTTCTCTACCATATTTTGCTTTGAGATGAACATGCGGGGCTAATCCCCTTTGTCTTTAGGACCGGGAGTAGCCTGGGAATTCATTGTATGACGATTCTATCATAGTAATTCATATCTTGTCTCTTAAATCCGTGGTATAATTTCGTTTTCTCCAATATATTGTTATGCTTGATCACCATAATAATAATCTAATGCCCTTAATTGCTTTGAAAGAAGAATTAATGGTTGAAAAGAGACAGAATTTACATTAATTGACAAATCCCTTGAACAAGGTGGTGTAAGATTAATGGTGGATACTGAGAGGTCGTTTTTAATGCACCTAGTTTAGGGTATAGGTTACTACGACGGTGGAACCGACCTAGACGTAGGTAGTGAATTGTACCACGACAGTGGGCAATTCTGATTTCAGGCCACTACCCGGATAGAGAGATAAAATTGAGTGACTATATAGAATTTAATACAATGAAAACCCGCGGTGAAACCACAATCCTAAAGATCTCCATTTTGAATTGATTAAACCAACATTTAATCGATTGCTTGTTTTGTTTTTATTTTTATTTTCTTTCAATTTTAACAACAACTCTCAATTATTTAATCGGTCTAGGTGATCGTGAGCAGTTAGTAAGAGTCTCTGACAATTTCATGTATCCCTTAGTTCGACTCGGGCCTCACAAGGCCTATATTACTTTGACGCGTTCACTTGCATTTCTGCGCACGGTAAACCTGCGTCAATCACCGTATTCTTATTTTGACCAAAATTTGTAAAAGCATCACAGCAGTATTGTTGAACTGATGAAGGTTCTTTAGCTACTAGACTAATCAAAGATGGAATAAAAAATCCTACATGTTCAAATGAAAAATCTGCACATATCTTGTCTAAGTAGCTACAAAACATGTATTACGTATGCATTAATATATAAGAAATCAGATCACCGGATCCTACACAAGGTATCTGGATGTATAAACAAGATCTCACCTTATCCGTAGCTCTATCATAGATGTATTTAGCCAATCATAGCGAAACAACTCCAAAATATCTTGTATAAATAGTTTGTTTTTATATGATTGACCTGCAACATCCACATCTATAGAAACATTTATAGGGCAATTTATATCATGTTCGCCTAACCATATTGCCATACCCCTACAATTAGGACCTAACGGGGAAGGTAGGTCCTGTGGAATCCAACTTGGTAATGTAGGAGGTGGAGGTGGAGTCCTAGATGCTCTAGGTGTCTTTGTTTTAACCTGTATATATAATTTCAAATCAATTGACCTCATATATACACACTAACAATTTAACGTAATGTAAATTTACCATACAATTTCAGTATAGACGAAATCCACTTTCGGCCACAATATGACTCCGCCTTCTGCCTCACCAAGCGTTTCACAATCTGGGTGGACATATGGCAATAGAAGATCTATCCAATTAGGGAATATATGTAGCGGGCTCACACAAACCCAACCATCTGGTAATGGAGACCCATGAAATATTTTCTCTGAAAGGGATGGGTAAGACGAAGCCTCTGCAACGACATATTCATTACTTTTTAGACGGCATGGCTTCAACCCCTACAAATTTACGTAAAGAATGTTATATACATATAATCTTGAAAAGACTAGCTACTATGTCATAAAAATACTTACAGCAGATGTGCTCGGCGGTGGGTTTACAGGATTACTCCCAACCTCTGCAGTAGGAGTAGAGCGGGATGCCATAGGTATTATCTGAGTGGCAGTCAGAGATGCTTGCTGCTTGCTCATTACTTCATGGAGTGTCTTATCAACTACTTCCTTGACTCTCTTATCAACTACTTCATCGACTCTCCTATCAACTATCTTATCTACCTACACATGGATAAAAGAAATGTTAGCTTCTGATTTTTTAATTCCCTTTTACAGTAACATTCTAAAAAAAGAATATGTTACCTCTTCTTGTGAAATTTCCACTTTTGGGACATGTTTGCACTGGGATAGCCAAAGAACGCTTTGATGCCCACACCAGCGCCTGCACCCCTAACATGTCCAAGATGCCCTGAGTTACCCAGAGCAACTGTGAATTCATCCCTTGTGCCCTCAGGGATGAACTTGCCTTGTTTCCTCAGCTTATGCAGCTCCCGCTAATTGCTATCAACAGAAATTGGTAAGTAAGTAAACACCACAAATAATCAATATTCGAACGATTGCTCTAAGAGTTGTATTTTACCATTTTTGCAGCCGCCTCAGCAGTTGTGGGCTTCTTTATTTCTCCCTTCTTGTTTTGCCTCCCAGCTATCCAGACATCATGGCGAGGCAGAGGTGTGATACCTATAGTAGAGGACTCCTGAGTAGCAGTAGAATGAGTAGTACACTCTCCCTGTAGTCTTTGGAAAACACCTACATAGCCCTTTGGACCCATTGTGTGGTCATGCACATTCAGTGCACGCCTTGCTCTTTGAGCCTCACTGATAGCCTAGTTGGTATGCACATTGATTTGGTTAGTAACACTAAAGGTTAATCTTGACTAGGTGATTACAACGTATATTAATTAAGTAGGGAGTAACACCTAATACCTTGAATTCATCAGTGTTTCTTGAAGCAACAAACACATCCCATTCTTCTGGGTCCGGGAAGTTCCACTGTTCAGTGGCTGACTTCTTCCTCTTTTCACCATCTTTTATGTATTCTCAGGTGAGATTTGTCCTATAGTTCCTTAGGACCCTCCCATAGCATTGCATCATGCATTTATGATGCAACTTTTCATCCAACACAAATATACTCTGCAAAATATAATTGCTATTAACCAGTATCCAAAAAATTAGTAATCTACAAAATAGAATTGTAACAAATAATAACTCACACATAAATCCTTCCATATTAAGTCTTTCTTTCCCTTAGGAACTTTATGCCAAGAATCTATCTTACAACCACAATGGCTATGAGTAACATACCCAAGATATGAAACAAACGAATTGCAGTTCACTCCAATTGCATTTCCTGTATTATCAAAATCCACAACTAGTTTGGGTCCATTGCCCCTTAGCGCGATTAACTTCTTCATCATAGTGATGCCCCTTCTCTTGTCAACTTTTTGGTACTGCTCATCAAGTGCCTCAAGTGCTTCAAAGGGTACATGTGCATCATCAACCTAAAATTTGACAAAATAAACACACTTATATTATATAATTATAAATGGACATATAGATAGAAATATATGATATATTTTTAAAACTTACATTGTGAGGCGGCACATTGGTATCCTCACCATGCTCATCATGGACATCATGGTAATCATGCCCATGCTCAGCCATCTAAAAATTTCATTAAAAAAATCAAACATTTAGCATTTGACATAACTAGAAGATAATGAAACATTGAAAAATGAAACATTGTATAGTTCACATATACAAATGAAACATATAAAAAAATATAAACATGCATGCCTCTAATATTGCGATCATTTATCAATTAACAATCCTTCATTATGATCTCCGTGCACATACAAGTCATCATTAGCTTCAATATTTTGTGGTGTTGGCAACCAACTGAGAATGGACTGGAGTCATCATACTTATCATAGTACTCTTCTTCATCTATAGAATCTTCAATGAACTATCTTTTACCATGAAGAACAAGCGACCATTTATCATTTGCAGGATCATCAATATAAAATACTTGTTTCGCATGTGATGCCAATATGAATGGTTCACCCTTCTTGCCAATCTTTTCAAAGTTCACTAAAGTGAAACCCAATTCATCCACTATAACTCCTTTGGTGTTATCAAACCAATTACATTTGAAGAGCAGAATTATGAAATCTATGTAGTCAAACTCCCATATGTCATCAATGACACCGTAATATGACATTTTAGCTTCACATGGATTCTTATCCTTTGCACTTGCAAAAAACATAGTCGACGCTTGAAGGGTGACCCCATTGTTTTGGATGGCACTCTTATCATCTTGGCACTTTGTGTAATATGTGAATCCATTAATGTCATACCCTTCATAAGACATAACATTCAATTTTGGTTTAAAGGCAAGGCATTTGATAGTTTCAATAATATCATCTGGTGTTTGAGATAGTTGATGTAAGACTTTATCTTCAAACCACTTAATAAATGTCTTGTTATGCAATCTAGCAAGCCACATTGAATCGGCTCGAGGATATTATCTCTTGATGAAATTGGTATGTTCCTCAATATAAACACTCACTTCATCCATGTTGTGTAAAATATACAAGTGACCTTGTTCCAACTACTCACGGCTGATTACTTTCACCCGTGATCCCAAAATTCCTTTGCCAAATTGCTCCTCAATATTCTTGTCATTACCAGGAGTGTCATTACCACTCAAAAAGTCATTGCAAAAATCCATAACCTCTCTCGCCACATAACCCTCAATAATACTCCCTTCAGGCTGATAACGGTTTCGAACATCACGTTTAAAAACACTCATGTATCGTTCAAAGGGATACATCCAATGCAAGAAAACTGGTCCCGACATTTTCACTTCCCTAGTCAAGTGGACAACAATGTACTTAGAGAACAAATGGGGAAATGCTACCAAAATTTTCTTGAAAACCCAATACACATTATACACTTACATCCTAAGTGAGATTAGGTGTTCAAGAACAGTCCCAAACCGGGGACTATCCAAGATTTACTCCTATTGAGTAAATCTTGGACGGGTTTCTAGGCCAACAAATACATGTGTTGTCATTCTTATATATAATAAATATGTACCACCTATCCCATTCTTGAACACCTAATCTCACTAGTAAGTGTATAATGTGTATTGGGTTTTCAAGAAAATTTCGGCAGCATTTCCTCGTTTGTTCTCTAAGTATATATAATGTGTATTGGGTTTTCAAGAAAATTTCGGCAGCATTTCTCCATTGTTCTCCAAGTACATATGTACTTAGAGAACAAACGGGGAAATGTTGTCGAAATTTTCTTGAAAACCTAATACACATTATACACTTACATCCTAAGTGAGATTAGGTGTTCAAGAACAGTCTCAAACTGGAGACTATCCAAGATTTACTCCTAATGAGTAAATCTTGGATGGGTTTCTAGGTCAACAAATACATGTATGTTTTCATTCTTATACCTACAATCCTAGTTTCATCATTCATATCTAAGTTTTGTGTAACATCATTTAATCATGCTTGTCAGTAAATACTAAACAGTAAATAAACCATGATTCCATATATCAAAGATTTGAATTAGGGGGGTGATGTAACCCTATTTTAGGGATCCATCCTATGCTATTTTGTACTTAAAACACATCTAAACATGTTAGATTACAAGCTTTTTCCCCTAATGTGTTTATCATTACCAAATGCACTTATGATGTTCTTTGCACTATTTTCATGTACTTGGGCCATGCCTTAGATGGAAGAGAGAGAAAGAAGGAGTTCTAGGGCTCCTCCACTCATGGGGAGGTCCAAAGGAGGCCCCAAAATCTCCCTCAACCTACCTCCAATGGCCAAGAGTCGTCACCAAGAAAAGACATCCAAGAATGATGAAGTTTAAAAGATAATCAAGTGGTACAAGCCTCACCACGACTGTGGGCACTTCCCACGGTCGTGCGAATTTATGACCAAGAACCAGCATTTCAATAGGAATTTTCCCCAAGTCGCCACGACTGTGGCCATCTGCCACGAACATGGCCAATGAAGAACAAAACTACTATGATGCTGCTCCACGACTACATCCCCCTCCTCCAAAACGGCCGTGTGACCCAACACGGCCGTGGTGCCACTCACCCACCATGTCCATGGCACTCCGCCATGTCCGTGGACACCAACATAGCATGCATATCACCACTGTTAATTCGTCGCTTAGCACTTACAATCACTAAGATGGTTAATCCTAGAGTTTAAACCTTTTTTACTTCCGGTTTTAAGGGTAGTATAGAAGGTCCAATCCCACAGGACAACTTTTTAAGATTGTTTCTTTTTATCCCAATTGTTTTGAAGAACTATTTTATTATTTTTTTGTATTTTTAGATTTAGAACAGAAAGTAAAAGTCGAGTTTGGGGTTGGTGATTAACACTAAGGAATGAAATGCAAGAATGAAAATGCACTTAACAATAATAAAAAAATAGCACAAGGAAATGTTAAGATTATTGCTAGCATAAGAAAAACTATATGAATGAAAAGACTAGGAATTAAAGAAAGCAAAAGTATGCAGTGATTAAATCAAGAGATGGAAATCGAGGCTCGTAGGGGTTTTCACCACCTTAGCCTAGGCGATAACAACTAATTCTTAAGTGACGATTCAATGAAGGTTTGCGAATTTAAAAACTCACAAGAGATAAACTCCACGTGAGCCCATTGGTCTTGGTGCTCATGCTTCCTACTTTATCATCCTAAAAGACGAAAATCCACGGTCATATCAAAATGTCTATGTAATCGATTTTATTGTTCTAAATACAGATTTCCATGGTCATTTCCATCCGGATTAACGTGGGATCCGAAGATCAACCGTTAATTAAAATCGATTACCACCTAGTCATTTAAGAAGAAGTCATTAAAACCATGGCTAAGGGGTTATTCCCCTTGCCTTGATAGAAGTCTACTCACTCATGGAGAAGGGGGAGATGGAGGAAGAAAGTACTGAAGCCATAGTCTAGCCCAAAAATTAGGAGATTAATCCTTATGCTAGAGACAATAAAATGGCTTAGTTCTTAGTTCCTTGCTCCAGAAGTAAAGAACGGAGAAAAGAAGATTAAGACTAAGGAGGAATGAAGAGACAAGAACAAGTATGAAAGAACAATTAATGCTTGAAATAAAATCTACTTTATTGCAGAATAAGAAAATGATTACAAGAATGAAAGCTTCAGAATCCCAATACAAAAGAAATCCAAGATGCCCAAAGAGAGGAAGTGCCCCTCCTTTTATAGGAGAAGGAGGGGGGCATACATTAGTTTTAGGGCAAAATAAATGGCCGCATGTGGCTGCTAACTTTCTAGATCTAATCAATAGAGGAAACAATTGATTGCTTTACATTCCTTTTGCATTAGTTTCCCGCAACAGAAATTTCGAGCGTATTTTTGGGCTAGTCAAAAATTCGAAAGAGGCCCGAAAATATATTTTTCCTGTATATAATTGAATTATATTTCCAACGCATACTTGCACAATAAATTCTGCCTTGGGATGTGAGAGTTATACCAATTTTGGTGAAAGGTATATACTGAAATTAGACCCTGCGGGAAAACGTAAGGCTAATTTCACTAGTTAATTGCACAGCCAAATAAACACCAAAATTGCCGCAAAATTGTCTTTTTTGTAGCCAATAAAATTCTCTTTTCATTCCATACTTTATCTTGAAATTCCACCTTTAGACGCAGATATGGCTATTTTAGTGACGAGTATCTCAGGTACTGCGGGAATATTTGAAAAGCCTCATATCTTCATCTTTTATTTTCTCGATTTAATTACTTAGATAATTCCTAAAAATTAATAAAAATATCATAAGAATTCAAGAAAATTATATCAAGAAGATGAAAGTGCTATTTATTTTTTAATTAGCTAAAATTAACAAAAAAGTCTTAATTAATTATTCTAAATGAAGCAAAAATAAGAGATGAATATGCATTTATCAACCACTAGCCCCATACCACGGCCATATTCTTACCCCACGACCGTCCTATACTACCCTCACCACGGCTGTGGCACACCAACATGACCGTGGTGACCAACCTACCCTACCATACTTTTACACTGATTTTCCTATCCTACCCCTACTTACCCTAGTACTTCCCCACCACCTATACCTAGCTTAGTCTTTCCTTGCTTAGTCTTAATTTATTCTAGCTTAGTCTTTCCTTGCTTAGTCTTAATTTAGTCTAGGGTTAATGTAGATTTCATTCTTGCCTTTAATTCCTTGTTTGTTCATAGTAGTTTAACAATCAAATCACCTTTAAACCCTTAACCCTAGTCTCTGTAGTAGGAACCCAGCAAAACTAACCTAGCTCTAGTACCCCCTCTTTTCCCTGTGGATCGACCCTATACTTGCCACCTTCCTATACTACGACAAGACCCCGTGCGCTTGTGGGTGTAGCTGTTTTAGTAGAAGTAGGTGTGTTAGTTAGGTTTATAAATATTGAAAGTGAACCCTCCCGTGTGTTCCGATCTCGTGGGGTGCATCTAGTCGAGTCGAATCGGCTAGTGTGTAGCACCTCTAGCGGGCACACCAGGGGTCAATCTTGAAGTTTTAACTAGAGCTTCATATATCAACATACATACTAGGTCATATTTCAAGTCAAGATTTAGGCATTTAATCACCTTAGGGCGCATACATGATTCACATGGTATTTGGGTGCACAAAGAATAATATATGTTACTGATTTAGGAGTTTACATAATCATTTTAGAAATAGAAGACCCACATGTGAGTTAATTTTGACATTCAACATCAATGTATCTTTAACACACATGTTTCAAGGTTCAAAGCACATAATCAAATCAAATTAGGATGCTAGAATGGACAAGTTTGAATCTTATTTTAACATGCCTCAAAATTTATTGAATTAGGTCAAGCATGAGAATTAGACAAGTTAAAATAGTACATTAATACTAATAAGTAGACAAATGAATAAAAACCATTAGATAATAAATACAAATCCATAGATAAGTAAATACAAATCAGTAGATAAGTAAATACTAATCAGTTGATGGAAATCAATAAAATCAAGATATGTAACCTACCTAGCAGTAGGGGAAGTAGAGGATAGCTCCTCCGGCGACCTACAACAGCTCCTCCGGTGACCTCAGGCTGGCAGTTGCGGCAGTTGGTGGCATCGGGAAGAAGATGACTGGAGGAAGAAGAGAGAAGGAAGAAGATGACCTCTGGCTGGCGGTTGCGGCAGTGGTTTGAGGAGTAGTGGGCGGGAGGAAGAAGAGAGTAGGGTGGAGGCTTGATCAGGTGGCGACGATGAGCACAGGAGCAGGTGGCGTCGACTGAGCAGGCTGGAGCGTGACCGGCGATGTTGGGAGCGGAAGGGTTTGTTTCTCGCGATGAAACATAGACGAATGGGGAAGAGTCTGTTTCTCGCGGGGGCTATTAAGTTAACAAAGGCATCGATATTCTATTAAACTGACACCTAATATCCATCGGCGTCGGTTGCCAGAAAAAACCGACGTCCATTGGACAATCTTAACCCTAAAAAATTTTGCGGGGACGGCGCACGAAACCTTATCAACGTCGGTTTTTCCACAAAAATCGACAACCTTTGGAGGCAATTTTTTTCATCATTAGGCATCAGTTATTAGGTAAAAAACTGACGCCGTATGTGAAACTTTGGGGGTAATTTTTTTCGCTCAAAAAATTAGATTTGGCGGGCTATTTTAGGCATTGGTTCATGATAGGGAGCGGACGTTAAATAAAAAGCGATACCCGTGTCTGGCCGGTCTTCAAATATAGATTTCGGTCTTTGTAATTAGCCGATGTTGTAGGGTTTAGGTGTCGGTTTTCAGTAATAATTGACGTCTCTAAATGTGACGTTATAAGCTATTTCTGTAGTAGTGGGATTTGGATCATGATATTATCAACTATAAAAAGGATGCTTTGCACCATGCCTCAATTATGGTCCCTGAATTCTTATATATATAAGAAGGTCTAATATAATAATCTAAGAGTCCCACATATCTCGGTATATCAAGATCTAGGTTTCACAAGATGATTGGGATATTCCTTTATAACGCAAGTAATAAGTTTTCAACAAGTTTACATTTAATGACCCAACGAGGGAGGAATTCCAGTCTTGCAATCCTAGCTTTTCAAAGTAGTAATGTAATCGTGGTATAAGACCCATTTGTAAATAGTTGTGAAGTCTGAAATCTACTAAAATCATAATCAAATTGAATGTCTTTTACTATGTGAATAATAGCACATGTTTGTAATTATCTCTTGCATGAAACTGAGTTTTAGATCCAACACTAAAATCAGCTCCACTTGCATAATGTGATAAAGAGGGAATACCATTAATATATTTATATTCCACTGAATAGATCTCAATCATTAAAACATTGTATACTGTTCCATCAAAAATATATAAAAATCCTCAAGAAGACATGAGTTCAAGAAATCATTATTTGACCAACTAATTTTCACTATGAATTCATTACCATGATTGCATAAACCAATTTTAACTACCAAAAAATTCAATTATTTCTAGATATATTGTATGGTCGACGAATATCCATTATGATCATATTAAGGAAGATTTTTATAACATACATGTAAAAGAAGTTGATTGACTACTCATCTATTTGGATAAGTATCTAGTTGCATAATTCTATATGTATCATTTGGTCACGTGATCTTCATCTTTACCCATCACTCATCACACGCTTGAGATGTATCATCCATGGTATCTCCTTTCATAATGACTATCCTTTTTGCGCTTCTTACAACTTTGAGAGTCAATATCCCTGTTGATTCTGCCTTGAGAGACCCCTGACCTTGCTTAAAGTATTGAACATACTTAACTATCATAATTGAATGTTAGAACATTAATCTAACCTTGTTGTGCAAGTTATAAAATTTTATGCACATTTTGGACTTTTGTGCAATTCACCCAATTGAGAGGTTTTCTTTTCAATTTATCACTTACATTATGTTCCTTGGATATTCTTTCATCATTCTTGAGCTTTTTTAGCCGTGGGACGCCTATTTGAACCTTGGTTTGGAGGTGTTTTCCTTAAGGGTATTTTAGGGTTTACCCCTTTATGGATGAGCTACCTTTAGGGTCTGACTGGTTTGGTGTAACTATAACTTTCCAGGAATTTATTTTCCCAAAAATAAAATTAGGTTCCAAGAAAATGAGTTCCGGATGATTGGTTTGAAACATGAGTTTTCCTTAAACTTGACTTCCGTATGATTGGTTTGTTGTAAGTTGCTTAACATGATGTATGTAACGTTCTTAACGCCTACAAAAGCTATTTAAATTGTTTTCTATGTGTAATATTTTGTCAGATGTCTCAAGTAAAGGATACATTCCATCTTGATTCGTGCAAATAAGATAACAATTTCACTTCATATAAAATCATACAACAAACTTTTTACAGTAATAAGAACTATATACTTAACAATATGAGATTTCCATTAAACGCCTTCAGTGTATAACACCAAGCATGCTAATATATGTGTTTGGTATTACATCGAACAACTTCAAGGCATCATTGATCTAATAAAATAGAATCCATGACATTCTTAATCAGATCTGGAATAGGGGAACATGAATGATTGAAAATGGAAGTCAAAGAAGAGAAATAGAACAAATAAGCTTCGATTAACATCACTTTTCTCAGTTTTGTATACATCAGTTAATAACTTTTTCCACGCATTCTACTATACAATCAATTAATTAAATCGGCTACCAGGAAGGGAGTTTGAGTTCTTATTTACGACCTTGAGTATACGCAATACGGGTTCTTATCCTTGGAGGAGATGCAGAAGAAGCTGTATGAAGAGGCTTTGCGGGTAGACAGGTACTAAAGGGGCACACCAGCCAGCCGCTACAGCAATAGCCGATGCAAGATCTTCAGGACTCCATGACGGTACAACAATAACCGATGCAAGATCTTTAGGACTCCATGACGGAAATAAGGAAATTGGTTTAGGAACTTATGGATCTGTCCCCAATGGCAACGATGGTTGGTCTTCCTCCGTCGCACTCCCTATTGAGTCGTCGCTCGGTCAGAAGAAGGGAGCGGGTGAGACGCGTAACTTGTTTTCCCGTTGGTTTTCTACGGAATCCATTTTCAGAAGCGTATTTATATCACCGGAAGCCTAGGGAAAACTGGGAAAGTCTAGTTCTAGACTTTCATCGAACCAGTCAAGCGAAACTATAAGGAAACTTGACTTCCAGTACTTTCAGGACAAATAACACCAAACCAGTCAGACCCTTAGGAGCTATCAAGCAAATGGTGTATTTGCTTTACTTGCAAAATCAAGAAATGAGGGCTAAGCAGGTATCCATGTATGGTGGGTCAGCTGCTTGTGTGGCTGCTTATATATCCTTAATGGTTTGAGGCCATTGACACATGGGGAAGCTACTTTTACACCTCATGCTTGCTTCCATCCTTATCCATGGGCTATATTTACCTCTTCCTTGCCCAAGTACGAAACTTTGCTTGCTTTCTCTTTTCTATAACATGGAGCAATGACTCCACTCTATTTTTCTATAGAACAAAGTGCTCTAAGGTAGAAGACAACCTCTTTTTGGAGAAGAAGGTCTCCTAAAGCTCCATCTAGCCCTACCTAGGGTTTCCAAGGTCATCTTCTAGGGATTTTGACTAAGGAAAGTTGTTTTCTTCCTTCCTTTTCTATTTCTCTTGCTTTTATCCTTCCTTAGACCTTCCTCCAGGTCAGAACCTTGTTGTTCCAAGGTAGAAATTACTCTAAAGCTCTAAAACCCTGCCTTTCTTGCTCCTTATGCTTAGGGTTTGCTCATTTGATGAATTAAGGTGCTAGATGGACGAGTTCATCACAGCTTATGATTGGATTTTCTACCCTACCTTCTCATGTTTTCTTATGTTTATGATTTTATCTTCTAATTAGAGGCAAGTTTTATAACTTGATCCACGTTTATTGTTTACCATAAGCTTGCTAGCTCATGTTCTTACTTTTAAATGATGATCCATGCACTAAAAAGCTATGCTTGACTTGGATTTTGATTTTTATAATGTTCCCTATTCTGATTTCAATTATAGATGAACATGTGATCATGTGTACATTATTCCTAAGGTATAACATGACTTGGATCAGGTTGGTTTGATAATGATGGTGCTAAACACCTATCAACCAATGGGCAATTTTAGGGTTTTAAGTTAATTTCTTCTATAAACACATGACTCAATGGTAGTACCATTGCAATAACTGATGGTGTTGTCTTCATTGCAACTGATGGTGGTGACCAAGGGTGTCAACTAATGATCACCCCTTAGATCAGGTGTTGCCCTAATTAGAAGCTTAGTGATTAACAACTAAGTACCCTAATGATGCTATCAATCAATGGTGATGTTAGTTTGATATTCGAGGTGATTAATGAATATAGTGTTGATCTAACAACCTATGGTGACTTAATGGTCACTACTGACGGTGGATCAGGTCTTGACAACCTATAATGAGTTAAGCATGTAGTTGTAGCATCAATTAAGCCTTAAACTAATGGCTTCTTGGGTCATTTGATGCAATGGTCAGACCTATACTCCAATTGATGGTTTTAATATATAAACTTGACCTAAAGGTTAAGATATAATGTTTCTTCATCCAATAAATTGGAACGATGCCTAAATGTAATATGTTGGTCCTAATAAAGTGATTTAAATGGGTTCCTTTATGAGATCAACTTAAGAATCTCACTTATTGACGACTTGTTCTAAATAAGACCACTTGTGGGTTTTACCCTACTCTTAATGGAACTTTCTATGTTGTTAATCAAGGGATGTCTAGGGTTATATGGTGACTCTTTCTAGAGCACAACTCAATGACTTCATAGGTGGTTTGTTCAATATGTTTACTTATGTAAGCAACCAATGGCTTTACCTTTTTAGCATTTAACGGTTAGAATTTGATGCCTCAATATTCCCATTGTTTTGGATGAAGTGTGTAGTGTAATGTTATGATTCTGATGATGAGAATTTGATGGTTCAATGCCTTAAACTTGTAGTCTTACCCTTTCCCTCGTATGATTATGATTTATAATCACCATAATGAATTAATGGGTACCCTAATGAGGTATATCTTGTTATACCTAGCTTTAATATAACTAAATGATGGTAATTGGGTATGAACAGTCCTTAAATGAATAAAATAGTCATGGAGTACTATCTTATTGTTGTTGAAACCCTAGTATGCTATAACCTGATGGTTACACCTTGATTTATGTGTGGGTTCATAATTGATAATAGTATGGAATGTGATGGTTATGCTTCACCTTATGCATCCATGATCCAATGGGGATGTCATGAGTTAGGGTTTGGGTATGAGTGTTGATTAGTAACATTAATATAATTTATCTTGTTGAACCTAACTCTAATGCAAATAGATAAAGATGAGTATTCATGTTTAACATTCTTATATGATGGAATGATGGTGAAATAACCTCCTTAATATGATCATAACCTTAATATGTTAATTGGTGGTTATCATAGCCACATGGTTGATACTTTCTTATAATAAACATGTGCATTATGAATATGATGAGGGTTAATCATATCTAGATTCCTTACGTGTTGATGTAATAAAGGAATGTTTTTAATGTTAATATAACCCTGCTATGATTGTTTTTGAATATCTTCTAGCTCATTAATGTAATATTGTGTTGATCCGGTGTATTATATGTAAGTGATGTTGTTGAGACTTGTTATAAGGCATGTAAAGATAATGATGATCTTGCATGGAATAATATGATGGTCTTAATGACCTTTGGGCATGGTTGAGCCATTAATGAGGTGTAATCCTCTTATGTTGATAAGGGTTGATACCATGTGATATTGTGAAAAGGATTTATATCTTGTGATAGTATGATGACTAGTGTAGTCTCATGAATGGTAAGTGAATAATACCATGTGAAGATGAGATGAGAAATTATGTTTCACACATTTTATACCTTTTGAAGTTGTGATATTTATATGCTTTTTAGAAGTGAATTAGGGTTTGTATGTCCACTTGTTTGATGCAGTCTTAATTCACCCAATTGGCATAAATAATCAAGTGCAACTCTAATCATGCAGTGCCTTGTATCGTAGAGCCATCTTCAGTGTCAGAACTTGCTGGATAGTGAAACGAGTATTCCTAAGGGAAACTTGGAGTGCATATTGTTGAGTATGTGGGGGTGGCAAGTTGAGGATATATCCTTGTCATCCACAATGCAGGTTATGGAGGATGGCTATGGTCATGCCTCAGACATTTGATGTGAATGAGGACAACTGTGGTTGTACCTCAGATTATAGGGTTTTGTATACCCTAGTTTCTAGCGTTGTGACCTATACCAAGGGCAAACTAGTGGCTAGCAGATTGATTATATGTCGATGTAGTGGCATCTTTGACCGATATGTCACTGCCTTTTTACTCGTACTGACTAAGGGGAGAGATCTTAGGATACCGAAACTCCTAGATCTTGTACGGAACCGAATAGCCCTTCACATCGGTCGGTTGGACTTTGGGTTGTATGGCTCAAACTCCCTAGGGCATAATAAAATATGTAAGACAGTTGTGTAGAATATCTACTTAGGGTTATACACAACACTTCATATTAGATGATAACCCTTGTTTGCTTTCTTTTCACTAAGATCGTGTATAATACAATAAGAGATAATAGATATGCTTATGTTGTAGTTATGCTCATGTTGTAAACATGCTTATGTTGTCAAATATACTGACACTGATGGTTAAGATGATGCTGATAGATATGTTTAATATTGCTAGCCATGCCTATGTAATTAGAAATGCTTAAATCGCTAATCATGCTTATGCATATAGTTGTGCTTATATTGTTATCTCTACTTATGATGTTGATATGTTCAACTAGATAGACATGTTGATGTTGTTAGCTATGCTTATGATACTAGACTTATTCATGATGTTAAAGAGGCTCATGTTGCTAGACTCCTTATACTGTTAATAGGGATATGAGAATAGTCTAGCTAATGAAGATAGTTATTATCTGCTCCTTTATGTATTTTGTTAATCATTAGTGTTGTTGAGCTTATTTTTTATATATGATTAAACTGCTTAAAATGTCACATTACTTAAAAATGTTGGAATCAATAAATGTTGTTGGAGGTTATATCTCTTATTGGGACATGGGTCTCACCCTTGTGGTTCCCCACATTTTTTAGGTAATCGGAAGTGATGAAAACAAACATGTGGCAGCAAAGAGGAGCTATAGTACTGAATCTTTTATAAAGTTGATTAGATATCTAGTGTGTCCTAGAGTCATCCATGTACTCTTAGGTCCGGACGAGAAAAAATTGTATATGGTGTTTCAAATGGATCAGACTTTTGTTAGCATATTAATGGTTATAAGTCAATGCCTCAATGTTCCCATTGTTTTGGGTGAAGTGTGTAGTGTGATGTTATGATTCTAATGATGAGAATTTGATGGTTCAATGCCTTAAACTTGTATTCTTACCCTTTCCCTCGTACGATTATGATTTATAATAACCATAATGAACTAATGGGTAACCCTAATGGGGTATAGCTTATTATACCTAGCTTTAATATAACTAAATGATGGTAATTGTGTATGAATAGTCCTTGAATGAATAAAATAATCATGGAGTACTATCTTATTGTTGTTGAAACCCTAGTATGCTATAACCCAATTATTACACCTTGATTTATGTGTGGGTTCATACTTGATAATAGTATGGAATGTAATGGTGATGCTTCACCTTATGCATCCATGATCCAATGGGGATGTCGTGAGTTAGGGTTTGGGTATAAATGTTGATTAGTAACATTAATATAATTTATCTTGTTGAATCTAACTCTAATTCAAATAGATAAAGATGAGTATTCATGTTTAACATTCTTATATGATGGAATGATGGTGAAATAACCTCCTTAATATGATCATAACCTTAATATGTTAATTGGTGGTTATCATAGCCACATATTTGATGCTTTCTTATGCTAAACATGTGCATTATGAATATGATGAGGGTTAATCATATCTAGATTCCTTGCATGTTGATGTAATAAAGGAATGTTCTTAATGTTAATATAGCCCTGATATGATTGTTTATGTATATCTCCTAGCTCATTAATGCAATATTTTGTTGATCCAGTGTATTATATGTAAGTGATGTTGTTGAGCCTTGTTATAAGGCATGCAAAGATAATGATTATCTTGCATGGAATAATATGATGGTCTTAATGACCTTTGGGCATGGTTGAGCCTTGAATGAGGTGTAATCCTCTTGTGTTGATAAGGGTTGATACCCTATGATATTGTGAAAAGGATTTATATCTTATGATAGTATGATGAGTAGTGTAGTCTCATGAATGGCAAGTGAATAGTACCGTGTGATGATGAGATGAGAAATTATGTTTCACACGTTTTATATCTTTTGAAGTTGTGATATTTATATGCTTTCTAGAAGTGACTTAGGGTTTGTATGTCCACTTGTTTGATGCAACCTTAATTCACCCAATTGGCGTAACTAATCAAGTGCAACTCTAATCATGTAGTGCCATGTGTCGTAAATCCATCTTCAATGTCAGAACTTGCTGGATGGTGAAATGAGTATTCCTAAGGGAAACTCGAAGCACATACTATTGAGTATGTGGGGGTGGCAAATTGAGGATATATCCTTGTCATCCACAATGTAGGTTATGGAGGATGGCTATGGTCATGCCTCAGACATTTGATGTGAATGAGGACAACTGCGATTGTACCTTAGATTATAAGGTTCTGTATACCCTGGTTGCTAGTGTCGTGACCTGTACCAATGGCGGACTAGTAGTTAACATCTTGACTATATGTAGTTGTAGTGGCAGCTTTGAATGATATGTCATTTTCTTTTTACTCGTACTGACTGAGGGGTAGAGATCTTAGGATACCGACACTTCTAGATCTTGTATGGAACCAAATAGCCCTTCATAAATGTTGGTTGGACTTTGGGTGGTATGACTCAAACTCCCTAGGGCATAATAAAAGATGTAAGACAACCATGTAGCATATCTATTTAGGGTTATACACAATGCTTCATATTGGATGATAACCCTTGTTTGCTTTCTTTTCACTGAGATCATGTATAGTACAATAAGGGATAATAGATATGCTTATGTTGTAGGTATGCTCATGTTGCAAACATACTTATGTTGTCAAATAAACTGCATTGATGGTTAAGATGATGCTGATAGATATGTTTAATATTGCTAGCCATGCCTATATAATTAGAAATTCTTAAACTTCTAATCATGCCTATGCAGATACTTGTGCTTATATTGTTATCTCTACTTATGATGTTTATATGTTCAACTTGATAGACATGTTGATGTTGTTACCTATGCTTATGATACTAGACTTATTCATGATGTTAGAGAGGCTCATGTTGCTAGACTCCTTATACTGATAATAGGGATATGAGAATAGTCTGGCTAATGAAGATAGTTATTATCTGCTCCTTTATGTATTTTGTTAATCATCAGTGTTGTTGAGCTTATTTGTTATATATGATTAAACTGCTTAAACTGTCACATTACCTAAAAATGTTGGAATCATTAAATGTTATTGGAGGTTATATGTCTTGTTGGGACATGGGTCTCGCCCTTGTGGTTCGTCACATTTTTTTAGGTAATTAGAAGTGATGAAAACAAACATGTGGTAGAAAATAGGAGCTATGGTAATGAATCTTTGAGAAAGTTGATTAGATGTCTTGTGTGTCCTAGAGTCATTCCTGTACTCTCAGGTCTTGGTGAAAAAAATGTGTGTATGGTATTTCAAATGAATCAGACTTCGTTGACATGATGGAGTTGTCGGCCAAAGGCCCCTTCTTCACCTAGAATAACCAGCAAGATGGTCTGAACAACACAAGATCTAAAATTGATAGAACTTTCTGCCAGTTAGACATTCTCAGTGATTTTCCTCATGTATGGCTTGAGATACTGCCCACGATATACAATGATCATTTCATTCAAATCCTTCACCTCAATGAAGAAAAGCAAAAACAGAAATATCCCATGAGATACTTTAATGTTTGGGTAGATCTGCCTGGCTTTAGGGACACAGTGGTCAATGCCTAGTCCATTAGTTGTAGTGGATGCCCAATGTACATTCTATATCAAAAATTGAAGAATGTGAAACTAGCTCTGCAAACCTAGAATTGGGAGCAGAATGGCGATCTCAGTGACTCGACTAAGAACAAGGAGAAGGAAGCCCTCATTGCCCAGCTTGAGTCAGATCGGGACCCAACAAATGACCTGCTTTGGGAGGTTGCTAAGTCAAAAAAAGATGAAGATCTAAAAGCTCGCAGCACTGAAGAAGCCATTATACGAAAGAAATCTCGAATATAATGGATTAAATAGGGGGACACAAACTCAAAAAAATTTTATGCCTCAATGAAGACAAGGAGAACAAGAAACCAAATTAAGACAATCTTGGTTGATGGTGTTAGAATCTAAGGGGCTGAGCACATTAAGCAGGCATTCAACAACCATTACAACAAGATGTTTAATGCTCTTGGGAGTCGGTCTAGATGAACTTGGGCAAATCTGAAAAAGATCACAGTAGAGAAAAAACAAAATATATGCAGGTTCATGACTGATGAAGAGATCCACAATATCGTCATGTATGCAAATGATGATAAGGCCCGTGGCCCAGACGGACTAAACACCCATTTCTACAAAAGCACCTGGGACATAGTGGGAGGTACTGTCTCAAAGGAAGTGAAGGACTTCTTCCTTAAAGGGAGAATCTTGAAAGAGGCAAATAAAACCTTTATTACCCTTATACCAAAGGTTAAGCATCCAGAAGCAATAAGTGAATGGAGACCCATCTCTCTGTGTAATTTCACATACAAAATCATATCAAAAATCCTAGCAAATCACTTGAGGGACGTTATGCCCCACATCATCAGCATAAATCAGTCCGCTTTTGTGAAGGGATGACACATCTCAGATGCCATATGGCTTGCAAATGAAGTCATACATGATTTCAAAAACAACAAACAAAGTAAGCTTTGCTTAAAGGCTGATCTCAGTAAAGCCTATGACTCCATAGACAGAAACTTCATCCTCGAAATTATGGCTGCTATGGATTTTCCACAGTGTTAGTTATATCGGATCAATGAATGTATGTCCTCTGCATCATTCCAAATATTGATCAATGGTGCCCCCCAGACCTAATCCATGCCACCAGTGGCATCAGACAGGGAGACCCCATCGCTCCATATTTATTTGTGATAGGTATGGAAGGACTCACCACCATTATAAATGATGTTGTTGGGAATAGGAAGTTTACTCCTTTGAGAGTCAAAGGAGTTGAGATCTCACATATCCTCTTTGTCGATGACCTCTTGATTTTTACACAAGCTACTAAATCAGATGTCAAAGGCATCAAAGAATGCTTAAATGAATTCAACAACTGCTCAGGACTTAACATCAACCCCAATAAAAGCCAACTCTTCTTGAGTGCATCTACCTTGATTGATATAGGCAAGGACATTGGAGTGTCAAAATGCAGCCTTCCTGTGCGATACCTGGGTCTGCCGTTGTTCACTGGAAGACTCACCAAAAAAATATGCTCCCCCTTGGTGAACAAAATAAAAACAAAATTAGATTCATGGAAAACCAGGATCCTGAGTATGGCTGGCAGGTCAAAGCTTATCATCTCCACACTATCAGCATACCACCTATTTTGGATAGGTACCTTTCCTCTCCCAAGAGGTACAATCTAGGATATAGAAAAACTATGTTGAGAATTCCTTTGGGATGACCTGGACGGGAAGCAACATTACCATACGGTCTCATGGGAGAACATTTGCAGACCAAAAGATGAAGGAGGTCTGAGAATAAGATCAGTTGATGACTGGTGTCAAGCGGGTCTAATAAAATTACTTTGGGACATTGCAAACAGTAAGGATAACCTGTGGGTGAAATGGATCCATAGTGTCTACCTCAAAAATAGTATTGTGTGGTCTTCTCAACTAGTACAGATTCGGTGACAGCTGGATGTGGAGAAATATCCTCAGGCATAGAGATAGAATGGCTCAACTAGTCTGTTTCAGAATTGGTGATGGAAGCTCTATTTCAATCTGGAAGGACCCTTGGGTCAATGTCACCTTTCTCCACTCTCATGTTGATGAAGGTATGAAAATGAGAAACATGTTCACTCCTGAACTGTACTTGAACTCCCTGATAAGCAAAGGAGCATGGAAACTTCCTTGCAGCAGGGGGACTAAAACTATTTCCAAAATCTGTGAAAACATCAAATTACAGTCGGACAACCGGTGCTACTTTGTTGCACTAGAATATTTTCCCCTCAAAGGTGCCTGGAACATCTGTAGAACCCGCAGTGCAAAGAAGCTGTGGGCTAAATGGGTCTGGTCCCTAAAGCTACCAAACAGAATCAAAGCCTTCGGTTGGAAGATGATGCAGAACAGATTGATCACATATGCATTCCTTCAATCAAAAGTAGTCAATCTAGCCTCGAGATGCCAGCTATGCAACTATAATATTGAGAATGATCACCATGTTCTATGGACTTGCAAGTTTTCTATTGATGTATGGTCTTTCACAAGAAACCATCTAGAGAAAACCCCCAACGACCAGACTAACTTATTAAATCTGAAATCTGTAAACGAAAAACACTTGGGCCTGCTCGTCTGCTACCACATTTGGAACTAGAGGAACATGACCTGCTTTGACGAAGTAAAGCCTTCGCCCAAAATGGTGTGGCTCAAGGCCTTCACTGATTTTGTCTTGTTGCATACATAGATTCTTTTTGTCATGCATAGATAGTTTGTATTTTTTCTTCTATTTGCAAGCCTTTGCGAACTACTCCACTTGTACATGCTGCACCATTTTGGTTTTTTAATATATAGAAGCATGCTTACTGATAAAAAAAATTAATGTTTGTTTTTATGGCATATATGAATATTATTATCCTGTGTACATATGTTGTGGCTAAGACGATAGAACAATTTGTATCAAATTCTTGGCATAGTATGGATATAAGAAAGATGTTGGACTCTTATGCAAATGTTTCTGAGCAGGTGCTTTCATTGAAATAGGTTTTAATTTACCCATATTTTTGGGTATGTGATTAATTAGTGATCGATTGTGTTTTATGTTTTGAGTAATCTCATTTAGTGTAACAAGTTATTACATGCCTCATATACGGTTTCGATGAAAATAAGGTCTACTAATCCATGTAGATTCCAATGGGTGATAAAACCCTAGATATTAGTATGTTACATGCTACCTAGATTTTCCTCCAATGTGCAAAATTAACAGTAATGAGTGCTCTTACCATTCTCAAACAATGATTCATTATTTTTGTCTTTTCCCCTCACTATAATTATGCCATGCTCCCACTTTTGCATTTGTCTCACACATCTTCCTTTCTAGGTAAAACTCGAGATAATGGCTTCAATAATGGGCTAGGGAGGTAGGCTCCTTTTTATTCATTGATAGGCACACTTAAACTCTTGCCTAGTGCTTATTTATGTGCCTATAGATTCTACTTTACTTTTATTTGTTGCTTCTCAATAGTCAACTCGTAATTCTCTCTTGCCATACTCCACTATATGTTGCTTCTTAATTGTATAAAGTGAAAGGTATAACATCAATTTCCCATCACCCTACTACTTTGATATTCTCTCTTATGCTATTCTTTTGTGCTTCTCTATCATTCTACTCCTTTTCCCCATCGGTTGTGCTTGCCTCTTGCCTACCACTTTCCCCACCTCTAAGTGTTTGTCTTCATATGAATCCTTATGTGCACTTTGGATCTCGCATGATCATTTCATACACTTGGCCTAGTGTCAATTTTGAGTGTGGTTTCCCTTGTGACTCTCTATTCAATATGTAACACATGTATTATAGCCTTCTACTTTCCCTTTCTTTGCATTGTTATTTCGTCCTTATCTAATATAAAATATATGCTCTACCTCCCTTCTTTATATAGCTATTGTTGTGTGTGTGCTTGTGTCCCATCTCATTATGTCGAGGAGGAAACCAACTAATATAAGCCATATTACTTGTCGAAAGCCTTACTACACCATTTTGTAGTGGTGTTGGTTTGTGGGTGGTCGTTTCTTTGAAATTGGTGTTGAGTACACCAAATGCAAGATACACTCTTCATTTCCCATGTTATTTTGTATTTATCTTTTACCTTATGTCACGGAATCTAACATACTTATTATAATCTTTTATTCTAGTTCCCTTTATTCAATAACCTCTCTCTAGGGTTTCTCTTACTATATATATATATATATATATATATATAATATTTAGTTGTGGTTCATTTTGTTTTGTAACCTATTCATTTGAAACATGCATTAGGTTACCCTCAATATAAGGTGTGGACTATACATGTGGTTTTGTTTTGTAACCATTTTATACATTTGGTTTTAAGTATATGAATTAATATTGTTATGTAATTTACCTTTTAAACAACATTAATAACTTGATGATTTGTTTATATTATGTTTGATTGGTGTTGCTACAAATCACATCATGATTTACCAATAATCTTTAGGGTAAAGACATTCCTTGTATAATTGCACGTTAATTAATATCTTGCATTATTATTTGTTTGATTTATATTTTACTTTAGCTTAAAAGTATTCTTTTCTATGTCAAAACATGTGGTGTGCATATGTTGAACTTTGATCTTTAGTTGATATATGATATAACCCACACATGTATGTGGGAAGAGCATTAAAGCTACACAAATTAATAATTAATAAAAATTTCATCCAAGGATTCATCAAATTTTAACTATAAAATTGTAGGCAATTCAATTCTGAATCCAACACATAAAGAATGAATGCAATTCGAGTTAAAATAATAGAGTTATTGCATTTTAGTAATCATGTACAAAATTGTCATCGGTTTGCAGTTCTATCGAACAACACTGACCAATGTTTATACATAATGATGGACACAGAAACTAATGGAGACACAGATCGATGCCCACAAAGACCACTGAACACATAGATGGATACATATATTCAGACCGATGGTCACATATATTAATGAAATCATAGATTGATGGCCACATAGACTGATGCCCATGTGTAACTGATGAAAACAAGTTACGACCCAACACAACCAATCACAAAAAATACCACAACTTTTAACATATAATTTGGAATTCAACAACTTTTATTTTATTGGATTCATATTTCAATTTCCCATCCTACCATAGCCCTACAATTAATCAAGGACTCACAAGAGGGCTAGACTGATTTTGGAGAAAAATATGAACAACGAATAAGAACATTCGACTGAACTATAGATTCATCAAGGTAATCTTAGATTGATGGCTTATCATGTTTCTTTTCTCTTTTCCTTGTTTGAATCCTGGAGCAAGGATAACTAGAGGTTCATTTCTCCTCTCTTTCTTCTTCTTCTTCTTGTTTCTCTAATATGTGAAGGCTAGAACCATAGCTCGTCTTTGACTTGTAGAAGGTGGAATAGGAGCTTTTAGCTCAAATCTATGCTTAGCAAGCCAAGATTTGATAATATAAGACTAGAATCAAGATCAATAGATAAAATTGAAGTCAAAGTGAGTGAAAAATCATCTTTTTTCATGATTTTTAGAGATTCTGAATGTAAAATGTGATGAATGTATGTGTATAATTTACTATTTAGTTGATTTTGGCTCAGTAAGCTTTGATTTAGATTTCTAAGGTATGAATGATTGAAATAGATAGAAAATTGATAGAAATAAATGCTTTCAATTCTATAACTTGTGTATATGATTCGTAGAGTTTCAAACATAGCATACTATAAAGGTATTAATGTATCCATGTTTTCTCTAAATTCTTTAGTAGTAAAACATATGCTAGAAGTGTTATCAAATAGCTTATTTCCTTTAGTTGTGAATTTCAGATGATGAGATGTGTAGTCATTTCAGGAATTATATAATTTATGATTAGTTCATCCAATTCAAGTGGTATAAGTTTTGAAATTTAGGAGTTTTATCAACATTAGTTACATTAGAAAGTAGCATTCAATACGAAATAATTATAGTATTGGTATATGATAGATCGTTCCAATATATTCAATTACACAAAAATTATTCAATTTAAATGTAACAATATTTAAAAGTAGCAATTTAGTTAAATGTTTTTCAAAATATTAGAAATAATTATGTTCATTTTACTATGATTTGTATTAGTATTGATGCAATGTAGAATACAAAATGACACTGGAGGGATCTCATTACTGACTAAATCTAAGATAATTTTACTAGAGCATTATATAGTAAAACTAGTGAACCAATTAGACATTTAGATTTTTTGAACACCATAGATTCCTTGCAGAGGTTTGTGTCACAATTGAGGAAATGGATTACCCACCAGCAACGTCCAGGATGAAGCTAGAGCGTGCCATTAGGGCACAGGGGGTTAAGACCTTTTTGGACGACCTCTTAAAGTACAAAAAGGGTATTCAACATTGATCGAAGATTATGGCGATACCCAATGGTACCCAACAATAACTAGAGATCATGGTGGTATCAAGTTTTCAATATACTTACATATAGGTACTCAACATTTACCAGAGATCCTAATGGTACCTAGTTTATTTACTAGTTTGTGAGTCAACCCTTTTAGAACCACTAATGTAGATAGTTGAAGCTAGAGTATTTGGACTCTCTGCCTGAGTACTCAAGTTTAGAGGAGGAGTCCAACTTTATCTTTCCAGCTGATATAGTTGCCAAGGCCAGACATGGCAATGCCTATTGGAGATTGATTAGCTAGTTAGTAGACTTAGAATCTCAAGTTAATTTGAAGCCTTGTATGGTGATATCATATCTTTTTGTGATGCATCCAAATATTATGAAACATCTCATGTGGGTCCAAGGTACTAATAAAGAGATTAAAAGATTAAGTAATTTGCTTCAAGATTTTTTTTATTTATTTCTAGTGTTTTATTTTGTTGATAAATTTGATAGTATTTCTGATTGAATCAAGTATTTTGTGGTTTTGCTCATATTTTACATGTAATAATTCACTAAATGAGCCTTATATATAATATTTTCTACTTGGTGAATTTTACTACACTGATCCAATAGCCCACACTCTACCAAACAAACTTTTAGGTGACATGTTGATAATGAATATAGCTATAGATTCAGAACAGTCCTGCCATAAAAGGTGTAACATACTAGATCTCGGACCCTACCCTGGAAGTTGACATTTTGGACTTAGCCAAACAAGGTTGAAGGTTAGACCTAAATAGATGTTTAGTATAACCCCAATGAGTTAATCCATGTATAGATCACCTTAATGTAACCTAGTGTTCTAACATTAATCTTAGGTTTATAATGGATGCATAAAACATGCCACATAACTCATTTTGGTGGTAATATGAAGATAAGAAACTTAATTGGATGAACAATTTAGATAATGGGACATATGACATATCTCATAAAAAGAAGTCTAAAAAATGGAAACAAACTTCAAATTCAAAAATCTACTTATCAAAATTAGCCTACATGTCAAATTTCATCTAATTTGGACAACCTTGAAATATTAGGATACATTTAGGAGAGAGAAAATGAGTAAAAAGCATAAGTAATGAATAATGTGATTATATAAATTCAAAATATTGAAATAATGGAAAATTCATATTCAACACATCAAAGATAACTTGTGGATGAAATTTGGTCCAATTTGAATGTTGTTTGTGCAAGTTATGCAATTTCATGCACATTCTGAACTTTTCTGCAATTTACCCAATTGGGAGGTTTTCTTTGCAAATTGTCACATGCATTATAATACTTATATATTACCTTACCATTCTCGAGTTTTTGAACCATAGGCCTCCTAGTTTGCACCTTGGTTTGAAGGTGTTTTTTTTCCAAGGGCATTTTAGGGATTACTCTCTTTATAAATGAGCTTATCTTTAGAAGCTATCAACCAATGGGGTTATTTCTTTGATTGGAGGTCGGTTGCGATGGTCTATAAGTGTCCATACACTAAAATTTGATATTCAGGAAGCCTCTATGAGCTGTCCTCTTGCATGGCCATGAAATCCCTAGGCTAAGGACGCATGGAAAGCTCCATGGACACCTCATGCTTGACTTCTTCCTTATCCATAAAGGCTTGCATGTCCATAGGCACCCTTAGCATTAGACACATGGAAAGTAACTTGACACCTCGTGCTTGACTTCTTCCTTATCCATAAAGGCTAGCATGTCCATGGACGCCCTTATACATGACACATGGAAAGTCTCATAGACACCTCATATTTGACCTCTTTCTTTATATAGCCATATCTACCCCTTCCCAAGTACCAATTTGAAAACTCTTGCTCTCCTTTATTCCCTATAGATTATAACATCATTCCTACTCTATGTTTCCATGAAGGTGCTGTCCCAAGGTAAAAGGAGGTGCCTACCTTGGTGAAGATGAATCCTAGGGTTCCAAATTTCTCTGTTTAGGATTTCTTAAGCTCCTCCTTGGTGATATCGACCAAAATGAGTAAGTATCCTCCTTTACTTCCATATTTTCATGTTTTTAGACTTCCTTACACCTTTATCCAGGTTGGAACCATGGCCTTCCATGGTGAAACCCCACATAGAACCCATAAACACCTCATCTCCATGTTCTTTTGTTAGGGTTTTCACCTCTAAAATAGAGAAGGTGCTTCTTGCTCGAGATAGGAGCTTTTCTAAAGAAACCAATCTCTCTAAGCTTGGTAGCCTTACTTATTGGACCTTTCCACCTTCCCTAGAGGTTCTTTGAAGGCCTAGGCTTGGATCTAGTATTGACTTGGACTGTTTAGACTCTGAAGTTGAGGTATGATGTATCCCCTATTCTTCTATGTTGAGCAATTCACCTATGCTTGTTCATTCTCTTTGTGCTATGGACATTAGCCTATACATAATGCCTTTTCTTTTGAAAATCATTGTTCATGTGAAACGCCTTATTTGATATTGATCATATGGTCGTGGATATTCTTTTGAACTCTTATCTTATGCTTTGTTCATGATGGAACTCTAAAAGAAGACATGTGATGTCTTTTGCCCACTTATAAGGAGGATGTATATGTTGTCACTTATGTGGTGACTAGTTTATATATTCTGACTATACTTTCTGCTTGCCTCTACATTTAACATGCTATGTGATTCAGTAGCACTAGAGTAGTGTAATTGCATTGGTTTTTATGGCATATGTGTTATTTTTTGCCGAGCAGATGTGATATTTCCCGCTCTTTTGGGATGGAAAGGAACCTCATACCCATGGAAATATGTGTGATTCTTGTCCCATGTTTTATATATTTGGGAGATTGGAAATATTCCTTTCTATGTCATGTTTCAAGTTTTTGAGACTTGGCCACCTTTGTGTTTATATTGTTCTAGGGCTTTGTTTATCTTACATGCATGCAGGTTGATGATATGGGGTGTGTGCCCTAATTCTTTACATGTGCTTGTGTGGTACAATCTTTATGTTTTATTATTGGAAAGTATTCTTTTGTTATCATATGATTTCAATTCCTTTTCTCTTGATACCCATTTGGTTGGTCCTTGTCCTTTCAATGGGAATCCTTTTATATTTGATGTCCTTTATTCCATATATTTCTCAATTTCCTATTTAGTATGCACATACCGGCCTTTGCTGATGTAGTAATCTATTTTCTCTTCTTGTTGGGGTATGCTTTCAACCCTAGGTGAAGGAATTGGATGATAAGGCATGAAGTTTTGGACTAGCTTAAGGAGTTAAAGCTTGGAGACAAAGTTGTTATGGTTTAGATTTCCCTCTACTTAGATCCTTATGTTGTATCATACATGTAAACCCTTATGGGATATTATGAAGTACTTTTATAATCTTTTGTGAAAATTAAATACATTCATTATTTTTATTCTGCTACTATACTTTGGTTGTTTTGAATACCATTTATTAAAATTTGAAAATGTTACACCTATTCCAGCATACCTTTGAGTGTGTTGGGAATGGATGCTTTATTCTTTGATTTTTCTTTAGTAAGGGGTTGATCCCGCCTCCTTACAACATGGTATGAGAGCCCATACTAGTTGGAATCTGACTATTTAAATTTTTTCTCCCTAGTTAGAATACATGCCTTACCTTTAAGTGACATGTTTGCCCTAGAGTTGATCAATAGATGATGAAGGGTTGATTTAGGATAATATAGTTTCACATTAGAATAGTGATGAATAGATCCTTAGAATACTTATAAGTAAAAGATGCATAAGTAACCATAGTAACTTGAGGTTGTTTAGCTTGGCCTTTAGGCAGCTACTAGGACATGAAGTTGAAAGCAAAGGTGTCTAGAAAGGATCAGGGTTCAGGGGCTGGCAAGATTTTCCTCTGCACCACTAGCTTGGTTTATGAGGACTCCCAAATCCATATGATACCGGCCTGGCCTGAGCTGATATGAATTGTTCAAAATAGCATGCTTTTAGGCAATAGTAGCCTTAGACATATATATGATTTATATTTAGGGGCCCTAATATGTTGAACTAGTCTCCCAGGTGTAAAGACTTATTTGAGTATGTACAAGAGCAAGTTAACCCTTAGTTCATAGTCACTCTTTACAAGTTATGTTTTTTTTGCATGATGCTTATGTAGTTGGATGTAAGGAAGTGTAGTTGAACCTTTTGTACCTAAAGAATAGTTTTGACTTAATAAGATGAATCCTTTAAGGGGTGGTGAATAAGTTGTTTCTTATATGTGGATGTTTTAATTTTGAGGACGAAATCCCTTTAAGGGGTGGTGTATTGTAACATACTAGATCTCGGACCCTACCCTGGAAGTTGACATTTTGGACTTAGCCAAAGAAGGTTGAAGGTTAGACCTAAATAGATGTTTAGTATAACCCCAATGAGCTAATGCATGTATAGATCACCTTAATGTAACCTAATGTTCTAACATTAATCTTAGGTTTATAATGGATACATAAAATATGCCACATAACTCATTTTGGTGGTAATATGAAGATAAGAAACTTAATTGGATGAATAATTTAGATAATGGGCCATTAATGGTCCATATGCCATATCTCATAAAAAGAAGTCTAAAAAGTGGAAACAAACTTCAAATTTGAAATCTACATATCAAAATTAGCCTACATGTCAATTTTCATCTAATTTGGACCACCTTGAAATATTAGGATAAGTTTAGGAGAGAGAAAATAAGTAAAAGGCATAAGTAATGAATAATGTGATTATATAACTTTAAAATATGTAAATAATTGCAAATTCATATTTAATCACATCAAAGATAACTTGTGGATGAAGTTTGGTCTAATTTGGATGTTGTTTGTGCAAGTTATGCAATTTTAGGTACATTCTGGACTTTTATGCAATTTACTCAATTGGGAAGTTTTCTTTGCAAATTGTCACATGAATTATAATTATTATATATTACCTTACCATTCTCAAGTTTTTGAGCCATAGGGCACCTAGTTGTACCTTGGTTTGAAGGTGTTTCTTTCCAAGGGCATTTTAGGGATTACTCTCTTTATAAATGAGCTTATCTTTAGAAGCTATCAACCAATGGGGTTATTTCTTTGATTGGAGGTCGGTTGGGATGACCTATAAGTGCCCATAAACTGAAAGTTGATATTTAAGAAGCCTCTATGAGCTGTCCTCTTGCATGACCATGAAATCCCTAGGCTAAGGACACATGGAAAGCTCCATGGACACCTCATGCTTGACTTCTTCCTTATCCGTAAAGGTTTGCATGTCCATAGGCACCCTTAGCACTGGACACAGGGAAAGTAACTTGACACCTCATGCTTGACTTCTTCATTATCCATAAAGTCTTGCATGTCCATGGACACCCATATACATGACACATGGAAATTCTCATAGACACCTCATACTTGACCTCTTTCTTTATATAGCCATATCTACCCCTTCCCAACTCCCAATTTGAAAACTCTTGCTCTCCTTTATTCCCTCTAGCTTAGATCATCATTACTACTCTATTTTTCCATGAAGTTTCTATCCCAAGGTAAAAGGATGTGCCTACCTTGGTGAAGAAGGCTCCTAGGGTTCCAAATTTCTCTATTTAGGATTTCTTAGGCTCCTCCTTGGTGATTTCGACCAAAACTAGTAAGTATCCTCCTTTCCTTCCCTATGTTCATGTTGTTAGTCTTCCTTCCACCTTCCTCCAGGTCGGATGCATGTCCTTCACCCCACCTAGAACCCATAAACACCTCCTCTCCGTGTTCTTTTGTTAGGGTTTTTCACCTCTAAAGTGGAGAAGGTGTTTCTTGATCAAGATAGGAGCTTTGTTAAAGAAACCAACCTATCTAAGATTGGGAACCTTACTTATTGGACCTGTCCACCTTCCCTAGAGGTTCTTTCAAGGCCTAGGCTTGGATCTAGGACTGACTTGGTCTATTTAGACTTTGAAGTTGAGGTATGATGTATCCCCTATTCTTCTATGTTGATCAATTCACCTATGCTTATTCATTCTCTTGGTCCTATGGACATTAGCCTATACACAATGTCTTTTCTTTTGAAAATCATGGTTCATGTGAACTACCTTATTTGATATTGATCATGTGATCATGGATATTCTTTCAAACTCTTATCTTATGCTTTGTTCATGATGGAACTCTAAAAGATGACATGTGATGTCTTTTGCCCACTTATGAGGAGGATGTATATGTTGGTCACTTATGTGGTGACTAGTTTATATATTTTGACTACACTTTCTACTTGACTCTACATTTAACATGTTATGTGATTCAGTAGCACAAGAGTAGTGTGATTGAATTGGTTTTTATGGCAGATGTGTTATTTCCTGCCGAGCAGATGTGATATTTCCTGCTCTTTTGGGATGGAAATGAACCTCATACCCAGGGCAAGATGTGTGATTCTTGGCCCATGTTTTTATATATTTGATGTCCTTTATTCCATATATTGCTCAATTTCCTATTTAGTATGCACATACCAGCCTTTTCTGATGTCATATATTTTCTCTTCTTGCTGGGGTATGCTTCCAACCCTAGGTGAAGGACTTGGATGATAAGGCATGAAGTTTTGGACTAGCTTAAGGAGTTAAAGCTTGGAGACAAAGTTGTTATGGTTTAAATTTTCCTCTACTTAACTCCTTATGTTGTATCATATATGTAAACCCTTAAGGGATATAATGATGTACTTTTGTAATCTTTTATGAAAATCGAATATAGTCATTATTTTTATTCCGCTACTATACTTTGGTTGTTTTGAATACCATTTATTGAAATTTGAAAATGTTACACCTATTCCAGCATTACCTTTGAGTGTGTTTGGAATGGATGTTTTATTCTTCAATTTTTCTTTAGTAAGGGGGTGATCCCGCCTCCTTACAAAAGGATATTAGTGATGATTTAAGGTAGAATTAGTTTGTCTCGATCCCTAATTATATAGGTACTACAAGAGATAAAGAAATAGTTTTATTTGTCAAGTCATAAAGTAATGCAATTTATTTCCTTGTATTATAGTTTGTAAAATATATGCTTCATGTATTTGAAAGTGTTGAACTATCAAGTGATGAATAAGAAAATTTCTTGTGGTACAATTATTATATGATTTACATATGAAAGGGTTTCATCTATGTGTCATAACTTGAAAAGCTATAAGAAGAAAAGCAAATAGTTCAAATGTATCTTGAGTTAGCTAGCTTGAACACCTCAATCCTTAATCATGTGGTTTAAAAGAAGTTATTGGATTTTGGGTCGAACATGGATTGTACGATCATCATCATATTATATTAGGAGTGATTTTGTCATCAACTTATTTTTTTTGGCAAACAAAGTCATTTCTTGTAGATGTTCCATCCATCTCTCGTATTTGTTTTGAATTTTTTGAAATGTTGGATATATTTTCAGTTATCGGTGAAAACCGACGCCTATTGTGCCCTTGCTGGCACGTTTTATTGGTGGCAGGAAGGGATATGGCATCGGTGTTGAAACTAACGCTGAAGGTTTCTACTTTTAGCGGCGCCCACTTGGGTGTCACTTTGAAACCGACACCAAAAGGCTTAGTTAACCGACACTAAAGGTCAGTTCTGTACTAGTGTCACAACTTATGATTGGATTTTCTACCCTACCTTCTCATGTTTTCTTATGTTTAGGATTTTATCTTCTAATTAGAGGCAAGTTTTATAACTTGCTCCACATTTATTGTTTACCATAAGCTTGCTAGCTCATGTTCTTACTTTCAAATGATGATCCATGCACTAAAAAGCTATGCTTGATTTGGATTTCAATTTTTATAATGTTCCATGTTCTGATTTCAGTTATAGATGAACCTGTGATCATGTGTACAATATTCCTATGGTATAACATGACTTGTATCAGGTTGGTTTGATAACCGATGGTGCTAAACACCTATCAACCAATGGGCAATTTAGGGTTTAAGCTGATTTCTTCAATAAACACATGACTCAATGGTAGTACCATTGCAACAACCGATGGTGTTGTCTTCATTGCAATTGATGGTGGTGACCAAGGGTGTCAATTAATGATCACCCCTTAGGTCAGGTGTTGCCCTAATTAGAATCTTAGTGATTAACAACTAAGTACCCTAATGATGCTATCAATCAATGGTGATGTTAGTTTGATATTCGAGGTGATTAATGAATATAATGATGACTTAATGGTCACTACTGATGGTGGATTAGGTCTCGACAACCTATGATGAGTTAAGCATGTAGTTGTAGCTTCAATTAATCCTTAAACTAATGGCTTCTTGGGTCATTTGATGCAATGGTCGGACCTATACTCCAATTGATGGTTTTAATATATGAACTTGACCTAAAGGTTAAGATCTAATGTTTCTTCATCCAATAAATTGGAATGATGCCTAATTGTAATATTTTGGTCCTAATAAAGTGATTTAAATGGGTTCCTTTATGAGATCAACTTAAGAATCTCACTTATTGATGGCTTGTTTTAAATAAGTTCACTTGTGGGTTTTACCCTACTCTTAATGGAACTTTCTATGTTGTTAATCAAGGGATGTCTAGGGTTATACGGTGACTCTTTCTAGAGCACAACTCAATGACCTCACAGGTGGTTTGTTCAATATGTTTACTTATGTAAGCAACCAATGGATTTACCTTTTCAACATTTAACAGTTAGAAGTTGATGCCTTAATATTCCCATTGTTTTGGGTGAAGTGTGTAGTGTAATGTTATGATTCTGATGATGATAATTTGATGGTTCAATGCTTTAAACTTGTAGTCTTACCCTTTCCCTCGTATGATTATGATTTATAATCACCATAATGAATTAATGGGTAACCTTAATGAGGTATAGCTTGTTATACCTAGCTTTAATATAACTAAACGATGGTAATTGGGTATGAATAGTCCTTGAATGAATAAAACAATCATGGAGTACTATCTTATTGTTGTTGAAACCCTAATATGCTATAACATGATGGTTACACCTTGATTTATGTGTGGGTTCATACTTGATAATAGTATGGAATGTGATGGTGATGCTTCACCTTATTGACCGGCCTAAATTGCACGCCCAAAAGGGGTGGATTAAAGTAGTCAAACTTTTAAATAGATAACCTGACTCTAAGGCCCCCACAATGATGAACGGGGTCTCATGTAGTGATCGGGGTGGAACACAGGGACAAGGGTGGTCATGTTAAGAACGCAGAATCAAACACTTTTATAATCCAGCCGAAAGGGGTGCAAAGAGATGTTCCCTAAGGAACAGTAACACAAGAACGAGAACAAAGAAACAAACAAGAAAAAGGAATGAACAGTAAATAAGTATATGGGGAAAACCCGGGTTGAGGTTCACCTACTAAGGTACCTCTCCAACATGTACATCTTCTCTCTCTCTCACATACTCTTATCAAGATTACAGGCAACCATAAAGATGTCTGTTCCACTCTCTCTCGAGATGTGGGTAGATCTAAGTCTAAAAGAAACCTCTCTCTCTCGAGATGACAACTCAAAAACCTCGCAACAACACACATGGTTAAAGCTTTAGCATTCCAACACTCGCGTGCATTCATACCACTCCATGACACGGGATATAAGTGATATTACTCTCTCGAGATATCAACAATCAAACATCACAAGATGGTAGCTAAGCATACAAGTGAAGCATTAAAATAGGTGCATGGAGATAATCTTGATAATAATATGTATATTCAAAAGAAAGAGACAATATACATGTTGGGAGAGCCTTAGTGGCTACTCCCAACCCAAGTTAAGGTGTTAGCCACTCATGCTTGTAGACAACATGATGACGCTACATACAGATAGATCCATGAGGTTCACAAAGAGGGGAAGAGGTACAATGGGATGAAGCGATAGATCTGGAAGAGAAGACTATGATACTACACACTACTTCTTCAGATATGGATCTACCACGTAGATGGTCTTCTCCTATCAAAGAATGGGTGGATGAAAGTCTTCTCTCTCCTCGAATTTTGCTCCTGGAGATCCCAGACTGATGGATGGATGGTCGGGGACGAGTCTAAAATGCAGCAACACTTTGTGGCCTTAGGATCTGATCTGTATGATCTGATCCTTTGACAAGATAGTTGGTGGCGCTATTTATAGGTGCCTTCCACCGACTTAGAACTGTGGTCACGGTCTTTCTTTTAAGTGAAGGCAAGACTGCGGTCGCGGTCTCCGCTTTAATCCTCCTTGATCACGGTCCTTGTTGGTCGCAATCCCCCAAGACCTCGGTCATGGTCATGGAATGACTGCGATCACAGTCTTTGTTGGTCGCGATCCATGTCACAGTCGCGGTCGCGGTCTTGGAATAACTGCGGTCGCAGTCTTGGATAACCGCGGTCGCGGTTCCTAGAAAACAGTGGTCACAGTTTCTGCTTATTGCCTGAGGCTTCAAGACGTCCGGTACTCTAGAATCGCGGTCGCAGTTCCCAAAGACCGCGACCTTAGGTGATGTTGGTCCCTAAAATTAATAAAGTAAGGTCGGGGTCAAAAAGATAGTGAAATTATGTGAAAAGATAACTAAAGTACGTAAAGTACAGTGTTGTCAACTCCCCCAAACTTAGAATCAAGCATGTCCTCAGGCTAAGTGCATGTTTGAGAACTCAGAGAGAGAGAAAGAATGAACAAGCTTAAGAGACAACATAAAAGCATGACTGAAATATCCCATCCTTGCATCAAGACTGTTGTAAAGTGTATTCAATCCCTTAGGTATCAATCTTCCCCTTTAAACTTGGATTTGCATAACCTCATCTTATCTGTCATAACCTTCTATTGTAAAAGGCTTCTCCTTCTCAACTCATCACCCCTCCCTTAGCCAAAATTCATATTAATGCCACATCTTTTCGAAAGGTAGCTTTCACACCCATTCTTTATTTTCAGCGGGCCCTATGCTAATGTGTATAGGTAGGCTTGAAGCTTTTAGGTGTTTCCTGTTCCCCCTGAACTCCTCACCCACAGTTGTCGTAAGAACAATGTTGCCCTTTTTGGGCTTCTGACTTTAAGTCAGGTGGTATGTGAGGTTCCATTCAGGATTGGAGGTGTGTAAGCTTGGCTTCAAGTTTCCACTTACGGGCACGACATATTTGCATTCATGAGTGCATCAATATACCGACCGGGCAGAAACATTTGGCATCTTTTAAGGCACATCTCTTGTATTCTTTTCTTTATTTGATTTGTGGCTTTTGACCTCTCCTTTCAGGCTTTGGTTTGAGGATTTTTGTTGGTTTTCTTGGCGGCTAATCCTCTTTTTGGATATTTTCTTTGAATGAGGCAGCTTTTTCCTATCTATAGATACTAGGATTTTCTGGATGAGAGCATCAGGTGGGGATGGCTGTTCAGGAGTACGACTAAGGTTCTCTTAGTTTGCAGGAGTTTCCTGAGTTAAGGTTGTTACATTTATAACGTCTTATTGCAAGAATGAGATATAGTAGTGTTGCTATGACTGTTGTTTTACTCATGCATTCTTTTGAATGTTGCTCATATCCTTCTCTCTCAGAGGGCTGGAACACTACGTTTTGAAAATTTTAGCGAGAGAAAGCAAGCTTCTAAAAGGTTAGTTGCGACAAAATTTCAAAATTTCAAAAATTTATCGGTAAAAGGAAAGGGTAAAGTAAATATATTAAAGGCAGTGAAAAAGGAAGGTGTATGTACCTCTGTAGCCCGTTTATGACTCCTCCCCCAAACTTATCCTGCACCCCATCCCGGGGTGTCAAAATTTGAGTAAGTTGTATAAACGGGCTTTCTTTATTTGTTTATTTGGTGGAGAAGGCCCACTTGGACTCCAGGAGCATGCTGACATAGATACCCCTAAGTTCATGGTATTGCTCATAGTCATACTGCATATTCTCTACCTTGAGGCCGCTAGTTGCGATAGCTACCATCCATGACAGCCTGAAGAACCCACAGTCATTTGATAGGGGTACCTGCTAAGGGCTTCAGTGGCAATATTGAGTTTTCTTGAAGTTGTTGCCTTTCGTGATGATGTACCCTCTGCAGTGCTGCTTTATCATCTTGATGATGGATTCCGTGCAGGTATTTGCCTTTTCTTCTATAGGATACTTTGATGTTGTCATGTTTGTCTTCTTGTTGAGAGTGAAGGCTACGTCAGATCTGTTATAAAGAACTGCAGTCTTCTTCAAAAGGTTGACATGCAACAAAGTCTAATAGTTATCATGAAGAATCGGCAGAAAGATATGCTCCGACGTGGCTGCTTCAAGCTGTCATTGCAGCCTCTCCATCTCTCCAGTTTTTTTATCCTTTAATATGTCGTCTACCAGTAAGAAGTACAACATGTGGGAGTTTGGCATTGAGTCCCCTAACAGCGCCTGGTAGGCCGACATCGTGCTTACAGAAAGATACCCTCCTATTTTCAAAGTTTCGCAGAGGTCGTCTTTTAATATGCAAATGTCATCTCTTTGGAATGTGACATCTCCTGGCGAGTCATCTTCTTTTAGAGAACTCATAATTATTGTGAGTTCTTCCATCGACAGACTGAAGCAACTCCATCTATCGGAGTTCTCGAAAGAAGGCACGATTTCTCCTGCCGGTCCGTCTATTCCATCGTTCCCCAGGTCTTCTTCAGCTTCGACTTCTGTTGGCAGTGCTTCTGCGGGTGAAACTTCGGGAGCTTCTGTTACTAAAGGTTGTTGTTCTTCTTCTGTCTGCTTCATAGCTCCTTCAGTCTCTGCACCCCATCCCGCCTTCCAAGTTGTATCTCTGGCCGGGTCAGATAGATCAACCCACATGGTATTGAGCTGTTCCCTCCAAGTTTTCTTTTTGGGAAGAGGTATTTCCATGTGAAGCCTGCAGGGTATGGTGTCTGCTGGCATCGCCGGGTCATTGAAGAATCGGCGATCGTAGATGACTTCCATGACATATGCACCCCACAGTCCATGCAGGTCATCCGCGTTCAGATTTTCTAGGGGAATGCCCTTGTTGATGGCTTCCATCATGTGTAGAACGATGAATGCGCAATCCCCCAAACCAGCTTCTTCCTGGGGAATGTTCTTGTTAATGGAGAACAGCTTCTAGGACCCTTGGAACTTTATGCTCGCCTCTTTGATAGCTCATTGTAGGCATATCGGGATCTTCAAGGCATCCCTGACATCCTTCCTTTTGTAGACCAGAGAGGTGCTATCCATCTCAGCTGCGCAACATTTGAACACAACCGTCTTACGTTCTGGTAGATTGATGATGATAAGTGCCCAATGCTTTGCATTTCGGATGGGCAACACCATAGTTTTGGTCTCTTTTCTCTAGAAAACCGCTTTTAGCTCAGCCACATCTGCCTCCATGTATTCCTCTTTATATAGCAGGCTCGCCAGGCGTGTGGTCCCATTGAAAACCGGTTGCGGCTTGTCCGGGTGCAGAAATTCTTCCAGGAGGGTGGCACAAAGTACCTTGAACATTCTCTTGTGTACTTGCTCCCTCTTCAAGAAACCCCCCCGAAAGTTGTCTCTGGATAGACGTCTACCTTTTTTGTGTTATAGGATGTCTGATCTGGGTAGATCGTCATCGGGGATATCTGCCAGGACATGGACATATCTGCAGGAGATGCGCGATACGATCGTCATGTCCATGTCCTTCATCTTGCAGGGCAGAGGGGGAGCTGCTGTAGGTATCTCTATCCTGGCTTCAGCTTGTCTCTCCCTGATGGGCTCATCTGTAAAGAAGGCTTCTAGCCCGCCATACTCATCCTCAGACGTTGCCTCCTTCGCCATCAGTGCTGAGGCTTCTTATATAGTGGGCATAGCCTTTGCCACTTGTTAAGCAACTTTCATCGTTGGTTGTGTTGTGGCTACTAGTCCATCTACATATGAGGAAGCTTCAACAGTAGTGTCCTTGGTGTGACTTTCCTCAAAGGTCTATCCCAGCTTGGCTTCTACCATCATCTTCAGGGTTGCCTCCATCTTCCCATCATAAATGTAGTTGTGATGCTCGTCATGAGGCCGGAAGAGGAGAAAATCATTACTTTCTTCAAACCCAACCCCCAACTCAGCGATCATCATATCTAGTTCTTCTGCTCCGGTTGAGCTGAGTTCTACAACCAGCTCCTCTCGATGAGCAGTTGTGATCCGCTCTTCTAGAGTTGTAGTGTGTGCTGGAGGGGATAGGTGATGTTCCACCTGATGTTTATCTGAGTTGGCGGCTTCATCCATCTCTTCATCTGGGTCACAATTGAGGTCGAACCCCATTAATTGTGCCGCATGCTTCTCATTCTGGGGGCTCGACCTTTTTGTTGGCTGGGCCCCTTCTTGTTTAGTTGCATGAGATGCTTTCTTGCTTGTGCTCCCAACTTTTGTTGTACCAGCTCCTGTTGTGCCGGCTCCCGGGCTCGCCCCCCCATGTTGTCGTGGTGGCTGGAGGGGCTGGCTAATGAACATGCTGGGCTGGCTGGGCACTTGGTCTTCATTTTCTCCCGCCGGGCTTCGAGGTCTTCAAACTCCTGTTTGAGCTTCCGGTGGTCTTCTTGTATGCCCTGGTGCTCTTCTTCGAGGGCAGCAATCACTTCTTTGTAATTGCAACACATTTGTTCGTTGTCTGTGCATATGGCCTACCCCTTCTTTCACAGGATCATCATGTCCTCCTGCATATTCTTCAGCATCCCCATCATCATCCACTAGTTACTTAAAACCTCTTGGATGAAGTCCGAGAATATTGTCATCCTTTCATCCAATGCATGTACCTGCGTTGTTATGGATGACAAAGATGTATAAATTTTATCATTTATAGTGTTGGTTTGATGCATGTGTTCCCACATTGCATCAAACCTTGTACCTAAAGCACCCCCAAAAGAGGGTGCTTGTCATTGTTGTTGATGCAGCTGTTGCTCCGCATGTGCCATCGATGAACTCGGCATGGCCGACTACTTCCGGTGATGGCGGTGGGGGCATCTCCCCTAATTTCTCTGTTGCCACCTCCGATACGGCCTGGGAGCCTTGTCTTTCTGGCCCCGCCTCTGGTACGTCTGCTGGCTATGGGGCTTTTGGCCGAGGTTCGCTCTCTCCTGCCTCCAGTATGACTTGGGAGCCTTGTCCTTCTGGCTCTGCCTCTGGCATGCTGGTGGGCTGTGGGACCTCTTTTATAGCCTTATTCTTCTCCTCCTCTCCCTCCACTGGAATCGTTTCCTCTTGTGTCTTGTGAGAGATGGGGCCTACAACTTTTGCATTCGACTGTTATTCTACGACCATCTCTTTCTCGGCTGGCTTGATGGTGGCTTCAGTTTTCATTTTCTCCACCACCAGTTTCTTTCTTGGCTCCTGATTCTTCTTTGTTTTTAGTGCTCGGGCACTGCTTTCCCCTATTGTGGGTGTTGGATCTGTTGGTGTGCTGGTGTGCAGTTCCCCGGAGCTCATCTTCTCGATGTCGTCGGGAGTTGGCCATAGTTTATGGGCATCATAAAATGCTATTTCAGGAAGGGGGAGGGGTTTCTTCAATCCTTTGTGCTTTAAGTATATCTTCTCCCCCTTCACATCTAGAATCCCCATGTTGGCAAGTGACTTGATGTCTATGCTTTGTTGTCCTTCCATTTCTTTATACTTTTAGATTTCTCCTTCTTCCAGCAGGTAATCGACAATCATTGTAATTTGACCGCCCATACAGAAAACGGAGCTTTTCTTCAAGTCACCGCCTACCACCGTTGATAGTCTTCTGATCAGAATTCTACTGATGTTTACCGGTCGCTTGTTGATCATGGACCATATTAAGAAGAGGTCCCCTTTGCTGAGCATCCCGGTTTCTGATCTGGCATCTATTGTGAAGGCAGTAATCTTCTGTATTATCCTACTAAAGCAGGAGGTGATCTGGGAGGCCTTTGAGTTCTTTGCGTTGTACTTCTCCTCCCTAGTCAATTTGTTCCACATGGTGTTGTTGTTTTATTAAGCAACTTCTCTTTCTACCGGAGCAACTGAACAGGCTCTGGCTTCCTATTCTGTTGTGGTAAAAACCATGTTCATGTCTAACTCCGTCAGCACGTGGGTTTCGCCCCCTAGCCATACTTGGAGCATGAATTACCCACCTCCTGATGCCCGTAACTCATTATTGGATGTGACCTTCTTTAGTGAAGACATAAACTCCAAGGTCAGCATCCTGTAAGACTTCACTTCGGGCATGTAAATAGTTCAGAGATTTGCACCCTCCAGGAATTTTATTGTTCGGTCGTAGAACCCCATCTTCTTAAAGTCCTCCACGTTTAAGTAACGTGTCGGACTGCATTCCTTGTTTGATGATACCTAGTCGTAGGAGGACTGGTGTACTGTGTCCTGGGGTACGAATGGCGGCTCCCCTTTTCACGCACAAGTTTCTCCTACTTCTTCTTCTGCCCTTGCTTTCTTACTGGTCTTGGTCTTCTTTGGTGTAGCTTTATGCTTTTTTCCATGCACCGGGCTTCTCGACTCTTCTGGTTGTTATTCGGAGGTCTATGTATCCTCCGTTGTTCTATTTCTTTGGGGGACTCCTCTTGCGGTAGCTCCCCCAGTATCCTATGATACTACTCTAGTCCCTATTGCATCTCCATCCTTTTTGGCACTGACAGATTGGTGTCTCTTTTTAGAGCTTCTGACAAGCTCTTGATGATCTTTTCCACTTCCTTCAGGGAGGTGGCTTTTTGGTATAGTGGGTCACTTGTGGTAGGGGAAGACATTCTACAAATTAAAAACATCAAAGGCAATTAGGTCATTGGTTAATTTTATTAACATGATAGTTATGGTTTGAACAATAAGAACTGTGGTCACGGTTATGGGTCATAAGGGAGAATCGCGGTCATAGTTTTCCTTAAAGGAACCATGGTCGTGGTTATAATCATGGTTGCAAATTTTCTTAAAGGAATCGCGGTCGCGGATTTTCTGGTCAAAGGGAAAGATCGCAGTCGCGGTATCTCAGAACGACATGAAAAACTGCGGTCGTAGTTTCGTTTAGGCGAAGGTAAAACCACGGTCGCGATTCTTTTGACGCTAATTATTTTACCCCAGTCATGATCTCTTAAAGAAGGATCGCGGTCATGATTATTACCGTGGTCGCGATTTTTCTTCAGTAGAGGCTAACTTGTAAGGTTTTTGGGTATCTTGGCAGACACCGCGGTCGCAGTTTTGTTCGCGGGGCACGATAATTGTTCTCAAGGGAACTGCAGTCGTGATTTTGATGACCGCGACCGGTTCGTCTTCTTCTGACTCTTTAGCTTCTCGATTGTTCTTCGCTCATTATTCCATTTTAAGGGTTTTTAAGAATTTTTTTCCTTTAGAGGGCAACAAATAGAAATCGAAAGGGGTCGGAAAAACTAGAACAAACGATAGACGATATTCTCCTGCTGCGAAACAGTGTCGATAAGGTTTTTTAAGAAAAATAGTTGGTTACCTAGTCAACGATGGTGGAAAAGAAGCAAGGTGCGGCGGTGATTCACCTGCTATCTATGATGACCAATAGTCGGTCAATCGTCAAGAGTGGAAGGTAGGGTTTTTTGAGATATAAGAAAACTCCAGCAATGAGAAGCACAAAGAAAAGCGAAGCGTTACCTTGTTGATGGTTGCGGATGCGATGACAACAACGATCTTGGGCAAACCAAGTAATATGAGGCGGCGTCAAACGAAGTTCTTATGGTTTCAAAACGGCACAGAGGCTTAATACGAGAGTGGCGAGAATGTAAAGAACCTAATCATTCAGGGTTTAAGGCTATTCATAGACATCAAGACCACGACCTAACTTACTGAAGAAAAAGACCGCGATTGCGATAATGACCGTGATCACAGTCATGATCGTGGTCGCGGTTATGATCGTAGTCGCAGTTTTTCTTTGAAGGAACCACAGTCATGATTTTTTCGGTCAAATGGAAAGATCGCGATCGGGGTCTTTCAAAGGCAAAACTGCGGTCACAGTCATAACCGTGACCAGACTAAAACCAAGTATGCTTTTTGAGTAAAACTAGGAAAATTCAAATTGAAGAAAATCTTAAGTTGAAAGAAAAACAAGAGAAAACAAAGATTAAGAAAGAGAAACTTGGGTTGCCTCCCAAGAAATGCTTGCTTTAAAGTATCTTAGCTAGACTTCATAAATCTTCAGCTGTCTGGCACTATGGCAGGGTGTGGAAGTTCTCTATTGCTTTTCTCTGGCGTATAGCATGGTTACCCAAATCAATCTTAGACCTTCTCACAAAAGCCTTATCTTCATAAAATCTTTTCACTCTGTGTCCATTAACCTTAAAGGTTCCAATCTTATCTCCTTGGATCTCCATTGCTCCAGATGGATAGATTTTCACCACTGTGAAAGGTCCTGACCATCTGGTTCTTAGCTTTCTAGGGAAGAGATGACTACTACAGTTGAAAAGAAGCACCTTGTCTCCTTCATGGGCATCCTTTTTTTTCAGGTGGGTATCGTGCCACACCTTTGTCCTTTGTTTGTAGATTCTTGCATTTTTGTAGGCATGCAATCTTAATTCTTCCAATTTTTGCAGTTGTATGTAACACCCTTGACCAACTTTCTCCATATCCATATTCAGAAACTTTATGGCCCAGAGGGATTTGTGCTCGATCTCCAGAGGTAGATGATGGCAAGATTTCCCATATAGGAGACGATAGGGTGTTGTTGTAAGGAGGCGAGATCACCCCCTTACTTAAATTTAGCGGAAAATACAATACATCCCTCAAAATATTAAAAACATTGTGATGGAAGGATGCATGCATAATAAATCCATTTAAATAAGCATGGATCAAATACAACCATTGTCAATAGTAGCAGCGAAAGAAAGTAAGAAGAGAATACTAAACTATTACATAGATTGTTCCAAAAGAAGAAGTAGATGAGATTCTAGGCTATTATAAAGCTTTTATTTCTGGAGTTCATAATATATAATTTAGCAAGATCTTAGCAGCATCAACCTTGCCATGATGGGGGCGCTATTCCTGCCCTGGGTTTCCTTGTTCTTGGTCTATCCCTTGTCCTGGTTTTGGGTGGTTGGGGAGCACCCAACAAGAGAAAGATAAATGTATGTGTCACAAAATGATAAAGTACAAGAAGCATTTTAAGGAATGGAAACATAATGATTCTCCATACTAAGAATGTTCAAGAGTATGAGGCATATAATTCAAATGGGATTTCTGCCAAGCATATAAGTCAAATATAGAACAAGAATGATTCATTATGACTAAGTTAAACTAACATAGGGTGAGGCGCCTACCAACCTCAACCAGGAGGAGAGGGGAAATAACATCCCAAACCTCAAAATATATATAAAGTGGCAGGGGGACTAAAACCCCAGTGCCAATAGCAGCGGGACTAAAACCCCAGTGCTCAATGGGTGACTTGTACTCATGTACACTACATTAGTTAACTAGTGAAACTATCATTATCATGCTTACAATTTACATTGGCAGGGAAAGAAAATAGCAATAATTCAAATGGGGCCCAATGACCCAAACATTTCCAAGTGATAACCATATAGGATGTTCATACATCAAGATTTCCTGTTGGATGCTCAAGTGAATAGTTTAAGGGCAACATTTACGAGATAAAATTTAAATCATATCAACAAGGCAGGTGGGGTCCAATGACCCAAATTTTATCAAATAAAACAAGTTTATGCATCAGGTTACAAATTGCATGATCAAGTGGATGAGGGAGAATAATTTCATAACATTGCCTCATTTGGGAAAACTAGGTTTAGCATGATTAGAAGCCCAACTGAGGTGTTAGAATGCACATACCTATTCTTGCTTTCTAGATTATCCCTTATCCACTAAGATGTCAGGTCCAAACTCACTTTAACCTAGGTACAAAGGTTAATACATGTATTAGATTACTTAAAGGTACTTTAAGTGTAAAATGTCCACAATTATAACCTTGGATTAAAACTTTGTATTTTGGGTCTAGAAATAGGACCAAACGATTCCTAATATTTTTCTAATCGAGAAAACATATTTTCTTGCCAAAAACAGAGTTAAAACACTTTAATTACCTTTTATAACACTTTATACATTTAAATTGAGGTTTGAATTAATTATCAGAGTTGGGATGGAAAATAGGACTCAAAACTTGGAAATTCGGATTCTAAATAATTTTAACTTTCCAACAAGTAGTTATTTATATTTTTCTGATATTCAAGTGATTTTCTACGAATTAAACAAAACCGATCAATCAGCAATTAGATAATTGCTACTTGGGTCAAAAAGCAAAGAATCAGATGACAAAAATGCCCTTTGCGAGAGAACAAGAAAAGAGGGACGTGCGGGGGCAAATCGGTCAAAAGATACCCGAGCTTCTTCAAGCTCTGTCGCACCATGGCGCCGAGGTGGAAGCTTGGCATATTGGGTGTTTTCACATTTCACAACCAAACAGGGCACAAAAGTACTTAAAACGTAGGAAATCGAAGGACGAACTCACCGGTCCAAGGAATTTTGATGCACAAGCCACCTAGCACTGAGGAGGAGCACCGCAAGAATAGAAGGGAAATCTCCACACCATATTCTACCCATGAATCCTTGGATAAAATCGAGGGGATAGGCAGGTTGCTAGCGGCCGACATAGCTGTGTAGGGGGTTATTTATAGGTGGGGATGTCAGTGGAGCTGAAACAAAGGTGGAGGTGAGGAACCATGGCCGACCAAGTATGGCGTTTCATCTACAATGCACGAGAGGCGATGAGGTTTGGCTCGTTCAATGCAGGAGGTCTCCACGAACTCATAGGAGAAGAAATTTCTAGAAATGATGAAGAGACGAGGGAGAAAGGAGGAGAGGAAGCGAGCGGCGGCTGCTTGGTTCCGTTTCAGTTAACCAGAGGTAGAAGATGATCTGTCGACCCTTGGATGCGGTCTAGATCAAAGATGAGCCGTCAGATCCTGGACCATCATGGTCCGGCGTGCGTGACACCTTATTAAAGGCTGGACTTTGGCTTAAATGATGCCTATAATTGATATTTCGTTTGATATTATGTCACACTTTATTAGGAAATTGATTAATGCATTTGGGAGGTCAAACGAACTCCAAATGACTTCAAATTGTAACCATAGGTTGATAATGACGTCTAGTTTCATTCTATATAATTAGATTTGTGTTTCACCCAACATTTGGCCTCCAAAAATTATGTCACTTATTAAAGCATATATTAATATGATTTTTTGGGGCAAATAATTACATATAGCTTTTATATGCAACCCTTGGTTTCCAAAACCGAGATATGGAGTCCAAGAGTCCTCCATTCACTTATTACTTGCATTTTCAAGCTTAATTATCCCATAATAAGAGTGAGGTATGAAGGTGGGTTATTATTCACCATTTTAATTTACTCTTGCTAATTAATTCAATTCTTATCCATTAATATTTATTCTTGAGCTCCAACATTATCCATTAGTCAACTAATTCGTGGTTTGGTGCATATCTTCATAATTACCCTATCAATTTAGCAAATCATGGTATTTGTGCATCTTACCCTCATTTTGGCATAAAATTGCACTTCAACCATCAATTTCTCAAATATTCAATATTAAGGACACAAAATGGAGAGGAAAGAAATTATCATAAAAATTGAGGTGGAAAATGATAATTTTATTGAAACTCAGGACGTTACAACACTCCACCTGTTAGAAAGGATTTAGTCCCCGAAATCTCATGCAAAAAGAGAAGGGTGAGATCGGAGCATTTCTTCTCTCAAATCCCAAGTTGTTTCTTCTAGCCCATGATACTTCCACAACACCTTCACTAACTCAATCTTTTTATTCTTCATCTGTTTCACCCGAGTGTCTAGTATTTTTACAGGTAGCTCCTCATAGGTTAGGTTTTCATGAATCTCCAAGGGTTCTATCATGAGTAAATGAGAAGGATCCTTCAAATACTTTCTCAGCACGGACACATGGAAGACATTGTGTATCATATCATAAGCAGGAGGAAGAGCCAGACAGTATGCACCATCCCCATCCTTCGCCAAGATCTCAAAAGGTCCCACATAATGTGGGCTAAGCTTGCCTTTGACTTTGGATCGGACAATAGAGCGTATTGACTTGACCTTTAAGAACACATGGTCGCCAACAAGGAAACTCACATCAGACCTATGCTTGTTAGCATACATCTTCTGTCGGTCTTGAGCGGCTTTCATTCACTTCTTAATCAGCTGAACCTTCTCTATCATCATCTGCATATTGTCGGTCTTCACTAATGAACGCTCACCCACATCATCCCAATGCAACGGGGAATGACAGGGTCTTCCGTAAAATGCTTCATATGGAGGCATCCCTATGCTGGCTTGGTAGCTGTTATTGTACGCAAACTCAGCCAGAGGTAGATATCTATCCCATGCTCCTCCCCAGTCCATCACACAAGCACGAAGCAGGTCTTCTAAGATCTGTACAGTTCTTTCAGACTGACCATCGGTCTGGGGGTGATAAGCAGTGCTAAACTGTAGGTCAGTCCCCATTTCTTCTTGTATCTGACTCCATAGTCGAGAGGTGAACTTGGGATCACGATAAAAAACTATCACTTCCGGTACACCATGCATACGAACTATCCACTCCAGATATAACTGAGCCATATCCTCTACTTTGTAGTTAGACTTGAAAGGCAGAAAGTGAGCGGACTTAGTGAGGCGATCAATGACAACCCACACACTGTTGTAGCCTTTCTTGGTCTTGGGGAAACCAGTGACAAAGTCCATCGTGATATTCTCCCATTTCCATTACGGAATATCAAGCAGATGGAGGAGACCACCAGGTCGTTGATGTTCTATCTTAACTTGTTGACATGTCAAACACTTTGACACAAACAAAGCTATATCCGTCTTCATGTTCTTCCACCAGAAATTGCGCTGCAAGTCCTTGTACATCTTAGTCGTGCCGGGGTGAATTGTGTACTTGGATCCATGTGCTTCACAGAGAATCTTCTGCCACAGTTCATCAACATCAGGAACCCACAATCTTTGTCAGAAATGGAGTGCACCATCAACTCCAACAGAGAAATCAGATTGTGGTTTCAAGGTTAAGGCTTTCATTCCTTCTAGCTCAGGACTCTCCAACTGGGCAATAACAATATCGGAAATCCAGATTGGAGTGATTGACAGGCTAGCCATGTGAACACATAGCTTATCATCAACTTCATCTTTTGGGATTTCTGTCAGTTGCGGTCGCCATGCAGAAACATACTCCATGTTCTTCCAAATGGAACAAGTTATAGCAACACATGTCCCAAACTTCTTTCGAATCAAGGCATCAACAACTACGTTGGCTTTACCGGGATGATAAGTGATGGTAAAGTCATAGTCCTTGAGATACTCCATCCATCTACACTGTCTTAGGTTCAAGTCTTTTTGTGTCAGGAGGTACTTTAAGCTTTTATGATCAGAGAAGACCTCAAACTGAACCACATAGATGTAATGTCGCCAGATCTTTAGAGCATGAACAATAGCTGCGAGCTCTAAATCATGTGTAGGCTAGTTTTCTTCATTCAACTTCAACTGGCAAGAGGCATAGGAGATCACTTTGCCTTCTTGAATTAGAACGCATCCCAATCCTTGCTTGGAGGCATCCATGTAAATGACGCAGGGTTTGCCTTCAACAGGTAGCGCAAGCATAGGAGTAGATATGAGGCATTGCTTTAGCTTTTGGAAACTGTCCTCACACTCAGGTGACCAAACAAACTTGACGACCTTTCGTGTCAACTTTGTCAAAGGAAGAACAAGCTCTGAGAAGTTTTTGATAAACTTCATGTAGTAACCTGCCAAACCGAGGAAACTACATATTTCAGATGGATTCTTTGGAGACTTCCACTTGGTCACAGACTCAACCTTTGTAGGGTCAACAACAATGTGTCCTCCAGAAATGACATGACCCATAAACATAACTTATTTAATCCTGAACTCACACTTGGAGAAAGCATAAAGTTGATTTTCTCGCAGTGTATTGAGCGCCAGTCTCAAGTGCTCGCGATGTTGCTCTTCCGACTCTGAATATATCAAGACATCGTCAATAAAAACCATGACAAATCGATCAATGTAGGGGAGGAAAACTCAATTCATCAGGTCCATGAAAGCAGCTGGGGCATTAGTCAAACCAAATGACATGACCATAAATTCATAATGCCCATATATGGTTCTGAAAGATATATTTGCGATGTCTTCATCGTTCACTCACATTTGATAGTAGCCACTCCACAAGTCCATCTTGGAGAAGACAGTGGAAAACTTGAGTTGGTCGACGAGATCATCAATTCAAGGCAGTGGATAGCGATTCTTCACCGTGGCCTGATTAAGCATGCGATAATCCATGCACATATGCATAAATCCATCCTTCTTCTTTACAAACAAGATGGGGGCTCCCCAAGGAGAAACACTTGGGTGAATGAACCCCATATCTAGAAGTTCTTGAAGCTACTTCTTTAAGTCAGTGAGTTCATCAGGTGCTAAGCGGTAAGGCGGCTTCGAGATGGGTGAAGTCCCAGGTGCAAGCTCGATGGAGAATTCCACTTCACGAGTAGGGGGCAACCCGGGTAGTTCTTTAGGGAAGACATCGGGGAAGTCCCTCACCACCTCTATATGGTCGAGAGCAGGGGGTGTAACATCAAGAACTATAGAGGTGAGAAATGCCCTACACCCATGCGAGATAAGCTTTTCGACTTTGATGGATGAGATGATGAATTGCCGTTCTTCTCATTTTCTGCCTTTTACACAGATTCTACCTTCTACAGGGTGCAAAAAGCTAACCTTTGACTCATCACAGAAGAGAACTGCCTTGTAGCTTTTTAGCCAATCCATGCCAAGAATAATGTCAAAGACAGACATTTCGAGTAAGATAAAGTCAGATGGAAACATCTTTCTCGATATACATAGGTCCAGGGTTGGAAGCTTGAGATAAGAGGAGAATATTCTACCACTAGGGGTTTTGACATCTAGCACATGGTCCATTAATTCAGACTCTATCTCTAGCATAGCAGCAAACTGAGTGGATATGAAGGTATTTGACGAGCCAGAATCAAAAAGTACTTTGACAGGGTACATATTAAGGTGTAGAGTACCTTCAATCACATTATTCTCATCATCATCCTCTTCAACATCCAGAGCAAAGACCCTTCTATTGCGCCTTTCCACAGGCAGACGACGTCCTTGTAGGTTATTGTTGCGATTGTTGCTATTGTTGTGGTGATTGTTGTTCATTGGGGGCGGATTTTGATGTTGTTGTTGCTGTTGGGCGGGGGCCTATCCTCGATTGAACCTAGGACAATTTGACCTAATGTGACTGACTTGGCCACACTCATGGCAGGTAGGGGCATGCATATCATTCCTACAGTGCGGTGCATTGCCAGCTAGACATCTCCTGGGGGGATGAAATCGGGAGCAGGAGTTGCACCTACCACGCCCTTGTGGACCACCATGGTTCTTTCACTTATTGTTGTTGTTGTTCGAACCAGAAGTGTGGAAGCCAGGGTACGCCTCCATGGCTAGAGCTTTGTCTAGCATTTGTTGGAAGGTGAGCGGGAGATGGGGCACCAGGTGACACCCTATGATGTAGTTGAACCCTTCAAGGAAGACGACCGCCCTCTGCTCTTCAGCTAGACCCACAACTTAACATTCCAGCACCAGGAAACGTTGCACATACTCTAAAACTGACATATTCCCTTTTTGCAGACTATAGAACTCGACCTCCTTCTTCTTCAGGTAGGCCGTGAAGATATACTTTGCCCGGAATATCTGAAGGAACTCATCCCAGGTCATAACTGTTGTGTCTCGTGTGCAGGTTATCCCATTCTACCAGACCCATGCCGGGCCATCCAGGACATACGATGCAAAGAGAACGTTAAGATGCGGGGGACGCGCCATGCCATCGAATGTGCATTCCAGGGCTATCACCCAATCATCTACCTTGTCCACCATGTTTTTCTCAATTTCCCCGTTGAAGTAGGGAGGCTGCATCTTGATGAAGTCATTCAGGGTTGGCTCCTTAGGCTTGTTGGCATGGGAAGCAGCTGCAGTAAGTTGCCCCACTAAGGTATTGGAGAGTAGCTGTCTCAGCATCGCCAACTCCTGCTCAAGAGTTAGAGGTGTCTCAGGAGTGTCAGGGTTGGTGTCATTATTGTTTGAGCTTTAACAGAACAAGCTACCCTTCCTGAAAGACAAGTTTTAGGGTAAGATTTCTAAGAGTATAAGACAGAAATAGATAAGGCTACTATTGCCTATAGGAATGCTATTTCAGACGTTCAGTATCAGATCAGGCTAGGCCAGGTCATATGAGCTCAGGAGTCCTCGTGACCAAGCTAGTGGGGCAGAGGAAAATATTTCCAGCCCCCAAGCTCTGACCCTTTCTAGACACCATCACTTACAACATAACACCCTAGTAGCTACCCTATAGGCTCTGATACCATGCTGTAAGGAGGCGAGATCACCCCCTTACTTAAATTTAACGGAAAATACAATACATCCCTCAAAATATTGAAAACATTGTGATGGAAGGATGCATGCATAATAAATCCATTTAAATATGCATGGACCAAATACAACCATTGTCAATAGTAGCAGCGGAAAAAAGTAAGATGAGAAAACTAAACTATTACATAGATTGTTCCAAAAGAAGAAGTAGATGAGATTCTAGGATATTACAAAGCTTTTATTTCTGGAGTTCATAATATATAATTTAGCAAGATCTTAGCAGCATCAACCTTGCCATGATGGGGGCACTATTCCTACCATGGATTTCCTTGTGCTTGGTCTAGCCCTTGTCCTAGTTCTGGGTGGTTAGGGAGCATCCAACAAGAGAAAGATAAAGGTATGTGTCACAAAATGATAAAGTACAAGAAGCATTTTAAGGAATGGAAACATAATGATTCTCCATACTAAGAATGTTCAAGAGTATGAGGCATATAATTCACATGGGATTTCTGCCAAGCATATAAGTCAAATATAGAACAAGCATGATTCATTATGACTAGGATAAACTAACATAGGGTGAGGCGCCTACCAAAATTTCAACCAAGAGGAGAGGGGAAATAACATCCCAAACCTCAAAATATATATAAAGTGGCAGGGGGACTAAAACCCCAAAGTGCCTATGGCATGGGGACTAAAACCCCAGTGCCCTATGGGTGACTTGTACTCATGTACACTACATTAGTTAACTAGTGAAACTATCATTATCATGCTTACAATTTACATTGGCAGGGAAAGCAAATAGCAATAATTCAAATGGGGCCCAATGATCCAAACATTTCCAAGTGATAACCATATAGGATGTTCATACATCAAGATTTCCCGTTGGAGGCTTAAGTGAATAGTTTAAGGGATACATTTACGAGACAAAATTTAAATCATATCAACAAGGCAGGTGGGGGTCCAATGACCCAAATTTTATCAAATAAAACAAGTTTATGCATCAGGTTACAAATTGCATGATCAAGTGGATGAGGGAGAATAATTTCATAACATTGCCTCATTTGGGAAAACTAGGTTTAGCATGATTAGAAGCACAACTGAGGTGTTAGAATGCACATACCTGTTCTTTCTTTCTATATTATCCCTTATCCACTAAGATGTCAGGTCCAAACTCACTTTAACCTAGGTATAAAGGTTAATACATGTATTAGATTACTTACAGGTACTTTAAGTGTAAAATGTCCACAATTATAACTTTGGATTTTGGGTCTGGAAATAGGACCAAACGATTCCTAATATTTTTCTAATCGAGAAAACATATTTTCTTGCCAAAAACAGAGTTAAAACACTTTAATTACCTTTTTATAACACTTTATACATTTAAATTGAGGTTTGAATTAATTATCAGAGTTGGGATAGAAAACAAGACTCAAAACTTGGAAATTCGGATTCTAAATAATTTTATCTTTCCAACGAGTATTTATTTATATTTTTCCAATATTCGAGTGATTTTCTACAAATTAAACAAAACTGACCAATCAATAATTAGATAATTGCTACTTGGGTCAAAAAGCAAAGAATCGGATGACGAAAATGCCCTTTGCGAGAGAACAGGAAAAGAGGGACGCGTGGGGACAAATCGGTCAAAAGACACACGAGCTTCTTCAAGCTCTGTCACACCATGGCGCCGAGGTGGAAGCTTGGTATATTGGGCGTTTTCACATTTCACAACCAAACAAGGCACAAAAGTACTTGAACCGTAGGAAATCGAAGGACGAACTCACCGGTCCAAGGAATTTTGATGCACAAGCCATATAGAACCGAGGAGGAGAGTTGCAAGCACAGAAGGGAAAGCTTTACGCTGTCTTCTACCCACACATCCTTGGATAAAATTGAGGGGATAGGCAGGTTGCTAGGGGGCCGACGCAACCGTGTAGGGGGTTATTTATAGGTGGGGATGTCAGTGGAGTCAAAACGAAGGTGGAGGTGAGGAGCCATGGTCGGCCAAGTATGGTGTTTTGTCTACAGTGTAAGGGAGGCGATGAGGTTTGGCTCATTCGATGCGGGAGGTCTCCACAAACTCGTAGGAGAAAAAAATTCTAGAAATGATGAAGAGACGAGGGAGAAAGGAGGAGAGGAAGCGAGCGGCGGCTGCTTGGTTCCATTTCAGTTAACCAGAGGTAGAAGATGATCTGTTGACCCTTGGATGCGGTCCGGATTGAAGACGAGCCGTCATATCCTGGACCATCATGGTCCGGCGCGCGTGACACCTTATTAAAGGCTGGACTTTGGCTTAAATGATGCCTATAATTGATATTTTGATTGATATTATGTCACACTTTATTAGGAAATTGATTAATGCATTGGGAGGTCAAACGAACTCCAAATGACTTCAAATTTTAACCCTAGGTTTCTAATGATGTATAGTTTCATGCTATATAATTATATTTGCATTTCACCCAACCTTTGGCCTCCAAAAATTATGTTTCTGATTAAAGCATATATTAATATGATTTTTTGGGCAAACAATTACATTTAGCTTATATATGCAACCCTTGGTTTCCAAAACCGAGATATGGAGTCCAAGAGTCCTCCATTCACTTATTACATGCATTTTCAAGCTTAATTAGCCCATAATAAGAGTGAGGTATGAAGGTGGGTTATTATTCACCATTTTAATTTACTCTTGCTAATTAATTCAATTCTTATCCTTTTAAAAAAAATTCAATTCTTATCCATTAATATTTATTCTTGAGCTCCAACATTATCCATTAGTCAACTAATTCGTGGTTTGGTGTATATCTTCATAATTACCCTATAAATTTAGCAAATCATGGTATTTTTGCATCTAACCCTCATTTTGGCATAAAACTTCAACCATCAATTTCTCAAATATTCAATATTAAGGACACAAATGGAGAGGAAAGAAATTATCATAAAAATTGAGGTGGAAAATGATAATTTTATTGAAACTCAGGACGTTACAGTAGTTCCAATGGGGGCTTTGAAGGAATCTCTATATGCCCAAAGGGCATCATCCAACTTCGTTGCCCAATCTTTTCTCGTTCTGCTAACAGTCTTTTCTAGAATTTGCTTCAGTTGTCTATTTGACACTTCTACCTGCCCTGAAGTCTACGGTTGGTAGGGTGTAGCAACTTTGTGTCTGAATCCATACTTTTCCAGCAACTTTTTAAACTGATTTTCTCCAAAGTGGGATCCTCCACCACTTATAACGGTGTGTGGTACACCAAATCTTGGGAAAACAGTTTTCTCAAATAGCCTTATGATGGGTTTGGAGTCACAAATTTGAGTGGTAACTGCTTCCACCCATTTTGAAACATAATCTATAGCAACAAGAATGTATTTTTACCCTTGGGATGGCGGGAAAGGTCCCATATAGTCGACCCCCCATACATCAAAGATTTCTACTTCAACCCACTCTGCCATAGGCATTTCGTTTCTTTTCCCGATATTCCCTATCATCTGACATTCTTTGCAGGTTTTTACATATGCTGCGACATCCTTGAACATCAAAGGCCAGTAGAAACCTAATTGTAGGACTTTGGCTGCTGTCTTGTCACTCCCCAAATGTCCTCCATAAGGTGAGGAATGGCATTCCCTCAAAATATCTGACACTTCTTCTTCAACAACACATCTTCTGTATAGATTATCTGAGCATCTTTTGAAGAGCATAGGATCATCCCAATAGTAATTATTAATATATGAGAAGGGTTTCTTTTTCTGGTGGTAGGTTATTTCTGGTGGTAACTCCCTACAAGCAAGGTAATTACAAATGTCCGCGAACCATGGCAAGTTCTGTTCTTCAGCTTCTATCATGAGCAAAGCCTCATCTGCATAGTTATCATTGACAGGTGGCTCATTCTTGTATTCGACGATAATCCTTGACAAATGGTCGGCAACTGCATTTTCCACCCCTTTCTTATCAATGATCTCGTGATCGAACTCCTGGAGTAATAAAGCCCACCTTAGCAACCTAGGCTTAGTGTCCCTTTTCTACATTAGATATCTTATTGCTCCATGGTCAGTGTAGACCTTTACTTTTACCCCAATCAGATAAGACCTGAATTTGTCGAAAAAAAAACAATATCTAGCATTTCTTTCTCTATGGTAGTGTAATTTACTTGTGCCTCGTCTAGAGTATGACTGGCATAGCAGATGACATGATGTTTCTTATCCTTCTTCTTCCCTAGGACTTCCCCCACGGCATAGTCACTTGCATCGCACATCAAATCAAAAGGTAGCTCCCAATCTAGAGCTTTAAGAATAGGTGGGGCTACGAGTGCTTCCTTCAAAGTATGAAAAGCCCTTAGACAATCATCTGTAAAATCAAATTCTACATCTTTGATCAACATATTTGACAAGGGTTTTAAAATCTTCGAAAAGTCCTTTATGAATCTTCGATAATAACCAGCATTACCAAGAAAGCTTTGCACTCCTATCATAGACCTAGGTGGAGGCATTCTAGAGACAACCTTGACCTTGCTGACATCTACTTCAATTCCTCTCCTTGAGACCTTGTGACCCAGAACTATTCCTTCTTGCACCATAAAATGGCACTTCTCCCAGTTGAGGACTAAGTTCTTCTCTTCACAACGTTGCAAGACTAATGATAGGTTTTTCAAACAACCATCAAAATCTCTTCCATAGATAGAAAAATCATCCATAAAGACCTCCACAATGTCCTCCAAAAAATATGAGAACATCGAGATCATGCAACGTTGGAACGTTGCAGGAGCATTGCATAATCCAAACGACATTCTTCGGAACGTGTAGGTGCCATATAGACAAGTGAAGGTAGTTTTCTCCTGGTCGTCAGGTAGGATAGGAGCTTGGTAAAATCCAGAATAACCATCCAAGAAGCAAAAATACTTGTGATGTGCAAGTCTTTCTAGCACTTGGTCGATAAAGGGGAGAGGGTAGTGATCTTTCTTTGTTGCTTGATTCAACTTTTGATAATCGATACACATTCTCCACCCGGTGAAAGTACAGATGGCTACTTCATCTCCTTTATCACCTTTCACAACTGTCATCCCCCCTTTCTTTGGTACAACATGAATAGGGCTCACCCAATTGCTGTCGCTGATTGGGTATATAATACCTACATCTCTCAACTTGATGACTTCCTACTTTACAACTTCTTTTAATATTTGATTCAGCTTCCTCTGGGGTTGAACAAGGGGTTTTGCTGACTCTTCCATATTTATGTGGTGCATACATAGGGAAGGGGTTAGCCCTTTAATATCATCCACCGAATACCCTATAGCTTGCCTATGGAGCCTTAGCTCCTTAATAAGTCTTTCCATTTGCTCTTCAGTTAGACTGGCATTGACTATGATAGGATTCCTTTCTTCTGGATCAAGAAACTCATACTTCAGACCTTCCGGTAATTGTTTCAATTCTAGTTTGGGTTTTGGTACTCTCTTCTTCTTTTGTCAGCTCTAGAGAAGCATATTTTACTGTCTCGACAACTTCCTCTTCGTCGTTCAATTCTTCTCCATCTTGACTTAGGTATTTGAGGATCTCAGCAACCTCAATGTTGTCAATTTCCGAATCTTCTTTGTTTAACACCCTCATAAGAGGGTCTACCACTGTTGTCTTCTTCTACTTCTTCACAATATTGGTTATAGCTATCCACGAAGTAAGCAGATTTGAGTAGGGATGGTCCTTTCTTGGCGTCTTTCACCTTGAAATCAATGTGGTCATATCTGACCCTCAGAGTTATGATGCCTTCAGTGACATCAATCAGTGCCCTCCCCGTTGGCAAGAAAGGACATCCGAAGATGATAGGGCATTTAGGGTCTTCAATGGAGTCAATGATAACAATATCACATGGGATGAAAAATCTCCCCACGCAAATTGGAACATCTTCAACTACTCCCACTGGCCTCTTGAAGGTGTGATCCGCCAACTCGATTCTCATATTAGTCCTGACCATATCAGTCAGTGCTAATCATTACGTGAGGCTTAAAGGCATAAGACTGATGCTAGCCCCCAAGTCAACGAGACCTTTCCTTTCGATGTTATCCCCTACAGTAAAAGGTATAGTAAAGGATCCAGGGTCCTTCTTCTTGGTAGGTAGTTCCACTTTTATGAAGGTTGTTGACATACTGGCTAGATGCACAGTTTCAATCCTTCCTCCTCTTCTTTTCTTTGTGACTATATCCTTGAAGAACTTGGCATATGTTGGCATTTCTTCTAAAGCATCCAAAAATGGCACCTCCAGGTGGAGCTTTTTCATAGACTCCATAAGCTGCTCATACCTCTTCTTGAGTTGCACCTTTATAAGTTTGTACGGAAAATGTAATCTCGGGGAGTATTGACTTCTTTTGGCGAATATTTCCTTCTCAAGTTCTGGTTCTCTAGCTTGAGCGTGCTAGTTCTCACCTTTGGCAGGTTTCTCTGTAACATTCTCTGGCTCTAGTTCTTTCGGTCTTGTCACCTTCGGGCGCTGTATTGTCTTTCCCGATCTAAGGATCACCATTTTGGCAGATTCTGCGTTAGAAGGAATCTTCCCTGAAGGGTTCTTCATGAGCTCGACCAACTGAGTGAGCTGCTGGTCTATCTGGAATTGATGTGTTTGCATGTCCGCCATTTGGACCTATAGCTTGCTTAGTTGGCCGAGCTTGTGAAGAACCCTTCAGGGTCCTTATAGTGGTGAGTATTCCAGCCTATCACGCGGGTGACCCAGGTTCGATCCCCGGCAACGGTGCCAAAAAGTTGACCGACCTAAATTGCACGCCCAAAAGGGGTGGATTAAAGTAGTCAGACTTTTAAATAGCTAACCCGACTTTAAGGCCCCCACAACGATGAATGGGGTCTAATGTAGTGATCGGGGTTGAATACAGGGACAAGGGTGGTTGTGTTAAGAATGTACAATCAAACACTTTTATACTCCAACCGAAATGGGTGCAAAGAGATGTTCCCTAAGGAACGGTAGCACAAGAATGAGAACAAAGAAACAAACAAGAAAAAGGAATGAACATTAAACAAGTATATGGGGAAAACCCGGGTTGAGGTTCACCTACTAAGGTACCTCTCCAACACGTACATCTTCTCTCTCTCTCGCATACTCTTATCAAGATTATAAGCAACCATAAAGATGTCTATTCCACTCTCTCTCGATATGTGGGTAGATCTAAGTCTAAAAGAAGCCTCTCTCTCAAGATGACAACTCAAAAACCTCACAACAACACACATGGTTAAAGCTTTAGCATTCCAACACTCTCGTGCATTCATACCACTCCATGACACAAGATATAAGTGATATTGCTCTCTCGATATATCAACAATCAAACATCACAAGATGGTAGCTAAGCATACAAGTGAAGCATTAAAATAGGTGCATGGAGATGATCTTGATAAGAATATGTATATTCTAAAGAAAGAGACAATATACATGTTGGGAGAGCCTTAGTGGCTACTCCCAACCCAAGTTAAGGTGTTAGCCGCTCATACTTGCGGACAACATGACGACGCTACATAAATATAGATCCATGAGGTTCACGAAGAGGGGAAGAGGTATAGTGGGATGAAGTGATAGATCTGGAAGAGAAGACCGTGATACTACATACTACTTCTTCATATCTGGATCTACCGTGTGGATGGTCTTCTCCTATCAAAGAAGGGGCAAACAACAATCTTCTCTCTCCTCGGCTTTCGCTCTTGGAGATCCCAGACTGATGGATTGATGGTCGGGGATGAGTCTGAAATGCAGTAGCACCTCATGGCCTCAGGATATAATCTGTATGATCTGATCCTTTAACAAGACAGGTGGGGGTGCTATTTATAAGCGCCTTCCACCGACATAGAACTGCGGTCGCGGTCTTTATTTTAAGTGAAGGCAAGACCGCGGTCGCTGTATCCACTTTAATCCTCCTTGGTCGCGGTCCTTCTTGTTCGTGATCCCCCTAAAACCTCGATAATGGAATGACCGCGGTCGCGATCTTTGTTGTTCGTGATCCATGTCATAGCCGCGGTCGCGATCTTGGAATAACCACAGTCGCAGTCTTGGATAACCGTGGTCAAGGTTCTTGGAAAACTGCGGTCGCAGTTTCTGCTTATTGCCTGAGGCTTTGAGATGTCCGATACCCTGGAATCGTGGTCGTGGTTCCCAAAGACCGCAACCTGAGGTGATGTTTGTCCCTGAAATTAATAAAACAAGGCCGGGGTAAAAAAGATAGAGAAATTATGTGAAAAGCTAACTAAAGTTATACTAAAGTGATGTAAAAAATATATAGAAAGTACGTAAAGTACAGTGTTGTCACTTATGCATCCATAATCCAATGGGGATGTCGTGAGTTAGGGTTTGGGTATGAGTGCTGATTAGTAACATTAATATAATTTATCTTGTTGAACCTAACTCTAATGCAAATAGATAAAGATGAGTATTCATGTTTAACATTCTTATATGATGGAATGATGGTGAAATAACCTCCTTAATATGATCATAACCTTAATATGTTAATTGGTGGTTATCATAGCCACATGGTTGGTACTTTCTTATGCTAAACATGTGCATTATGAATATGATGAGGGTTAATCATATCTAGATTCCTTGCATGTTGATGTAATAAAGGAATGTTCTTAATGTTAATATAACCCTGCTATGATTGTTTATGAATATCTCCTAGCTCATTAATGCAATATTGTGTTGATCCGGTGTATTATATGTAAGTGATGTTGTTGAGACTTGTTATAAGGCATGTAAAGATAATGATGATCTTGTATGGAATAATATGATGGTCTTAATGAACTTTGGGCATGGTTGAGCCCTAAATGAGGTGTAATCCTCTTGTATTGATAAGGGTTGATACCCTGTGATATTGTGAAAAGGATTTATATCTTGTGATAGTATGATGACTAGTGTAGTCTCATGAATGGAAAGTGAATAGTACCATGTGATGATGAGATGAGAAATTATGTTTCACACGTTTTATATCTTTTGAAGTTGTGATATTTATATGCTTTCTAGAAGTGAATTAGGGTTATATGTCCACTTGTTTGATGCAACCTTAATTCACCCAATTGGAATAACTAATCAAGTGCAACTCTAATCATGTAGTGCCTTGTGCCGTAGAGCCATCTTCAGTGTCAGAACTTGCTAGATGGTGAAATGAGTATTCCTAAGGGAAACTCAGAGCGCATACTGTTGAATATGTGTGGGTGGCAAGTTGAGGATATATCCTTGTCATCCACAATGCAGGTTATGGTGGATGGCTATGGTCATGCCTCAGAAATTTGATGTGAATGAGGACAACTGTGGTTGTACCTCAGATTATAGGGTTTTGTATACGCTGGTTTCTAGTGTCGTGACCTGTACCAAGGGCATACTAGTGGTTAGCAGCTTGACTATATGTCAATGTAGTGGCAGCTTTGACTGATATGTCACTACCTTTTTACTCGTACTAACCAAGGGGAAGAGATCTTAGGATACCGACACTCCTATATCTTGTACAGAATCGAATAACCCTTCACATCAGTCAGTTGGACTTTGGATTGTACGACTCAAACTCCCTAGGGCATAATAAAATATGTAAGACAGTCGTGTAGAATATCTATTTAGGGTTATATGCAATGCTTCATATTGGATGATAACCCTTATTTGATTTCTTTTCACTGAGATCATGTATAGTACAATAAGAGATAATATATATGCTTATGTTGTAGTTATGCTGATGTTGTAAACATGCTTATGTTGTCAAATATACTGACACTGATGGTTAAGATGATGCTGATAGATATGTTTAATATTGCTAGCCATGCCTATGCAATTAGAAATGCTTAAATTGCTAATCATACTTATGCAGTTAGTTGTGCTTATATTGTTATCTCTACTTATAATGTTGATATGTTCAACTAGATAGACATGTTGATGTTGTTAGCTATGCTTATGATACTAGACTTATTCATGATGTTAGAGATGCTCATGCTGCTAGACTCCTTATACTATTAATAGGGATATGAGAATAGTCTGGCTAATGAAGATAGTTATTATCTTCTCCTTGATGTATTTTTTTAATCATCAATGTTGTTGAGCTTATTTGTTATATATGATTAAACTACTTAACTGTCACATTACCTAAAAATGTTGGAATCAATAAATGTTGTTGGAGGTTATATCTCTTGTTGGGACATGGGTCTCACCCTTGTGGTTTGCCACATTTTTTTAGGTAATCAGAAGTGATGAAAACAAACACGTGGTAGCAAAGAGGAGCTATAGTACTAAATCTTATAGAAATTTGATTAGATGTCTAGTGTGTCCTAGAGTCATCCCTGTACTCTCAGGTCCGGGTGAGAAAATTTTTTATATGGTGTTTCAAATGGATCAGACTTTTGTTAGCATATTAATGGTTAGAAGTCAATGCCTCAATATTCCCATTTTTTGGATGAAGTGTGTAGTGTAATGTTATGATTCTAATGATGAGAATTTGATGGTTCAATGGCTTAAACTTGTAGTCTTACCCTTGCCCTCGTATGATTATGATTTATAATCACCATAATGAATTAATGGGTAACCCTAATGAGGTATAGCTTATTATACCTAGCTTTAATATAACTAAATGATGGTAATTGGGTATGAAGAGTCCTTGAATGAATAAAACAATCATGGAGTACTATCTTATTATTGTTGAAACCGTAGTATGCTATAACTCAATTATTACACCTTGATTTATGTGTGGGTTCATACTTGATAATAGTATGGAGTGTGATGGTGATGCTTCACCTTATGCATCCATGATCCAATGGTGATGCCGTGAGTTAGGGTTTGGGTATAAATGTTGATTAGTAACATTAATATAATTTATCTTGTTGAACCTAACTCTAATGCAAATAGATAAAGCTGAGTATTCATGTTTAACATTCTTATATGATGGAATGATGGTGAAATAACCTCCAAAATGATGGAATGATGGTGAAATAACCTCCTTAATATGATCATAACCTTAATATGTTAATTGGTGGTTATCATAGCCACATGGTTGATGCTTTCTTATGCTAAACATGTGCATTATGAATATGATGAGGGTTAATCATACCTAGATTCCTTGCATGTTGATGTAATAAAGGAATGTTCTTAATGTTAATATAGCCCTGCTATGATTGTTTATTAATATCTCCTAGCTCATTAATGCAATATTGTACTGATCCGGTGTATTATATGTAAGTGATGTTGTTGAGCCTTGTTATAAGGCATGTAAAGATAATGATTATCTTGCATGGAATAATATGATGGTCTTGATGACCTTTGGGCATGGTTGAACCCTAAATGAGGTGTAATACTCTTGTGTTGATAAGGGTTGATACCCTGTGATGTTGTGAAAAGGATTTATATCTTGTGATAGTATGATGAGTAGTGTAGTCTCATGAATGGTAAGTGAATAGTACCATGTGATGATGAGATAAGAAATTATGTTTCACACATTTTATACCTTTTGAAGTTGTGATATTTATATGCCTGCTAGAAGTGAATTAGGGTTTGTATGTCCACTTGTTTGATGCAACCTTAATTCACCCAATTGGCATAACTAATCAAGTGTAACTCTAATTATGTAGTGCCCTATGCCGTAAATCCATCTTCAGTGTCAGAACTTGCTGGATGGTGAAATGAGTATTCCTAAGGGAAACTCGGAGTACATACTGTTGAGTATGTGGGGGTGGCAAATTGAGGATATATCCTTGTCATCCACAATGCAGGTTATGGAGGATGGCTATGGTCATGCCTCAAACATTTGATGTGAATGAGGACAACTACGGTTGTACCTCAGATTAGAGGGTTTTGTATACCCTAGTTTCTAGTGTCGTGACTTGTACCAATGGCGGACTAGTGGTTAACAACTTGACTACATGTCACTGTAGTGACAACTTTGACTGATATGTCATTTCCTTTTTACTCGTACTGACTGAGGGGTAGAGATCTTAGGATACCGACACTCCTAGATCTTGTATGGAACCGAATAGCCCTTCACAGGGGTCAGTTGGACTTGGGGTGGTATGATTCAAACTTCCCAGGGCATAATAAAAGATGTAAGATAACCATGTAGTATATCTATTTAGGGTTATACACAACACTTCATATTGGATGATAGCCCTTATTTGCTTTCTTTTCACTGAGATCATGTATAGTACAATAAGGGATAATAGATATGCTTATGTTGTAGTTATGCTCATGTTGCAAACATGCTTATTTTGTCAAATAAACTACATTGATGGTTAAGATGATGCTGATAGATATGTTTAATATTGCTAGCCATTCCTATGTAATTAGAAATGCTTAAACTTCTAATCATGCTTATGCAGACAGTTGTGGTTATATTGTTATCTCTACTTATGATGTTGATATGTTCAACTTGATAGACATGCTAATGTTGTTACCTATGATTATGATACTAGATTTATTCATGATGTTAGAGAGGCTCATGTTGCTAGACTCCTTATACTATTTATAGGGATATAAGAATAGTTTGGCTAATGAAGATAGTTATTATTTTCTCCTTTATGTATTTTGTTAATCATAAATGTTGTTGAGCTTATTTGTTATATATGATTAAACTGCTTAAACTGTCACATTACCTAAAAATGTTGGAACAATATATGTTGTTGGCGGTTATATCTCTTGTTGGGACATGGGTCTCACCCTTGTGATTCGCCACATTTTTTTAGGTAATCGGAAGTGATGAAAACAAACATGTGGTAGCAAAGAGGAGCTATAGTAATGAATCTTTGAGAAAGTTGATTAGAAGTCTAGTGTGTTCTAGAGTCATTCATGTACTCTCAGGTATTGGTGAGAAAATTGTGTATAAGGTATTTCCAACAAATTAGAATTTTGTTAGCATATTAATGCTTGTTTTTGTGGCATATACGACTATTTTAATCCTGTTATGTTGTGGCTAAGATGATAGAACAATTTGTATCAAATTCTTGGCATAGTATGGATATAAGAATGATGTTGGGCTCTTATGCAAATGTTTCTGAGCGGGTGCTGTCGTTGAAATAGGTTTTAAATTGCCCATATTTTTGGGTATGTGATTAATTATTGACTGATTGTGTTTTATGTTTTTAGTAATCTCATTTAGTGTAACGGGTTCTTACATGCCTCATATACGGTTTCGGTGTAAACAAGGTCTACTAATCCATGTAGATTCCAATGGGTGATAAAACCCTAGATATTAGATTGTTACACGCTACCTAGATTTTCCTCCAATGTGCAAAATTAACAGTAATGAGTGCTCCTACCATTCTCAAACAATGAATCATTATTTTTGTCTTTTCCCCTTGCTATAATTGGGCCATGCTCCCCGTTTTGCAATTGTCTCACACATCTTCCTTTCTAGGTAAAACCCTAGATAATGGTTCAATAATGGGCTAGGGAGGTAGGTTTTTTTAGCTATCCTTTTTATTCATTGATAGGCACGCATAAACTCTTACCTAGTGCTTATTTATGTGCCTATAGCTTATTTATGTGCCTATAGCTTCTACTTTACTTTTATTTGTTGCTTCTCAATAGTCAACTCATAATTATCTCTTGCCATACTCCACTATATGTTGCTTCTTAATTGTAGAAAGTGAAAGGTATAGCATCAATTTCCCATCACCCTACTGCTTTGATATTCTCTCTCATGCTATTCTTTTGTGCTTCTCTATCATTCTACTCCTTTTCCCCATCAATTGTGCTTGCCTCTTGCCTACCACTTTCCCCACCTCTTAGTGTTTGTCTTCATATGAATCCTTATGTGCACTTTGGATCTTGCATGCTCATTTCATACACTTGGCCTAGTGTCAATTTTGAGTGTGGTTTCCCTTGTGACTCTTTATTCAATATGTAACACATGTATTATAGCCTTCTACTTTCACTTTCTTTGCATTGTTATTTCATCCTTATCTAATATAAAATATATGCTCTACCTCCCTTCTTTGTATAACTATTGTTGTGTGTGTGCTTGTGTCCCGTCTCATTATGTTGAGGAGGAAACCAACTAATATAAGCCATATTACTTTTCGAAAGCCTTACTACACCATTTTGTAGTGGTGTTGGTTTGTGGGTGGTCGTTTCTTTGAAATTAGTGTTGAGTACACCAAATTCCAGATACACTCTTCATTTCCCATGTTATTTTGCATTTATCTTTTACCTTATGTCACAAAATCTAACATACTTATTGTAATATTTTATTCTAGTTTCCTTTATTCAATAACCTATCTCTAGGGTTTCTCTTACTATATATATTTTATATTTAGTTGTGGTTGACTTTGTTTTGTAACCTATTCATTTGAAACATGCATTGGGTTACCCTCAATATAAGGTGTGGACTATACATGTGGTTTTGTTTTGTAACCGTTTTATACATTTGGTTTTAAGTATATGAATTAATATTGTTATGTAATTTACCTTTTAAACAACATTAATAACTTGATGATTTGGTTATATTATGTTTGATTGGTGTTGCTACAAATCATATCATGATTTACCAATAATCTTTAGGGTAAATACATTCCTTGTATAATTGCACATTAATTAATATCTTTCATTATAATCTGTTTGATTTATATTTTACTTTATCTTAAAAGTATTCTTTTCTATGTCAAAACATGTGGTGTGTATATGTTGAACTTTGATCTTTAGTTGATATATGATATAACCCACACATGTATGTGGGAAGAGCATTAAAGCTACACAAATTAATAATTAATAAAAATTTCATCCAAGGATACATCAAATTTTAACTATAAAATTGTAGGCAATTCAATTCTGAATCCAACGCATAAAAAATGAATGCAATTAGAGTTAAAATAATAGAGTTATTGCATTTTAGTAATCATGTACAAAATTGTCACCAGTTTGCAGTTCTATCGGACCACAGTACTGACCAATGTTTATACATAATGATGGACACAGAAACTAATGGAGACATAGATCAATGTGCACAAAGACCACTGAACACATAGATGGATACATATATTCAGACCGATGGTCACATATATTAATGGAATCATAGATTGATGGCCACACAGACTGATGCCCATGTGGAACTGATGAAAATGAGTTACAACCCAACACAACCAATCACTAAAAATACCACAACTTTTAACATATAATTTGGAATTCAACAACTTTTATTTTATTGGATTCATATTTCAATTTCTCATCCTACCATAGCCCTAAAATTAATCAAGGACACACAAGAGGGCTAGAGTAACAACCCCACCTCCCAGTAACCCCCAATTAAGGGAGACCAAGAGGTCAGAGCCGTTATCCCAATTTCTGGATCAAAGGTTTGATAAATAATCTATAATAATTATCAAATTCTACCAACTAAACTGAAAGGCTGTAATAAAATTAAACTTTGCATACCTTTTTCAAAAATTGGTTAACTATTTCTATCCACATCTGGAGTCTATTCTAACTAATCCTCCTTTGCACTTTAATTCTCATTTAAATCCACAGATGCCACTTTACTATTTGTTCTTTTCACTTGTACCTAAAACGTCGACAAACAAAACATTGGTCAGCAAAAGTTGGTATGTGGGGGAAACAATAATCATGCAATTAACTTGTAACAACATATTGCAGTCAAATATGATTTAACAACCAACTTTACATTTTCAACATAATGCTCAATCCATACCTACCCTAACCTCTGTGTTGTCCCTGCAGTGGACCTAGATGCTACCTTCCTTATGGTAGATCCCCATTTAACCCCTCATGATCCTACCTAATAGGTGAATCAGTTTCTAGGGTTGAGTCACATGGCACTACCCATAGGTAGCCCACTCCTTAACTCATGGTGTGCTAAAGAGTTGCATGACACTACACGTAGGTAGCCCAATCCCTAACTCTTGATAGCCTAGACCTTGCTCTAGGTTAACTTTTTTAGCATTTGCAAAGCCACAGAGGAGGACCGGGATCTGAGCCATTCATGTATGCGTACTTATGGTGATAGTCATAGTCACTTTATAGGTGCATGAAATAAGAGACATTCAAGCAGTTATTTTCAGGCAATCGATAAAACAACCGGGAATCGCCGTGAAACTAAAGCGATTATCCATAAGCGTAACCACATACCTGTGAGGCTGATTTGAGACAGAATAATCCAATCAAATTAAGAATTCCAAATAGGCAAGCAAGCACATAATGAGATCCTGAAATAAGCATACAATTTCCTATTATTGATCATGCCATCAAGATCTATTAAATCTAGCTCGCTTCCTAGGGTTTCTGGTCCACTTTTAGGGTTTCCATTGCAATTAGGGTTTCCCTTCATCTTTTACTATTTTTAAACCCTGATTTAATGCAATTGATCATAAACCCTAATTATCTCAACATCTAATCCTCAATTTCAGATTAAAGACATAATTAACCATTAAATAAGTCCATTAAGCCTCTTTTACATTAAAGCTACCATTTTTATCCTTTTAATCCATGACAAGATCATTATGCTCATTTATCATCAATTCATAGTCCATTATGGTCTAATTCACATATGAACTCTACTTGTCATTAATTCTACCGTTATCCATTAGAAAACCCTAATTACTACATTAAGGGTATTTATCCACAATTAGGAACCTTTATACTCAAAATAGCTTAGAATCATCTTATCTCAACTTTAATCATGAAATTTATCAATTAAATCCATTAAGAGTCTTATTTACTAATATTAGGGTTTCAAGGCCCATTATAGCATATTTGTGCACATAAAACTCTAAATTAACCAATTACATGCAAAGTTCATCTTTTTTGTTCTTAATGTACCTTTTTATAATTAACATGTTAATATCAACTTTAATCATCCATTAAACCCTACTAAATACATTAATCATCTCCAAATAGGGTTTCTTAATCTTTAATTCATTAAAGTTGATAAATTACACTACTTTTCGAATAGCAAGACGAATTAGCCTCTAAAACCATTTTTAACGAATTCCTCTCATTTTCCACCTTACGCAGCCTGACCGCTGCTGCCCTAGCTGCTCATGGCATGGCTCCACCTCCCGGATCTAGACCCTTTGGCCACCAAAACTCCTTCCCCCTCCTTCGTCGTGCCCTCTCGCAGGTGAGGGTGCCTCTGGTACGCGGCCGGTGGGCCGAAAATGAGCCCATCAGATCTGCCACCATGGCTGACCTGCAGCCAATCTGCATCATCACACAGGGGTAAGGAGATAACAAAATGGTCGTCAAGCTCCTCTTCGACGATGTAAGAGCGTCATGATCTCCTCATACTACCCTCACTGCTTCAAGGATCACACTACCCCTCCAGTTAGGGTTGAAACGAAGAAGAAGATGGGAGAGAGAGAGAGAAGGATGCTTGGGATTCTTAAACTCGAGCCAAAGGCTCTACCCCTTATATAGGGGAGGGTATCAACGTCCTAAAATACTTTCCCACAAAGAAACAAAGTCCTTTTCCAACTTGGAACCCTATTCCTTCATGAAGAAGAAATCTTCTCTCTCTAAAAAGAAACTCTTTGATATTCTTTACTCCTTAGATATTAGAATTTCGAAAATCACCTCTTTTATTCTCTTAGTACTTGCCCTTTAATCCATTGACATGAAATTATATTTTCCTTTAGTAGAAAATACCACCTCTTAAACAAAACCACAAAATTTATTAATAATGTATTAAATTACCCTCTTGTTTTGCATTATTGGTATTTTCTCTTTCTTCCTCTTTATTGGGGCTCCTTGGACCCCAAGAAACTCTATGATTTCGAAATTCCTTTTTAAGGATACTTATTATCCTTCTAGATGCATCTATATTCATTATTTCACATTATCTTGTTTATTTCTTATTAAAATGTCTCTTTTTGAGGATTTCTCTTTTTTATTTTCCTCATTGGCATACCATTTAACATTAGGAATCCTTTGGATACAAAAATCCACCAAAGATAACTCATTCATACCTATTTCCACTTATTTTCCACATTTTATCATTGTTTCCAATTTCTTTCTTAATAAAGAAATACTTAATTGATCTTTTCTTTTCTTGTTGCATTATCTTTGCAATTTTGGACTCCTTGGAACCCAAGGAACCCAATAGGCACGAAATCCAACTTTGGATTATATTCTTTTGCCTTGTAGAGGTTTCTACATCTTTCATTTCTTCATTTATTATCAATAAAGGAGTTCCTTTTGTCTTTTCCTTGTTATTGGGCCCAATAGCCAATAAAGCCCGCCAAACAACCAACAAGGCATTGTAAATGAAACTCATTTATTCAAAAAAATTATATCATTATTTGTTCCAATATCTTTAATATGAGAAATTACATTTCTCACCAAATGAACCCAAAAATTGGGGTTGTCACAGCTAGAGTGATTTTGGAGAAAAATATGAACAACGAAGAAGAACATTCGACTAAACTATAGATTCATCAAGGTAATCTTAGATTGATGGCTTATCATGTTTTCTTTTCCCTTTACTTGTTTGAATCCTGGAGCAAGGATAACTAGAGGTTCATTTGTTCTCTCTTTCTTCTTCTTCTTGTTTCTCTAATATGTGAAGGCTAGAACCATAGCTCGTCTTTGACTTGTAGAAGGTGGAATAGGAGCTTTTAGCTGAAATCTATGCTTAGAAAGCCAAGATTTGATAATATAAGACTAGAATCAAGATCAATAGATAAAATTGAAGTCAAAGTGAGTGAAAATTCATCTTTGTTCATGGTTTTTTGAGAATCTGAACTTAAAATGTGATGAATGTATGTGTATAATGTACTATCTAGTTGATTTTAGCTCAGTAAGCTTTGATTAGATTTGTAAGGTATGAATGATTGAAATAGATATAAATTTGATAGAAATAAATGCTTGAATTCTATAACTTGTGCATATGATTCGTAGAGTTTCAAACATAGCATACTCTAAAGGTATTAATGTTGGTATGTATGCCCTGAGAGCCAATCATGGGATGATTGGTGGGATACATTAAGATTGATTTGATAAACATCAAAGGAAAGCTTCCAATTCTTTCTGGTTCAGTCATATGAGATAGTGATAGAACAGATCGAATGTCTAGAGAATGACAGTACTCAATGACGTATACTTTCAGGTTGAGGACCTAAACGATGAGATCATACAGATGCTAAGAGTTTGTACATTCTTGTTATGTCCCTAGTCGGATGTCATTATGGAAGGTAGATAGACAACAATGACACACAAGACTAGATTGCGGTGTTGGTTGATGACAGAATCTCATTAGTCATGATATTGAGATATCAAACCAAACACATAGGTACTTGTTAGAGAACAAGTGTACCAGACAGACCCACCGTGAGTTTGACACATGGAACCATGACATGGTAGTCACAGTCAGTACTCACAGTGATGGTGGTGAGTGTGGTTCTTTGACCTGAAATCACTACACTCAACACATGTCGTTGGGCACACTTTGACATCATCAAACGCAGTCCTGAAACATGGGTTGTTATAAAGGTGATGATTGGGTGGCTTTGACACATGGGGATTTTGAGGGGTGAGTGATAGATATGGGATTTGTCCCTCCTGAGGGAGTTTGATATCCATGGCCACTTGATGAGTAGGATTGAGAAAGGCGTGCACACATGTGTGAATCAGTATGTGATATTAATGTCATGCATATCTCTTCCAATCTACTCTGAGATCAAGAAAATGAATGAACGTTGACAGGATGACTGTTCCATGCCTCGAGTTCATTCGGGATATCAATAAAAAAGGAATTATACATTCACTATAACACCATTCACGGATTGTAGGATTGAAAGTTGTTCTCCAACTTTATATTTCACTTAGGTAGCAATGATGTGTGTGTGTGGATAGGCATCAATCTTTGCTTGTGAAGTCATAAGTGTTATGGACTTTCACTGCCAACGTGAAATGGACCTGCAGGGTCACACACATAGGATTTAACCTAGAAGAGGAGTTTTGTCCACAAATAATGTTTAGATTGATTACTAAAGGAGTTTAGTAGTTCAATTAAACATTCAATCAATTGATAGCTCAGTATCATAATGTTCAAGGTGTTGGACTGATTGATTAGAGTATCAGATTGATTGAAACTGCAATTGACTGTTTCTACACAATCTGCACTCCCAACCGATCGGCTCATGTGATGAACCAATCGGCTCAACTTGGTGAACCGATTGGCTCAGATAGTGAGTCGATCGGCTCATGGATAGGGTGAAACGATTGCTTCAAGTGTTGAAACGATCGGTTCAACTGGTGCAACCGAGAAAGTTGGGAAAGTAGGATTGGTGAGAAATTTCTTTTCGTTTCACTTTCCCAATTTGATTGGAACAAGGATTGATATTTGATACCAATTAGAAACAAAAGATGGAAAGTAAATCGGGAACTGACCAGGACCACAAACTGACCGGTTGAGGTGTCCCAACTGATCGGTTGAGGTGTCAATCGACCGGCTCAGGTCCCCAACCGACTGTTTTAGTTGTGAAACGATCGGTTCAGGTTGCGTAGTTGGTTGTTTTTGTGGAAAATCTCGAACCCTTCTACTCCTGCTTTAGTCCCGCATTGCCCGGGATAGAGAACCCTATCCCATGACCCTCATATATATATATATAGGGGTATTGGGGGCTTCTCAAAGAACAACACAGTGCAACCAGTTGCTCTGTAAAGTTGTCGTTCTCTCTGGTTTTGGTAACCGAGAGAGCCCGAGCAAGTGCTACCCGATAAGGGAGGCACAACAAGGGAAAGAGAAATGCAGAAAGAGACTGGTGGCAGGAGAGTGTGTCAATGAATAGTACACTGACAGGAGGGTGCGACTCCTTCCAATTCCTTGTGAGACAAGGAGATTGGAGTTCCAGGTGGTCTGTGTGGACTACTTCAGAGGCGCGAGATTTCTTCTGCTCGGAGGACAACTGTCAATCCTGACAGTCCCAGTGAGACTAGGAGTCATCAGTCCCGGTGCGACCAGGAGCTGCACAGACACCGTCCAAGACTGGAGGTGAAGACCGCGCAAGCCGCGAGGTATTGTCGTCGAGCAAGCCTCGGGACAAGGTATGGTTCCACAAACCATCATTTCCTATTGTATAGACGTTGACATGTTTCCTTGTTCTAGGTTTGGGGGAGAAATTTTTTGTTTCTGCTGCCTTCTCTACCTCCCCTAAAACCCAACAGTGGTATCAAAGCCACGTCAACTGCTCTATACTTTAGGGATTATCGATATGATCGATTTTGGTTTGTCACCTTTATTTATTGCATACGATGCAAATAAAATTGGCTTTATGCATGTCCAATCCTAAATCCACAAATCCCAATTTACATATATGATATGTATTATGAATGCACTCGATATGCATTTCCCTTAAATGAGTTTTATGGTGGATGTATAGCGTGGTTATGGCCAATAAACCCTATATGTGTATGGTTGTATGTGGTTGCTTGCATCTCGGTCTGCGCACCGATCTTCCTTCTCCTATTCCTGATGTAACTCGAAATAATTCGAGATTTCTTTCCTGCCTTTGCTCCCATCAAATGTAACTTGGGGTTTCTATTTTTATAATGTAAAATAGGATATAATTTTATTTCCTATTATGTCAAAGAATGGAGGACATTCAGACGACAACTGAGACGATCGGTTCAAGGCATGAATCGATCGGTTGACATTCCAGACAATCAGTTCAAGGAGTGAGTCGATCGATTGATGACCGATTCGAGGAGCGAGACGAGCGGGTGGCGGCCATGATGAGATGCACGACGACCAGGCGAACCGATCAGTTGGAGGAGCCAACCGATCGGCTGGTGGCACCCAGCCGACCAGTCTGATGGCGAGCCGATCATTCATGTGATGAGTTGATCAAACCCAGAAAGGCAAAGCAAAGAGTTCATCTTGTACAGGTTGCATGTGATGTAGACCTAGATGACCGTTATTCCTCTTGGCTCGAGGAATCACATTAGGATGGCCATAATCATCGCTTTTATCATTTCACATGTTTTCTGTGGGATATAGCATGTATATGATACATACTATATATTGTGGTGATTGGATATGTATATGTATATAAAAACCAAATCCCTGATTAAATAATTAGTTTTATATGCCTTCCAAATGCAACACATGTGAAAAGCTTGATCGACCAAGTATGGGCACGCCCTCGCGTGGTGCACCGTCTATCTCATGGAAGCGTGAAGGATGGATATGTGGGTCTGCCCTAGTAGGGTGCATATTCATCGTGTTTGCTTTGGGTCAGACTTAACAAGGTTATCTAGATGGGATCTAGTACCTTGAGGCATGGATATGATCATGACAAGGAGTTTCATATGACATCTTATCAAGAGTTGCATATGATGCAATTGGCAAAAGTTGCCTACCTGAGAGATCTAAGTTGTGGGTGACAGCTCTAGCTGGTCCATGACTTGGAGGATTTTAGGATCTTGCCCACTAGAAGGTTGTACGCTGCAATCTTCCGAATTGATGGTGAGGGCTATAGATTTGAAGTAAAATAGTGGGAGCGATAATTAATTAAAGGCCTAATTATATCGTCAACTTTTCAAATCAATCAAATAAGTCAAAAATGAGTTTTTGGACTAAAATTGCATATTTCCTTTTGTAGTACAAATGACAACAAACAACAATCACTTTTCTTTGCGACCGATCCTTGAAAAGGACAGGCTAAATGGGACAAACTTCCATGACTGGTATAGGACATTGAGAATCGTTCTCACTCAAGAGCGAAAGCTCTATGTCCTGGATACTCCAATTCCATAAGAACCTTCTCCTAATGCACCAAAGGCAGAAAGGGATGCTTACAAGAAGCATTCTGATGATGCCATTGATGCAAAGTGCTTGATGTTGTGCTCTATGAACCACGAGTTGCAGAGACAACATGAGAACATGGGTGTCATTGAGATGATTCAACATCTCAGGAACATGTATGAAGATCAAGCATGGCAAGAGAGATACAATGTCTCAAGGGCACTGTTAAAGTGTGTCATGACAGAAGGAGATCCAGTTGGTCCTCACACACTCAAGATGATTGGGTATGTGGAGAACCTGACAAGACCGTGATTTCCACTGAGCCAAGAGTTGGCTACTGACCTGATACTGCAATCGTTGCCAGAATCCTACAGTTAGTTTCTGATGAACTACAACATGAACAACTTTGATAGGCCACTGTCAGAGTTGTTGGGCATGTTGAGGATAGCCGAGGCACAAATGAAGAAGGACAAGCCTAAGTCTGTGATGGTGATCATGAGCAAGAAAGGCAAGTCCAAGTTTAAGGGCAAGGGCAAAGCTAAGAAAGCTTCTGATGCTAGCCAGGAGCCCAAGTCATCTTCAACTCTCAAGTCCAAGGGAGGCGTGACCAAGAAAGGCAATTGCCACCATTGTCAAAAACTAGGACATTGGAAAAGGAATTGTCCTCTCTATCTGGAAGAACAAAAGAAGAAGGAGGCGATAGACGTCTCTAATTAAAGGTGTCATGAAAGTAAACTTGTAACACTTTTGAGGTATATGATACCAAGATGTAAAGTGTAAAGCACTCAATAAATGGGGCAAGTGTTGCCGCCATAGTAAGGAGTACTTTAGTTTATTTTCAGCCTAAAAGGCATGTAATACAGTTATGAACTGCTATTTCATATTTTCCAATAGATAGAAACACTTTATTTTGCATATTGTATGACAATGATGGCAATCAATAAAGAGATGTTTCAATTTATAAAGATATGATTTTTGTGGCAATGCCTTATTTATCTTGTGGTATTTGATATGCATTAGATAAAATGATACCTAAAGGTTATAGATAGATCAAACAATCAAATTAGCATCAATCATGAGAAATTCATTTCTAGTTTCCATGTGATGGATAAATCTAGACTCTTTTGGTTAGAGAACCAATAAGAGACATGAATATCTTGGACATGATTAATCAATCTTCACTAATGGTAGTGGGAGAATGATTATCCTATTAGGTATTATACATATTATGTATTTACATACCTATTGGAGAAAATGCTAATACTTCAAATGGTGTTTAGAGAATTACCAATATGAATATCTTGAAGGGTTCAAGAATATCATAGATAAAGTATGAATTTGGTAAAGTGTTAATTCTTGATGAGATCAATGAATGAAATACTTAGACCAAATGTTTGAGATCCTTATGAGTGATTATGATAGTGTATCATAGTGAACTCATGATTAAGGCATGGTGATGTCTAAATCAAGAAGGGATCATACTCTAAGGAGTTAGAGAATGATTATCAAATAACTAAATTCTTCTTAATAAAAGAATACCCCTCACTAATAAAAGAAATTAAGAATCACAAGGGTTGTGAATTCTTATATCCTTACACCTCAATTATCTATGTGATGAGTTGTTCATGTGATGAGTCAACTATCTAGATGAATATGAGGAACCGAATTTTGAGTTATGGTTTATGACCATTTCATCCTAAATGACATCCATGTGAACCATAAGGTATGACCTTGATGGTAGCACCCATTGGATGAAATCCATAAGTGCAAATGAGTCTTAAGTGTTAAGACACATGGATAACATTTTGAGAAGGATGATGCTTGTTGATTGCAACTTAATGACTAAGCATTTGACATATGGATACTAAAACCGCATTCCTATGAGGAATAAAACAAGGATGTGTACGTGACACAACCTATAAGGTTTATGAATCCACTAATGCAAATGAAGTCTATAAGTTACAATGGACTAATCAATGTGATTGATTGAGTACAAGCAACTCAGAATTGGATCTTTACTTTGATGATATAGTCAAAGGGTTTGACTGATATGTCAAAGATAAAGAAGGGATCTGTGATTTAGTGGGAGCGTATTCACATTCCACATGTTGATGTGAAATGGAAATGTTCTAGAATGGAAATCTAAAAGTGGAAATTATCTTTAAGGAAGATAGAGATGTTTCCTATGTGATAGGAATAGAGATCTATAGAGATAGTTCTCGAAAACCTCTTGACCTGAAAAGAGAAAGCATACATTGGCAATCTGTACTGAAGGGTTTAGTATGCACAGATTCAGTGGGAGAAAACTTGTCCATGTTACATGGAGTTAGTATCCCAAGGCCAAGTGTCCAATTCTTATGAAGAATGCGAACACTAAGAATAGATATGGATCTATCATCTATGTAATCATCCCATTATCTTGCATGTATCGACATGGCAAGAATAAAATGCATTCATCATCTTGTATGTATGACATAACAATATGATGTGCTCATCCTGATAACTCGTATGCGAGACATGACGAGTGGTTGTCTGTCTACTTCCAGTAAGGGTTACTGGAACACCATGAGAACTTGATAAATACTTGAGAAATACTAGTTCTATGGAGATAAGGAAGAGTTCAATGTAAAGAGTTACATTGATGCGAACTTCTGAAAGGACAGAAAATTAATCGCAAAATATATATAGGATATATAAAAGTGAAAGTTTGTTGATAATTGGAAGTGTTCCAATAAAACCATTTAAAAGGAAAATGCCGAGTATATATGTGTTGGAGAACAACAATGGATACTATATGAATCTGGAAGTTCATGAGATGAACTTATAGATATTCTGCTAATTGATGACAAGTATGGAATCCTTGATCTTCCAATGTGGCTAAAGGTTAGCAAAGGAATACTAGATCGCATATTACGAAAACTCCATCTCATACGTGTGACGTATAATGAAGAGATGAGAGACATGCAATTTATACTCACTTTGATAAACATCAAAGGCAAGCTTCCAATTCTTTCTGGTTCAGTCATATGAGATAGTGATAGAACATATTGAATGTCTAGAGAATGACAGTACTCAATGACGTATACTTTCAGTTGAGGACCTAAACGATGAGATCATACAGATGCTAAGAGTTTGTACATTGTTGTTATGTCCCTAGTCGGATGTCATTGTGGAAGGTAGATAGACATCAATGACACACAAGACTATATTGTGGAGTTGGTTGATGACAGAATCTCATTAGTCATGATATAAAGATATCAAACCAAACACATAGGTACTTGTTAGAGAACAAGTGTACCAGACAGACCCACCGTGAGTTTGACACATGGAACAATGACATGGTAGTCACAGTCAGTACTCACAGTGATGGTGGTGAGTGTGATTCTTTGACCTAAAATCACTACACTCAACACATGTCGTTGGGCACACTTTGACACCATCAAACGCAGTCCTGAAACATGGGTTGTTATAAAGGTGACGATTGGGTGGCTTTGACACATGGGGCTTTTGAGGGGTGAGTGATAGATATGGGATTTGTCCCTCCTGAGGGAGTTTGATATCCATGGCCACTTGATGAGTAGGATTGAGAAAGGCGTGCACACATGTGTGAATCAGTATGTGATATTAATGTCATACATATCTCTTCCAATCTACTATGAGATCAAGAAAATGAATGAGCGTTGACAGGATGACTGTTCCATGCCTCAAGTTCATTCGGGATATCAGTGACAAAGGAATTATACATTCACTATAACACCATTTACGAATTGTAGGATTGAAAGTTGTTCTCCAACTTTCTATTTCACTTGGGTAGCACTGATGTGTGGCTAGGCACCGCTCTTTGTTTGTGAAGTCATAAGTGTTATGGAATTTCACTGCCAATGTGAAATGGACCTGCAGGGTCACACACATAGGATTTAACCTGGAAGAGGAGTTTTGTCCACAAACAATCTTTAGATTGATTACTAAAGGAGTTTAGTAGTTCAATTAAACATTCAATCAATTGATAGCTCAGTATCATAATGTTCAAGGTGTTGGACTGATTGATTAGAGTATCAGATTGATTGAAATTGCAATTGACTGTTTCTACACAATCTGCACTCCCAACCAATCGGCTCATGTGATGAACCGATCGGCTCAGCTTGGTGAACCGACCGGCTCAGATAGTGAGTCGATCGGCTCATGGACAGGGTGAATCAATTGTTTCAAGTGTTGAAACGATCAGTTCAACTGGTGCAACCGAGCAAGTTAGGAATGTAGGATTGGTGAGAAATTTCTTTTCGTTTCACTTGCCCAATTGGATTGGAACAAGGATAGGTATTTGATACCAATTAGAAATAAAAGATGGAAAGTCAATCGGGAACTGACCAGGGCCACGAACTGACCGGTTCAGAAGTGAACCGACCGATTGAGGTGTCCCAACCGATCGGTTGAGGTGTCAACCGACCGACTCAGGTCCCCAACCGACTGTTTTAGTTGTGAAACGATCGGTTCAGGTTGCGCAGTTGGTTGTTTTTGTGGAAATTCTCGAACCCTTCTACTCCTGCTTTAGTCCCGCATTGCCTGGGATAGAGAACCCTGTCCCATGACCCTCCTATATATATAGGGATATTGGGGGCTTCTCAAAGAAAAACACAGTGCAACTAGTTGCTCTATAAAGTTCTCTTTCTCTCTGGTTTTGGTAACCAAGAGAGCCTGAGCAAGTGCTACCCGATAAGGGAGGCACAACAAGGGAAATATAACTGTAGAAAGCGATTGGTGGCAGGAGAGTGTGTCAGTGACTAGTACGCTGATAGGAGGGTGTGACTCCTTCCAATTCTCTGTGAGACAAGGAGATTGGAGTTCCAGGCAGTATGTGTGGACTACTTTAGAGGCAGGAGATTTCTGCCGCTCCGAGGACAGCTGTCAATCCCGACAGTCCCGGTGAGACCAGGAGTCATCAGTCCCGGTGCGACCAGGAGCTGCACAGACACCGTCCAAGACCGAAGGTGAAGATCGCACAAGCCGTGAGGTATTATCTCCGAGCAAGCCTCGGGACAAGGTATGATTCCACAAACCATCATTTCCTATTGTATAGACGTTGACGCGTTTCCTTGTTCTGGGTTTGGGGGAGAAATTTTTTGTTTCCGCTGCCTTCTTTGCCTCCCCTAAAACCCAAAAATTAATGTGTCCATGTTTTCTATAAATTCTTTAGTAGTAAAACATATGCTAGAAGTGTTATCAAATAGCTTATTTCCTTTAGTTGTGAATTTCTGATGATGAGATGTGTAGTTATGTCAGGAATTATATAATATATTATTAGTTCATGCAGTTCAAGTGGCATAAGTTTTGAAATTTAGGAGTTTAATCAACATTAGTTACATCAGAAAGTAGGATTCAGTACGAAATAATGATAGTATTGGTATATGATAGATCGTTCCAATATATTCAAATATGCAAAAATTATTCAATTCAAATGCAACATTATTTAAAAGTATCAATTTAGTTAAATGTCTTTTAGAATATTAGAAATAATTATGTTCATTTTACTATGATTTCTAGTAGTATTGATGCAATGTAGAATACAAAATGACAATGGAGGGATCTCATTACTGACTAAATCTAAGATAATTTCACTAGAGCATTATATAGTAAAACTAGTAAACCAGTTAGACATTTAGATGTTTTGAACACCATAGATTCCTTGTAGAGGTTTGTGTCACAATTGAGGAAATGAGTTACCCACCAGCAACGTCCAAGATGAAGCTGGAGCGTGCCATTAGGGCACGCGGGGTTTAGACCTTTTTGGACTGCCTCTTGAAGTACAAAAAGGGTATTCAACATTGATCAAAGATTATGGTGATACCCAATGGTACCCAATAATCACTAGAGATCATGGTGGTATCAAGTTTTCAATATAATTACATATAGGTACTCAACATTTAATAGAGATCCTAATGGTACCTAGTTTAGTTACTAGTTTGTGAGTCAACCCTTTTGGAACCACTAATGTAGACAGTTGAAGATAGAGTATTTGGACTCTCAGCCTGAGTACTCAAGTTTAGAGGAGGAGTCCAACTTTAACTTTCTAGCTGATATAGTTTCCAAGGCAGATGTGGCAATGCCTATTGGAGATTGATTAGCTAGTTAGTAGACTTAGAATCTCAGGTCAATTTGAATCCTTGTATGGTGACATCATATCTTTTTGTGATGCATCCAAATATTATGAAACATCTCATGTGGGTCCAAGGTACTAATAAAGAGATTAAGAGATTAATTAATTAGCTTCAAGATTTTTTCATTTATTTCTAGTGCTTTAAATTTGATAGTAAACCTGATTGAATCAAGTATTTTGTGGTTTTGCTCATATTTTACATGTAATAATTCACTAAATGAGCATTATATATAATATTTTCTACTTGGTGAATTTTACTACACTGAGCCAATAGCCCACACTCTACCAAACAAACTTTTAGGTGATATGTTGATAATGAATATATCTATAGATTCAAAACAGTCCTGCCACAAAAGGTGTAACATACTAGATCGCAGAACCTACCCTGGAAGTTGACATTTTGGACTTAGCCACACAAGGTTGAAGGTTAGACCTTAATAGATGTTTAGTATAACCCCAATGAGCTAATCCATGTATATATCACCTTCATGTAACCTAATGTTCTAACATTAATCTTAGGTTTATAATGGATGCATAAAATATGCCACATAACTCATTTTGGTGGTAATATGAAGATAAGAAACTTAATTGGATGAACAATTTAGATAATGGGCCATATGACATATCTCATAAAAAGAAGTCTAAAAAATGGAAACAAACTTCAATTTCAAAATCTACATATCAAAATTAGCCTACATGTCAAATTTCATCTAATTTGGACCAACTTGAAATATTATGATAAGTTTAGGAGAGAGAAAATGAGTAAAAGGAATAAGTAATGAATAATGTGATTACATAACTTCAAAATATGGAAATAATGGCAAATTAATATTCAACACATCAAAGATAACTTGTGGATGAAGTTGGGTCCAATTTGAATGTTGTTTGTGCAAATTATGCAATTTTAGGTACATTCTGAACTAATCTACAATTTACCCAACTGGGAGGTTTTCTTTGCAAATTGTCACATGCATTAAAATACTTATATATTCCCTTACCATTCTCGAGTTTTTGAACCATAGGGTGCCTATTTTCACCTTGGTTTGAAGGTATTTTTTTCTAAGGGCACTTTAGGGATTACTCTCTTTATAAATGAATCTTTAGAATCTATCAACCAATGGGGTTATTTCTTTGATTGGAGGTCAATTGGGATGGCCTATAAGTGTCCATACACTGAAATTTGATATTCAAGAAGCCTTTATGAGCTGTCCTCTTGCATGTCCATGAAATCCCTAGGCCAAGGACGCATGGAAAGCTCCATGGACACCTCATGTTTGACTTCTTCCATATCCATAAAGGTTTGCATGTCCATAGGCACCCTTAGCATTGGACACATGGAAAGTAACTTGACACCTCATGCTTGACTTCTTCCTTATCCATAAAGGCTAGCATGTCCATGGATACCCTTATACATGACACATGGAAAGTCTCATAGACACCTCATATTTGACCTCTTTCTTTATATAGCCATATCTACCCCTTCCCAACTCCCAATTTGAAAACTCTTTCTCTCCTTTATTCCCTCAATCTTATAGCATCATTCCTACTCTTTTTTTCCATGAAGGTGTTTTTCCAAGGTAAAAGGAGGTGCTTACCTTGGTGAAGAAGGTTCCTAGGGTTCCAACTTTTCAGTTTAGGATTTCTTAAGCTCCTCCTTGGTGATTTCGACCAAAACTAGTAAGTATCCTCCTTTCCTTACCTATTTTCATGTTGTTAGTCTTCCTTACACCTTTGTCTAGGTCAGAACCATGTCCTTCCATGGTGAAACCCCACCTAGAACCCATAAACACCTCATCTCCATGTTCTTTTGTTAGGGTTTTTCACCTCTAAAATGGAGAAGGTGCTTCTTGCTCGAGATAGGAGCTTTATTAAAGAAACCAACCTCTCTAAGCTTGGGAGCCTTACTTATTGGACCTTTCCACCTTCCCTAGAGGTTCTGTAATGACCCTGCCTCCCAATAACCCCCAATTTAGGGAGACCAAGAGGTCAGAGTTATTATCCCAATTTTCGGATCAAAGTTTCGACAAATAATCAATAATTATTATCAAATTCTACCAACTAAACTGAAAGGATGTAATAAAGTAAAACTTTGCATACATTTTTTTTCTTTCAAACTGAGGGTAACTACTTCTGTCCATAACTAGAGTCTATTCTAACTAATCCTCCCTTGTACTTTAATCCTCATTTAAATCCACATATGCCACTTTACTGTTTGTTCTTTTCACTTGTACCTAAAACGCCGCCAAACAAAACGTCGATCAACATAAAGCTGGTTTGTGGGGGCAACAATAATCATGCAACTATGATAACAATGTAATCAACCAATTATCATTTAACAGCCAAGATTACGTCTTAAGCAATACTACTCAATCCTTACCTATCCCCTATCTCTGTGTTGTCCCTACAGTGGACTTGGATACTACCTCTCTTTATGGTAGATCCTTACCCCCATGGCCCTACCTCACAGGTAGCCAATACTTAGGGTTATAGAGTCACATGGCCCTACCCAAAGGTAGTCCAATCCCTGACTCAAGGTGACTTGATGGACCTACCCCATTGGTAGCCATGTACTAAGTCATCCAATGACCTGATGGACCTACCCCATAGGTAGCCATGTACTAGGTCAAACCATTAAGCCACAGAGGTAACTAGGATCTAAGCTAGTAGGCACATATCTTAAGTGATAGTCATATCCACATTATAGTTTGCATGAATTAAATTCATACAACAGTTTAATTCAAGTGATCGAGGAAACTTCGAAAAACCTCAAGAAACTAATTCGAGATATTCATAAGCATAACCACATACCTGTCAGGCTGATTTGAAACAGAATAATCCAATCAAGAAATCCAAATAGGCAAACAAGCACATTATGAGATCTTGAAATATGCATACAATTTCCTATTATTAATCATGCCATCAAGATCTACTAAACTTAGCTTGCTTACTAGGGTTTCTAGTCCACTTTTAGGGTTTTCATTGCAATTAGGGTTTCCCTTCATCTCCCACTATTTTAAACCCTAATTTTATATAATTACTCACAAACCCTAATTATCTCATTTATTCATCATGAAAGATACTAAGGTTATCTTTTAACAACATATAACCTTGATATCTGAAAAAGCATAATTAACCATCGATTAAGTCCATTAAGCCTCTTTTACATTAAAGCTTCCATTTTTATCCATTTAATTCATGACAAGATCATTGTGCTCATTTATCATTAATTCATAGTTCATTATGGTCTAATTCACATATGAACTTTATTCGTTATTAATTCTACCTTTATCCATTAGAAAACCCTAATTACTACATTAAGGGTATTTATCCATAATTAGGAACTTTTATACTTGAAATAGCTTGGAATTATTATAACTCAACTTTAATCATGAAATTGATCAATTAAAGCCATTAAGAGTCATATTTACTAATATTAGGATTTCAAGGCCCATTAAAACATATTTATGCACATGAAACTCTAAATTAAACCAATTACATGTAAAGTTCATCATTTTTGTTCTTAAAGTACCTTTTTACAATTAATAGGTTAATATTAACTTTAATCATCCATTAAACCCTACTAAACACATTAATCATATCAAAATAGGGTTTCTTAATCATTAAGGCATTAAAGTTGATAACTTCCACTATTTTTCGAATTGCAATTAGAAAAAGGCTTCAACTATATTTTTATTGCATTCCTCGTGTTATTTTGAGAAAAATTCATATATTATGCATATCCATCCAAGCTACGGTTAATTAGATATGAATTTTGCAAATTTAACTTACTTTGGGCCAATAGGGGGCTGCCACGTCGGCCTCTTCCATGCAACATGCTCTTTTTGAAACATAACTGAATTACACATATGCCCTTGCACGGCCATTGAACTCCTTAAGACTTGGAGGGGCAAAGGCGTCAAACGCATGTCTGTCATCTTCTTCCTTACGCAGCCCGACCGCTGCTGCCCTAGTCGCCCATGGTGCGGCTGCTCCTCCCTGATTTGGACCCTTTGGCCACCATGGCTCCTCCCCCCTCCTCCGTCGTGCCCTCATGCAGGTGAAGGTGCCTCTGGTATGTGGCCGGTCAGCTGGGATCGATCCCAGCAGGTCTGCCGCCATGGATGACCTACAGCCAACCTGCGGCATCGTGCATGTGCTAGGGCCAAGGGACGATGGCTGAGCTTCTTCTCCAGGGACCTGGGAGCATCATGCCCTCATCAAGCTTCTGTCCAAAGCTCCACATCACTCCGGGTTGCATTAACCCCCATGGCTAGGGTTAAAAGAAGAAATAAAGGAGAAGAAGGAGAGAGATACATGGGGTTTCTCTTGAACCTGAGCCAGAGGCTCTACCCCTTATATAGGGGAGGGTATTCACATCCCAATATGTGCATCCACGAGGACTCAAGTCCTTTTCCAATAGGAATTCGATTCCTTCATTAAGAAGCAAGTTTCTCTCTGTCCATCAAATCTTTGATATTCCTTTTTCTTTAGATATTATGATTTCGAAAATTACTTCTTTTATCTTCTTTGTTCTTGGCTTTAAATCTATTGGCCACGAAATATATTCTCTTTTAGTAGAAAATATCACCTCTTTAACAAAACCACAAAAATCATTCATTATGCATCAGATTATCCTCTTAATTTCTATTATTGGTATTTTATCTTTCTTTTTCCTCATTGGGGCTCCTTGGACCCCAAGAAACTCTAATATTTCGAAATCCTTTTTATTGGATACTCATTATCCATCTAGATGCATCTATATTCATTATTTCCCATTATCTTGTTTATTTCTTGTTAAAATATCTCTTTTTGAGGATTTCTCTTTATCTTTCTTTTTATTTTCCTCATTGGAATCCCTTTTAACATTAGAAACCCTTTGGATATGAAAATCCACTAAGGATAACTCAATTATACTTCTTTCCACTTATTTTCCACATTTTATCATTGTTTTCAATTTTTTCTTAATAAAGAAATATTTAATTGATTTTTTCTTTTGTTATTGCTTTCTTTTTGCAACTTTGGACTTCTTGGAACCCAAGGAACCCAGGAGTGGCGAAATCCACCTTTGGATTATATATTTTTACCTTCTAGAGGTTTCTACATTTTTCTTTTCTCCATTTCTTATTAATAATGGAGTTCCTTTTGTCGCTTCCTTGTTATTGGGCCCAATAGCCAATAAAGCCCACAAAACAATCATCAAGGCTATTGTAAATGAAATACATTTATTCAAAACAAATTATATCTCTATTTGTTCAAATATCTTTAATATGAGAAATCACATTTTCCACCAAAAGAACCCAAAACTTGGGGTTGTAACATCTTCCCCTCTTATAGGAATTTTGTCCTCAAAATTCCATCAAGCATACAAACAATTCAGGATAAGACTTTTCCATGTCCATCATTGGCCCCTATGTGGCTTTACCTTATCCATGGCGCTTCCAAAGAGCCTTTATCATCACATATTCTTTTCTCTGAGTTCTTTCACCTTGGCATCTATAAACCTCATAGGTGACTCAGGTCATTTCAGCCTCCCTTGGGGCTCACTAGGCTCATTGCTCCGCACATGGTCTGGGTACCTCACATAGTGCTCTAAATTGGACACATGGAACTCATCACACATTACTTTATCCTGAGGGGTAAGGTCAAACTTAACCTTCTCCACCAAACCATGTCAAAAGAACCCATGCATCGGGGACTCAACTCTCTTAGCTATAACATAGAGGGGTCAGATTTTCATGTCACATATTCCCCCACAGTGAACCGCATGTTAGTCTACTTTGCATCAGCTTACAACTCATGTTTTCTCTGGGCTCCTTTCAACCATTGCACAATCAAAGTGACTTCATATGCACACACTGTGGCCCTTTCTTGACCTTCACGAGGTCCCTTCACCAACATCATCTTAATGAAGTGGTGACCGACAGAACCTCCCTTGCAGAGCTTCTTTACATCCCGACACTGGCCATGGTGATTATCATCACATCTTACAAAAGACAAGAACTGTCTCTATGTATCACCCTGAACGAGCACACATGCTCTCATCAAACCCTCTAGTCTGGATTGTACTAACCATTAGCTAGGGTGATAAACTGTACTAACATCGAGTTCTTCATGTACCTACTCCCACTTATGGAAGTGAACCTTTAGGTCATACTTAAGAACTTTTGAACTCACATCATGGTGTCGTTGAACCATCTCTTTCTCACATGTAGTTCAACCGGATATGTCCCTTGACAGTATTCTTTCTTCCTCATGTCATCTAGGTATGGCGATCTACCATAACCCATATTGCATCTTGACCTTCCTTGGTCTAGGGGAGACTTACCAAGACATCCATAGTGATGAACTCCCATTCCCTCTCAGGGACTCTTTTATCCTCTATATCGATACACTGGGTTACTGATGTTCGTCCTTCACCTCCTGGCTTACATGGCAACATACCCCATGCAACTTCATCTTAAGCATCCAAAGTACTATTGTCACTTAGTATCTTGGTAGTACCATGGTATATGGTGATCTTAAATCACGATCTCCTGTATTGTCACAATTCCTTAAGATCGATTCCTCAGAAACCCTAAACCATTCTAATCAGGGTTTCCACACCTTCCTTTTCAGAGAAGTGCATCTGAGGTTCTACAACCATCCTTTCATCATGATAAGCCCTAGGCTGGCTAACCAAACAACCATTAACTTGATCAACCAATATTATTACATCTGAGTATTATCGAAACTTATCTCTTTTCCAACTGAGAGTTAACCTAACAACCTCTTCTAGTCTCCATCTAAACTAGGCAACTATATCTCATCCAGAGCATCCATTACCACTTCACATGTGTTAGGTAAAGTTGAAGACATACACCTCCATATATTCCACCTATTACCTCATCTCAGCTCTAAATCTATCCTCATCAAGAAACTCTGAGCTTATTCTCTTGGTTTTTTGAACTTAAACTTGTATAACTCATAGCTCATGATAAAAACATCCTCATAAGATGACCACCTTGTTTCTCCTAATGTTTGTAAACCATCCATGCATCATTCTCTCTACCAGGGTATGTTATCCTCTCTGTCCTCATACCTCATGGCAACGTTCCAACTCACATCACCTTTTATCCTTGGTGTATGGTATGTGTATTGTCCTATCTCTCACTCCCATAACAAGAGGAAATAAGCATTTGGCTGCAGTCCAAATACAAAGTTCTTCCTATTCCAAGAGTAGAGATGATACATCCCACCTTGCCAGTACACCTTTAAATCTAAGTTGAAACGTGCAGCTTATGCCTCTACATCACAATCATCTTGATATCAAAGTTGCTTCCAGGGAAAAATTGGTCTCAAACTGTTATGACCCATAACTAAGTTAACTAATAAGTACCTTGATTAGCGTGAAACACCTTGATTAATACTAAGTATTTTGTTAACATCATGGTTAATTAAGATAAGTTAATATGTGAATCAATAGTTGAAATTGAATCATCTGAGGTAATTAATGATAATGGCAATGATGATCGTTAGGTTGATTAAGTTGAATTAAGTACTCACTAATGTGTTTAGTACTTTGATCAGGTGAGACCGTCAAATTAGCATGATTTCTTGCATTGAGGGTGTAGAGGACCTCGTGCTTGAAATGTAGCAAGAAAAATCACTTGATTTGGACCCTCGAGGCAAAAGTTATAGCATTTTTATTTTTCCTTGGATCTAAAGTGCAATTTACCCATTTATAATAACCCTTTCCTCCTTTCCCTTATCTCTTTAACCCGAACGGTGCTAAGCACCGTCTAAGCAGCGCTAGCAGCGCCCGATCGGTCGCAATAGAGGGGCAATTTGGGCAATTATCTTCAAGCTTCTCAGCTCCGAGCAGTAGGGCGTCGTTTCCCCTTGTCCTTCCTCCTCTACCTTCCCCTCTTCCTCGCCTCTACTAGCAGCACCAACGCCTAGGGTGGCGCCCCCTTGTAGCCACACCAACAGCCAAGTAGTGGCTCCAGGATGATAGCACCCCAGCAGCAGCGCCGCACAGTAGCTGCATGGGGCAGCGGCCAGGAGCCTTAAGGGTAACCAGCACTCTGGAGTTGACCACCTCGAGCCCAGCCATCGCCGCCCATCCACACCAGTTGAGCTCGCGCTGACGCAGCCATCGAGCGTCACATGGATCCAAGCGGCTTGCAGCTCTCATCGCAGTCCGCAACCCTGCCCCTGTCATTCTGAGACCAAGTCCTTAAGGTCAAAGAGTGCCTGTCTCCGCTTCTCATATTTTGAGAGCCTCACGAGTTCAAACTGCTGGTTGTTTCCTAAGAAAACTGAAGCGATAGATTAAGAAGGGAAACTTGAACGAAGAGGGACAACGATGGCGACCAGCACGGTGTTGTCCTCAGCAATCGGTGCCTCTAACACTGTGGCTCTTTTTCTGAACGGCTTCTCCGCCGATAGGGCCACTCGACTGCCCATGTGCTCGGATGTAAAGATAAAAAAAGGGGTATGTCTTCCTAATTCCACTCTCGCTTCTGTACCAAGATATTCAAGATGTAATGCTAAGCTTGTTAGTACACTTACCGAAAGCAGCACGAAAGCTTCTGATTTAGCTAATATAAATTGGGAAGATCTTGGTTTTGGATTGACACCTACTGATTATATGTATTTTATGAAATGCTCTCAAAATGAAGTCTTCACAAAAGGTGAGTTGCGGCCTTTTGGTAACATTGAATTGAGCCCTTCACCTGGAGTTCTCAACTATGGATAGGTTGGTGATAGGTTCTTCGGTGTGCAAATATGCTGCCCGACAACTGAATATCTATGTTCAAGCAGCAGCAGGTCCGAAATCCAAGATGAACTAAGAAAGAAGACAACCCCGCTGAAGCCCAGAATCCAGCCTTGGACGCATCTCCGGACGAATCCGGACAGTCCAAATCGCTGTGAGTAGGATTTCATTTATTTATCATTAATAAACTCAGGCGTTTGAATATTTTCTATTTTATGCGCGAATTACGCTGATAACAGGCGTTATCAGGCGTAGGGCGACGTTTGGCGTCGCCCAACTTTTTATTTCATAAATTGCTTCTAGACGCTGTTATATGATTTAATTTAGCAATTGATCAGTGTGGATTGAATCGGTAGATTTATATGGTTCATTGGAACCTAAATTGCTTATTTGAATGTTGAAATTAGAAATTCATGTCTAAAAATGGTATGGATTGGGTATGAACCCAGACAATAAGGATTTCTGATAAATTATCAGATGTACGATTTTAAAGTTGATATGAATGAATAAAATATGCAATAAAACCCTAAATTGCATATATCCTTTGACGTTAATATGTGTAAATTGATATTTACATGAAATGGCACATTTCTCTGAAATATTACCAGAAATTCTCAAGTATTGTTATTAAATTGTGTTGTGATAGGTAATTAACTCTTAATTGAGTTAAGTGATGCACAAACCAGGATTAGGGTTAATGTGCACGTTTTTCGAGAATTTTAGAGAATTGACAAATGTTGAGTATGGTTCTCATATGTGAAGTAAATTTCTTTAATTTGTGCAATAAAATGTTCAATTGCGTAAATTCGCTATGTATGTGCCAAATTGAAATAAGTTGGGTTATTTATACATTTCTAGTTTTCCTGAATGCATGGTATGAGAATTTCTCAGAAATTACAATGATTTGAAATATATTGCTCAGACAGTTTTAAAATGACAGTGTATTGTGATCTGATATGAAATCAGTAAATGTGATATTCCTGTTTAAATGGTTATATGATAAATCAGTTAATAGACTTAGGTGCCCTAACACCGTAGAACCCCTAAGAGGTATCTGCAACTTAGGGGTGAAACTCGTGTCCAACATCAACCGGTTGAGTAATTCTGGTGGCACGAGGGTTGATAGACAGTGTCCAACACCAACCGATTGAGTAATTTCGGTGGCACTGGGGTAAATAATAAGTAAAATAGAGGGTTATCCAACACCAACCGGTTGAGTAATTCTGGTGGTAACCCTGTGTTGACTCCCTGCGCCTGTGTACTCAGGTCAGGAGGAGTCTGGAGCACACGTGGTTGTGCAGCACACGTGGTTGTGCATTGAGGCCGTGGAGCCTGGGGTCCTGTAGCAGAACAGGGCTGGTGTTAGACTTAGCATTTCCCGGGTGTGTCGCTAAGTCTTGTACGGTGGGACCGTAGCATGAACTTGCTACGGATCTTTATATGCAGAGTACACTGCATATATTTAGGGCATAATAATAATATGAATAAGTAATCATGTAGGATCACAGTAAATTTATATAACTGTTTATTTACCTGAATTATCTGTTGATGCTTAGAAATGTGATTAATATCTGTATATCTGCTATGTATTTAGAACTGCCTTGCTTAATTCTGCATTTATGTTTAATTTCAATTTATAAACCTGATGAGTTGTTTAGTGATAGCTAAGTGAAATACTATTCATTTAGCGAGTAGGCTCATACCTCTACTCAAAACATTTTCAGGTTATCATCAGCAGCAGGAAATCAGAAGGATCGATTTATCCTTACGCCTAGTCGATAGAAGGTTCGTAGTTAGTAGTTAGAGGTCTCTTAGTCCTTTCCCCTCGATCTTTGGGACATGGTGTGGGTGAGAGAGAATGTGTATAAAGATGTAAAATAACTTTCATGCTTTAATTTATGTTGATCAATGTAATATGCTGTAGACTCTATTTATATTGCTAGTCAGTTTAATAAAAATGCTTCCGCAGTTTGTTTAGATTTAGTTTACAGCATAAATTAGATTATCTTTTTAATGTCTTTAAAATGTTTTAAAATCTCAAAGTGGGTTGGCTTGCGTGTAATCCCTCCGTCGCGCCCTAATCTCGTGATTAGTGGGTAATGCGAGATTGGGGTGTGACACAAACTTACTTGGGTCTACACACATTCCTTGGTCATCTCCTCTAGGTCTATATGGTGCCGACACTTTTGGGGTCATCCCTCTTCCCTCATGCATCCAGAGAGTGCCCTACTCGTCTGCCCTTTGGGTCCCATGAGTTCATGAAGGTGATTGATCTCCTAACCCATGGCCCTCAGACAATGATAGCTGTTACCTCCCGACCCTATGGTCATGTGCAACTAGGGAATTAGAAAACTCCTACTTCCATCGGTCTTATCCCTACCTGACCCTAGGATAGACTTAGGATTCTATCTTAGTACATATTCAACATAGAACCTTACCCAAGCCTTAATCATATCTCTCTCTACATTCATGCCTGACTTCCATCCTTTCATAGGGGTGATGGCAACCTACCTACCTTGGTCAGGCTCTATACCAGTTACCTCCACGGTAACACATCCACATGTACTTAGAGATGGTTATCTATGGGTCCACAGGTTCATTCTCATACCATGTACTTTTCACTTAGCTTCTCACGATCCTATGAGACCTCTTTAGGTTTCCACAAAACCCACAAAACTGGTATACACCGTACCAAAGGGTCCCTCTCCCAGGATGGGAGGAAACTACAACTCTAGACAATAAGGTCACAAACATCCTTAGGGTTTATATTCATATGAGCATGCTTAACCCAACATCTACTAAGGCATAAGCAGACCACCTACTAAACCATGCTAGGTCATACTTATTCTCATCCTCAACATTGGATCAAGATCCTACCTTCCCATGTCATCCACTTAGCTGTGAGGGGTTCATCAAACATACCTTTAAACTCAAGGGGTTTCCTTTTTCCTCTAAACATGAGGAGTACCATGCTCAAATCTATAGAAACACAAATCTCATCATGATCATCAGGTACATCGCTTCCCCTCTTATAGGCCTAGGAACCCTAGGTTCACTTCTCTGATGTCCAACTGTCTGCTCAACCTCTTAACCCCAAACCAAACATGTACAAGGTATGACGTGCACTTCCTGTCATCCTTCTACTCGAGCAACACTTCAGAGTTGAGTCCTCTTCAAGGACAATCAACAAGGTACAAAGCCTCACAATCTATTACTAAACCTCTCTAGGTCTAAGGAACTCTTCTTCTCATCTATACCATAGGTACAGAGGTACCAACAGACTCATCCTCTCTCTAGGGTTTGGTTCCTCTCATGGCAACCAAGACATCATCAACCTCCAGGGATCATGCATGAGGCAACCCCTATCATCCATTTAGGTCGCATCATCCTCAACTCCCTACTTTTCCTCATATCTCAGAGTCTAGGCTTCCGACCTTCTTGCATTGTTCCTGCTCTCTCTCTTTAGAGCTAACCCTACAAACAACCTCACTACCAGAGGTCCTCTCTCCATGAAGGTGGATCAAGATCACAAACATACCCCTACATGGGTGAAACTTATGTTAAAACTTATATTTGCACAAGGTTATCCCTAGCCCTTTATGCTTATCTCATTAGCTATCCAACATACTCCCTTGGTCAGGGTTTCAACCTGCTGCTTGCACTACTGATGTATTCTGGGTGCCTACTATGCCATGCTCATATAAGCTCATGGGGTTTACATAGGTTCTTCTCTAAACTCATCAATGAGGGAGCTATCCTTCACTCTAACATGCACGACCCTTCCCAGGGTTGGGTCGCCAAAGGTACTCGGTCATCCAACCTCTCATGGCTCATATGGCATCCAAGGCATGTCCATCTAAACACCTGGTCTACCATGACATCTAACTCTTCGTGTCATCTCTCTCTCTCTAACCTCTACTTAGGGTTAGGGTTAACATCATTCTCAGAGCATGTGCCATGTCTCCACTTATAATGGAGGTCTCTACCTCCAAGACTAACTCTCTTTACTTATCCTCTTGACAAGAAGGTATAGCCTCAGGTCTCTCCTGAGGGCATGAAAACTTATGTCATACGACCTAAGCATGTATCTATTCTTTAGTTTATGATTAAAATATTAAGCTTATGTCCATGACATCCTAATTACATGCTTTTCATTAATTTGGTGGAGGATTCCTTAAACCTTATCAACCTTACCCATACCTTAAGAGGGTGAGGAAAAGAGAGAAACCCTAATCTTTAAGGTCCTTAACAACATTTGAGTTGAGAAGGGATGAACAAGATGAGATAATCCTAAAGGTATCTTATTTTGAGTCCAATCCTGAGACATTGGTCAGGCAGTCACACTAATCCGGGAGTCCTCGTATTCCGACTAGCGGTGCGGAGGAAAATCTTACCAGCCCCCAGATGTGATCCTTTTCTAGACACCTTTATCTTTCAGAATTTCCTCTAATAACTCCCTTGGGTTCTACAGAGTTTGTAAAATCTATTAACTATTAAAAATTTAATGAGGAACCAATGCTCTGATACCAAATGTAACGACACTGCCTCCCAATAACCCCCAATTTAGGGAGACCAAGAGGTCATAGCCGTTATCCCAAATTCCGGATCAAAGGTTCGACAAATAATCAATAATAATTATCAAATTCTACCAACTAACCCTTCGGTTCTACAGAGTTTGTAAAATCTAATAACTATTAAAGATTAAATGAGGAACCAATGCTCTGATACCAAATGTAACGACACTGCCTCCCAATAACCCCCAATTTAGGGAGACCAAGAGGTCAGAGCCGTTATCCCAAATTCTGGATCAAAGGTTCAACAAATAATCAATAATAATTATCAAATTCTACCAACTAAACTGAAAGGCTGTAATAAAGTAAAACTTTGCAAACCTTTTTTTTTCAAACTAAGGGTAACTACTTCTATCCATAACTGGAGTCTATTCTAACTAATCCTCCCTTATACTTTAATCCTCATTTAAATCCACATATGCCACTTTACTATTTGTTCTTTTTACTTGTACCTAAAACACTGACAAACAAAACGTCAGTCAACATAAAGCTGGTATGTGGGGGAAATAATAATCATGCAACTATGATAACAATGTAATCAACCAATTATCATTTAACAACCAAGATTACATCTTAAGCAATACTACTCAATCCTTACCTATCCCCTATCTCTGTGATGTCCCTGTAGTGGACTTGGATACTACCTCTCTCTATGGTAGATCCTTACCCCCATGGCCCTACCTCACAGGTAGCCAATACTTAGGGTTATAGAGTTGCATGGCCCTACCCCAAGGTAGCCCAATCCCTGACTCAAGGTGACTTGATGGACCTACCCCATTGGTATCCATGTACTAAGTCATCCAATGACCTGATGGACCTACCCCATAGGTAGCCATGTACTAGGTCAAACCATTAAGCCACAGAAGGGACTAGGATCTGAGCTAGTAGGCACATATCTTAAGTGATAGTCATATCCACATTATAGTTTGCATGAATTAAATTCATCCAACAATTTAATTCAAGTCATCGAGGAAACTTCGGAAAACCTCAAAAAACTAATTTGAGATATTCATAAGTGTAACCACATACCTTTCAGGCTGATTTGAGATAGAATAATCCAATCAAGAAATACAAATAGGCAAACAAGCACATTATGAGATCCTGAAATATGCATACAATTTCCTATTATTAATCATGCCATCAAGATCTACTAAACTTAGCTTTCTTCCTAGGGTTTCTAGTCCACTTTTAGGGTTTTCATTGCAATTAGGGTTTCCTTTAATCTCCTACTATTTTAAACCCTAATTGTATACAATTACTCACAAACCCTAATTATCTCATTTATTCATCATGAAAGATACTAAGGTTATCTTTTAACAATATATAACCCTGATATCAAAAAAAGCATAATTAACCATCAATTAAGTCCATTAAGCCTCTTTTACATTAAAGCTTCCATTTTTATCTGTTTAATTCATGACAAGATCATTATGCTCATTTATCATTAATTCATAGTTCATTATGGTCTAATTCACATATGAACTCTATTCGTCATTAATTCTACCTTTATCCTTAGAAAACCCTAACTACTACATTAAGGGTATTTATCCACAATTAGGAACTTTTATACTTGAAATAGCTTGGAATTATCATAACTCAACTTTAATCATGAAATTGATCAATTAAAGCCATTAAGAGTCATATTTACTAATATTAGGATTTCAAGGCCCATTAAAACATATTTATGCACATGAAACTCTAAATTAAACCAATTATGTGCAAAGTTCATCATTTTTGTTCTTAAAGAACCTTTTACAATTAACAGGTTAATATTAACTTTAATCATCCATTAAACCCTACTAAACACATTAATCATCTCAAAATAGGGTTTCTTAATCATTAAAGCATTAAAGTTGATAACTTCCACTATTTTTCGAATTTCAATTTGAAAAAGGCTTCAATTATATTTTTTTTGCATTCCTCGTGTGCTTTTGAGAAAAATTCATATATTATATGTATCCATCCGAGCTATGGTTAATTAGATATGAATTTTGCAAATTTAACTTACTTTGGGCCAATAGGGGGCTGCCACGTCGGCCTCTTCCATGCAACGTGCTCTTTTGGAAACATAACTGAATTACGCATATGCCCTTGCGCGACCACTTAATTCCTTAAGACTCGGAGGGGAAAAGGCGTCAAATGCCCGTCCGTCATCTTCTACCTTACGCAGCCCGACTGCTGCTGCCCTAGTCGCCCATGGTGCGACTCCACCTCCCTGATTTGGACCCTTCGGCCACCATGGTTCCTCCCCCCTCCTTCGTTGTGCCCTCACGCATGTGAAGGTGCCTCTGGTATGCACCCGGTCGGCTGGGATCGAGATCAGTAAGTCTGCCACCATGGCTGACCTGAAGCCAACATGCGGCGTCGTGTAGGTGCTAGGACCAAGGGAAGATGGCTGAGCTTCTTCTCTAGGGACCTGGGAGCATCGTGCCCCCATCAAGCTTCCATCCAAAGCTCCACATTTCTCTAGGTTGCATTAACCCCCATGGCTAGGGTTAAAAGAATAAATAAAGGAGAAGAGGGAGAGAGATATGTGGGGTTTCTCTTGAACCTGAGCCAGAGGCTCTACCCTTATATAGGGGAGGGTATTCACATCCCAAGATGTGCATCCACGAGGACTCAAGTCCTTTTCCAATAGGAATTCGATTCCTGCATTAAGAAGCAAGTTTCTCTCTCTCCATCATTTCTTTGATATTCCTTTTTCTTTAGATATTAGGATTTAGAAAATTACTTCTTTTATCTTCTTTGTTCTTGGATTTAAATCTATTGGCCACGAAATATATTCTCTTTTAGTAGAAAATATCACCTCTTTAACAAAACCACAAAAACCATTCATTATGCATCGTATTATCCTCTTATTTTCTATTATTGGTATTTGCTCTTTCTTTTTCCTCATTGGGGCTCCTTGGACCCCAAGAAACTCTAATATTTCGAAATCCTTTTTATTGGATACTCATTATCCATCTAGATGCATCTATATTCATTATTTCCCATTATCTTGTTTATTTCTTGTTAAAATATCTCTTTTTGAGGATTTCTCTCTTTTTATTTTCCTCATTGGAATCCCTTTTAACATTAGAAACCCTTTGGATACGAAAATCCACTAAGGATAACTCAATTATACTTCTTTCCACTTATTTTCCACATTTTATCATTGTTTTCAATTTCATTCTTAGTAAAGAAATATTTAATTGATCTTTTCTTTTCTTATTGCTTTATTTTTGCAACTTTGGATTTCTTGGAACCCAAGGAACCCAAGAGGCACGAAATCCACCTTTGGATTATATATTTTTGCCTTCTAGAGGTTTCTACATTTTTCTTTTCTCCATTTCTTATTAATAATGGAGTTCCTTTTGTTTCTTCCATGTTATTGGGCCCAATAGACAATAAATCCCACAACACAATCATCAAGTCTATTGTAAACGAAATCCATTTATTCAAAACAAATTATATCTCTATTTGTTCAAATATCTTTAATATGAGAAATCACATTTCCCACCAAAAGAACCCAAAAGTTGGGGTTGTAACAGGTTCTTTGAAGGCCTAGGCTTGGATCTAGGACTGACTTGGACTGTTTAGACTCTGAAGTTGAGGTATGATGTATCCCCTATTATTCTATGTTGAGAAATTCACCTATGCTTATTCATTGTCTTTGTCCTGTGGACATTAGCCTATACATAATGCCTTTTATTTCAAAAATCATGGTTCATGTGAAATGCCTTATTTGATATTGATCATATGATCATGGATATTCGTTTGAACTCTTATCTTATGCTTTGTTCATGATGGAACTCTAAAAGAAGACATGTGATGTCTTTTGCCCACTTATGAGGAGGATGTATATGCTGTCACTTATGTGGTGACTAGTTTATATATTTGACTATACTTTCTACTTGCCTCTACATTTAACATGCTATGTGATTCAATAGCAATAGAGTAGTGTAATTGCATTGGATTTTATGGCATATGTGTTATTTCCTGCCGAGCAAATCTGATATTTCCTGCACTTTTGGGATGGAAAGGAACCTCATACCTAGGGCAAGATGTGTGATTCTTGGCCCATGTTTTATATATTTGGGAGATTGGAAATATATCTTTCTCTATCAGGTTTCAAGTTTATGAGACTTGGCCACCTTTGTGTTTATATTGTTCTAGGGATATGTTTATCTCACATGCATGCATGTTGATGATATGGGGTGTGTGCCCTAATTCTTTACATGTGCTTGTGTGGTACAATCTTTATGTTTTATAATTGGAAAGTATTCTTTTGTTATCATATGATTTCAATTCCTTTTCTCTTGATACCCATTTGGCTGGTCCTTGTCCTTTCTATGGGAATCCTTTTATATTTGATGTCCTTTATTCCATATATTGCTCAATTTCCTATTTAGTATGCACATACCAGCCTTTGCTGATGTCATCTATTTTCTCTTCTTGCTGGAGTATGCTTCCAACCCTAGGTGAAGGACTTGGATGATAAGGCATGAAGTTTTGGACTAGCTTAAGGAGTTAAAGCTTGGAGACAAAGTTGTTATGATTTAGATTTCCCTCTACTTAGATCCTTATGTTGTATCATACATGTAAACCCTTATGGGATATTATGATGTACTTTTGTAATCTTTTGTGAAAATTGAATACATTCATTATTTTTATTCCGCTACTATACTTTGGTTGTTTTGAATACCATTTATTGAAATTTGAAAATTTTATACCTATTCCAGCATACCTTCGAGTGTGTTTGGAATGGATGTTTTATTCTTCAATTTTGCTTTTGTAAGGGGGTGATCCCACCTCCTTACAACATGGTATCAGAGCCCATACTAGTCAGAATCTGACTATTTCAATTTTGTCTCCCTAGTTAGAATACATGCCTTACCTTTAGGTGACATGTTTGCCCTAGAGTTGAGCAATAGATGATGAAGGGTTGATTTAGGATCATATAGTTTCACATTAGAATAGTGATGAATAGATCCTTAAAATACTTATAAGTAAAAGATGCATAAGTAACCATAGTAACTTGAGGTTGTTCATCTTGGCCTTTAGACGAATACTAGGACACGAAGTTGAAAGAAAAGTTGTCTAGAAAGGATCAGGGTTCGGGGGCTAGCAAGATTTTCCTCTACACCACTAGATTGGTTTATGAGGACTCCCAAATCCATATGATACCGGCCTGTCCTGAGCTGATATGAATTGTTCAAAATAGCATGCTTTTCGGCAATAGTAGCCTTAGACATCTATATGATTTATCTTTAGGGGCCCTAATATGTTAAACTAGTCTCCCAGGTGTAAAAACTTGTTTGAGTATGTACAAGAGTAAGTTAACCCATAGTTCATAGTTAGTCTTTACAAGTTATGTTTTTTTTGCATGATGCTTATGTAGTTGGATGTAAGGAAGTGTAGTTAAACCTTTTGTACCTAAAGAATAGTTTTGACTTAATAAGATGAATCCTTTAAGGGGTGGTGAATAAGTTGTTTTCTTATATGTGGATGTTTTAATTTTGAGGATGAAATCCCTTTAAAAGGTGGTGTGTTGTAACATACTAGATCTCAGACCCTACCCTGGAAGTTGACATTTTGGACTTAGCCAAACAAGGTTGAAGGTTAGACCTAAATAGATGTTTAGTATAACTCCAATGAGATAATGAATGTATAGATCACCTTAATGTAACCTAATGTTCTAACATTAATCTTAGGTTTATCATGGATACATAAAATATGCCACATAACTCATTTTGGTGGTAATATGAAGATAAGAAATTTAATTGGATGAATAATTTAGATAATGGGCCATTAATGGGCCATATGACATATCTCATAAAAAGAAGTCTCAAAAGTGAAAAAAAACTTCAAATTTGAAATCTACATATCAAAATTATCCTACATGTCAAATTTCATCTAATTTGGACAACCTTGAAATATTAAGATAAGTTTAGGAGAGAGAAAATAAGTAAAAGGCATAAGTAATGAATAATGTGATTATATAACTTAAAAATATGAAAATAATTGCAAATTAATATTCAACACATCAAAGATAACTTGTGGATGAAGTTTGGTCCAATTTGGATGTTGTTTGTGCAAGTTATGCAATTTTAGGTACATTATGGACTTTTCTGCAATTTACCCAATTGGGAAGTTTTCTTTGCAAATTGTCACATGCATTATAATACTTATACATTCCCTTACCATTCTCAAGTTTTTGAACCATAGGTTACCTAGTTGCACCTTGGTTTGAAAGTGTTTCTTTCCAAGGGCATTTTAGGGATTACTCTCTTTATAAATGAGCTTATCTTTATAAGCTATCAACCAATGGGGTTATTTCTTTGATTGGAGGTTGGTTGGGATGACCTATAAGTGTCCATAAACTGACATTTGATATTCAAGAAGCCTGTATGAGTTGTCCTCTTGCATGGCCATGAAATCCGTAGGCTAAGGACACATGGAAAGCTCCATGGACACCTCATGCTTGACTTCTTCCTTATCCATAAAGGTTTGCATATCCATAGACACCCTTAGCACTGGACACATGGAAAGTAACTTGAAACCTCGTGCTTGAATTCTTCATTATCCATAAAGTATTGCATGTCCATGGACACCCATATACATGACACATGGAAAGTCTCATAGACTCCTCATACTTGACCTCTTTCTCCCAATTCGAAAACTCTTGCTCTCCTTTATTCCCTCTAGCTTAGATAATCATTCCTAATCTATTTTTCCATGAAGGTTCTGCCCCAAGGTAAAAGGATGTGCCTACCTTGGGGAAGAAGGCTCCTAGGGTTCCAAATTTCTCTATTTAGGATTTCTTAGGCTCCTCCTTGGTGAATTTGACCAAAACTAGTAAGTGTCCTCCTTTCCTTCCCTATTTTAATGTTGTTAGTCTTCCTTCCACCTTCCTCCAGGTCAGATTCATGTCCTTCACCCCACCTAGAACCCATAAACACCTCATCTTCATGTTCTTTTGTTAGGGTTTTTCACCTCCAAAGTGGAGAAGGTGTTTCTTACTCGAGATAGGAGATTTGTTAAAGAAACCAACCTCTCTAAGATTGGGAACCTTACTTATTGGACCTATCCACCTTCCCTATTGGTTCTTTGAAGGCCTAGGCTTGGATCTAGGACTGACTTGGACTGTTTATACTTTGAAGTTGAGGTATGATGTATCCCCTATTCTTCTATGTTGATCGATTCACCTATGCTTATTCATTTTCCTTGTCCTATGGACATTATCCTATACACAATGTCTTTTCTTTTGAAAATCATGGTTCATGTGAACTACCTTATTTGATATTGATCATCTGATCATGGATATTCTTTTGAACTCTTATCTTATGCTTTGTTCATGATGGAACTCTAAAAGATGACATGTGATGTCTTTTGCCCACTTATGAGGAGGATGTATATGTTGGTCACTTATGTGGTGACTAGTTTATATATTTTGACTATACTTTCTACTTTCCTCTACATTTAACATGCTATGTGATTCAGTAGCACTAGAGTAGTGTAATTGAATTGGTTTTTATGGCAGACGTGTTATTTCTTGCCGAGCAGATGTGATATTTCCTGCTCTTTTGGGATGGAAATGAACCTCATACCCATGGCAAGATGTGTGATTCTTGTCCCATGTTTTATATATTTGATGTCCATTATTCCATATATTGCTCAATTTCCTATTTAGTATGCACATACCAGCCTTTGTTGATGTCATCTATTTTCTCTTCTTGCTGGGGTATGCTTCCAACCCTAGGTGAAGGACTTGGATGATAAGGCATGAAATTTTGGACTAGCTTAAGGAGTTAAAGCTTGGAGACAAAGTTGTTATGGTTTAGATTTCCCTCTACTTAGATCCTTATGTTGTATCATACATGTATACCCTTATGGGATATTATGATGTACTTTTGTAATCTTTTGTAAAAATTGAATATAGTCATTATTTTTATTCTGCTACTATACTTTGGTTGTTTTGAATACCATTTATTGAAATTTGAAAATGTTACACCTATTCCAGCATTACCATGTTCTTTTGTTAGGGTTTACACCTCTTCAAATTTTCTTTAGTAAGGGGGTGATCCCGCCTCCTTACAAAAGGATATTAGCGATGTTTTAAGGTAGAATTAGTTTGTCTCGATCCCTAATTCTATAGGTCCTACAAGAGATAAAGAAATAGTTTTATTTGTCAAGTCATAAAGCAATGCAATTTATTTCCTTGTATTATAGTTTGTAAAATATATGCTTCATGTATTTGAACATGTTGAACTATCAAGTGATGAAAAAGAAAATTTCTTGTGGTACAATTATGGTATGATTTTATATATGAAAGGGTTTCATCTACGTGTCATAACCTAAAAAGCTATAAGAAGAAAAGCAAATAGTTCAAACGTATCTTATGTTAGCTAGCTTGATCACCTCAATCCTTAATCATGTGGTTTAAAAGAAGTTATTGGATTTTGGGTCCAACATGGATTGTACAATCATCATCATATTATATTAGGAGTGATTTTGTCATCCACTTATTTTTTTTGGCAAACAAAGTCATTTCTTGTAGATGTTCCATCCATCTCTCATATTTATTTTGAATTTTTTTTAAATGTTGGGTAATCTTATACAAGGGATTCGATATATGCAATGTCAATGTATACTCATTGTAGTAATAGAAACAAACAAACACCAGTTTTCCCTCAAAGTAACAGTGTGATCCTAGCTTCTCATGTTTTTTGTGATTTATATATGATTTAGTACCACAATTGTATCTAGATACATCAGTAATGTGTTTTCATTAGTTTTTTAATTATTAAATTGCTTTTGAATATCATGATACTAAAAATTGAATGCAATTATTAGGTAATGTTGTGTTGTGTTTGATGTAAACCATATATGTTTCACCCATTTGAATGATGTGTAGTTCACTAATGTATTTGGTTTAGGGTTGTTCTATCATTACACTATTGTGTTTCTCATATTGAATCTGATCACCACTAATTGAATTGTGGCATTGTTTTGTATGAAACTAAATTTACGTCAAGTCTTCATATTGTCCACCATGATTTGTTATCTACATTTTTACTTACCAATTATGGATCCCATCTATGCGTTCTCTCCTTTTGGTATTACTATGTATTTAATTATGGACATCTTAGATCAGACAACATCTTTTATTCATTTCCATGTTGTTATAATTAATGTGTTGTGTTTTATTAGTGTTACAATTTTGTTACCATGTTTCTTTGTATTAGGTCTTACTAGGTTGCATTCTAAATACCATGTTATGAATATACTTGAATTAGATTTTATTAGGGTTCTTTCAACATAGATAAAGGTTTATATGATGTTCATTTCTATCAAATCTTCAACTTGACCATCATTGTATTTCTTTCCACTTTTTTGCTATATATCTATAATTAGGTGCATTGCTCTACTATTAAGGGTAACACATGTGGACATCAAAACCATTAGTTGTATTTATTCCATTCTACAATGACCCAATCTCATGTTCATCTTAACCCTAAAATAACATTCTAGATTACTTCTTAATCTAATTAGGCAGGAACGAATGAATTCAAGTAAATGTGAATATTGAAACCATAATTGTGAGAATGAAAGATTTGTGTAATGCTTTTTTGGAAATAGGTAGATATTGTAATTTTTTATTGAATTAATATATTGTGTAAGTTAAGTTTACTTGATTGTAGTTCTAACATGTTTGGTTGATATAAAATATTTTAATATGCTATTTTGAAAATCTAAAGGAAAGGATATAGGAATATCCCTTACTAACTTAGTTTTAGTGGTGAGATTGTATGGTTAGAAAATCAAATACAATTAAATTATATTTAAAATTGAAATTTGAAACATTTAGAAATTGATATGCAAGGTTTTGGCAGATACTCAACCCTTTTTTTGGTTTGAGTGGGCCGCCTTTTAGGCCATACTAGGGCTGGAAATCGGGTCCGGGTTGAGCGGGTCCTATTTCGGGTCAATTCAGGTCATATCAAATATACTCGACCCGAACCCGACCCGAAAATAATAATGGGTCATACCTACTTGACCCGAACCCGAAATTCATATTTGCAGGTCTGACCCGATGAACCCGATGGACCTGAAAATATTATATAATATGCAATCCCGAAAAACCCGAAAATAGAAACCCGAAAAACCCAAAAATTCAAACCCGCTAGACCCGAAATTGCTGCAGAATTTTCTAATTAATTATTATTTTGCATGCAAAGACTTATATAAACTATCACATATTTATGTTTGTATGTGTTAAAAGTTTATATGGCTAGAATATGGAAAAATATATATGCATACAAAGATATAATTTCGGGTCGAGCGGGTTTTGCGGGTCGAGAATTGCAAACCCGGACCCGACCCACAAATAATTTTGGGTTTTTCGGGTTCAGGTCATTTCGGGTCGGGTCGAAAAAATCAAGACCCGAACCCGGTTTAGTCGGATTGGGTCGGGTCGAGCGGGTTGGGTCAGGTTTTTCCAGCCCTAGCCATACACAACCCATCAGATGGAGTAGTTTTGCGATACGACAAAACTGCTCCAAATTACCAAAATGTTGGGCACAAAGTCATCGGACTTCCTAAAGAAGTCAAGCCAACTTGTTTGTGCCCAAATCAATCATATTTTTTTCTTTCCCGCATCGATCTGTGTATGGCCATGATGCTAGAAAGTTGAAAAGACCTTTTGTAAAATTGTTCAACTTATTTTTCAAAAGTAAATTTATATGTGCTTTCCAAAATATAACAATGGACCGACATTTCTTTGATCAGTTTTATCACTATACGTTCCAAAATATATTTTACCCTTTTATATGTCTTCTCTAGTGACACTCGTGCGATGGGGTGATTTTTGGGTAGAAGACACATATTTGTTGGAGTTTTTGGCTAAGATACATTTGCTTCTTTGATTTCCATAGTAGTTTACAGTTAGTATTAGGTTGTTCGTGGTTTTTCATCATATTTCTCCTTTCCATCTGTCTACACTTCATTTTCCCATAAAAAATGAGGTTTTTAACCATGCATGTTTTCCATCATTCTTCCAATAATATTGTTTTTCTTAGGTAGAGAAGCAAACTTGGGGTTGTTTCTACCCAAGGCTGGGACTTATGATGGTTGTCTTTTAGGGACTTGGGAAAGTTGTGGGTTTCTCTTTAACTTTTTTTCTCATTTTGTGAGTAGTAGTGCATAATGAGATATACATATAAAATTTTATTTTCTTTGCTTCGTAATCACTCAATTAGCATTTCCTAATTATTAAATAGCTAAAGTACTCCTTTTATTTTTATAAAAACTAGATATGTAATTTTATGTTCTTGCTTGCTTTAAGTTATAAAAATGGATGAAATCACATGGAATTATACTCTCACATACTGCATGTGCTTGTATACAACAGAAAATGCCCTAAAGTTGTGGGAAAAGGTGAGTTTTGATCTATTTGGTTATGTTGTTAAGAATTGCACTGAGTTGCCAGGGGGTTTTAGCTCAGTGGAGAAGGCTCATGCTCCCCAGAGTAGGGACCTGGGTTTGAATCCCCGGTTGTGTAGCTTCAACGATCCTTGGTCCTGTCATGCACCTCGGCCTCTGCTTGAGTTTTCCTTGTTGATCCCGATGTGCGGGTAGTTGGGAAAAGCTGGGGGTTTATGCCACTAGGGGGGTCACAATCGTGGCACTTCCTCGGGGGTGGTTCCCACACCTTCCAAAAAAAAAGAATTGCACTGAGTTGCAATGATGATTTAAGTATTGTGGGAATGTATGATTATGAGATTATAGCGAGTACCTAAGATATTGTATTGAAATATGAATCTATGGAATTGCCTAATTATATTGCGTAATGTTGATGAACCCCTAGAATTCCTATAAATGGCAAATAATATGAATAAAACTTGCATTTTCTGAAATAATTTCTCAATGCAAGTAAAATACTTAATGGCTTAAGTGAAAAAGTAATTCAATTTAGATAGGTTAAATGAACAGTGTGAACCTTCATTGATCTTGGTGTTGGGAAGGTGAATGAGTTTCCACTTGAATTGGATTGTAACCTTACAAGTTTGACCTGGAGCATATTAGGTCTTGAGAACTATTTCCTGAAGGGTTAGGGGACACAAAAAGGAAGGAGTGAGACCTTAACTCCCTATGATTTTGATACTTAAGATTACAGATAGAGATTGCAATATGGGTTATGCTACATGACTGATGTGAAAAGTGATAAGTGAAATGTGATATGTGCAATTTGTGATGTGATGTGATATGCCCTAGCCTAATACCAAGGTGTGGGTTAAGAGGTAAGGATATTATAGGCTCCTACCTAGCATGTTGTCAGCCTTGACTGAGTTAGTTGTTTTAGGATGTCTAGCTAAACCTTAAGGCATGGATGGTGTTTTGTATGTGCACCCTGATGACTACTACTTGGCTAGGTAGAAGTCAAGTAGTTAGGACAAATAAATAAAATGGTAAATTCAATTGTTTTTTATTATGTCTATTAGTCTCATTGTTTCTCTTATTTAATATGCTTCCTCATTGCCAATATTAAATGATAGAATTTATATTTCCTACATGTCAAATGAATACAAAGAATCATAAATTGTCCTATTGGGGAAAGAAGATCGAATTGTGTCTATTTACTCTTATTTCTAACATGATTGACCCATTTTGTAACGATTTAGTTCCATGTTTACCTGAACCCTAAAATGACCCTCTAGGTTATTGGTTAGTCTAATTATGTAATAAGATATACCATTCAAGTAAATGTGTTTGTTGAAATCGTATTTACATTCAACGAATGATTTCTGTGATATTTGACTGAATAAGATTGTATGCACATTAAGTTCATTTGATCGTAGTTCTAACATATGTGGCTAATATAAGATGTATTGTTTTGATTTATTTGACTATCTAAAAGGAAATAACAAAGAAATTATCCCTCAATCTTGTTAATGATGGAAAATATTAAACTTAGTGTTCTTGGATGAGATTGTGTGCTTAAAATCAAAACATTGTTAAGAAAACTTAAAAGAAAGTTTTGAACACTTATAAACCAAAAAATGCTTAACTATTTTTTTTCACAATAGTCATTCAATCATGCATTTGGTTTAAGCACTTTGGGACCAATGTAGCCCCAAAAGCAAAGTAGTTTTCTAGCCTGACTAAATTCAATCTACTTACTAGAAAGCCAGACACAAAGTTTGTCAATTTCCTAGACAAGTTGGGCCAACTTGTTAGGACCAAAATACATAATTTTATTTTTCTTCCTTGCATAAATTAATGCATGTGCATTGGTAAAGAAAGTCATCTAACCCTTTTGTAAAGTATACCTTGTTTTACTGATAAAAATACATATATTTTCAAATATTAAAAATCGAATAAATTTAAAAGTGCTTTTTCAATATGTTCTATGATTATATGCCCTAAAACCTCTATTTTATGATGCTAGAGATCTTCTTTGGTGATTTTGGTGCAAGAAGGACTATTTGGTGTGAAAGACAAGGTTTTCTTAGAAATTTTGGTTTTAGCTCACATCTATTTCTTCCATTGTAGGAATAACTCATGGTTAATTTCATGTGTTTTTGGATTTTTCAACTTCTTGCTCACCGCTATCTCCCTTCATTCCATTTCTCACTCAAAAAATGAGGATATGATCCCTATTTTTAATCCTTTTTCTTATTGTCTCATTTTATTGGCTAAACAAACAAAGTTTTGGTTATTTCTACCAAAGGCAAGGATTGAATGGATTTCTTGTTTGGACTTTGGAATGCTACCATATTCTCTTCTTCTTTCTAAGTTCGATGACTAGGTGGTGCATAATGAGCTTAATATCTACAATTTCATTTTATTTGATCCCATTCATGCAATAACCATTCTCCAATGATTAAATTGTCAGAGTAGCAATTTTATACTATATCATTTTTTATTCTAGATTAATTTAATTTACGGGAATAAATAAAACCTTGAAATTACACTCTCTCTTGTATATAGTGAAATTTCCCTGAAATTGGAGAGGAAGGGTGAGTTTTTATCTATTTACCTATGTTCGTATTAACTTTACTAAAGGTTTCACAGATGATTTGTTACATATAATATTTAAGTAAATACCTAGGATACTTTGTTGAAGTTTGTATCTATGCATTTGCCTAACTGAATTTCTTATTATTGTTGGAATCATATAAATTTTGTAAATGACAATTCATATAAAGTAAAGTGAGCATTTTATTAAAGACTTTTTTAATGCAAGTAAGACACATAAAGATTTAAGTGAAAATCTAATTTTAATTAGACAGACTCCCTAAACACAATTGACCTTCATTATAATGTTCATGTTGGGTAGGTGAATAGGCGTACACTTTGAATTCTATCCTTGACACGTTTGATCAACATCTTATTCAATCGTGAGGATTAATCTAGTGGCGGGTTAGTGGGACCCATAAGATGGGAGCAAGACCCCATTTCTCCTTGTGAGTTTGAGAGTTTTTGTTTGGGGTATAAAGACCCCATTTCAAGTTATGATATGGAATTTATGTGAAATGAGAAATGTGATATGTAGTATATGTGATGTGATATGATAAGCCCCAACCTTGTACAAATGTGTGTGATTGAGAGGTGATAATGCTATAGGCAACTACCTAAACTTGTGATAAGTTTGTGCTGAGTTAGTTGTCTTAGAGTACCTAACTAAATCCAAAGGCATGAACATGTCAGAATATGCGTGAGAATACCATGATTGCTTCTACTTGGATGGGTATATTTCATGTAGTTTAAAGAAAAAAGACAAAGGAAAGGTGTAATGTGTTGTATTTTGTCTATTAGTCTTATTCTTGATTTTTTTTGATATGCTTCCTTATTACCATGTATAGATGATGGAATGTATATATCATACATGCTTGAAAAATATTTTGAAATGATACCTTGTCCTACTGTAGATAATAAGACAAAGTTATGTCTATTTACTCTTATGAAATCTGATATCAGCTCATGTATACTTTAGCTAATCAGCCAACAAACAAACTTTTAGGTCTTGAAGGTGAGTCATCAACCCCTATTGTCAGACCAAAACTCAATGACTTCACAACTATGTAAAGTTCAGGCATCATGTTGTGTCTAGTGATTCATGTATTGGGGGTCTTTAGGGTATACCTTATAGGTTTGTTTCAATGTAGGCATGTATAATTTAATCAATGTTATCTTGTATATACTTATAAAAACATATTTTATAACTTTTCATGGATTTTTTCTATAAAAATGTGAAACCTTTGAAAACTTTAAAATGTGAATGAATGTTATCAGATAATCACCATAAATACTAAGTTTTCTTCTATTGTTTGCATATTTACCATTTTGAATTGGGATTTGGTATTAGTGCTTTACCAAATATTAGTTCTTACTCCAATAAATCATGGTTTGTTTTTTTATTGGGAGTGTCTCCTAACACATTCTGTTTCAATGGGGATCCAATTGTAGTTTTGGTTTTGAATATATTAGTATGTACTTATTTGAGAATTTCTTATGTTGATGTCAAGGGATGTTAGTTCTATTTGTTAGGTCTATTTTGGGCACATTGTTTATGAAATGGTCATATTTTGTTAGATATTGGGAAATTTTGGGTCAAATGAGTGAAATTGTTTCTATTTATGATTTTTTCCAACTTGAAGCAAATTCAGTGAAGTTTGATATGTTTATGTCATGTTAGGCCACAATATGTATTATGCATGCCAAGTTTGGAGAAGTTAGATATTCTTTTTCGTGTAATCTATAAAATTAGGTTGATTTATATGTTATGTCACAAGATGCACTCACAATGTGTGCATTCAACAATAAAAGCATTATAAGCTATATGCCCGTGATAGTTCATATCAATAGAAGTAATAGGTTAAGGTCATCTCCACAAGGAGTCAATGCATATATAAAATTAATTTGATTTAACTAAACAATGATTAAACAATATGAGAGTTTATTTGAGTTTATTCTAATCTTCACTAAATAGGTCACCAAATTAATTTCAAAGTTCATCAATTCAAGGGTAGAGTATTGGTTCCATGTCATACACTAGACAGATGATGAACTTATAAGATGGATCGAATTATCTTCTTTATCCTATCTTTAAAAAGATTTGATTATTGTTTCTATAAATCCTACCCAAAAGTTATGACCAAACTATGTGCAAAAGTTCCAATACATGTATAATATAATAAAAAATAGGCAAATGTTACATTCTGTTTAAAGTAAGCATTGAATAACCATATTAATTGAAACAAAAGAATAAATTTTGGACATAAAAAAAGAGTTTGGGAGTGGCACATCTCCCTACATCAATCAAAAGTAAAAAAAAAATCCTAAGTTGGAAGGATATCCTAAAATGAGTCCCACTAATAAAATATATACCAAAACTTTGAATCAAAATCTGCACCAACCACTCCTTAAACTACTACTCACCACTTGCCGAGGTATCATCCCTAGTCATGTACAAAGGAAAGAGTCTAGGATTAGCAAAATTGACATTGAATTATCATAAATAAAAGAATAATTGCATGAGAAAAAACTTGAGACACATAATATGAAGGAAACATCTTTTAATTACAATTTTTATGTTTTTATGAACACTATGATACATTAAGTACTCTTTATTGGAATAATGTGCCTTCTATGGCACAATGCGTGTTCTGCGTCATGATATGCCTTCTGTAGAACAAAATTCCTTCTATGGCATGATGCACTTTCTATTGGAATGATGCACCTTCTATGATATGAAATATGTTATATTATGTGTACAACAATGATTTTGTTCTATGATGACTTATTATATACTATTTAAGTCTGTGTTTGGTGTCATTTTATATTCTATTTCTAGTTCTATTTCTATTTTTTATATAATAGTTCTTTCAACTATTAAGTAAATGGGATAAATCATGAGATTCAACATTCCATTATGATATTTTGAAGAAAAAAATATGGATTTTGTATGATAATAAGGAATTGGCATGCTAAAATGAGTTCTTATATTCTATATTCTATTCTAATATCTAAAAGAAGTTCCAAATCCTACATAATAATATCAAAGTAAACTATTGTAATGAAATTTTGAATTCTGATAATTCTATTCTAAATTCACAATATGAAGAAATAAACACCGAAAGGGTGAAATTTTGAAACTTTATCTATCAAATAATTGAAACACTAGATGAACATTAACTATTGTAAAGTAAGGAATCATATAGATTTAACAATTTAAATAGTAGTCTAAATATGATGAAATGACATAATTCAAAGTACATGGTCCACTTACATGTCATAAGCCAAACACTATCAACGCAACTTAATGATCTGGATTTAATTCTCTCATGAAAAATCAACAGTTCTATCATATTCCATATCCTTCCTTCAACATTATCTTTAGGGTTTTAGGTGTTCTTTAGGCAATTGTTGCATGCACTATTATTATTCAAGGTGTGCAATATTTATAGTATTTTCATGCAACATTGATGCACAATTTGTATCACCTTTTTGGCAACTCTCTCACATATTTTTCAACCCATTTCTACCTAAATTTTCTCCTAATCATGCTAAACTACCCACTTTTAGGTTGTCTATACTCAATGCACGATTTTGACTATAGGTACTACAAAATGACATCACATTGATTTGATCCACAACTATCCACAAGTTTATAAGTTTAAAATTATAGAAACTATCACAAACATGTCATGCTGGATAATCCAATATGTCGTGTACATGGAAGCAACTAATATTTTTCCAATATTAAATTTTATATAGTCATTTTCATGCAACATAGTTGTGCATAATTTGTATCACCTTTTAGGCAACTCTATCACATATCTTTTGAGCCCATTTCTACCTAAATTTTCTTCTAATCATGCTAAACTATCCACTTTTAGGTTGTATTTACTCATTGCATGGTTTTTCTTATAGGTAATACAAAATGACATCACATTGATTTGATCCACATCTATCCACAAGTTTAGAAGTTTAAAATTGCAAAAATTGTCACAAACATGTCGTGTTGGATAATCCAACATATTGTGTACATTGAAGCAACCCAATCCAACAAAAAACAAACAACATGACTTGTGGGCACCTGTGTCATGTTTTGGAAGTATGTTGACAATGTTTGAATGACAAGGTGTGTTAGTTGAGGATACCTTGTGTCGATCAATGACACACCATCTCATCCAGAGCCACATCATTACAAGTGCCAGAAGGCAAGTGACACATTATGTAGGATAACCTACACACTATGTCACCTACAAATTTCACGCAACTCCTGTTGTAGCCATCCTACTTCTATATATATGACTCTTAGACATCTCAAGATAGTTATTGCGGTTCATGTGAAGTGAGCCTCAGCCATAGAAGAGAGAGAAGTAGTTGGAGGTGACCAAGGATGATGAGGTTATTCTTTGGAAGAGAAACTACACCATTTTTGTGATGACTCTGATTTTAGGATTTTGATACCCAATATGATATTTGAGGTCCAAGGATAATCTTAGCTAGTTAATCCCAAGTCGGGGTGACTTTTACCCAATGATGAATTTTTTGACCCTAAAGTATGACTTTAATGCCAATGGAGGCTCAATAATAGTTATCCAATGACATTTGTTTTGTACATGGTGATGACCCACACTAGTTTTAGTCTTTTTTGAGGGGTTTGATACCTAATCTTGTATTTGAGCTCATAGTAGGAGTGAAAGGATTTAATAATGGAATCTTGAGGTTTGATATGGTCAATTTGAGTAAGTTGAGATTGCATTGATGATCTACATATTAAGCGATATATACTTTGATCTCAATACCACTGTGTATGTGTCACTTTGAAGTATATGAACTGAATGGTGATATAGACTTTATTTGATCCCACTTCCAAATAGAGGTTAATATGGGGAATGTTTACTCAATTCTAACTTAAGGTTTAGTATATGATTTAGGCTTGAAATTTGTGTGGCCCTTATTAATAGCCCATGTCTCTTCTGTGGGGAGGTTGTTAGGCGCAACTTTGAAGTCTGGCTGTGTGACATGTTGACATCCATATATCAAGGGAAACTAAACCAGTTATAGGTCATCCCTAACTCCAGGTTTAGAGGAACATATCATTATTGAGGTGTCCATCTGATCCGACGAAGGTGGGAGCAGGTTGAGGAATTTGCCTTGATAAACCCAGATTCTACTCAATAATCCGAACTCATCGACAGTTCATTTGACGTAATTAATGAGAGACTGTATCCCTTCTTCTCCATCATACCTCACATGTCCATCATCCCTGCGGTGGTGTGAGAATATTCAACGGACTTGAAGCTCGATGAGACCTCACAGCTCGTCTGGAGGCGGTGAAGACCCCATGTCGACGGATGGAGGTAGCAGTGGGATCCTCCATGATCAAACCACAGAGGTTCGGTGCTGTCACGAGGAATCCTCGCCAGGCTTTTTTCCTTCTCCGACGACCATAGGCAGCGAGGTCAACAACCCTGGACCCTCAACCTTGCTGTGAATCTCGAGTGGGCGAGGAAGAGCGGGGGCCAGATCCTCATCCACCCAGCCCGATCAATGACTCCACCTTCGTCCTTCGCAGCGTGTGGGTTGTAGAGGCCACCACCGGCGGAGCTCACCACCACCGACCAGAATTGCCAACCCCAGGGAAAGATCAGCAAGAATCCCTACTACCTCCGAGTCATGGCAGTTGTGTGATCCCTCTGCAAGTGCTGTGAGATAGAGAGGATACCCTGTGTGAGGTCCGTCTTCGTTAGTTTGTCGTGTAGGAATCCAATCTCACAGAGGAGGATGCGAGCAGAGTCTGAGCGAGAAAATGAGAAAGCAAAGAGGGAGAAAGAGGAGAGGAAGAGGACCTAACCCTGACTCTTTACTCACCGGGGAGAAGGCTCATGGCGGCGACGTCTTCTCGCCCAGATCAGAGCAGACGCAGCGGTCACCTTGGGGAGCGGTGGCGAGGATGGAACTGACTCCCTGTCCAGGAAAGATGACGATCGACTGGAAGAAGATCTCTTCCTCGACTCCGGACTACATGAGAAAATGGAGCCTTCTAGTGCTCACTGGAGTCAATCGCAGAGGCGACGACGTGAGAGAAGACGAGGGGGAAGGAACGGGGACCATGGTTGGACTCGCGAGGCCGGACTTCCGTTGAGCCGGCTCCACTGCTATTAGACCGATCGCACTCAGGTTATCTGATGGACTGAACTGGGCATAACTTGAGGAGGTGGCTGGCCAACGTGGACCAACTAGAGGCTGACACCTCATGCTGTGGGACCCATCAAGGTAAAATCCTTTTAATTTCTCAGAATTAGACTAGAGTTTGGAAATATCATTAAAAATATCCCCAATGGCCAATAAATCTCCCAAAAATACCCCCAGACTCAGAAAATGATCCCCTATATTACTAAACCCTTAGTTCTAGATTTTGAAGCACAAATATTGATGATATTCAATTTAGGGTGAAATGCTTCTTTTGGGTTCATTTAATTTGTATAATTAGCAAATGATGGATATAAAATACGAGAAAAATATTCTTGGAACCCTAATACCACTTGGAAACCAAGTGTGGGCTCTGATCTGATTATTATGCTGAAATAATAGGTCTTTCTTCATTAATGACTAGTTACAAGCTTTAATCTCATATTAATTCTAGAAAATAGATAAAGAATCAGAAAATTATGAAAATTGAACCAGACCTAATTTATGACATCGTGACTAGTAGAAAAATATCAAACACAAGTTTAGATCAGTTTGAACCTAGATTTTCCCAAAACCCTATTTTGGACCTAATTATCATTAATAATGGTGAACATTGTATTAATGATGATTAATTGTTTTAATCAGGTGCTGACTAGTTTATCTAAATAATCATGGAGATGATTAGAATTCTCTAAACTCAGGTACATGGGTTTTTATTAAGTATAAGACTAGTTTTCTGGTTGCCTACGATATGTGATATCTTGAATGCTCGTATTTGGATATGATTGCTTGGTTGAACTAGTATGAGTTATACTTCGCCAAATCTAATAGAACATAAATGAGTATGATGGGTTGTAACTACTAGAGAACATAGCCTGGTGTGGATGTATGTTGCCTAACATGGATGTATGATTCCTTGGCCCATGTTAGATGTATGATGATACTATATTGCCCATACTAGATGTAAGTCAAGTGCAAGTATGTGTAGTACAACCGCATCAAAGTGAATGTAATAAAAGGAATGTTTACCTGATTATCGCTTTAAATAATGTTTTCTTTTAATCTTTCTTTCTCAAGTTATTTCAATTATGAAAACATATTAGTATGTATCTTTCTACCCACGTGCACAACACCTTGTGTGTTGATTTGCTGTTTCACGTATGTTTTAGGTTCAGAGATAGCATGGGACAAAAGAAGGGAAGTGAGTAGTTGTTCAGGTTGTACCTATTGTCTAAGATTTTGTTAGCATACATGTTTAGACTTGTAGAATTTTCATTCAATATGTAACTGTAAATCATGTTGTAATAACTCACTTGGTAATATATATATACACGTTGAATGTTGAGTATGTTATGGTTGTATGTTCATGTATGCGTATTATGCTTCCGCATCGCTCTCTGATATGATTGGATGATGTTTTTGTATTCTGACATCTCATTCCCAATAGGGTTTGGAGAAATCAAAATCCAGGGACGTCACAGTTGGTATCAGAGCATGAACAATAGCTACACCTGACAATTGCTCATCATGAAATATAAAAACTAAATTTCACCTTTCACCTTAAACCCTAGAAACTTGGTAAGTTGTCTATAGGGATAAGGTTTGACTTAGCCTCTAAGTTAGAACCTAGATGTTCTATAATTAGGTTTAGACAAGTGTGTGAAATCATTTCCATATAGAGCTCATATGTATTGGGTAGCTACACTAGTCTACACGTTGTTCTCACCATTTCACTAGGTGACATGACACTGGACTATCTACTGTGTGTGGGACACTCAGTTTTGCTGATTTGATTTTGTTTTCCAATCGGCTCGAGCCTCGACAGTTTTCTCTGACGTCTTCTTTCTCAGAGAAAAACTATATAATATTTTATTATATATATATGTAAATATAAAAATGCATCCCTCACACTATAGATTAGTTAGTGTTCATGTAACCTAAGTGAAAGGGAGTGACATCAGTCTAGAAGAGAGAGTAGTCTAGATTAGATGTCTAGAGCCTTATCAAGATAGGTGATACATAGAGTAGATTATAGGATGATAGTTGAAATAAGCATGTGCAATCTTATCTAAGTTTGATCTCTGATGGTATAAGTTTCCTTATAAAGATTTAAGTTGCATATGAGATGAGTTCAATTTTAGAAAATCTAAGCTAAGTCTTGATGAAGAAAAGACATACTCCTTTCTTATTAAGGCAATCTAAGTTTAAGATAAAGTTCAATATGCATGAGCCTCAAGCTCTTTTACAAAGGAGGACCTCTAGTATTAGGACAAGATATGTGGTGAACTCTAGAGAGAGTGAGACCCACAAGGAGAGGGTCGTAGGACCTACCCTGAGAGATATATGAAATGATGTGTCCTAAGCTGGGTTACTCCTGAGTAGATGAGTTGAGTCCTTTTTGCATGATTCAATCCTATATATGAGAATTGGGTTTAAAAAAAAATGATGGGTAGGCGACTCATAATGAGAAAGTCAATCCTTTTGATTGAGTTAGGTCCTAGCTTGAGTGACATACATGTCTGAATCTCATCATTAGCTGCGAGTGAGGTTCTATATATGAACTCTAGTTCTAAGATTAAAATGCCTTGTGCATAAGATACTTGTAAATGTTGTTCCCTCCACTTCTCTTTCTTAATATATGATGCAAGAAACCTCACTTGAGCTATATAGATAATTTATACCTGAGGAGTCACTCATATAAGCTTGGCATATTCTATATTCCCTTCTTATATCATGCACGTAATATTCACGTTTGAAATCATGAGAAAAAAAGATATTTTTGGCTCATAGATTAATAATCACAAAATATAGTGCCTAGGATCAATCCTTCTAAATCTAAGCTTCTTCTTGAGGATAACTCACTGAATAGGGTGAAGCCCTAATATTTAAGTATGATAAGCAAGCCTTTCTCTAGTAATGAAATCATAGTATGGTGTTGATCATAAACCACATTAATGATGTAAACATGATAATTCTAGTGATTGAAGATGTGAGATCTTGACATCATCTTACATAGGCAAGTATAACAAAAGATGAAAACTTTAGAAATATCTCCTTAACTTCTTACAAGCAAACAAAACCCTTATCCTTAAGGGACTATGAGGATGTAAATCATAAAATATAAGAATGCATACGATGACTAAGATACTAACTGATGCTACGATTCTTTAAAAAAAATGCTTTCACCTATATAAGGTGGGGTGGGTACACCCTTGCATGCTTAAATATCCTAGGATAACAACTTAGGGTATATCCAGAACTATGATGACTTTGAAGCGTATAAGTGTTGACCTATATGAGGTTGAACTCCTTGTTTTCACCTTAAATATGTGATTAGTTGAATTTCGAGGACGAAATTCCATAAAAGGTAGGGTGAATGTGATGATTCTGATTTTAGGATTTTGATACCCAATATGATATTTGAGGTCCAAGGATAATCTTAGCTAGTTAATCCCAAGTCGGGGTGACTTTTATCCAATGATGAATTCTTTGACCCTAAAGTATGACTTTAATGCCAATGGAGGCTCAATAATAGTTATCCAATGACATTTTTTGTGTGCATGGTGATGACCCATACTAGTTTTAGTCTTTTTTGAGGGGTTTGATACATAATCTTGTATTTGAGCTCATAGTAGGAGTGAAAGGATTTAACAATGGAATCTTGAGGTTTGATATGGTCAATTTGAGTAAGTTGAGATTGCATTGATGATCTACATATTAAGCGATATATACTTTGAGCTCAATACCACTGTGTATGTGTCACTTTGAAGTATATGAATTGAATGGTGATATAGACTTTATTTGATCCCACTTACAAATAGAGGTTAATATGGGAAATGTTTATTCAATTCTAACTTAAGGTTTAGTATATGATTTAGGCTTGAAAATTGTGTGGCCCTTATTAATAGCCCACGTCTCTTCTGTGGGGAGGTTGTTAGGCGCAACTGTGAAGTCTGGCTGTGTGACATCTTGACATCCATCTATCCAGGGAAACTAAACCGGTTATAGGTCATCCCTAACTCCAGGTTTAGAGGAACATATCATTATTGAGGTGTCCATCTGATCCGACGAAGGTGGGAGCAGGTTGAGGAATTTGCCTTGATAAACCCAGATTCTACGCAACAATCCAAACTCATCGACAGTTCATTTGACGCAGTTAATGAGAGGCTGTATCCCTTCTTCTCCATCGTACCTCACATGTCCACCATCCCTGCGGCGGTGTGAGCATATTCAACGGACCTGAAGCTCGATGAGACCTCACGGCTCGTCTGGAGGTGGCGAAGACCCCATGTCGACGGACGGAGGTAGCGGTGGGATCCTTCGTGATCCAACCACAAAGGTTCTATGCCGTCACGAGGAATCCTCATCGGGCTTTCTTCCTTCCCTGGCGGCCATAGGCAGCGAGGTCAACAACCCTGGACCCTCAACCTTGCTGTGAATCTCGAGTGGGCGAGGAAGAGTGGGGGCCAGATCCTCATCCACCCAGCCCGACTGACGACTCCACCTTCGTCCTTTGCAGCGTGTGGGTTGTCGAGGCCACCACCGACGGAGCTCACCACCATCGACCAAAATTGCCAACCCCAGGGAAAGATCAGTAGGAATCCCTACTACCTCCGAGTCATGGCAGTCGTGTGATCCCTCTGCAAGTGCTGCGAGATAGAGAGGATACCCTGTGTGAGGTCCGTCTTCGTCAGTTCGTCGTATAGGAAGCCAATCTCGCAGAGGAGGCTACGAGCAGAGTCTGGGCGAGAAAATGAGAAAGCGAAGAGAGAGAAAGAGGAGAGGAAGAGGACCTAACCCTGACTCTTTACTCACTGGAGAAAAGGCTTAGGGCGGCGACGTCTTCTTGCCCAGATCAGAGCAGACGCAGCAGTCACCTTGGGGAGCGGCAACAAGGATGGAACTGACTCCCTGTCCAGGCAAGATGACGATCAGATGGAAGAAGATCTCTTCCTCGATTCCAGACTATGTGAGAAAATGGAGCCTTCTAGTGCTCACCGGAGTCAATCGCAGAGGTGACGACGTGAGAGAAGACGAGGGGGAAGGAACGGGGACCAGGGTTAGACTCGCGAGGCCGGACTTCCGTTGAGCCGGCTCCACTGCTATTAGACCGATCACACTCAGGTTATATGATGGACTGAACCGGGCATAACTTGAGGAGGTGGCCGGCCAACGTGGACCAACTAGAGGCTAACACCTCATGCTGTGGGACCCATCAAGGTAAAATCCGTTTAATTTCTCAGAAATAGGCTAGAGTTTGGAAATATCATTAAAAATAGCCCCAATGGCCAATAAATCTCCCAAAAATACCCCCAGACTCAGAAAATGATCCCCTATATTACTAAACCCTTAGTTCTAGATTTTGAAGCACAAATATTGATGATATTCAATTTTGGGTGAAATGCTTCTTTTGGGTTCATTTAATTTGTATAATTAGCAAATGATGGATATAAATACGAGAAAAATATTCTTGGAACCCTAATACCACTTGGAAGCCAAGTGTGGGCTCTGATCTGATTATTATGCTGAAATAATAGGTCTTTCTTCATTAATGACTAGTTACATGCTTTAATCTCATATTAATTCCAGAAAATAGATAAAGAATCAAAAAATTATGAAAATTGAACCAGACCTAATTTATGACATCATGACTAGTAGAAAAATATCAAACACAAGTTTAGATCAGTTTGAACCTAGGTTTGCCCAAAACCCTATTTTGGACCTAATTATCATTAATAATGGTGAACATTGTATTAATGATGATTAATTGTTTTAATCAGGTGCTGACCAATTTATCTAAATGATCATGGAGATGATTATAATTCTCTGAACTCAGGTACGTGGGTTTTTATTAAGTATAAGACTAGTTTTCTGGTTGCCTATGATATGTGATATCTTGAATGCTCGTATTTGGATATGATTGCTTGGTTGAACTAGTATGAGTTATACTTCGTCAAATCTAATAGAACATAAATGAGTATGATGGGTTGTAGATACTAGAGAACATAACCTGGTGTGGATGTATGTTTCCTAACATGGATGTTTGATTCCTTGGCTCATGTTAGATGTATGATGATACTATATTGCCCACACTAGATGTAAGTCAAGTGCAAGTATGTGTAGTACAACCGCATCAAAGTGAATGTAATAAAAGGAATGTTTACCTGATTATCACTTTAAATAATGTTTTCTTTTAATTTTTCTTTCTCAAGTTATTTCAATTATGCAAACATATTAGTATGTATCTTTCTACCCACGTGCACAACACCTTGTGTGTTGATTCACTGTTTCACGTATGTTTTAGGTTCAGAGATAGCATGGGACAAAAGAAGGGAAGTGAGCAGTTGTTCAGGTTGTACCTATTGTCTAAGATCCTGTTAGCATACATGTTCAGACTTGTAGAATTTTCATTCAATATGTAACTGTAAATCATGTTGTAATAACTCACTTGGTAATATATATATACACGTTGAATGTTGAGTATGTTATGGTTGTCTATTCATGTATGCATATTATGCTTCCGCATCACTCTCTGATATGATTGGATGATGTTTTCAGATTCTGACATCTCATTCCCAATAGGGTTTGGAGAAATCAAAATCCAGGGATGTCACAATTTTCCTTATTCCTCAATAGTTGTAGTAGAGATCTTTTGTCACTTATTTTCTTCATCTTGTGGTTCCTGAAGAATGTTCAACCAACAAAGACAAAGATTTGACTCCTGACCAGTTGGAGTTTGTTTCTTCCTTACATGATGTCCAACTCTATTTTGTAATGTTTGTACCTAATTTCTCCTTCCATGGATGAGTAGATATCTCTCTCTTGGTCATAGGGGAGTAACTCCCATGTAACATCTTTTTGAACAACATATATTGTACTTAATTCTAGTTTTTCACTTTTGTATGATACACCAGTGCTAATATCCACATATATTCCCGACTGGAGATTTTGTATGTATGTTTTATGATTCTTGTGCATGTTGAGAGGGTATGTATTAAGTAAGGAGGTGTTATCATAGACTCATCTTCTAGTCTATGGAAATGGATAGGTAATGTTGGGGATCTCAAGGTTTTTGATGGTTTTATATGTATGCATGCACGATAGTGCTATGTAGAGTTGCAACCGTTTTATACCGCTGTAAAGGGTAGATAACTTGAACCTCCTTTGTGATTAATCTTTCTAGTTAAATATTTTGTTTGCTTCATGACATGATATTGTAGTGAAACCATGTCTCCAACAATTCCTAACCTAAGTTGAATCTCTAGTTCAAGTGAACCATATTTTAGTTCATTTCTTTCTTGATTGTCAAATTAATTTGAATGAATGCCAAATCTCTTTTAACACTATATCTAGATTGTTGAACATTACAACTCTTGAGCTTAACATCTATTTATCCCTTGGGATACAACCTAGGGATGAATGAGTTGAGACATGAATACAAATATTAAAACTATACAAATATTATAATTCATTTGAAAGCCACAAACAAGTTCTTGGCACTAAAATAAGGTTGGTGGTTTTCAAATGAGTTTTAATATTTGTAATCATATATTGACTTGTTCACCACTACAATTAGACCATTATATGGTTGTCAAGATCGTATCCCAAGGGAGAAACAATTGTTAGTCAAAAGAGTTGTAATGTTTAACAATCTCAATAGGACCAAAAGAGAGATGGTTTTATTCAAAATTACTTGACAATCAAGAAAGAAATAAAATAAAACAGGGATTACTTGAATTAGCGATTCAACTTTAGTGAGGAATTCTTGGATATATGGTTTCACTACCATATCATGTCAGGGAGCAACAACAATTTTAACTAGCAAGATTATTCACAAAGGAGGTATGAGTTCTCCACGCTTTCTAGTGATGTAGAATGGTTCTACCTCTACATAATACTATCATGCATACATACAAATCAAAACCATCATAAACCTTGATATCCTTGACATTACATAGCCACTTCCTTGAAATAGAAAATGAGGCAACGATAACACCTCCCCAACAACAATGCCAAAACCTTTTTGTCAATTATCTTCTTGTTCATCATCATCATTATCACTTATTGTAACTTCCTTTTTCATTTATGTATCTCATTGATTTTTTTTTCTATTTGTAGGTCTACATGTGTCATTTTAAAAGGGATCTTGGAACTTCCATATATCTAGATCTTTCAATTGAATGCGCTATTAGCAACCTTCAAAAATCAAGAAGGAGTGAACTACAACCTAATTTTGGAGGAAAAGTGCCTTCATCATCACTATCTTCAAATGAGCACCCATCTCCACAAGAAGAACCCATCATGGAAGACGATAATCCTATTAAGTAATTTACTGCTACAACTACAATAAACATAAATGGGACTATTAGTAGCCCACAAATTGAGGGGAACAACTTTTGTATCAACCCCACTATCATGTAAATGATTTAGAAAAATAGATTTGGAGGTACACCAATGGAGGATCCCAACCTCCACATTGTTGAATTTTTGTAGTACCTCAATACTTTCAAGATAAACAACATTCCTATGTATAGGATTTGCCTCCTTGTTTCTCCTATCACCTTGACATACACAACCAAGGTGTGCCTCCTTCCTTTGCTAGGAAACTCCATTGAAAGTTGGGAGAGCTCCTTAAAATCTTCTTAGCCAATATTTTTGACCTAGAAATACTTCATAAATGAGGAGTCAAAACAAAAAATTCTCTCAAAGATATGGGTAGACAATTTATGATACATGGGAGAGGTTCAAATACCTTTAATGCCTTACTCCACACCATGGTCTAAGCAATTGGCTTCTATTACAAACTTTATATAATGGTCTATTCTACAATATAAGAATGTCTATTTATATATTGCTAATGTAACACTACTAATGAACAAGTATTATAGAGAACCTTATTCTATAATTGGAGACATGGTCATTCACGACCTCCAATGGATTTATAAAAGAATAAGCTAGTATTACTCTTCAAACACTAATTTTGGGAAGCAAGTGGGAAAGCAGATAGTTAATGCAGTTCATTTGATATAAGAAAAGCTATATGTCTTGTCACATAAGCTTGAGAAGATGAGTACTCAACCAGTTCAAGTAGTCAACATATTTTTTGATGTATATGGGTCACTTGGACACACATCTTCTACATGCCATGCTCCTTCTCCCTTTAAAGAAACAATAGAACAATACAATGTGATATGAAATTTTAGAAACAAGCAGATATACATTCAAGAACTTACAATCCAAGATGGAGGGATCATTCAACCCCTCCTATTATAACAACAAAAATGCACATAATATTCAACAACAACATACTCAACAACAACCACCAATACGGAGTAGACCACCAACAGGGAACAACCCAATGGGCTTCAACAACAATGTCAAGCATAATTTCAATAAACAAAAAATGAACGCTCTCAAAGTACAACTTGGAATCACTCCTTGAGAATTTTGTTTCAACTCAAATAAAACAAAGTAATGGATTTTTCCAACAAGGATAGCTTATGAAGGATTCCATTCACCACCTCTCTTCTAAGGTGGATGCAATTTCCACTCATGCAAAAATGTTAAAAAATCAAATTGCTCAACATGATATATCCAACCAAAAAGTACCTTTGGGGTTCTTACCTAGTCAACCGAACATGAATCCTAGAGAAACATACAAGCAGATGACTTCAAGGAGTGGATATGTTATAGGAGAACAGTCTTCTTTGTCAAAAATAAAATCATACGAGTTCTTGACACTAGTGAAGATAATACATCTATAGTTTAAAGGAAGAAATCTACAACACATACTCCACAATGTGATTCTTCAAGCAAGCCAAATGTCTATTTTCCTCACACATTTTGTAATAATAAATATGATATTAAATTCAAAAATCAATGGACATTCTGAACAATCTCTATGCCAATATCCCCTTATTGGAATTCATTACTGAAATGACATCATATGATAAATTTCTCAAAGACATATTAACAAAGAGGAGGGGACTTGATCAAAGGGAGATGGCGATGCTTTCAAAAAGGATGACCTCCATTATTCAAAATAGGTTCCAAATAGATTAGATGATCTTGGTGCATTCACTCTCCCTTGCAACATTGGAGACACAACCCCAATAAGGGGATGGCAGATCTTAGCACAAGCATAAGTTTGGTTGTAGTAAATTGACTTGGGAGAATCAATGTCCACCACTATAGCTATTCAACTAGTAGATCTATCTATCAAATACCTAAGAGGGTTCATTCAAGATGTTCTAGAGCAATTAAGGAAGTTCATATTCCTTGTGACTTTGCAGTCCTTAATATGAATGAAGATTCTTTAAATCTTATTCTATGTGGGAGACCATTCTTAAACAATGTTGGATGTATAGTAGATGTTAGAGAAGGGAAATTATATCTCATACCCAAATTCCTAAGTATGTACAAGGAAGTGATACATACTTTATAACCTTTATTAAGATTAGAATGATTAATGTATTAAATCTAGTCATACAGGATTGCAATAAATTATGAAACAAATCTTTGCTTAAATACCAAGATAATATAAGTTTCATAGACAATTGGCAAGAAAATGATATTCCTATAATTTTTTAGAAATAATGGAAGTTAAAACCTAAATAATTTATATGAGGGTTTTGATGGAGATTTTTGGGAATATGAATCTGTGATGATTATATAGACAAGATTTTGTATGTGGTTAAAATTTGACCTAATTTAAATAATCCTAGCTACTATGTTTGATATGAGGATGACAAGGTGTATAATTACATGCTTTTCCACCTAATTATCTGATCAAATGATCGATACATTCAATTTATCCAATGTCCACATAAGTTGAACTTAGATCAACATGTCACACTTTTTTAGCATGGATTAGTGCACCCAGACCTAGTCCACAACTATTGTATGAAGATCCAAGGGATGCACCCTCATCATCTTCATCACAGAGGGTCAAATTCCATATGAAATTGAACACCGATGACCTGAACTCTAATCACCTCTACCTTTCTCACGTTCAAGCTAAAGTGAGGGGAAATTGGGATTCCCAAAGGAATTAGGGGATTGATCCGAGCTATTTAAACCCAAGAGTAACCTAATTCACCCTTTCAATATAAAGTCCAAATTTCCCCTTTCTTCTATCATAAACCATGGTTCCAGAGAGCATCCTAGACCTTAAAAGTGATGTCCACTAACCTCTAAAGTTCCCTCTTGCTCGAGTAGATACTCCTCTCTATTCAATTACTACCATCCACCCTTGAGAGCCTCTTACAACATCACCTTGGATTTCCAACCATGCACCTTTGTCCTCCTCCTATGGACCTAATCCTTCAGATTTCACTAGGAGATACCTTCTTCAAGCCACCACAAGCATGACCCCAACTTCTTTTTTGAATGGGACCCACCAGGGTGATCCCCCCAACAGACATGTTGCAGGCTGCATTTGCAGAGCCCAACGCCAAGGAGCTTTCGGCATGCATGTTTTACAGGAAGTTGTCAAAGGAACTTGTTAAGGTCAACCAAAGCTCTTGGGACCCCTGCCCCTATTTTCTTGTGAGGTATCATGCAAATACCCCATCACATTTTATATGCACTTTTACAGTATGTTGCCCATGAGTAGGATCATTTTTTTCATGGTTTGACTCTACTGCTCGTGTTGCACCTCTGACTTACCCTCGCAAACCTTTCTTGGTTGGTTTTGAGGGTGCTAAATTCTATCTCCGTGGTTGCCAATTTTAATGTCATCTGTCCTTGTTCTATTGATTTTACCCGATAAGTCTGATGCACTGAATTTTAGTTGATTTTCACAGGCTATTTTTCCATGCATTTAGTGAATAATTGCTCATTTTGATATTATTTATGCCTTGTTTATCATTAGTAGTCTGCAAAACACTATTGCATCAATTAATAAGTAAAATTACCAAATTATGTCAAATTATCAATTTTTATTTAGACTTATGCTGGTTTTTCCTTGTTTCAGACTATTTGTGCACTTTCAACACAACTCGGTGCTACCGACATAAAAGTCAGTGGTATTGACATTAGGTGAAGTCAAACTAGGAATTCTAGAAATCTCAGTGCTATTGAGACAACACTAGGTGCTACTAAGATGACATTTGATGGTATCGAAAAGTAGAGTCGATGCTACCAACTTATTACCTAGAAAGAAATAATAGCATATTTTATGGCTTCAATGCCACCAACAGGCGAGCCTGTAGTACTGACTTTTGCATCTGGAGCAAGTCACAACTCAACAGAATCAACTCGGTGCTACCAAAATACTCATCGATAGTATCGACACTTATTAAGGGTTTCGAGTCAGCCTACAACTTATTGTCATCGATATCCAGTCAATGGTATTGATTCTGCACAATCAATATAGATTAAAAGCAATGGCATATCTAACGACTGTGAATCTTGATAGATGGAATGCCACTTATGACCAAGGGGAGTTCGGCCAAAACAAATAATCATGTTATATCTCATTGCAACATAATACATAGTCACGAGAGGAGGAGACGAAGGAGATAACCATGTTCTGTATGTTCCAGGAACTTTCGGGAGGCAGATTTGCAGCCAAAACGTTGTGGATCGAGGCATCTACCAAAAGGGATCATCAGAACCACATCTGCAAGGGTTTTGCATTGGTTCTTATAATGCTTAGTTCATTTTCTCTATCTTCCTCTCTATATTCGATGATAAAAATTATGCGGGGCTAATCCTCTTATTCCTCAGGACTCGAGAGTAGCCCAATTTTGCATTGTATTTGACTCTTTGAATTAATATGTATATTTGCTTTATGTCTGGATGTAAATCTTTGATTGCTTGATGAATTGTTTGTGCTTGATTTCCATAACAAATATTTTAGACTGTTAATTATTTTGAGAGAGGGATTAAGGGTTGGAAAAATTGTAGATTTACACAACCAATATCGTGCCTCGAGAGAGGTCTTACAATCGTGAAGGAAATAACCTAGAGTTATTGTTAATGAAGCTATTTAATTCCTAAATTTCTAGAAAAAGTACGGGTTGTCTTAATATTGGTGGTGTATTACACTGCATGAATGGGTAATACTTGCTATTGGTCCTTAGTCCAAGATTAAGGGTAAATGATTATTGATGAAATGGAGTTGAATGCAATGTATTCCACGGTGAAACTGTAATCCTAAACATTCCATCAATTCATGATCAAATTCCACATAATTTAGATTTTATTCTTGTATTTAGTTATAAACAAAAAACCAATCACCTTTTTTAGGACTAGATGATTAGGTTATAGTTAGTACTAGTCTCTAGAGTATGTTTCCCTAAATTTGACATTCAGGGCTCATAGGTCTATACTAATCAATGCGTACACTTGTGTTTTTCACACATGGTTTAGACGTGTCAAGTTTTTGGCATCGTTGCCATGAAAACAACAACTCCAACACTATGAGTGTTGTGATCAACCACTCTAGGCCATTTCATTTTTCTTTGAGTTACTTTCCAAATCCTTTCTTTAAAGTAGCAAATAAATTGAAAATCTTATATTGATAGCAAATTAACTAGTACTCATTCTCACTAACTACTATCTCATTTTTAGGTATTAGTGCATGGTTTATACTAGAACCACAGATTATACAGAATCCACTCCAATATGTACAGATCCAGAGGAGATTTGTTGTAGGGAAAGAGAGTTTGGAGTTTCAATTAAGAAGCATATCCATACCCACCACCACATGCAGAGAAGGCACTAGCAGTGAACATGGACCCAAATGCAGAAGATCATGTTGGGGAAGAACTTGAGGAACAAATTGTTTGGGAAAAGATTAAGGCATCTCCAACCACAATGCAGTTAGAGTCAATCAAACGGAAAGATGTGAACATGGGAAGTTACAAAATAGATCCTGGACTAGTGGTGCTAATTAAATCTCAATCATTTCATGATCACAATATGGAGGACCCAATGGTGAACATTAACATATTTGTGGGAAGTTATGATATGTTTAAGATTGACAAGGTGCCATCTATAATTATCTACTTGAAGCTATTTTCCTACTCACTATTAGACAAGGCAAAATTTTGGTTTCTCAGTCTTCCTTTATAATCCATAGAGACATATATGGGATGAAATGATAGATGCATTATTTGAGAGGTACTTCCCACCGAAGAAGAATGAGGACTTGGTCCAGTGAATCTATAATTTCAAACAACATACTGAGGAGTCTGATTCAGAAGCCTGGGAGAGATTTCAAAATATGATGAAGAAGTTCCCTCATCATGGGATTGATCTCTATGGCTTGGCAAAAAGATTTTATTATGGGCTACACAAGGTGGAGATGACTACTCTTAACAGTGTAGGAGCATGTTTCTTTCTATATAATGAAGCTACAAGGTGTCATGAGGTATTAAAAAATGGCCAAAAATTAATCTTGGGGAGAAGAGATTTAGTCGCCAGCAACCTTCAGAAGTGTTTTGGAATCAAGGGAGATCACATCCTTGAAGTAAAAGATGGACAACCTCACAAGAAGACTTGATCGAAAATCTAGAACCTCATCTAGATGTGAAGATGAAGAGTGTATGTATATGTGGCAGGAAAACAACATGGGAAGAAATGGTTACACATGGAGGAAGGACCCCAAGTTCTCATGGAAAGATCCTAATAATTTTTAGTAGGACCCTTCATAGGCACAACAACCTAAACTACAACAAAGCAACATGTTATAATAGTATTAGCATGACAAAGCCCCATGTAAGATAGACCATATAGAATATATGGTGAGTAGGTTGGTGAATCGGAATGAGGTCATTTTAGATCAGAAAAAAGGAACAACATAATGAAGGGGCACAAATCCGTAGCATCAAAAATCAGGTTTCTTAGCTAGCAACAAAGGTGGCATCCCTTAAGAAACCCAATCACCAAGGATTTCCAGGAAACACGAATATCCCATTCGGAAATCAATAAGTGAAAGTAGTGCTTCTTTATAGTGGCAAAGTGTTGATTAAAGAGTAGAAAGAGACTCTAGATAAGAACACCAAACCAGTTGACACTTGGTGAGTGATAGATTCTACCTTTATAGAGTATCCAAAAGACACCATACCACAAGAGGAGAGCCCAGAAGAGGAATCAACTGAGTAAACAGAGTCCAATAAGGAGTCCTACATCCCACCCCATCAACAAAAAATAGTGACACCAATACTGTTTCCTAACAACTTGAAGGATAAGAAGGTTTATCATCAATTCAAAATAATGTTGGATACATTTAGCAAACTTCATATCAACCTACCACTACTTGATGCTCTTGAGAAAATTCCCTCTTATGTCAAATTCTTGAAGGACATAATCAACAAATAGAAGAGAATGGTGGATTTTTATGTAGTCATCTTAAAGGAGGAAGTCGGTGCTTTGATACAAAGAAAGTTGCCACAAAAGAGACATGATCTAGGGTGTTTAAAGGTACCACACTACATTGGTAGGATCAAGTTTGGAGATACAATTTGTGATTCAGGGGCAAACATCAAATTTGTGAAGTTGACTGCATTCAAGAAAATGGGACCCAAAGAATCAAGGAAGAGAAACATGACAATTTCGGTGGTAGATAATTCTGTAGTGAGGCCGATAAGCATCTATGAAGATATTCTGGTAAAGGTTGATGAATTCATATTTCCAATAGATTTTGATGATTATGTCAATGAATTATTCCTAGACAGGCTTTTCCAAGCCACAATAGATGTAATATTAGAGATGGGAAGAGGAAGATTGATATTAGGTATCCAAGATGACCAGTTTGAGATAAAGCTACCCAATTATCAACCACCAAACAAAGAAATGACACAATGCCACATAATGCAACAATTGGGTAATCAAGTTTCACTGTTCTCGGGGAAACCATTTCCAGACATGGCCCACATAATGACAAAAATTGACAAGGTTACTCTTGTTGTTGATATAATGGATCATACAAAGCATATATCTATGAAAAAACTATAAACTACCATGATGATCTAGAGGAGGAGGAGCACCTAATGATAGTTGCATATGCAGTATCTTCCTCAATGATGTAGACATATCCAAATTTACCATTAAAAGGTTGTCTCATGAACATGGTGGATGGTTGTACTCACTACCATTCACTAGAGGATTGTGCCTTGTCCCTAAAGACTTTTTCGTCCTTCTATACAAGATACTATGAAGACATGGGACCACCACACCCACCGTTAGTCTCATCTCCGCAATGTACTCTTGAGTTGGAATTAAAACCACTATCCCCACACTTGAAGTACACATTCTTGGAAATGGACAAAAACTCCCAGTGATAATTTATGCGTCGGTGACTATGAAGGAGGAGGAGCAACGACTCATAGTTCTGAAGAATCATTGGCCCACATTTGGGTGGTCCATTGAAGATATTAAGGGAATGTCCCCTAGTCTATGTCAACACTAGATCCAAATTTAAGAAGGAAAAAAACCTACAACACAACCTCAATGGAATCTAAATCCAATCATGATGACTAGTAAAGCTTCTATCGGTAGGTATAAATTGTGCTATCACTGATTCTAAGTGGGTTAGTCCAACGTAGGTTGTTCGTAAGAAAGGAGGAATCATGTTCACTACAAACTCGACAAGTGGGTTAGTCTCAACTAGGATAGTGACTGAGTGACATGTGTGTATATATTATCATTGTTTGAATGTTGCTACCTTGAAAGATCATTTCCTGCTCCCATTTATTGATCGAATTCTCATGAGGCTTGCCAACCGCTCACATTTTTTCTTTTTAGATGGTTATTCTGGGTACAACCAAATTTCTATCGAACCAAAAGAACAAGAGTAGTCTACTTTCAATTGTCCTTATGGGACTTTCACATATTGTCATATGTCTCAAAGATGTATGTTTGCTATTTTTTCAGATAACGTGGAGAGTTATCTTGAGATTTTCATGGATTATTTTTTAGTTTATGAAGAATTTTTGAGGGCTACCTTTCTAGTCTTGACAAAGTATTACAAAGACATGGGGACACTCATCTAGTTTTGAATTGGGAGAAGTGTCATATGATGGCGAGTGAGGTAATTGTGTTGGGAAACAAGGTGTCCAACAAAGGGAAGGAATTTGACTCGGTAAAAATAGAGGTGATCTCTAAACTACCTCCACCATCATCGGTGAAGGGAGTTAGGAGCTTTTTAGGACATGCCAGATTTTATCGATGTTTCATCAAAGACTTTTTTAAGATTTTGCAAGATGCTTTTTGAATTATTAGAAAAGGATGTGGAATTTCATTTTGACACCATTGTCTGAAAGCCTCTAAAATCTTAAAGGAGAAGCTGGTCTTCGCACCTGTGATGGTGTCTCTAGATTGGAGTCAACCATTTGAGTTAATATTTGATGCATCAGATTACATTAGGGGTTGTTCTAAGAAACATAAGGATCATGCTCTTTTGTCATTTAATATGCATCTAGAACCCTTAGCGATGCACAAATATACTAAACCACCACATAAAAAGAACTTCTAATTGTAGTTGTCTTTGATAAATTTGGACAATATATGATAGGGGGAAGTGATAGTGTGGACTGATCATGTAGCTATTAAGTATCTTTTATAGAAGAAAGATGCCAAACCAAAGCAACTTATATGGATCTGTTACTACATGAGTTTGATATTGAAATTAAGGATAATGATGGAGTGAAGAATATAGTAGAAGATCACTTGTCTAGGTTGGAGAGAGTGAATGAGACAGGACTGGAGGTACTTGTTGTTGAGGAGTTCCCCAATGAGAAGATTTTTTTCATGAAGAATAAGGATCCCTAGTTTGTACGTATAGTAAACTCTTTGTGGTACATGGAGAAATACTAGAATACCAGGGATATCAAGTGAAGAAGAGATTTTTCCATTCCTAGAGATGTTATGTATGGGATGACCCTATTTTTATTAAACAATGTGGGGATGTCATTTGAAGAATTGAGTTTTAGAGAGTGAGGTTGAGAATATATTTGGTCATTGTCACTCCTTACCCTTTGGGGGACACCATGATAGCTCAAGGAGAATGGATAAGGTCTTAGAGAGTGTATTTTATTGGTTGTCGCTATTCATAGATGCTTATGATTATGTGCGGAGGTGTGACACATGTCAACGGACATGAAACTTATCTAGGAACATGAAAGGCCTCTTAATACATTTTAGGAGATAAAGGTTTTTGATCAGTGGGGAATTGATTATATAGGATGTTTTGTGTCTCTGATTCTAGCCTATACGGGCATGAAACTTATCTAGGAGACATGAAAGGCCTCTTAATACATTTCAGGAGGTAAAGGTTTTTGATCTGTGGGGAATCGATTATACGAGATGTTTTGTGTCTCTAATTATGGCCTATGTATTTTTCTTATAGTTGACTATGTGTCAAAATGGGTGGAAGCATTTCCTACCCGTACCAATGATGCAAAGGTTGTGTGTAAATTTGTGAAGGATCACATTTTCTACAGGTTTGGGGTACCAAGAGTAATTATAAGTGATGGGGGATATCACTTCACTAATAGGAAATTTGGATCATTATTTAGCAAATATGGAGTATAGAATAGGGTAGGAACCCCATATCATCCCTAGATCGAAGGCCATGTTTAGATGTCAAATAGGAAAATTAAGATGATTCTATAAAAGATCATCTCAACAAATAGGACTAATTGGAGCATGCAACTGAATAACTCTTTATGGCTTTATAGTAAAACTTTTAAGACACCTATTCACATGACTCCCTACATGTTAGTCTATGGATGGGCATGTCATTTTCCAGTGGAGTTAGAGCAAAAGCTAAATGGGACTTAAGGAAACTGAATTTTGATCTTCCTAGTGCAGGGGAGAAGCATAGATTACAACTAAATGAATTAGATGAAATTAGGATAGATGCCTATGAGAGTTCTAGAATCTACAAGGATAGGACTAAGAAAATGCATGACCACCACATTCTCCATAGGGTGTTTCTACCGGGTCAACAAGTGTTGTTGTTCAACTCTAGGTTGAAATTTCATCCCGAGAAGTTGAGGTCTCGATGGAGTGGACCCTATGTGGTGATCAAGGAATTCTCTCATTGAGATATTGAGATTAGTGATGGAATTAAGACATTCTTGACAAATGGACAACACCTGAAGCACTTTTATGGAGGAGAGGTGGTCCGTGATGTGGAGGAGTTGAAGCTCATTTAATTTCATTGAGATTTTAAGTGAAAAATATTGCCGAGTCTAAGACAATAAACAAGGGCGCTTATGGGAGGAAACACATTCATTTTTTACTTTTGTCATTTACCTTTTGTTTACCATCTTCAAATAGATTCTTTGTATTCTATCTTGTTAGAATTTCTATAAGTTTAAAAAAGGTGCCTTGATGTAGTTATTTGGTGTGTAGGAAGAGAAAATATCAGTACCACTAACATCTAGGTCGGTGGCACTGATTTGTAATTAAGTTCATGACAAGAATTTTGGAAATTTCGGTGCTAGCAACATGTGGGTCGGTGGCACTGAATCTCTATCCAGTTGATTTCTGCAAGAAGTTAATACTACCAACCAGGAACTTGGTAGTACTATTATTTCATGAAAAAATCACAGAGCCTAGAAAAATGTAGTTGAAACTGCCGAGAGGCTGCTTGGTGTTACCGACTCACTCAATTCCTACTATGAGAATCGACACAACTTAGTACCACCAACACAAAAATTCGATGGAACCGACATGAGACATTTAAAGGAATGCATAATAACAGCTCAGTACCACCGACACTATGTCGGTGACACCGACTAAAAAAACTAGAGTTTGTGGAATCGACAGCAATGATCGATATCTTCAACATCTAACAGTCAGTGGCACCGATCTAGGTGCACATTATAGAAGCTGGTGCTACCGACTTCCATCAATACAACCAAGCCAAAAGGATATGTAGCTCAGTACATTAATGACTCAAGTCGATATCAAAGGATGACACTGACACCCACTAATAGGGACAGAAGTCAGTACCACTAACAAAATGGGTCGATGGAACCGACACGACACAATAGGGTAAGTTGAGAGCTATACAAGGGGAGGAAATGGGTGCAATACATGTACACCCAAAGCACTCCCCTTGCAATAGAGAAGGTACCTAATGATCCCAAGGACACTCAGAGCTCCCCGATGTCTCTGAGTCTACATTGAGATCCATTCCTTGATCACCTTTCCCATTCCCACAACCATGGATTCAAGGAGTCAAGCATCATCAACATGCACATCCTATTGGGAAATACGGGCACAAAGTATAATTGCGGAAATAAGACATTTATCTATTTATATTCCCATAACAATAAGACCGCATCAACTACTATGAAATAGGAAGGATAGTTTTAGTGAGTTATATCTGGTCCTGAAGCAAGTGTAATGACAAAACTCACTTCTTTGCAACTGTTGACTAGTTTCTCTTGAATAGTAGTTGTGCAGCTCCTGGTCTTTACCACGAACAATTGTATGCTCAACTTCTACAGTGACTCTGATGGTCTCACCATGGACTGCAGGTTGACTTTGCTCTCCGAGCAACAACCAAAGGACTCCTGCCTCTAGACCAGTCCACACGAACCAACTTGAACTCATGTCATTCACCAAGAATGGACATGAAGGAGTTGTTTCTCCCATCAGTGTACTAGTCACCAACCTGCTACCCCACAACAACAACTTCACAAATTTTTCTCTCATGTTGACTATACCTTCCTATCAGGTAGGACATTCATGGGCTCTCTCCATTACCACAAACAAAGAGGACAAAAGTTGTCAAAGGAACTGATTCTCAGTTGTCTATGTTGTGTTCTATGAATCCCCCAACACCCATCCTTTTATAAGCAGGGTTAGGATCAGGGTTCCTAGTATGTATGGGATTGTGTGGGAGTGGAAAGGACTAGAATATCTTGAACTTTTGCAACCCGAGATGGTTGTCTCACACTTCCAGACAGACATTTGGTAGTTTCCCAATTGCATACAAATTTGGCAATTTTGATTCCAATTTATATTCCATATTAATTCCTTATACCCCAAGTAAAGTACAATAAAAGCTATTTGAGAAACATCTCGAACATTCATTCGGCCCAACCGAGCTATCTCACCCCAGGCAAGATGCTCGTCTTGCTCACCCAGATGCCTATCTGGTGAGTTGAGATGAGCCTGCCGGTTCAATCACATTGAACCGGTCGGTTCAAGGGTAGAACTTAGCCATTTCGAACTCTGATTAGCCTAACCATCCAAACGACCATCTCAACACTTTGAGTCACCCGTCTGGCTACCCAAACATTCATCTCACCTAGTGAGATGGTCATTTGGTAGACCAGTCAGCCAATCAGTCGATCTATTGTGTGAATTGAATACCTAAACACTTTAGTAATCAATCCAATCATCATTCAAGATAAACTCTTAATCTAGATGAGTTCCTTTGTCTGTGACCCTATAGGTCCCATATCATGTTGGCAATAAATGTCCATAACTAACTAATGACATCACAAGCAAAGAGTGGTGCCTAGTTGCACATCAGTGCTACCCAAATGAATGGAAAGTTGGAGAACAACTTCAACCTACAATTTATGTAAGGTGTTGCAGTGATTGCATTATCACTTTGTCTCTGTTATCCAGGATGAACTTGAGGCATAGAAGGCCATCTTCTCAATGCTCAATCCATGTTCCTTGAACCAAGAGCATAGTGTCTAAGATAATGTGACCTCAATATCATATATTGATTCACATGTGCATGCACATGCATTTCTCAGCCTCGCTTATCAAGTGGCCAATATATCATACTCCAGTAGTAGGGATAAATCCTATATCTAGCACTCATAGTCTATATCTATGTGTCAAATTCACCCAATCATCACCGTTGTAACAACCCATGTTTCAAGACTACATTTGATGATGTCAAAGCACACTCAACAACATGTGTCAAGTGTAGTGATTCCAGGTCTAAGAATCACAATCACCACCTTCACTATGAGATATGACTTTGACCACCACAACCATGTGTCACTTTCAAGGTGGGTATTTTTGATATACTATTCTCTAACATGTATCTGTGTGCTTGGTTTGATATTGCCATATCATGACTTAGTGAGACTTAGTCATCAACCAATTCACACTCTAGTCTTATGTGTTATTGGTGTCTATATACCTTCCACAATAACAACCAACTAGGGACATAATGAGAATATGTATATGTACTCTTAACATCTGTATGATCTCATTTCCATAAGGCAAATACTTGAATACATACGTCATTGAGTAATATTTTTCTTTAGACATTCATAGTGTTTCCTTATTATCTCATAACTGAATGAAACATAATGAATTGGAAGCTTGCCTTTATGAGTATTAATCAAATCCTTTAAGGTATATGCCATTTCAACAATCACATGATAGGATCTATGGGCATACCTCACCAACAGACTCCCACTTGCACTTAGAGCCAATCACCCACATATCTCATCCTTAGTGATTTAAACATGTTTGACATGCTTTTGTTGCGCTAGTACTGATTTAGTGGGTTAGAAACACCTTGCTTATAGTCGGTCTATTGCATGTTTCTAATCTCTTCGTTGTATGACTTTTAGTCTGAGACAAAACTGCCGTAATATGGTATATGATATTCCTTGCTTAACAATTAGCTCCATTGTTGTCACAATATTTCTACTGAGTCATCAATGGTTGGAACATCTATAAGTTCATCATGTGAACTTCTAGATGCATATAGTATCACTTTGTGTTCATAACACAAGTATGCTTGGTTTCTATTGTAGAATAGGATTAATAGATATTAAATAGGAACCTTTCCAACTAATCATTACTCGTCTCTTTTAAATCAAATCATATTTTAATTTGTGATCAGTTTTGTCATTTATGGAATCTTGCATCGATGTAACTCTTTTCATCCAACAATTCCTTTTATTGCTATCCATTTGATACTTCTCAAGTACTAATGGATATCTCTAATTGACTTTCCAATAACCCTTGTTGGAATTTATAGCATATTCTCATGATCAATACATACAAGATTATATGGGATAAGTACATTCATATCATTCATGATAGATCCATTGTAATGCAACCTATGGAATCTTAATCATGTTGTTTCCATTCTTCAAAAGAATTGGAACATATGGTTCATGAGAGACTAATCCAAATTTCTATCTCACTAAAACCTTCCCATATTGAATGTTTCACACGTTTTGCTATTGTAATCCAACTTCCATCATGAAACACTCAAGAACTATCTCATATGTTTTGATCCTTATCTCATAAGATGTTTCATCTTACCCTTCAAGGCTAAATGTGTTTTCATGCCAGTTCTCAACATTAACAATATTGAGATTCCATTCTTCGTCACATGTGGAATATTCATATATGCTCCTACTAAATATTTTGTAATCACAGATTTCATCTTTTATCTTGGTTCAAGTCAAACTCTTTGACTATCTTGTCAAACCAAAAGATCCTCCTTTGAGTTGCTTGTTTCAATCCCATATTGAACTTTGTAGTTCATAGACTCTATTTGCACTCTTGAAGTTATAAAACCTTTTAGGTTGTGTCACGCACACATCCTTTGATGTATCCATTTAAAAAATCTGATTTTTATCTTCATATTCTAAGTCTCTCAGTCTATTTCAACTAAATAACAAGCCTAACAATTGGTAATGGAATTTCTATCACGTCCAACAATTTGAACTGATTTTAAAACCTATTCAACCAATCTGTCCTTTTATGTTATCCATGTAGGTCTTTGCCACAAGACCCTATTGCACCCTTTAGGTATTACCCTTTAGGTGGTGCTGTCAAGGTCCTACCTTGTTAGCTTACATGGATCACATAATGACCTTGAGCCATTACTCATATTATGGTACTTAATAGCTTCTAGTTGACTAGTTGGCTCATCCTTTATGACCAACCTATCTGAATTGTTAGATTCACAATCCTCCAATCTTAGATGTATTCTTATAGAACTATTCTATGTTACATGATGAACTTGATATTCCACAACAACTTATGATTCTTACGGTTCTCAATGTACCCATTTGTTGACCTCAAACATTTTGAGCGTTAATCTTACACCCACTGATTCTTTAAGAATTCATTTATCATATCAACAAAAAACTTTTGTTATTGAATTAGGATTAGTAGTGATATTCATCAATCATGGTGTGTGGATAAACCTTCTTTAAGAAATTACTTTCTCAATGTAGGTTTCAGTCCTTTAGACATATTGGGACATTCCCAAATCATGTCATATATGATGTCCTACAAACTATTTAGACAGTACATTATTTAGTTTTAGGTATATATTAGCGAGGATATAAGAAGACTAGATTTAATTGATAATTACATCATGAATCATCATGGCACAATCCCTTCATACTGACACATCATCATGTTCAGATGAATTTGATTTGTTATACACTATCACAGTTATTTCTTAGAAGGTTCTCAAGATATTAATGCAAAGTATTTCAACATTTGATCTCATCAAAGTTTCTTAATACTTTCATCACAAGTCATACTTCATTTATAATCTCTTTGAACATATCAAGAGACTTCTATTTTACTGAGTACATATCATCATATTACCAGTAAATGGATATGAGGTATACGTAATCATCTATAGAATTCTTTTATAAGATCTTTATGCATCATATGCATGAGATCTAATGAAAGATTCATCCTCCCACTACACTTAGTGAAGGACGTCATCTCATATTGTATGTGAATAACACTTTTATGTTTCCTTAGGTTCAATAACTAAGGGAATCTAGATCAACATCAATATGTATTCTTAGCATGCAATTCTCATATTCGCACAAGATGACTAATTCGAATGATAGTCTTGACTTATCAATTATAATCCTTTGGTATTAACATTATAAACATTCATCTTTTGATAATTTCACATAAATATCACAAGATGTTTTTGGGCCAATGCCATACAAGATCATATCTTTTGAAATAGAAGCACTAAGAAATCTTTATTGATAATCATCCTTGTATGTACAAGTTGCATAAAGGAAATATTTCTATTCTAATGGCATAATGAAATAGAAGTTATAGTAACTTTGATAGAGAAATCCACCAGGGAAAAAATACTAGGCTAAGAGAAATTGAAATGTAGACTATGGCTTCTGTAACACTTGCTCCGCCTTGTCAATCTCTGTCCTTCTATTAGGGATTATATTTTTTCCAGATCCTGCACATTAGTATGTCAGATATCTTATCTGGTATCATATACTAAAATTTAAGAAGTAATCAAATTTATCTTATATTTTTATAGCTGAAGTGGAGTCCTCAGTTCCATCTTTCTTCTTCTTTCGGTCCTCTAACCAGTGTGGGTAGTTTCTTTTCCAATGTCCAGGCTAGTGACAATGGAGACAATCACCTCTTTTATTTACTCTACCTTTTGTCTTGAGATATGAAGACTCAGGCTTCTGGCTAGCTTTAGAACTCTTCTTAGATTTGCCTTTGCCTTTAGACTTCCCCTTTGTCTTGCTGATCATCATCACAAATTTGGGCTTGTCTTTCTTCATTTGTGTCTCAGCTATTCTCAACATGCCCAACAATTCTATCAATTGCTAGTCAAAAGTCGTTCATGTTGTAGTTCATGACAAACTAACTATTTGACTCTTCCAGGGACTGTCGAATCATGCCAGTGGATAACTCTTGGCCCAAGGGGAATCCCAGTCTAGCTAGGTTCTCCACATACCCTATTATCTTGAGTACATGAGAACCTACATGATCTCCTTCTTCCATGCTACACTTGAACAACGCCTTGGAGACATCATATCTCTCTTTTCATGCCTAATCTTGGTACATGTTCTTGAGATATGTGACCATCTCAATCACCCCATGTTCTCACGCTGCCTTTGAAACTCATGGTTCATGGAGCACAACATCAGAAAGTTGACATCTACGACGTCTTCAACATGCTTCTTATAAGCATCCTTGTCAACCTGTGGAGCATTTTGAGCTGGTTCCTCTAGTTCTAGGGTTTCGAGGACATAGAGCTTGCGCTCCTATGTGAGAATAATCCTCAGCATCCTGAACCAGTCGTGGAAGTTGTTCCTAGTAAGTTTGTCCTTCTCAAGGACCAATCTTAAAGAAAAGTGATTTTTTGTTGTTGCCATTTGGTTCTACAAAAGAATTTTCAATTTTTTAAAAACTCATTTTGATTTGATTTGTTTAAAATTTTGGCGATAATAATTAGATATTTAATTAATTACCATTCTCATTATTTTGTTCAAATTGACAACCCTCAGGTATCAATTTGGAAAATTGTAATGAACAATTTTCTAATGATCCAGATCCAAGATAATCCAATTGTGGCCCGATCAACACCGCAAACACAGTCAATCATCAAGGCATGAAATTTTGCCACTTGCATCATATGCAATTCTACACAGATGATATGCTCAACTCCTTGCCATAACCATCTGCATGCTTATGGGCCTAGATGCTCTGAGAATCACCAGTTAAGCTTGATCCAATAGGCAATACGATAACAATGCACCCCTCTTTGGTGGAACCTACATTACTATCATCACACTTCCATGAGGTTTTTGGCACACCACGCTTTGGCATAACCTATGCTTGGTCGAACAAGTTTTTAATGTGTATTTCTATGGGAAAGCAAATTAAAATTAATATGTTTGATTGAGGTATTTTATATCATCATCATCATCATTAACTAAGCCTCAATTCCAACTATGTTGGGGTCGGCTACATGAATCCTTCTTTTCCATTCAGCTCTATCATGGGTCATATTTGGGTTGAGATGTAGAGATTTAAAATCTCTCTTTATAAGATCTTCCCATGTTAATTTAGGCCTTCCTCTTCTTCTATTAATTGTGCTTGCCTCAATAGTATCGCTTAGTATAGGTGCATTAGTCGGTCTGCATTGCACATGTCCATACCATCTGAGTCGGCCCTCCTGCAACTTGTCCTCAATGCTCGTCACCCCCACTTTATTCCTGATATAGTAATTTATCAAGTGATATTTTCTTATCTTCCCACACATCCATATCAACATACACATTTCAGCCACATTCATTTTGTTGAGATCTCATTTGTTCACCGCCCAACATTCACTCCCATAGAGCATGGTTGGTAGTATAGCAGTTTTATAAAACTTGCTTTTTAGGCTGAGAGGGATCTTCCGATCACATAATACTCCAGTTGTACTCCTCCATTTCAACCATCCTGTAGTGATCCTATGACAAACGTCATTTTGGACATCCCCATATGTTTGAATGATAGAGCCCAAGCAACAAAATTTATCACATTTTGGTATATCTACTCCGTCCAACTTGGCTCCACCATTCACACTGCAAGATTGGATTAAACTGCAATGCATATAATCAAATTTTCTCCTACCAATCATCAATCCATTTGATTCCAATGCCTTTCTCCAAAGTTCAACTTTATCATTCAAACCCTCTTTAGTTTCGTCAATCAATACAATATCATCAGCAAATATCATACACCAAGGAACATCATCCTGAACATTCTTTATCAACTCATCTATAAAAAGAATGAACATATATGGGTTGAGTGTGGATCCTTGGTGTACCCCAACTGTGATGGGAAATGTTGGTATCTCTCCTCCAGGAGTCTTCACACTTGCAATAGAGCTACCATACGTCTTTAATCAAGTCAATGTATTGGATTGGCACACCCTTTTTCCTTAAAACCATACACAACATTTCTATGGGTACTTGATCATAAGCCTTTTCCAAATCAATAAAAACCATGCGAAGATCTCCTTTTCTTTCCCTATACTGCCCCATAAGCCTCCTTATCAGAAAAATGGCATCTATCGTTGATCTACCAGACATGAAACCAAATTGGTTGTTTGATATCTATGTTATAGATCTTAGCCTCTGCTCAATAATCCTCTCCCAAAGCTTCATTGTGTGACTCATCAACTTGATACCTATGTAGTTTGTGCAGCTCTAAACATCACCTTTTTTCTTGTAGATGGGGACTATAGTACTATTTCTCCCACAACGTAAACATGCAATATAAAACAAAAAGTGATGGTTATAACCATGTCGACTTGTAATTTCTTAGAGCCACAAGGAATTACTACCACCTAGGTCAATCATCACATCACGTGTCTGAACCTACAATTGGTGTAGACCTGTGTTTGCCAATTTGGGTAGATCGGTTCAACCCTTGAACCGATTGTCTCACATCTTAGCCAGATGGTTGGTCCTCCTGTCCAATCAATGTTTGGACTCCTTCCAAATGGTCAGATGGGCCCATTGGGATGATTGTTTGGCCTCATCATCCTATTCTCCATGGTCCTCCAGACGGTTGGCTTGTCTCACGAACTGGTCATCTCAAATGGCGATGATCATCTTCCTCATCGTTCCAAGAAAAGAAACTATCCTATTGCTACTTTATTACATTGAATAAGGGAAACCTCCAGTTACATTCGAGGAGATCAAAGGTAATAAAGCATTAACTTTAGATTGGAAAAAAGTAGGTAGAGGCTTGGTACGTAGATCGAGATAAATAGGAATAAAAACCAAACCATCCAACCACACACAGATTAAGGGTTTAGGCCATAACCATGCTACATATCCACCATCAAAACTGCTTTTAGGTTGATGTGTGTAAATTGCATATACATACACACACACACACACACACACACACACACACACATATATATATATATATATATATATATATATATATATATTAGTTTTGGATTATGTGGTCTTTGATTGGATACACATATGAGAGCAGTTTAAATATTTTCATCGTATGAATAAATATTTGATAAAGCCAAAAATATGATCATATCGATTATCCTAAAACATAGTAAATTGATGTGGCCCTGATACCACTGTTGGGAAATACAGGCACAGAGTACAACAATGGAAATTTTTTTATTTATGCATATTCCCTAACAGCAACATCATGTCAACTACTATGAAATAGGAAGGATAGTTTTAGCGAGTTATACATGGTATTGGAGCAAGTCCAACGACAAAACTCGCTTCTTTACAACTACTGACTAGTTTCTCTTGGACGGTGGCTGTGCGGCTCTTAGTCTTCACCACGAACAATTGTCTGCTCAACTTCTATAGCGACTCAGTGGTCTCACCACAGACTGCAGGTTGAATTTTCTCTCTGAGCAACAACCAAAGGACTCCTGCCTCTAGAGTAGTCCACATAGACAAACTAGAACTCTTGTCGTTCACCAAGAACAGATAGGAAGGATTTGTCCCTCCCAGTGGTGTACTAGTCACCAACCTGCTCTCCCACAACAATAACTTCTCAGTTTTTCTCTCCCATTGGCTATCCCTCCCTGTCGGGTAGGACTTTCATGTGCTCTCTCATTTACCACAACCAGAGAGGACAACATTTGTCAGAGGAATTGATTCTCAGTTATCTGTGTTGTGTTCTGGGAAGCCCCCAATAGACCTCCTTTTATAGGCGGGGTTAGGGACAGGGTTCCCAGTAAGTGATTGTGCGGGAGTGGAAAGCACCAGAAGATATTGAATTTTCACAACCTGCAACTGCCGAAATGGCCGTATGGTGATCCATACGGTCGTATGGTCACATGAGATGGTCATCTCGCACTGCCAGATGATCATTTGGCAGTTTCCCAATCACATTCAAGTTTGGCAATTTTGATTCCATTTAATATTACATATTCTTATACCCTAAGTAAATTACAATCAAAACTATGTAGAAAACATCCCAAAAATTGAGTTGTCTCACCCAGGAGAGACACCCATCTCACTCACCCAGATGCCTGTCTGGTGAGTGGAGATGAGCCAGTCAGTTCAAGGGTATAACTTAGACAATTCGAACTTTGATTAGCCTAACCATCCAAAAAATCATCTCAACACTTTAAGATGTCCATCTGGCTACCTAAACGGCTATTTCACCCAGTGAGATGATCGTTTGGCAGATCAGTCAGCTAATCCTTCGATATGTTGTGTGAATTGTATACCTAAATACTTTAGTAATCAATCCAATCATCATTCCTTCCTTTGTGTGTGTCCCTATAGGTCCCATATCACATGGGTAGTAAATGTCCATAACTAGCTTAGGACATCACAAGTAAAAATGGGTGCCTAGTCATACATCAATACTACCCAAATGAATGAAAAGTTGAAGAACAACTTCAATCTACAATATGTGTAAGGTGTTACAACCCCAATTTTGGGTTCATTTGGTGAGAAATGTAATTTATCATATTAAAGATATTTTAACAAAAAATGATATAATTTGTTTGGAATACGTGGATTTCGTTTACAATAGCCTTGATGATTGTGTTGTGGGCTTTATTGGCTATTGGGCCCAAATAATAAGAAAATTCAATTAGTGAATGAATAATTGAATATTTGAGAAAAGAAAAATGTGGAAACCTCTATAATGCAAATCCAAAAAGGGATTTCGTGCCTCTTGGGTTCCAAGGAGTCCAAAGTTGCAAAGAAAAGCAATAAGAAAAGAAAAGATTAATTAAGTATTTCTTTATTAAGAAAGAAATTGAAAACAATGGTAAAATGTGGAAAACAAGTGAAAAGAGGTACAATTGAGTTATCCTTGGTGGATTTTCATATCCAAAAGATTTCTAATATTAAAAGGAATTCCAATAAGGAAAATAAAAGAGAGATAAAAAGAGAAATCCTCAAACAGAGATATTTTAATAAAAATATAAGGAGAATATATGAAATAGACATAAATAAAGGCAAATAGATATTCCCCAATATGGGAATCCGTGCCTTTAGGTTTTCTTGAGGTCTAAGGGACCCAAAATGACAAGATAATGGCAAAGGGAAAAGGATTACTAATTAATTTTGAATTAATTAATGGATAACTTGGGGGAGAAGGAAGGCTTCTCACCCATTGGAATTTGTTCCCCAAATTTCGTGCAAAGCTAGATAATGTCAAGACAAAATTTCCCTTAAAAGTTGAGACAAAAATGATTTATGGTTTAAGAGATATCAATTTCTCAAGTTATCACCAAAATAAAGATTTAATTTGGCAATTTGTAATGGGAGTTTCCTTTTGGATGAACGCGGGCTTCGAGGACTGTTGGATCTCAATCCAACGATGGTCGCTCATCTTCAAAGTCCCACGCGGGATGGGACTTTGCAGGTTACAGGAAGAAACTTCCATCTCGGATTTCTTGCAATCTAGTAGATATGCCAGCCTGTTGATAGTCCCTTTGGACACAGAATGGGGAGCCGCAGAGATCCATCCCTGTTTTCTTTAGGTTTGGTCGTTGATTTCGGAAATGCCCAATCCTCGAAAGCCTGACCTCGACCCTATATATAGAGGAGGGTGAAAGGGGATACCAACGTGCTTTATTGCTACCCTAATCTCCACGGAAAGCCGAGAGGAGCATTTCAGTGCCCTCAATTCGATCCTATACCCTGAATCGCACCCCTGCCGTCTGAGAGAACCTCGTCGGAATCTGGCTGGTAGGAGGTGGTCGTGGTAGGGTTTTCGTGAGAAGTTGATGCTGGGGTCAAGTTCGGAAGAGGGAGGCGGAGCTCCCTAGGTGATCGACGCGCTCACAGGTGGCCAGAACCCCAGAGTCAACTGTTGGGTTGGCTGCGGACTTGCTGCTCATTTCAGCGTGAGGAAGAAGACAAGAGGGGGGCCGTTAGATTCAGGTCCACGATAGACTCACAAAGGAGATCCATGACCCAGGATTTTGTGCACCTTCAAGTTCAGGAAAAGTGGACGCAAGCAACTTCAGCCGCAAGATCGGGTGAACCAGACCACGACAGTAATCCGACGTTCATCGTTTTTCCAAAAGGAAAGGTAATTAGCCTCTCTAACTTGAAAATCTAGAAAATGCCTTTTTCTTGCAAAAAGCGTAGTAATTACTAGGAAGGTTAGATGAAGGAACTTAATACATGAAAATTGATCAGAAGAAAATGAGGAATCCATTAAAAATATAATTGAAGCCTGATTCCTTATGCAATTAGAAAAGTAATGGAAGATATCAACTTTAATGTATTACTGTTTAAAGAACCCTATTTTGATATGATTAATGTGATTAGTAGGGTTTAATTGATGATTAGAGTTGATATTAGCCTGTTAATGATTAAAGGGAACATTAGGAGCAAAAAGGATGAATTTTGCATGTAATTGATTTAACTTAGAGTTTCATGTGCATGAAAAAGCTTTAATGGGCCTTGAAACCCTAATATTAATGAATGAGATTATTAATGGATTTAATTGATTAATTTCATGTTTAAAGTTGGAATATGCTGAATCTAAGCTATTTTAAGCATTAAAGTTCCTAATTGTGGTTAATTACTCTTAATGTAGAAATTAGGGTTTTCGAATGGATAAAAATGGTAGCTTTAATGGAAAAGAGGATTAATGAACTTAATTGATCGTTAACTGTGCTTTAATCCAAAATTAAGATTAAATGTTTTAAAGGATAACCCAAATCATCTTTTGTGAAGGATAGATGAGAAAATTAGGGTTTAAAAGAGTAAGATGAAATAAAACCCTAATTGCAAAGTAAACCCTAAAAAGAGGAAGAAACCCTAAAAAGGAATAGAACCATAAGTAGCAAGATGATTTGGATAAATTTTGATAAAAAGGAAATTGAATGTAATTTCAGGATTCTTGCACTTGCTTGATTGGATAACTTGGTTGATTGGATTATTTCTGTCTCACATCAACTTGACAGGTATGTGGTTACGCCTATGAATACCCCGAATTAGATTCCCGTGGATTTTCGAGGTTTTATCGATGACTTGAATTAAACTAATGGATGCATTTAATTCTTGCAATTTATAATGTGAATATGACTATCACCTAAGATATGTGCCTACTACCTCAAATCCTAGTCCCCTCTGTAGCTTTATAGATTGACCTAGTAAATGGCTACCAATGGGGTAGGTCCATCAGGTCATTAAACGACTTAGTAAATGGCTACCAATGGGGTAGGTCCATCAAGTCATCATGAGTCAGGGATTGGGCTACCTTTGGGTAGGGCCATGCGACTCCATAACCCTAGGAATTGGCTACCTGTGTGGTAGGACTATGGCGATAAGGATCTACCATATGAGAGAGGTAGTATCCATGTCCACTACAGGGACGATACAGAGATAGGGGATAGGCAAGGATTGAGTAGTATTGCTTAAAATGTAATCTTGGATGTTAAATGATATTTTTGGTTGACTACATTGTTAACATAGTTGCACAATTATTGTTTCCCCCACATACCAGCTTCTTGCTGACCGAATTTTCATTTGTCGACATTTTAGGTACAAATGAAAAGAACAAACAGCAAAATGGCATATGTGGAACTAAATGAGAAATAATGTACACATGAGGATTAGATAGATTAGTATCTTCATGGATAGAAGTTTATAAATCCCAGCTTTTAAAAGGTAAGTAAAGTTTTTATTTTATACCCGTTTTCAGTTTAGTAGTAGAATTTCATAATTATTATTGATTATTTGTCGAACCTTTGATTCGGGTTATTAGATAACGACTCTGATCTCTTGGTCTCCCTTAAATGGGGGTTATCGGGAGACGGGGTCATTACAGTTGTTATTAGAGCAAAGGTTCTTCACTTAATCTTTAATAATTATTAAATTTTACAAATCATATAGAACCCAAAGGAGTTATTAGAGGATTGTCTGAAAGACTGAGGTGTCTAGAAAAGGATCACGTCCGGGGGTTGGCAATATTTTCCTCTGCACTACTAGTCGGAATATGAGGACTCCCAGATTGTGTGACTACCTGGCCGATGTCTTAGGATATGACTCAAAATAAGATACCTTTAGGACTCTCTCATCTTGTTCATCCCTTCTCAACTCAAATTCTGTTAAGGACCTTAAGGATTAGGGTTTCCTCTCTTCTCCTCACACTCTTGAGGTATGGATAAGGTTGATAAGGATTAAGGGATCCTCCACAAAATTAATAAAAATCATGGAAATAAGATGTCATGGACATAAGCTTAATAGAGTAAGCGTAAAAGAATAGATACATGCTTAGGTCGTATGAAATGAGTTGTCATTGCCCTCGGGAGAGACCTGAGGATAGACCTCCTTGGCAGGAGGAGTAGAGAGAGTTAGTCGTGGAGGTAGATATCTCCATTAAAAGTAGAGACCTAGCTCATCCTTTAAGGATGATGGTAACCCTAACCCTAAGTGAAGGTTAGAGGGAGAGATGACCTGATGAGTTAGTTGTCTTGATAGACCAGATGTTTGTATAGACATGCCTTGGATGTCATATGAGCCATGCGAGGTTAGATGGCCTAGCACCTTTGGCAACCCAACCCTGGGAAGGATCGTGCATGTTTGAGCAAAGGATAGCTCCTTCCTGGATGAGGTTAGAGAAGAACCTATATAAACCTTATGGGCTATTACAAGTAGGATATAGCTTGCACCCTAAGTACATCAATAATGTGAACAGTAGGTTAAAACTAAGGCCAGAAGGATATGATGGATGGCTTATGAGATAAGCATAATCTTGAGTAGGCTTCCGAGCAGGGAGGTTGGAAGCCTAAAACTCTGAGGTTTGAGGAACAGTGGAGAGTTGAGGATGATGCGACCTAAGTGGATGATAGTGGTTTCCGTATGCTTGAACCTTAGAGGTTGATGATGTCTTGGTTGCCATGAGAGGAACCAAACCCTAGATAAAGGATGAGTCTGCTGGTACCTCTATGCCTATGGTATAGGCATTTACCTCTTGAGATAGGGAGAAGAGTTTCTTAGACTTGGAGAGGTTTAGTAGCATGATGTGAGGCCTTATACCTAGTTGTTTGTCCTGGAAGAGGACTCAACTCGGAAGTGTTGCTCGAGTAGAAGGATCATGGAAGTACATGGCATATCTTGGACATGCTTGATTTGTGGTTAAGAGATTGAGCATGTAGTTGGACACCCGAAGGTGAACCTAGGGTTCCAAGGCCTAAGAGGGGAAGTAGTGTATCCGATGCTCATGATGAGATTTGAGTCTATATAGTTTTGAGCATGATACTCCTCAAGTGCAGAGGTAAGGAAACCCCTTAAGTTAAGGGTATGTTTGATGAACCCCTCACAACTAAGTTGATCTAATGTTGAGGAAAGAGAACAAGTATGACCTAGCATGGTTTAATAGGTGGTCTGCTTGTGCCTTAGTAGCTGCTGGGTTAGGCATGCTCATGTGAATGTAAACCCTAGGGATGGTTGTGACCTTTTTTATCAAGGTGTAGTTTTCTCCCATCTTGGGAGAGGGACCCTTTTGTAGGGTGTATACCAATTTTTTTGGCTTTGAGGTAACCTAAAGAGGTTTCATAAGATCTGAGGAGCTAAGTGAAGAGTACATGGTATGATAATGAACCTGCAGACCCATAGATAACCATCTCTACGTGCATGTGGATGTGTTTCCATGGAGGTAACCGGTATGGGGCCTGACCAAGGTAGGTAGGTTGCCATGACCCCTATGAAGGGATCAAAGTTAGTCATGAATGCAGAGAGAAATGATGAAGGCTTGGGTAAGGTTCTAAGTTGAACATGTACTAAGTTAGAATCCTAAGTCTATCCTAGGGTCAGATAGGGATAAGACCGATGAAAGTAGGAGTTGCCTAATTCCCTAGTTGCACATGACCATAAGGTCGGGAGCTAACAACTATCATTGTCTGAGGGCCCTGGGTTAGGAGATTGATCCCCTTCATGGACTCATGGGACCCAAAGGGCAGATGAGTAGGGCACTCTCTAGATGCATAAGGGAAGTGGGATGACCCCAAAAGTGTCGGCACCCTATAGACCTAGGGGAGATGACCAAGGATTGTGTAGTAACCCAAGTAGGTTCGAGACCAGTTTTTCATGGAGGTAATTTTGATATCATGGTGTTTGACATGTGTGGCATATTTCAACTTAGATTTGAAAGTGTATTGGCAAGGTGGGTTGTACCATCTCTACTCTTGGAACAGGAGGAACTCTGTATTTGGACTGCAGCCAAATGCTTATTTCCTCTTGTTATGAGAGTGAGAGATAGGACAGTATGCATGCCTTACACCAAGGATAAATATGATGTAAGTTGGAATGTTGCTACAAGGTATGAGGATAGAGATGATAACATACCTTTGTGGAGTGAACGATACAGGGTGGTTTACAAACACTAGGAGTATTAAGGAGATCATCTTGCAAGGATGTTTTATCTTGAACTAGGTGGATTTTTGCAAGTGTTACAAGGAATCATAAGGTTGAGTTTGATCACCATGAGGATGAGCTCAAAGTTTCTTGTTGAAGACAAACTTAGAGTTTGAGATGAGATGATAAGTATAATGCATGGAGGTGTATGTCTTCGACATTACATAACACCTAAGGATAAGAAGTGGTAATGAATGCTCTGGGTGAGATATAGTTTCCTAGTTTAGCTGTAAGTTAGAAGAAGTTGAGGTTGTTAGGCTAACCCTAAGTTTGAAAAGAGATAAGTATGGATAATACTCAGATGTAACAATATCGATTGATCAAATTAGTGGTTGTTTGGTTAGCCAGTTTAGTTCTTGATGTAGTGAAAGAATGGTGATAGAACCTCAGATACACTTCTTTGGATAGGAAGGTAATAAAACCCTGATGGGAGTGGTTTAGGGTTTCTGAGGAATCGACCTTAAGGAATCATGACAATAAAGGAAATCATGATTGAAGATCACCATACACCATGGTACTACGAAGATAGTAGGTGACAGTAGTACTTTGGATGCTTAAGATGAAGTTACGTGAGGTATGTCGCCATGCAAGCCAAGAGGTGAAGGACGAACACCAGTAACCCAGTGCATTGATATAAAGGATAAAGAGAATTCCCGAGAGGGAATGGGAGTTCATCATTATGGATGTTGTGGTAAGTCTCCCCTAGACCAATGAAGATCAAGTTACAATATGGGTTATGGTAGATCTCCTTACTTAGATGACATGAGAAAGAAAGAATGTTGTCAAGGGACAGATTCAGTTGAACTAATTAAGAGAGAAAGATGGTTCAACCACACCATGATGCAAGTTCAAAAGTTCTTGAGTATGACCTAAAGGTTCACTTCCATGAGGTGGAAGTAGATATAGGAAGAACTTGATGTTAGTACTGCTTATCACCCCTAACCAATGGTTAGTATGATCCAGACTAGAGGGTCTGATGAGAGCAAGTGTGCTTGTTTAGGGTGATACATGGAGACAGTTCTTAATATGTGATGTTAACCACCATAGCCTTTATCGGGATGCAAGAAGTTTTATAGGGAGGTTGTGTCGGTCACCACTTCATTATGATGATGTTGGTGAAGGAGGCCTTGCGAAGGTCAGAAAAGAACCACAATGTATGCAGATGAAGTCACTTTGATCGTACAATGGCTGAGAGAGAGAGAGAGCCTAGTGGTGACATGAGTCACGAGTTGATGCAAAGTAGACTGACATGCAGATCACAGTGGGAGAATATAATGTGAAAATCCGACCCCTCTAAGCTACAACTGAGAAAGCCGAGTCCCCGATAGATGGGTCCATTTGAGATGGATTGGTGGAGATGGTTGTGTTTAGCCTTTCCCATCAGGATAACATGATGTGTCATGTGAGTCTGATCTAGAGCACTATGTAAGGTACCCAAGCCATGTGCAGAGCCCTGAACCTATTCAGCTTTTGAGAGGCTAAAATGTCCTGAGTCACCTATGAGGGTACGATATACCAAGGTAAGAAAGAACTCAAATGGAAGAATATGAGATGATGAAGGTTCTTGGGAAGCACCATGGAAAGGGTAAGGCCACATGGGAGCCATGATGGACATATGAAAAGCTTATCCTGAATTGTTTGTTTGCTTGGTGGAATTTTGAGGGCAAAATTCCTATAAGAGGGGAAGGATGTTACAACCCCAATTTTGGGTTCATTTGGTGAGAAATGTAATTTATCATATTAAAGATATTTGAACAACAAATGATATAATTTGTTTGGAATAAGTGGATTTCGTTTACAATAGCCTTGATGATTGTGTTTTGGGCTTTATTGGTTATTGGGTCCAAATAACAAGAAAATTCAATTAGTGAATGAATAATTGAATATTTGAGAAAAGAAAAATGTGGAAACCTCTATAAGGCAAATCCAAAGAGGGATTTCGTGCCTCTTGGGTTCCTTGGGTTCCAAGGAGTCCAAAGTTGCAAAGAAAAGCAATAAGAAAAGAAAAGATTAATTAAGTATTTCTTTATTAAGAAAGAAATTGAAAACAATGGTAAAATGTGGAAAACAAGTGAAAAGAGGTACAATTGAGTTATCCTTGGTGGATTTTCATATCCAAAAGATTTCTAATATTAAAAGGAATTCCAATAAGGAAAATAAAAGAGAGATAAAAAGAGAAATTCTCAAAAAGAGATATTTTAATAAAAAGATAAGGAGAATATGTGAAATAGACATAAATAAAGGCAAATAGATATTCCCCAATATGGGAATCCGTGCCTTTAGGTTTTCTTGAGGTCCAAGGGACCCAAAATGACAAGATAATGGCAAAGGGAAAAGGATTACTAATTAATTTTGAATTAATTAATGGATAACTTGGGGGAGAAGGAAGGCTTCTCACCCATTGGAATTTGTTCCCCAAATTTCGTGCAAAGCTATATAATGTTAAGACAAACATTCCCATAAAATTTGAGACAAAAATGAGTTATGGTTTGGGAGATATCAATTTCTCAAGTTATCACCAAAATAAAGATTTAATTTGGCAATTTGTAAAGGGAGTTTCCTTTTGGATGAATGCGGGCTTTGAGGACTGTTGGATCTCAATCCAATGCTGGTCTCTCATCTTCAAAGTCCCACGCGGTATGGGACTTTGCAGGTTACAGGAAGAAACTTCCATCTCAGATTTCTTGCAATCCAGTAGATATGCCAGCCTGTTGATAGTCCCTTTGGACTCAGGATGGGGAGCCGCGGAGATCCATCCCTATTTTCTTTAGGGTTGGCCGTTGATTTCAGAAACGCCCAATCCTCGCAAGCCTGACCTCGACCCTATATATAGGGGAGGGTGAAAGGGGATACCAGCGTGCTTTATTTCTACCCTAAGCTCTGCGGCAAGCCGAGAGGAGCATTTCAGTGCCCTCAATTCGATCCTATACCCTGAACCGCACCCTTGCCGTCTGAGAGAACCTTGCCGGAGTCTGGCGGGTAGGAGGTGGCCGTGGTAGGGTTTTCGTGAGAAGTTGATGCTGGGATCGAGTTCGGAAGAGGGAGGCAGAGCTCCCTAGGTGATCGGCACGCTCGCAGGGGGCCAGAACCCCAGAGTCAACCGTCGGGTTGACTGCGGGCTTGCTGCTCATTTCAGCGCGAGGAAGAAGACAAGAGGGGGGTCGTTAGATTCGGGTCTACGATAGACTCACAAAGGAGATCCATGGCCCAGGATTTTGTGCACCTTCAAGTTCAGGAAAAGTGGACGTGAGCAACTTCAGCCGCAAGATCGGGTGAACCGTGGACCACCACAGTAATCCGACGTCCATCATTTTTCCAATAGGAAAGGTAATTAGCCTCTCTAACTTGAAAATCTAGAAAATGCCTTTTTCTTGCAAAAAGTGTAGTAATTAGTAGGAAGGTCAGATGAAGGAACTTAATCCTGAAAATTGATCAGAAGAAAACGAGGAATCCATTAAAAATATAATTGAAGCCTGATTCCTTGTGAAATTTGAAAAGTAATGGAAGATATCAACTTTAATGTATTAATGTTTAAAGAACCCTATTTTGATATGATTAATGTGATTAGTAGGGTTTAATTGATTATTAGAGTTGATATTAGTCTGTTAATGATAAAAGGGAACATTAGGAACAAAACGGATGAATTTTGCATGTAATTGATTTAACTTAGAGTTTCATGTGCATGAAAAAGCTTTAATGGGCCCTGAAACCCTAATATTAATGAATGAGATTATTAATGGCTTTAATTGATTAATTTCATGTTTAAAGTTGGAATATGTTGAATCTAAGCTGTTTCAAGCATTAAAGTTCCTAATTGTGGTTAAATACTCTTAATGTAGAAATTAGGGTTTTCGAATGGATAAAAATGGTAGCTTTAATGGAAAAGAGGCTTAATGAACTTAATTCATGGTTAACTGTGCTTTAATCTGAAATTAAGATTAAATGTGTTAAAGGATAAGCTGAATCATCTTTTATGAAGGATAGATGAGAAAATTAGGGTTTAAAAGAGTAAGATGAAATAAAACCCTAATTGCAAAGTAAACCCTAAAAAGAGGAAGAAACCCTAAAAAGGAATAGAACCATAAGTAGCAAGATGATTTGGATAAATTTTGATAAAAAGGAAATTGAATGTAATTTCAGGATTCTTGCACTTTCTTGATTGGATGACTTGGTTGATTGGATTATTTCTGTCTCACATCAACTTGACAGGTATGTGGTTACGCCTATGAATACCCCGAATTAGATTCCCGTGGATTTTCGAGGTTTTATCGATGACTTGAATTAAACTAATGGATGCATTTAATTCTTTCAATTTATAATGTGAATATGACTATCACCTAAGATATGTGCCTACTAGCTCAGATCCTAGTCCCCTCTGTAGATTTATAGATTGACCTAGTAAATGGCTACCAATGGGGTAGGTCCATCAGGTCATTAAATGACTTAGTAAATGGCTACCAATGGGGTAGGTCCATCAAGTCATCATGAGTCAGGGATTGGGCTACCTTTGGGTAGGGCCATGTGACTCCGTAACCCTAGGAATTGGCTACCTGTGTGGTAAGACCATGGTGGTAAGGATCTACCATATGAGAGAGGTAGTATCCATGTCCACTGCAGGGATGGTACAGAGATAGGGGATAGGCAGGGATTTAGTAGTATTGCTTAAAACATAATCTTGGATGTTAAATGATATTTTTGGTTGACTACATTGTTAACATAGTTGCACAATTATTGTTTCCCCCACATACCAACTTCTTGTTGACCGACGTTTTGTTTGTCGGCGTTTTAGGTACAAATGAAAAGAACAATGAGAAATAATGTACACAGAAGGATTAGATAGATTAGTATCTTCATGGATAGAAGTTTAGAAATCCCAGCTTTTAAAAGGTAAGTAAAGTTTTTATTTTATACCAGTTTTTAGTTTAGTAGTAGAATTTCATAATTATTATTGATTATTTGTCGAACCTTTGATCTGGGTTATTAGATAACGGCTCTGATCTCTTGGTCTCCCTTAAATTGGGGTTACCAGGAGACGGGGTCGTTACATAAGGTGTTGCAATGATTGTATAATCCATTTGTCTCTATTATCTAGGATGAACTTGAGGCATGGATGGTCATCCTCTCAATGTTCAATCCATGTTCCTTGAACCAAGAGCAGATTGTTTGAGATAATGTGACCTCAATATCATATATTGATTCACATGCATTTCTCAATCTCACTTATCAGGTGGCCATGATATCATACTCAAGTTGGATGGACAAATCCCATATCTATCACTCACAATCTATCCCCATGTGTTAAAATCACCCAATCATCACCGTATAACAACCCATGTTTCAGGACTGCGTTTGATGATGTCAAAGCATACCCAACGACATGTGATGAGTGAAGTAATTTCAGGTCTAAGAATCATAGTCACCACCTTCACTATGAGATATGACTTTGACCACCACAACCATGTTTCACTCTCAAGGTGGGTCTGTCCGATACGTTGTTCTCTAACATGTATCTATGTGCTTGGTTTGATATTGCCATATCATGACTTAGTGAGACTCAATCATCAACCAATTTACACTCCAGTCTTATGTGTTACTGGTGTCTATCTACCTTCCACAGTAACAACTAACTAGTGATATAATGGGAATATGTATATGTAGTCTTAACATCCGTATGATCTCATTTCCACATGGCTAATACTTGAACACATACATCACTGAGTAATATTATTCTCTAGACATTCATAGTGTTTCCTCATTATCTCATAACTGAATGAAACAGAATGAATTGGAAGCTTTCCTTTTTGAGTATCAATCAAATCCTTTCAGGTATATGCCATGTCAATCATCACATGATAGGCTCTATGGGCATAACTCATCAACACGTCCGACCATATGAAACCAAAGCCATGAAGAATGTCTTTTATAGACAAACACTAGAAGAAGCTATTCACTGCCATGATGAAGAGGAGATCATACCAATGTAGTCTGGTGATTGCATGTTCCTCAATGACACTGACTTCACCGACATCCTGCGTCAAGTCTTCACCAATCAGGGTATGGTGGGCAATAGATTTTTTTTTGTGATTGGCTCACCTACTCGGAGATATCTTGTGAGTTTCTCACAACTATGGATATATGTTGCATCCTTGAGCATGGGGAAGGCTGAAAGTCAGGATGGGTCAAGTTTCAGTCATACAACATCGATCACCATCTCACTCTAGTGGATTTAAACTCCATATAGGCTATCTAATGGATGGATCACGCTTCATGCTAGGAGATTTTGACTACACCATGGCTTGGTGGTAGATCAAAACCCTACCTCAGGGGTTCACTATCAATTGGCACTAGTTGTCAGTGATGGATATCGACCACCCCTTTGTCTGGATCTTGCATCGCTACCTGAAGAACATTATATTCACCATGTCTACTTAAGGGTAGGGGAAGGTCCATAAGGTAGACCTATCTTTTTTGTGGCCGTTCCTATCTTTGGGGAAGAAGACATCAATCTTGGGTCAGTCTTCCTTAAGCACATACTGGTGGTAAAGAGGCAAGCTTAGAGGAAACCCACAATTCACTTTGGGGGACTTCTTATGCCACTCTCCCTACACCTCTGCCTCAACCTTGCCAAGGCTAATGCTTTGATGACTTCATTGAAACTTGAATTCAAGCACTTCAAGAGGGAACACCTTATAGTCAAGTACTAGGGCAAGGTGTATGCCTGCTGCATTGTTTATAAACATATGAAAGAAAGGGCCCTTCCTGACCCCATCTTTCATCTCTGAGGACTAGGACATCTTTACTGGTTGGAAGATGATGCTCTTATTTTACTAGAAGGAGAGGATGTCGAAGAGGAGCAAGAAGAAGAATCCACCGAAGAAGAAGAAGAAGAAGAAGAAGAAGAAGAAGAGACGACCATGCCTTTTACTCAGAGGAGGCATTTTCCCAACATTCCATGTCGTAATGCAACATCTATCTCTACAACACCACCACCTCCTACAACATGAGACTCTTTTTCCATGGAGGGCATGTATGGGATGTTGTAGTCCATTCAACATGGGCAGTCATAATAGTGAGCCACCTTGAGTGAGATTCATTATGTCCGGGAGCATCTCCTTCAGTAGTAGTAGGCATTTTTTTTCCAATGAGCGCCTTCTCCTGGACAACCAGGATAGCATGCACACTCACTAACAACACATTGTGTATCACCAACAGCCACTCTATGACCATTATTGCACTCAAGGTAGCTTTGCTAGCTACATGCAACTGCATTGTATGCCAACAAACCCACCCACATTCACCGAAACTTTTTATCCTCCAAATATAGAGATGCCACCTGGGATGTTTTAGTCACCATCATCACCCTTTCGATCACATGGTACCCCCACTCCACCTCTTTGTTTGAATTTTGACTATGCAAACATAGTCAAGTTCAAGCTTGGGGGGTTGCTGGAACAACTTTTTCTATTTTATTTTCTATGTTGTTTTAGATTTTCTTATTTACAAGATTGGGATCCACAATATATAGTGTAATCATGGATATTATTTATCATGTTGAAGGATTTCATACATCGCAAAAACAAATATGTTGTCTCCTTGCAATGAAATCTAAAATTTTGAAAATGATCACATCTTTTTAAGCTTATTTTGTAAAGTGTAAGGCAACACCATCTAAAGGAAGTTTAGGTGTTGGTCATCTTGAGGATACTTAATATGAATGAAAATCTTAATTTATCCACAAGACTGATGGGATTTGAGCCCAAATTGACCAAATAAATAATGAGACCTTAAATGGAATATTTAGAGGAAAAAAATCTAAGATTACCCTATACACATGTTGATAGGAGAGGTACATATCATGGTTAAGACAAATATTGTCTCTAGTCATGTGATTCCAACAATTTTTCATGACATTTCATCCACCATCTTAAGATGATCAAGTAGCCTGAATTGTTTCCTCTTGACTGCATTGCATTGCATAATAGGTAGCATGATAGCTAGTTTCTTTATAATTCATTAGCTAGAAAAAGAAAAAATATATATATATGTACACAACAATTTGTTGCATAACAAATTTCATAATGATTGCATTTTTCTTGTGCATCATGCCTTTACATCGTTGTTTGCATCATGAATTTATGTAGCTATCTCCTCAATTGTAAAGTGAAAGGATACACATCCACATTCCTCGTAATGAAAAAAATTAAAAGGAACTGTGTTGAAGAAAATCCCGAGCATGAATCATAAATCTTTCCAAAATAAGAGGGTGGAAAAAAAAGAAATATCAAATAAAGAGGTAGAAAAGTATGCCTTTAACTCAATATGAAGTTTCTTTATTGAGAAGGTGAAAATAGTTACATGTATGTGTTGACTTGAAAGTTATATATTGCCCATATTTTGATAATGACTTAACCATTCCATTCCTATATATCGAATATGTTAGTTCAAGATTGATTTCAGGCTTTAGGTACATGAAAAGGATCAAATTACGCAAGCCCTAGCTTGTCCAAGTTCAAGTCAAAAGCAATTCAAGTGAGCATTTTGGGAAATCATTCCAAATGACCTTAGATTATTTTTTTAATCACTTGTATTGATGATATGACTTGTAACTAAGATGAGAAAAAAAAATCAAGGACACTTAATTCCAACGTTTGATCACTCAAAATTCAATTCAGAAAATTTGTCACAGTCTATTTATCAGTCGAGTTGTCGAGTTGGAAACTTGACTGATCTAGTGATGGATTTTTTGAAGATGACCAATCGGTCGAGTTGCACACTCACAGAACTCGGCCGATCAATCAACTAAGCAAAACTGATTTGACTCATTGGTCAAGTTTCCCAGAACAAATTCGACCGATAGCTTGAAAATTGGCTTTGTCACTTAGTGGATCGATCAAGTTCTCTTTACTGAAACTCGACCAAATGTACTATATGAAAAATGTAAAAAAAATTGAATATAACTATTGGAGAGTTGTTTTTAGAGAGAATAGATATGTCGTTACTTGTAAAATAGCTATATTTCACCCTTAAGTTATCCCACACTCAAGGGAACACCCCAACTATAAATAGGACCCCTTGGAGTTCATTCCAAGTTTTCTCATTCATGTTATTCTAGGTCCTTTCTATAATTGAGTGTGTTGCAACTCCTTGAGCACTTTTCTCTCTCTCATTTACATAACATTTAATGATTATGAGTGAGTCAGGCTAGTTGTAAGAGAGCTACCTCCATGTGCTTATAAATCTTGCATTCCATTCCATCTTTCCTACCCCCTTTCTCAAAGAGCAAAGGTTGAAGCAAGCTACTCTGGGTGAAGGTGAAGCTATTTTTGTTCTTATTCAAGGTTGAATAAGAGGTGAATATCATCTCCAAGTGAAGGAGAAGGGAAAGGCCAAGATTCAAGAAGATTGGGTAATTCCTTCAAGGCCAAAGACTTGATGCAAGTGTGGGTAAGTCCTTGTTGAAGGCTGAAGACATCTTGAACAAATGGGTAAGTCCTTATGTAGGTGGAAGACTCTTATATTGAGTAGGTAAGTCCTTGGATGTATGGTGGTATCCTTTTATCTCTTATGAATTAATATGAGTATACACAGATTGCAAAGTCCTAGAGGTTGACCTCTCTAGGTAGTGGATTGACTCTCTCCTAGTTTGGAGAGTGGAACCACTCTAAACCACCTTGTCCAATTGCATGTTTGAATTTCTCTCATCCTTTCTATACTTTCTTAGTTAGGACTTCAAATTTCTTTTAAGCTATTGGTTTTGATTGATATAATTTGAAGGTCTAACTTATCTTGTAAGAATTTTAGAGCTCTATTCACCATCCCCCTATAGAGCCCTAGATCCAACAAGTGGTAATAGAGCCAAGGATCTTCTCCAACAATCTCCTATGAGACGAGAAGATGGGAGACTACCTATTTGGTCCACTCAACCTATAGGGAGGCTTATCCATGCGTCCTCCAGTCTTCGGCGACACCAACTTTCTCTATTGGAAGAGGTGTATGCAATTATACATTCAAGGTATGAACTTTGATATGTGGAAGGTGATGGTCACACTATAAAAGGAGACAACCAGAGATGTTTCAACATGGAATGAAGCTACACTAAAAGAAGCCCAGCTCAATGCCAAATCCATAAGCATCCTCTATGCAGCCCTTACCCCCAACGGAGTTCAATCACATCTCATCATGGGATACCTCCTATGAGATTTGGGATAATTTGTGCATCACCTATGAGGGAACAAATCAAGACAAGGAGGCTAAGATATACATGTTGAACATCCTTCTAGAGAACTTCAAGATGCGCAAGAAAGAACGGATTGTGGATATGTACTCTAGGCTCAATGTAATCATCAATGGCCTAGCTACCTTGGGCAACACTCAACTCCAAGATCTTGAGGACTTTACCAAAGAGATGTTAGTCAAAGGTGACCTCCATTAAAGAAGTGAGAAGCCTTGGTGACATCCCAACCGAAGAGATCATTGACAACCTACAAGCTCATGAGCCAAGGCTTGACAAGAAAGAAGAAGAAGCCAAAAAAGAAGAGAAGGAAGCTAAGAAGATCAAAGACAGTGCCTTCAAAGCTCAAGTGGAGGCAGTCACCCTTCAACAACAACTTGCTTGCCATACATCTCCCTCCTCCTCTAGTGAAGATGATGGCCCTAGTGAGCATGAAGACAACTACACCAAGGGCAAGCACTTCAAGGGAAGGCAATCCTCCTCCTCTACTCCTAGATGCTACAAGTGTGGACAAAAGGGACACTACAAGAGTGAATATCCTAAATCAAGAAAGTCACACCATAAGAGAAGATCCAAGAAGGAGGAAGAGTATAACAAGGAGAGAAAGTACAAGAGGAAGGAAAAGAAGGAGAAAAGACATAAGAATGCAACTCATGCAGCTTGGGAGGAATCATCCTCAAGTGGCTCTAGCTCTGAAGAAGATGGAGAGTGACATCGTACCCTCATGGCCTCTACTAGTGAAGAAATTGGTGAGGTAAGTGAGGCAAGTGAGGTAAGATTGCATGAGTTATCTAAGGAAATTCTTATTGATATGCTTGTTTCTACATGTTCTTCTTTTGCTAAATGTAAATCTAAAAGAAAAAGGTTAGGAAAAAGTATTGATGATTTGTATGCTAAACTTGAAATTCTTGAGATATATGAGAAAATGCATCTTGAGAGCATTGATAAATTGCAAGGCCAATATCTTGATCTTGAGCTCCAAACAATGGAGTTGAGGTAGAGGATGGTGTTTACCTCAAGAACATTGAAACTCTTAAGGGAGATAACCAAAAGTGACTAAATGAGCTTGAAACTCTTAAAACTGAAAATGCTAAATTTATGTTCATTATTGATGCTCGTAGGGATGAGAGGGATGTTTATCTTAAGGAAATGCAAGTGCTTAAATCTAAAAATGCTAGGTTGCATGGTCAAGTTAATGATTTATATTATAGACCTATCTTGCCTAGTAATGATGTTACTTCTATTTTTCTTGAGAAAGATTCTTATTTGACTAAAGCCCTCTGTTTAGAGGTCAACCTTGTTCATGCTAGAGATGATATTGCTAGTTTGTCTTCTACTATTATATCTCTTAATGATGACAACTACAGACTTAGAGCCTCTCTTCTGAAATTCCTCAAAGGGAAAAACTCCCTTAATCAAATCCTTGACCATTGTACCAAACAAAGTGATATTAGTGGTTTGGGATTTGTAGGCGGAGCACCTAGGGGCAAGAACAAAGCCAAAGGTAAGAAAAAGAGTAAGGAAACCTCCTTTTTCATTGGAGAGTCTTCTGTCACTAAGAACCCTATTATTTGTTATCATTGCAAATGTGATGATCATTAATCTACTTATTGTCCTTACAAGCCTAAGGGGACCAACCCAAAGATGAAATGGGTCCCCAAGCTAACTACAAATCTTGAAGTTTGAGTTGGGAACCGACACTCTCCTTTCTTACAGGAAAAAGGTAGATGGACTGTTGATCTTGGTTGCACAAATCATATGACTGGTGATATAAGTTATTTCAACAACTTCACTAAAAAGAAAGGAGGTTCAGTTACCTTTGGGGATAACAAGAAAGGTTAGGTTAAATGTAAGGGTGATGTAGGTGGATCCTTGTGTATAAAAATGTTCTCTTTGTGGATGGCCTACATCACTATTTAATAAGTGTAATTCAATTATGTGATAATGGTTACCTTGTGCTATTTACCTCTTTTGAATGCTTTATTTTTTATTCCCTCACTTATCAAGTCATATATAAGGGAAATAGAAGTGGTAATCTTTATGTAATTGTGCTTGACTCTATTAATCCTATTGTTGGTAGATGCCTACTAGTCAATTCGAATGATATTTCTCTTTGACATCATTGTCTTGGTCATGTAAATATGCATCAGTTGAAAAAGTTGAACAAAAAGGACTTGGTCAAGGGACTTCCCAAATCGGATTTTGAAAAGAATGAGGAATGTCAACTTTGTACCCCATGAAAGCAAACCAAGTCCTCCTTCAAATACAAAGGAGTGCTTAGTACCAAGAGGGCTCTTGAACTTCTTCACATTGATCTATTTGGATCAATGAGAACTCAATCACTTTGTGGTTTCAAGTATTTCCTTGTTATTGTCGATGATTTTTCTAGATATACTTGGACCTTCTTTCTTGTTTCTAAAAGTGATCGCTTAATGTTTTCTCTAGTTTTTGTAAATGAGTTGGGAACGAAGCTTCTTTCCGAATTGTTTCCACTCATAGTGATCATGGGGGAGAATTTGAAAATGATATTTTTGAGCGTTTTGTGAAGAATCTGGATATGCACATAACTTCTCTTCACCTAGAACACCTCAGTAAAATGGGGTTGCAGAGAGGAAGAATAGGTCACTACAGGAGATGGCTAGGACCATGCTTTTAGAGTATGACACTCCAAAGAAGTTTTGGGCTGAAGTTGTCAATACCTCATGTTTTGTGTAAAACTGGGTTTTTACACATCCTTCTTTAAAGAAAACCCCCTATGAGATATGGTGTGGTAGGAAGCATTCTATCAAGTATTTCCATGTTTTCAGATGTCCTTGTTTTGTTTTGAATATGAAAGATTCTCTAGAAAAGTTTGATCTAAAATCTTACAAGGCTTTCTTTCTTGGCTATAGCACTACTAGCAAGGCTTATAGAGTATTTAATGTTGATCTTGCTAAAGTAGAAGAATCCATTAATGTTAAGTTTATTGAGACTGACCCCTCTACTCCCAAAGATATTGTTCCAAATGATGATGTTGCAGGTCAGGTAATTTCTATTCTAAAAGAACTCAACATCACCCAAAAAGAAAAAGAGGTGGTCATTCAAGATGAAGAAAAGAAGGATCCAACTCCCCGATTTAGAAAGAACCATCCAAAAAAGATTATTTTAGGTGATCCATTTGAAAGAGTGAATATGCGGGCTGCATTCAACGAAGAACAAACCAACAATGCCTTCATCTCACAACTCGATCCAAAGAACATCAAAGAAGCTCTTGGAGATGATGAATGGATCCCAACCATGCAAGAAGAGTTGGAGAAATTTGAAAAGAACATAGTATGGACCCTGGTGCCAAGACCAAACGATAGAAAGATCATTAGCACCAAGTGGGTCTACTGCAACAAGCTAGATGAAAGTGGCAAAGTGGTAAGGAACAAAGCAAGGTTAGTGGCTCAAGGCTACAATCAACCTAGGGAAGGTATAGATTTTGATGAAACGTATGCACCTATAGCTAGACTTGAGTCCATTTGAATGTTGCTTGCTTTTTCTAGTTATAGAAACTTTCTTCTGTATCAAATGGAGGTTAAAAGTGCATTTTTTATTGGTACAATTGAAGAGGAAGTGTATGTTTCACAACTCTAGTCTTTGAACATGATAGTTTACCTAATCATATTTATTTGTTGCAAAAATCTCTCTATGGACTCAAACAAACACCACAAGCTTGGTATGAGAAATTAAAGAACTTTTTTTTATCATGGGAAAAATAGATTCTACCTTATTTCTAAAACACACTTCTAACAATTTTCTTATCATTCAAATATATGTTTATGAATATCATTTTTGGTGGAACTAATCTTGATCTTTGCAAGGGGTTTAGTGATCTTATGCAGAGTGAGTTTGAGATGAGCATGATGGGTGAGCTTACATTCTTCCTCATCTTTCAAATCAAGCAAACTAAAGATGGGAACTTCATCAACCATGGAAAGTACACAAGTGAGATACTTAAGCACTTTGGGATGGAGAACACCAAGTCGATGGACACACCCATGTCTAACACCACCAAACTTGATAAAGATGAAGAAGGTGAGAAGGTAGTTGAGAATCTCTATAGAGGTATGATTGGAAGTTTACTTTATTTAACTGCCTAGTGTTGGCTTGTGTGCTCCCTTTCAATCAAATGCCAAGAAATCACATCTTATACATGTTAATAGGATTTTAAGGTACTTAGCCAAAACTCAAAATTTTGGTCTATGGTATCCCAAGTCAAGGGACTTTACTCTTACAACTTTATAGTGATGTGGATTACACAGGATGCTTGATTGATAGAAAGTGCACAATGTGCACTTGCTTTCTCCTAAGACCATGCTTAATGTCTTGGTTCTATGAGAAATAGAGCACAGTGACATTATCAACCACTGAGGCTGAATACATTACAGTCGGAAGTTGTTGTGGCCAAGTCCTATGGATGAAGAAAATGCTTCAAAACTTTAACTTTTGTTTGATGCTTCTCCTATCTATTGTGATAATACTAGTACAATTAACTTGTCATACAATCCTATCTTTCATAGTAGATCTAAGCATATAGAGGTTCACCATCATTTTCTTCATGATCACATTACCAAAAAGGATATCTATATCACATGTGTGGACACAAAAAATCAGTTGGCAGACATTTTTACTAAACCTCTAGCTAGAGAGCAATTTAATTTAATAGATATAAATTGTTCTTAACTGCTTTGAATTAATTTGATATGCCTTCTATATAGTTTTCATCTATCCTATAGGCTTTGCCTATGTTTTGATCATCCTTGCTTGCTAATATGCTAAAAATTAGTTTTTCATGTTTTTTTGCCTTGATTTTTGCTTGTTTTTGGGTATTTTTCACAAATGTTTGTTTTATCACAAAATAGTACCCAATGATGAGTGATGTGTGCCTAAGTATGTTTAAAATGCAAAATGGACTTGAAAAATAAATTTAATTAGCACTCTGATGGGTAGAAATTAAATTTTTTAATGTTGGTTTAGTTGGACCATCGGTCGAGTTGCTAACTCGACCGATCAGTGGCCGAGAGCTTTTTCAAAGAGCCAATCGGTTGATTTTTTAAGTCACAGAACTCGACTGATGGCCAGGCTAGAGCAAACATAAGTTAGGTTCGACCAACTTTTCTCCCTCTCAACTAGAGAAAAATCGACCGATCCAACCTCCAGCTCCCTATAGCTCTCAACCCTAACCCCAACCTTCCTCTCCCTAGCCCTAGTTTGACCTAGATCGACCTTCCTTGACCTCTTACCCATCAACCCTAGGTGTTTGGACATTTAGTGGTGGTTTTTTCCTTGTTTTTTCTCTCTCCATCCTCTCATTTCTTCTCCATGGCATCCAACAAGAGAAAGATAGATGCCCCACCTGGAGAACCATCCTCCTCTTCCAACTCGTGCCTCATACCCTTTGACGATACCTTTTTTGTCTCCAATGAGAATATCAATAGGTACAAGGAGCTCCTTCCTAGGAACCCCTTTTCTTTTCATGCCCTTTCTGATCCAAGCCCACATAGACAAAGGGTTATCAATCAAGTAGCTGAGTTGTTATATGACCACCACCTCTCTGCCTTGTGTGTCGAACATGCATGCTAACTCAATGCCATCACAAACATGAAAGTCATTCATGAATTCTACTCTTATTTTCAATGGAATTATGACACACTCATACCCTCACTGAATTCTCAAGTAGTCTTTACTTCTATGATAGTCAGGAAGAAATTCCAAGTCTCTGAGGATACCATGAACATCTTTTTCTCAGGTACTAAGGTGATTGACACTTAGAGAAAGGACTACCCTGAGTATGTTGACCTAGTTGACTTTGAGGCCTTCTACAAGTAGGTCCTGATATTCATAAATACTTGAAGAAGCCTAAATTTCCCTATAGAAAGAAGTGTACCCTTCCCTTCTCTACCTTAGACCTCAAGAACTGCATACTCGCCCTAGTTGTTAATTGCAATATTCATCCCAAAAAAACCAGACTAAAATTGTAGAAAACATTGTGGTGATTATGTTCTGTATCTTGAAGAACATCGGAGTCAAATGGTCCAGATATGTCCTTCACCACACGACCTATTTTGACTCTGGTAAGAACACCCATGGCACCCACCCACCCTACCCACCCATGATCTGTGGTCTTTTTTCAAACTACCACTGGAAAATCTCTTTTCCATGACCTTCATTACAAACCTGCCTAGAAAGGAGTTTTCATTAGTGATACCACACTCTAGAAGTCTATGCCTATCCCTTCCTATACCACAACTGGAGCCTCCACCTCTACCTCCACCACCTCAGCCTTATCGACCTGCCCGCACCTCTTTCAATGTATCAAATGAAACCCTCATGAGTTACATGATGCATCACCAGGCGTATAACCTTCAAGTTTAGGAGCATATGTATCAGTATCTCTATGCCATCATGTCTAACATGAACCTCTCTTATGCACACCCTTATCCTGCCTACCAACCCTACCTAGGAGGTGACTATTCATCATATGCATATGATCACTTTTACCCTGCCCATCCACCTGCTGCTTCTGTTGCTACACCCTTTGCTGTTGGTGGATCTAGCCCTACTGTGTTATCTCTCCCTACTGGTCCTATAGATACCCTACTTGCAGGACTTATCACTTCTGCTCCTTCTTATCCTCAAGGCCAGGAGTTACATAACCTTGGTATGTAGTGGGATGAGCAAAATGCCAGGTGGCCCAATCATGGTTTCAGTTCCTCTATCGATGAGGAGATGCCAGATCAGGTCGATGAGGAAGCCACTTCTAATGATGAGGAGGCCTCTAAGGATGATGGTGATGATGATTCTAATGGCTTTGCTGGTGACTCTAGTGACGAAGGTGATGTTGTCTCTACTGCACCTTCATATGGAGATGATGACTGAGCCGGAAGCCTCTACTAATGAAGCCGATGATGATGTTGATGATGTGGACATAGATGACCTATATGTTTATATGTTTTAGTTTTTAGTCTAAAGATGTTGATTATATATCTTTCTAGGCTATTTTGTACTAAAAAAATATGGGCACACTTTCTGAGTTGTACTATTTATCATCATGTTTTCATCATTTTGGCTTGTAGTTGTTTCTGAGGACATGCTCTCTGGGTTGTAATCTTAATCATATGTAAACTTACTCTCCGATTTACTATATCTCATGTGTTGGTGCCCTATTTACCATATTTTGATTGAGTGTTTCTCTCTCATCGATTAAGTTTCCCAGAACAAACTCAATCAATAGTTAAAAAATTGGCTTTGTCACTTAGTGGATTGGTTGAGTTATCTTTATTGAAACTCGACCAAATGTATTGTATGGATAACACATAAAAGGTGATTATAACCATTGGAGAGTTGTTTTGAGCGAGAATAGATCTATTTTAACTTGGAAAATGGCTATATTTCACCCTTAAGTGATCCCACACTCATAGAAACACACCCAACTATAAATAGGACCCCTTGGAGTTCATTCCAAGTTTTCTCATTCATGCTATTCTAAGTCCTTGCTATATTTGAGTGTGTTGCAACTCCTTGAGCCCCTTTCTCTATGTCATTTACAAAGCATTTTGTGATTATGAGTGAGTCAGGCCAGTTGTAAGAGAGCTACCTTTATGTGTTTGTAAAGCTCTCAATTCCATTCCATTTTCCCTACCCCCTTTCTCAAAGAGCTAAGGTTGAAGCAAGCTACTCTGAGTGAAGGTGAAGTTGTTGTTGTTGTTCTTCAAGGTTGAAGAAGAGGTGAATATCTTCTCCAGGTGAAGGAGAAGGGAAAGGACAAGATTCAATAAGAATGGGTAATTCCTTCAAGGCCAAAGACTTGATGCAAGTGTGGGTAAGTCCTTGTTGAAGGCTGAAGAGATCTTGATCAAGTGGGTAAGTCCTTGTGTAGGTGGAAGACTCTTGTCTTGATTAGGTAAGTCATTGGATGTATGGTGGTCCCCTTATATTGTATCTCTTATGAATGAATATAAGTATACACGGATTGCAAAGTCCTAGAGGTTTACCACTCTAGGTAGTGGATTGACTCTCTCATAGTTTGGAGAGTGGAACCACTCTAAACCACCTTGTCCAAGTGCATGCTTTGATTTCTCTCATCCTTTCTATGCTTGCTTAGTTAGGACTTCAAATTGCTTTTAAGCTATTGGTTTTGATTGATATAATTTGAAGTTCTAACTTAGCTTGTTATAATTTTAAATCTCTATTCACCCCCCTCTAGAGCCCTAGATCCGACAGTATGCATTATTTTGCCCACTATCATCAATCAAATGAGACTTATAGTGCATTCATCATTCCACCATAATAGTAGGCATTAGGATTCATACATTTTTCATTCCCTTCATTCTATAGGTTCATCATATTTTTTCTTTGCATAAATGGTTCAAATATTATTTGTGATTCTTATTCATAGACACCCACTTAATTTCCAACCATTTCTCTTTATGGTATGCCACATAAATGATTAACCCCCATTTGTTTCTATATGGGGAACTTCTTCCAACATAGTTTGCTAGGTAGACAAGAGCAATGTAGATAGGAAATCACATGGTACATCAAGTTTATGCCCTATTGACTATGATGTTAACTTATCCATGAATAGTATTCCATTGATCTAAGGGTGGACATCTTTAGTGAACATTTTTTGTCACTTTAGAGTAATTATTTGTTCATTGGTTGGTAAGGGCTTGTTTAGAAATCGCTAGGCAGGGGTAATTGAGAAATGCAGTTCATATTATTTGTTCTTTTTTGACTTATTTCAAATAGATCCAAAGATAGTGTTGCTTGAGGGTGAGCAACATTCAAACTTAGGATATTTTGATGCACTAAGTTTTAGTTGCTTTCAATAGGCTATATTTTCAGGTATGTAGTGCATAATTTCTCATTTTGATATTATTTATGCATTGTTTATCATTACTAGCATGTGAAACACTATTGCATAAATTAATAAGTATTTTTACCAAATTATGCCAAATCCTCAATTTGTATCTGGGCTTATGTTGGCTTTTCCTTGTTTTAGGCTATTTGTGTACTTTCAGCACAACTCAGTGTTATAGACATAAAATTCAATGGTATCAGCATTAGGAAAAATCCAAATAGAAATTTTGGAAATCTTGGTGCGACTGAGATGATGTTTGATGCTATTGAAAAGTAGAGTTGGTGCTACTACTTATTGCCCAAAAAGAATTGTATCAGATTTAATGGCTTTAGTGCCACCAACATGCGAGATTGTGGTACTGACTTGTGCATCCAGACCAAGTCAGATTTTGAAGGAATCAACTAAGTGCTACTGACATACTCGTCAGAAGTATCGACACTTATTAATGGTTTCAAGTCAGTCAAAAACTCAGTGCCACCAACATCTAGTCAGTGGTACTGACTCTATGATCAATGCATACTAAATATAGTGACAAATCTAATGCTTGTGACTTAATGATGACTGGGGTCCCACTTATGATCTAAGGAGATCTCAGACAAAATAAAGAATCACGTTCTATCTCATTGCAACAGAGCACAAAGCCAAGAGAGGAGGAGATAATGGAGATGTCCACATTCTAGACATCTTGGGAACTTTCAGGAGATAGATTTGCAGCTGGAGCGCTATTGATTGAGGTGTCTACCAGAGGGGATTGTAAGGACCACGTCTCCAAGGATTTTCATTGGTTCTTCTAATGTTTAGCTCATTTCTCTCTCCTCCCCTCTATATTTGATAATAGAAAATATGTGGTACTAATCCCTTTGTTCTTTGGACATGGGAGTAGCCCGGGTTTGCATTGCACTGGACTCTTATGAATTCATATATATATATATATATATATATATAAATTATGGATGTAAATCTATGATTGCTTGTTGAATTGTTTGTACATGATCACCTTAATCAATGTTTTAGACAGTTAATTGCTTCGGGAGAGGGATTAAGGATTGGACAAGTTGTAGATTTACACAACCAATATCATGTATTAGGATATGTCTTACTACTGTGAAGGAAATAACTTAGAGTTATCATTAGTGCACCTATCTAATTCCTAAATCAATGTAAAAGTGGAGTTTGTCTTAGTATAGGTAGCGTATTACACTACGGGAGCGAGTAATACTTGCCACAGGTCCTTAGTCTAGGGTTAAGGTAAATAATTATTGATGAAATAGAGCTACATGCAATGAACACCGTGGTGAAACTGTAATCTAAGAAATCCATCAATTCCTGATCAAATTCCACTTAATTTAGATTTTATTCTTGTATTTAGTTATAAACAAACATCCAATTGAATTTTCTAGACCTAGCTGATTAGGTTATAATTAGTAGTAGTCTCTGGAATACATTTCCCTGAGTTTGACATTTGGGTCACATAGACCTATGCTACTCGACGCCTGCACTCGTGTTTTTCACGCATAGTTCAGGTGTGTCAAAGTCACGCTGGACACTCTGACCGCCACATGGAGTCTTTGCACTCGGTGTTGCATGACGACGATGATGAGCAACTTTGTTTCTATTAATCTTGCACCCGGTGTTAGATCATACTTGAGATATTGTGTTGTCAAGGTCTTAGAACATAAGCTGGGGTTAAGACAAGAAGAAGAGAGAACCCATTTTCACCGTAGAAATATTTCAGGTGTCACAATGATGTTGTTTTAATTTAGATCTTATGATGTTTCTGAAGCATGTTTTGATGAAGCAAATTTTATAATAAATCCATATGTCACACTCCCCTGATGAATCTATCTTCCCTTTCCTCTGAAAAAACAGCCGAAGCAACATTTCCTAATACGCATATAGTGGTTGGTCAAAAAATTGTGGGATCTTTCCTTTCCTTCTAACATAATAGTAGAAGCGGGACTATTGGTTTTCCATCATTTAATTCCACTGAAATCCTTTGGTTATTCTTGTATACCATTGTTTGAGAAATGAAAAAGTTTACACCTGTTCCAACATGCTTGTTAGTGTGTTTGGATTAGATGGATTTATTCCTCAAATAAAGTGAGGAGTGGTTCCTCTCTCGAGTCCCACTCCTTACAGGAGGCTAATAGGTTATTTCTTATTGATGGAAGGTCAAATCCTTTCCTATATATAAGAAAGGAGGCAAGTACAAGGGAAAAAAACCTAACCTCATATTCCAAAATCAATTAGGCCCATATAAGATAAGACACTAAATAATGATAATTTTAACAAGGAACTTTATTCAATATGGAAAGCCATATTCAAATATTAACCTCATATAAATTTGAGAAAACCTAAACTTTAAAGCAAAGTATATACCATGTCTATCAGAATATGATTCTTACTATACATCCCATCTTTTCTCACTCAACAGAAATTCACATATAATGTTAGTTCTCAGGCTAACAATGGAGTTCATACAAATTTTCCCACATTTATCCTCTTATAAAATTTATCCTTATTTCCCACATTTTTCTACCCATTTAAACCATCCATATTATCCATCTACCAGTCACTAAGGGTTAGGGTAAAGAAAATATTTTATCAGGGCTTAAAAGCAATTTGTCCATTATTTCCACTTTTCATGTGTGTGTTACATAAATTTTCCAATTGAATTATCCTAAATAAAATATTTCCTTTTTCCTCATAGTTTTCAATATCTACCATCTATTTAAATCTATGTTGTAGTATTTCTTGAAAACATTTATATTAAGTTTTCCATGTCCTAAAACTTTATATTTTATGACATTAACTACGGATATTTAGCTCTTATCATTGTCAACACCAATATGTGTATATGTTCTAAACTATATAAGATATTATAATGGGTATTTATGTTTGATAAACGTTTATATTTCATTCCCCATAAAATTGTGCATCGATCATTTGTTGTGATGTTTATAGTCCATTTTAGAAACTAACATCGTACATAATGAACATCATTAATCATTATAATTTTCAACCACATATGGACCGTGTTCATACACAATATGCATGAGGTTTCATATGCAAAGTAGAGTCTATATTGTACATTTTGCATATGCAAATGTAGAGGCTATATTGTACATTAGTGAAAAAGATGACGAGAGACCTTTTTCATGACTAAAATCAATTCATATTCATAGGTGACATAGAAAGGCAATGTAATTCCTAATTATACATCTTAGAAGAGCTTATGTAACATACTAGATCTCAGACCCTACCTAGAAGTTGACATTTTGGACTTAGCCAAACAATGTTGAAGGTTAGACCTAAATAGATGTTTAGTATAACCCCAAGGAACTAATGCATGTATAGATCACCTTAATGTAACCTAATTCTCTAACATTAATCTTAGGTTTATAATGGATACATAAAATATGCCACATAACTCATTTTGGTGGTAATATGAAGATAAAAAACTTAATTGGATGAATAATTTAGATAATGGGCCATTAATGGGCCATATGACATATCTCATAAAAAGAAATCTCAAAAGTGGAAACAAGCTTCAAATTCGAAATCTACATATCAAAATTAACCTACATGTCAATTTTCATCTAATTTGGACAACCTTGAAATATTAGGATAAGTTTAGGAGAGAGAAAATGAATAAAGTCATAAGTAATGAATAATGTGATTATATAACTTCAAAATATGTAAATAATGGAAAATTCATAATCAACACATCAAAGATAACTGGTGGATGAAGTTTGGTCCAATTTGGATGTTGTTTGTACAAGTTATACAATTTTAGGTACATTCTAGACTTTTATGCAATTTACCCAATTGGGAGGTTTTATTTGTAAATTGTCACATGCATTATAATCCTTATATATTCCCTTACCATTCTTGATTTTTTGAACCATGTGTCACCTAGTTGCACCTTGGTTTGAAGGTGTTTCTTTCCAAGGGCATTTTAGGGATTACTCTCTTTATAAATCAGTATCTTTAGAAGCTATCAACCAATGGGGTTATTTATTTGATTGGAGGTCGGTTGGGATGGCCTATAAGTGTCCATAAACCGAAATTTGATATTCAAGAAGCCTCTATGAGTTGTCCTCTTGCATGGCCATGAAATCCCTAGGCTATGGACACATGGAAAGCTCCAAGGACACCTCATGCTTGACTTCTTCCTTATCCATAAAGGTTTGTATGTCCATAAACACCCTTAGAATTGGACACATGGCAAGTAACTTGATACCTCTTGCTTGACTTCTTTCTTATCCATAAAGGCTTGCTTGTCCATGGACACCCTTATACATGACACATGGAAAGTCTAATAGACACCTCATACTTGTCCTCTTTCTTTATATAGCCATATCTACCCCTTCTCAACTCCCAATTTGAACACTCTTTCTCTCCTTTATTTCCTCTAGCTTAGAGCATCATTCCTACTCTTTTTTTCCACGAAGGTGTTGTCCCAAGGCAAAAGGAGATGCCTACCATGGTGAAGAAGGCTCCCAGTGTGGCGAAAAATCCCAAAACATCAAATAATGATAAATGCTATGTCATTGACTAAGCGGAAGCGATCATTAACAACGGATTAACAAAAATCACTAAAAATTAAAACCTTTTGCAAAGAGATCCAATGCTAGGAAACTCTTAATAATAAGAACCAAAGTATTACATGTACAATCTGGTTCATAAGTACATACCATGTACCATCTCTTCTCGAGGATTATATACATCAATTGCTCTGTTAAGTCTACACATGAGCAACACAAAACCTCGAGGCATTCAAGCCAAAATCTCAGATCAATTCATTAAAAGTACTAACTACTAACTCCGAGGACCTAAGAGTACAAAGATGACACATAGGACTCTCTATACAAAATATGACATCCAGAGCCTCCACGTGGAATATTACAGTTGTCCCTATGGCTGCTGTTGCTCTCCCCCTGCTATAGGGTTTCTGCCTCCTCTTCTATATCTACCTAAAAAGTTGGATCCCACAAGGGTGAGACAATTGAAATTGTCCCATCGAGAAATATAACTCTCCGCCAGAAACATTATTATTGCAGATAAACATTATAAAACTAAGCAGAGGATAAGCAGTTCAGAACATTCTCTTCTTTTAAAGCATTGCAACTATCTATGATAGAGCAGTAAATAATCTATTCACTTTATAAGGAATATGAAGAACATGTATAACATTTATCCATCTTACTATATCAACATCTTAAGCTTATCCTGAGATACTCATTATCATGGTATGTCATCCATTAATCATTCTCATTTCTGTCTGTTAACCTTAGCCAATCTGTTAGCCAAATATTGAGTTATACCAGTCATGTGATTATACATCATCATATTCTATCCAGGCATTGGACTATGCCAATTCTATGCAAACATTCCAGGCATTGGACTATGCCAATCATGTGCAACCCTTGCAGGCTTTGGACTATGCCAATCTTGTGCAACCATTCCAAGCATTGGATTATTACCAATCCTATGCAATTATTCCAGGCATTGGACTATTCCAATCCTGTGCAACCATTCCAAGCAATGGATTATTACCAATCCTGTGCAATTATTCCAAGTATTGGGTTATTACCAATCATGTGCAATTATTATAGGTATTGGGTTATGACCAATCAATCCTGTGACATTATTCCAGGTATTGAGTTATAACCAATCATGTGACATTATTCCAGGTATTGGGTTATGACCAATCCTATGACATTATTCTAGGTATTGGGTAATTACCAATCCTGTGACATTATTCCAGGTATTGGGTTATGACCAATCATGTGACATTATTCCAGGTATTGGGTTATGACCAATCCTGTGACATTATTCCAAGTATAGGGTTATTAACAATCCTGTGACATTATTCCAGGTATTGGGTTATTACCAATCCTATGACATTATTCCAGGTATTGGGTTATTACCAATCCTATGCAACCATCATTGAAAACCACATCACCTTTACTAGGTATTAAACCTTGGCCAAGCCATCATACTTATTCACATCCTTTATGTAATTCAAGTATCCCTCTTACCTCCTTTAAGCTTATTCAAAATACTATAGCCCTTATTTGACTATAAGCATAAAGCATGCATGATTAAGATTTCATTATTATTATTGTATCCATTTATTATTATTATTATGTTACTAAGTTTCAATTTCCTAGTTTATTTGAAAATTATCATTGCTTACATGAAACTTTTATAAACATCTTGTTACCTCTTACTAGGAAACAACTATTCACATGGCTCACAAGGCCCATTAAACATCTTGTCACCTTTCACTAGGCAACAACTATTCACATGGCTCACAAGGCCCATTAAACATTTTGTCACCTTTCACTAGGCAACAACTATTAGGGTTAGGGTTTCCCTCTATATCCGAATAGGGTTTCAAGTTCATATTATTAATTCAAACCCTAATTCATTGCTCCACACATCTAGGAGCATACATTGATATCATAAGTATTCATTTATAGTTATGTATTCTCATCTTTATCATTAAATGATAATCATCACAAAGTGTGAGTTTCTCTCTCATCTTCTCTAGGATATTGATTACATCATATTTTGTTATCTTGGCTTAACCCTTTCTCAAGGTATGTTAGCCTACACTTATCAAATTGCATTACATCTTAATGTAATAATTGTCATGACACACTTCATGTGTTACTCATCCAAGTATATTGGATTTAGGGTACATCAAGATGTATCAACCTTGAGGTGTTGAATGTGATATATATCATGTCTTGATGTATCACTTCCCTCATCACTTGTAACTTACTTAAGTTCATCAACTTATCTTGTATTAGGGTATTTCCCATCCTAATACTTTATGCACCAATTTATCACATTTATCATGTAATATATTGGACATAAGTCACTCATTTGAATTATTCAACCATTATCAATAATATGGTCTCATCTCGAGTTAAGGCATTATTGATATAAGGTTATCCATTATCAACCACTTTAGGTGTTTCACCTACCAAAATATTATTCACCATTCCATTGTTAGGAATAGGGTTTCCCATCTTATCAATTAGGGTTTACATAACATCACCCTATATTAGGGTTTCACATAGCATTACCTGAAATTAGGGTTTCTCAACTCATAGCCCAAAGTTAGGGTTATGGTTTATAATCATATTGCACAATATTAAGGTTTCATGCACTATAACCCAAAATTAGGGTTTTACATATCTTCACCCTATATTAGGGTAGGGTCTCATATAGCATTACATAGCATCACCCTGGATTAGAGTTTCACATCACGTTACTGCATTGGGGTTTCACATGTCATCACCCTAGATTAGGGTTTTACATCACATCACTGCATTGGGGTTTCACATGTCATCACCTTAGATCAGGGTTTCATGTAACTTTAATCGAAATTATGGTTTTATGAAGCATCCTCTTAAATTAGGGTTTTTCATTATAATACTCTGAATTGGGATTTCTCATATCATCACCCTAGATTAGGGATACACCATTGCCCTTAGATTAGGTCAACCCTTCATTCAAGTGCATACATTTAGGATTAGCATAATATGTTGAGATATTGCTTCCATAAGCATCAAATGTTAACCACACAAAGGGTACTAATCACCCTAGTACCTTAAAGGTACAACCATTGTAATTATCTTGGATGAACATCATTAACAGTCATAGGGTTAATTGATCTTGCATAGCTTTGAGACTATTAGGTCTCCAAACATTTTTGATACTTTTGAACCTTCAAATGGTTTTGACCTCCTTGACCTTCAAACGGTTTTGAGACTGTTTGCCCTCCAAATGGTCTTGAGACCATTTGGGCATCTAGGGTTGAGACGTTTGCTCTTATATGATTTTGAAATCGTTTGATCAAATTATCATTGAAATTGAATGAACAACCCGTAATTGAAACTGATTGAACTTCAAACGGTTTGGGACCGTTTGTCCTCTAAACGGTCTTGAAGACCGTTTGATCTCAAACAGTCTCAAGACCATTTGGACTCAAACAGTCTCAAGACTGTTTGGTCCAAACCACCTTGAAACTAAATGGATCAATTAGGGTTTCCTCCAACCAATCAATCGATTTTAGGGTTTGCACTCATTGATACCATTGAAAGTACATCAAATTACAACCCTTGGATCTCCAACCATCCATCACAGCCCTTGAACTCCAAACGGTCTTGAGACCGTTTGGACCATTCAACATAGAAATTGACTCAATCAATTTAGGGTTTCAACCAATCAATCTGATTAGGGTTTGTAATTAATAGAACACCCATTCTTGGAACCATTTTAATTAGATCAATTGGAACCATTGGATCTTCATCCAACTACATCAGCAACTGACCCCAAACGGTCTTGAGACCGTTTGGTCATCAACATTGCAAACCGTTTACTCATGATATTTATTGAGGTGTGTGCTAAGATGACATCATCATATTCAAGCTACAAACCTTCAAAGTTTTCTGTGCTTCTTCTGGTGTTTTCATCAATTAATCAAATGGAATTTCGGGAAAGAAGAAAGAATCAACATCTGATAAAGAAATGATATCAATAATAGCATTTAAGGGTTCAAGTTATATAACCCGCCTTAAAAGTTGAATCCAAGCTTCAAGCTTCACGTCTTTAATGGTGAATGAAGCTTTCTAAACTATCCAAGGTCCGTTCTCAAATCTTTGGATGCAAAGGATGATTAAGGTTGAGCATTGAATGGAGAAAAGAAGAAAATAAGCATTGAATTTCGATTTCCACCATGAAATCAAGGTTGAAGATGACTATGGAGCTTACCTACAGGTTGGCGAACGTCCTCCTGTTGCTTCAAAGCTCCCTTGTGCATGGACAAAGCAAGGAAAGAAAGAAGAGTCGAAAAAGAGTCTTTCATGTGGGTGAAAAATGGGATATATGTAAGGGAATTTCAAGAGATAGAAAGTGTTATAAAAATCTTTCAACTCCCTAAATTGGTGCCACTTATACCCCTCATTCCCTTGCATACGAATCCATCATCCTCTCCTTCTAAATCCTCTTATTTATCCATGAATTAAAAGAAAACAAATTCAGCACCTTAATTAATATAATAATAATATCCAAAATTAGTGGATATTACTTTTTCTTTAACTATTGTGAGTGGGCTCTCCACTCACTTTAGATATTTTGGTGCCATTGCAAGGAACAAGGACTTCCACACTTAAACAAATTCAAACATCACACTTTTGGTTGAAGGGTACTTCCATTAATATATTTATTTTTGCATTAAATTGAATTAGGGTTTCAATTATGCTTAAATCTTGATTATTTTAATATCAAGATTCTCTCTCCCCCAAAGAGATTCAAATGAGACACCCTTCTGATTTTCTTGTCTCTAATTGATACCAAGAAACATTAGGGACTCTCTAGAAGTGGTATTTTGCATATTGAACCCTAGGTTTTTGGTAAATTGCACATTACACCAAAACTAGGTTTTAATGCCCAAACATTGCTTAATAAGCTCTTTCTTGGTGCTCAGGCTACCAGAAGCCATAACTCTACATCATTTTCATTCTTATGATGCTTCAACACTTGAGGAACATTTTATCATGTAATATTTGCAAGTTAACCCCTTAACTTGGGTAATTTACACTTTGGTCCAAAACAAGTAAAACATTGTTTCAACATTATTCAAATAGGACCAAAATTGAAACATAAGTTCCTCTTGAGCCTGAATTACTTTTCAAAAGATAAGGACAAGAATATAAATGACTTAATTAAGAAAAACTTCTAGGGTTAAGCCTTAACCCAGGTCAGGGATGTTACAATTATAAACCCCTAACAAGGATTTCGTCCCCGAAATCCCAGGTAAAAGAAGACATATATTATGTATTCATCATATCATCAAGTCTCCACATAACATCTTAATTTCATGGACATGCCATAGAACTTTGATCAACACAAAGTCCTTCCATACAAGGTTGTCATATAATTATTCATACAGGACACATACTCTACTGTCCTTTTCATTATTGACTGTAGAGTCAACTTTGTGTCAGGTAGCATTTTTCTTTATCAGATATACATTATACATACCGTATTCTATTCAGGTGTCAAACCTCACTGATTTATCACCTTTCTCAACTTATAACTTTTTGTGACATGATTCTTGGTTCTGGGGAGTCTCCCATACTCCTCATTTAGTTTAGCATTTCACTTCCAAGGAAAGACTAGAGTTACATTTTGTCACCCACTTGTGACTACAGGTATTATCATACATCTGGTGTGTCATCCGAACTATTGTCACAACACTAAACTTCCATACTTCTTGTACCAACTATCTTATTAGTTGTACATACTTTTGTCATAAGGGAAGGTTGCTTAATAATTAAGAACTTATCTTAGAAGTATCTCTAGATGTTATATATATAAGTTGCTTTAACAGATCTAGATAGGGATATTCTAAGGAATTATTTTTAGCTTGATAAGCTTTTCCCACAATGATTTTACAATTGTTCCTTCAATTAGTACATACTTATCGATGTTATGTTTATGCAGAGCATAAACTCCTAACATGTGATATTCACACTATTTTATGTAACTAGACTGGTTTCACAATTGGCCATTCCAGGTAACCAACATAAGTCATTTAATTAGGAGTTATGCTTTTACTTTTCCATACCACCTGATATTTCTTAGATACCAGAATTTCTTACCTTGATATTCATCACATGTGTCGAAACACATCACATCGTCATTGTTTCCATCTCTCTATTGTTATTACCAGAGACTCACATATAAAAGGGTCTTTCTTTCATCTTTGGAACATTATTCATTACACATATCTTTATTGTGGAACCAAAGTCCAAAACAAACTGATACTTTTCTAAGTATCCATCATTAGATTATTTCTAATCCATGCACATCAAGTGTCATAGTACTCACTTGATTGACATGTTCCAAAAAGAAGAGAACACAAAGAAACATATTCCTCTTATCACCCCATCATCACCCAGGGTTGCTTATCAAAGAGAAAGGATCATCATCTCTTCTAATTATAGCATGAACTTTCAACTGTTCATGAATCATTTACTCTTGTTTCATCTTAGGTTCCTTGCTATCAGCATAGGAATTATAAGGATGATTACGTGTCATTACCCATTCCTTTGTTATTGTCTAACATATTTATGAACATTTTGTGATTCTATCACATTTCCCATTTCCACATCATGGGAAAATATCTTTTATTATTCACACATGCTTTATTAGATAGGGATTATCTCCCTTGTTCTCATTCTCTTATCATGAGGATTATACTTTTTACTTCTTCATATACACATATTGATCTGAGATCATCTCAGATTCCATTTAATGCACTTAGTATGTGATACAAATATCCATACCATTTTTCTAGTTTCATTATACTCTCTAGATTGTCTCAGAATGATTACTTGATCAGAGTAGTCAGAAAGATAATAATATAAGAGTTCCATACTTGCCCTATCTCCAATAATTATATACCTGGCCAGGGTATACAAGTACTGAGATTAGGTAGTATGCACTTTATTTACTATCATGTTCCTCACTTTTCATATCATTATAAACACATGATTTAACATTCCTAGATTTCCTTCAGGCATCACTTTTATATCTCATCATTTTCACACAGATAAGAGAAATTATAAAGCATTTAAAGGAATACTGAGTAAAATATAAGTCTTCATCTTCCTTGTATCCTCATATGACTAGTCAAAGGAATCTTAGAAATAACTACTTTCTTATATTTAACACATGAAATCATGAAATAATATATTAGAATGTAACTATTTCATCTGACCTGTCTCACCTCGTAGTTTGTTTACTACCTCAGGCTGATTATTTTCATAGAATCTTGCTTGGGACGTCTGTCCACGTCCTCGATTGCCACCAGAAAACTGTTTCCTCTGATGAACTTGATGTCTCTACCTTGGTGGTTGGGTTACTATTGTGTTTTCAACTGGACAATTCCTTGCTAGATGTCCTACCTGTCTACACTGGTAACATGTTCTATTCTTTTGATATGGTTTAAAAGGTCCTTTACCCTTTCTGGATAGTCCTTTCCCTAGTACACTAGACCCTGGTTGTACTGATGGTACCAAAAACTTCCCCTTTTAGGAACTACTAGGCCTCTGATCTCGAGTTTGGATAGGCCTTTTCTTAATTATTTCCTCATTATCCTTTCCTGGATAGTCTTTTCTGATATGTCCAGGCTGCCTACACCTGTGGATAATCCTAATTTCAGGTTGTAACTTATTCCTTTCATCATTATTCATTGCTCCAACATGCTGACGTTGAGCAAGAATTCTGTTGGAGTCCAAAACTTCATCATTGGAGGCTGGTAATCTAAGTTGTATTGCTAATATATGGTCCACTATATGCATCATTGTTATCCTAGCTTGCCCAACAGTGATATTAAAAGAAGGATTCCTTATCATAGTTGGATCACCTTGGGGGTTCTCAGGAAGTCGTTCCTCTCTCGCATGGTCCCTTGCACCTTCTATTGGTGCAACATTGCTGCTCTCAGTAGCATGTTCTTCGTGTGATCCAGACATCGTTAAGTTCTTCTTCTTCTTCTTCTATATGAGTAGAAGACACTATCAGATAAACTGGAAGACACTAGAACAGACTCAACACCTTAGTCCTATGTCTATGTAGACTCAACAAACCTTAAGCTCTCATACCACTAAATTGTGGCAACGAATCCCAAAACATCGGATAATGATAAATGCTACGTTATTGACTAAGCGGAAGCGATCATTAACAGTGGATTAACAAAAATCACTAAAAGTTAAAACCTTTTGCAAAGAGATCCAATTCCAGGAAACTCTTAATAATAAGAACCAAAGTATTACATATACAATCTGGTTCATAAGTACATACCATGTACCATCTCTTCTCAAGGATTATATATATCAATTGCTCTGTTAATTCTACAGATGAGCAACACAAAACATCAAGGCATTCAAGACAAAATCTCAAATCGATTCATTAAAAGTACTAACTACTAACTTTGAGGACCTGAGAGTACAGAGACCACACATAGGACTCTCTATACAAAATATGACATCCAGAGCCTCCTCGTGGAATATTACATCTATCCCTGTTGCTGCTGCTGCTCTCCCATGCTGTAGGGTTTCTGCCTCTTCTTCTGTGTCTACATAAAAAGTTGGATCCCACAGGGGTGAGACAATTGAAATTGTCCTAGCGAGAGATATAACTCTCCACCAGAAACATTATTATTGCAGATAAACATTATAAAACTAAGCAGAGGATAAGCAGTTCAGAACATTCTCTTCTTTTAAAGCATTGCAACTATCTATAATAGAGCAGTAAATCATCTATTCACTTTTTAAGGAATATGAAGAACATGTATATCATTCATCCATCTTACTATATCAACATCTTAAGCTTATCCTGAGATACTCATTATCATGGTATGTCATCCATGAATCATTCTCATTTCTGTCTGTTGACCTTAGCCAATCTGTTAGCCAGATATTGAGTTGTACCAGTCATGTGAGTATACACCATCATATTCTGTCCAGGCATTGGACTATGCCAATTCTATGCAAACATTCTAGGCATTGGACTATGCCAATCCTGTGAAACCATTCTAGGCATTGGACTATGCCAATCCTGTGCAACTATTCCAGGCATTGGATTATTACCAATCATGTGCAATTATTCCAGGCATTGGATTGTGCCAATCCTGTGCAACCATTCCAGGCATTGGATTATTACCAATCCGGTACAATTATTCTAGGTATTGGGTTATTACCAATCCTATGCAATTATTCCAGGTATTGGGTTATGACCAATCCTGTGACATTATTCCAGGTATTGGGTTATGACCAATCCTGTGACATTATTCCAGGTATTGAGTTATGACCAATCCTGTGACATTATTCCAAGAATTGAGTTATGACCAATCCTGTGACATTATTCTAGGTATTGGGTTATTACCAATCTTGTGACATTATTCCAGGTATTGGATTATGACCAATCATGTGACATTATTCCAGGTATTGGGTTATGACCAATCCTGTGACATTATTCCAGGTATTGGGTTATTACCAATCCTGTGACATTATTCCAGGTATTGAGTTAATACCAATCCTGTGACATTATTCTAGGTATTGGGCTATTACCAATCATGTACAACCATCACTGAAAACCACATCACCTTTACTAGGTATTAAACCTTGGCCAAGCCATCATACTTATTCACATCCTTTATGTAATTCAAGTACCCCTCTTACCTCCTTTAAGCTTATTCAAAATACTATAGCCCTTATTTGACTATAAGAATAAAGCATGCATGATTAAGATTTCATTATTATTATTGTATCCATTTATTATTATTATTATGTTACTAAGTTTCCATTTCCGAGTTTATTTGAACATTATCATTGCTTACATGAAACTTTTATAAACATCTTGTTACCTCTTACTAGGCAACAACTATTCACATGGCTCACAAGGCCCATTAAACATCTTGTCACCTTTCACTAGGCAACAACTATTCACATGGCTCACAAGGCCCATTAAACATCTTGTCACCTTTCACTAGGCAACAACTATTAGGGTTAGGGTTTCCCTCTATAGCCGAATAGGGTTTCAAGTTCATATTATTAATTCAAACCCTAATTCATTGCTCCACACATCTAGGAGCATACATTGATATCATAAGTATTCATTTATACTTATTTATTCTCATCTTTTATCATTAAATAATAATCATCACAAAGTGTGAGTTTCTCTCTCATCTTCTCTAGGATATTGATTACATCATATTTTGTTTTCTTGGCTTAACCCTTTCTCAAGCTATGTTAGCCTACACTTATCAAAGTGCATTAAATCTTAATGTAATAATTGTCATGACACACTTCATGTGTTACTCATCCAAGTATATTGGATTTAGGGTACATCAAGATGTATCAACCTTGAGGTGCTGAATATGATATCTATCATGTCTTGATGTATCACTTCCCACATCACTTGTAACTTACTTAAGTTCATCAACTTATCTTGTATTAGGGTATTTCCCATCCTAATACTTTATGCACCAGTTTATCACATTTATCATGTAATATATTGGACATAAGTCACTCATTTGAATTATTCAACCATTTACAATAATATGGTCTCATCTCGGGTTAAGGCATTATTGATATAAGGTTATCCATTATCAACCACTTTAGGTGTTTCACCTACCAAAATATTATTCACCATTCTATTGTTAGGAATAGGGTTTCCCATCTTATCAATTGGGGTTTACATAACATCACCATATATTAGGCTTTCACATAGCATTACCTGAAATTAGGGTTTCTCAACTCATAGCCCAAAGTTAGGGTTATGGTTTATCATCATATTGCCCAATATTAAGGTTTCATGCACTATAACCCAAAATTAGGGTTTTACATATATTCACCCTATATTAGGGTAGGGTCTCATATATCATTACATAGCATCATTTAGGATTAGCATAACGTGTTGAGATATTGTTACAACCCCAATTTTGGGTTCTTTTGCTGAGAAATATAATTTCTCATATTAAAGATTTTTGAACGAATAAATGATATAATCTATTTTGAATAAATTGATTTCATTTACAATAGCCTTGTTGCTTTATTTGTGGGCTTTATTGGCTATTGGGCCCAATAACAAGGATATTCAATTAATTAATGAATAACTAAGAATTTGAGATAAGAAAGGTGTGGAAACCTCTAGAAGGCAAATCCAAGGAAGGATTTCGTGCCTCTTAGATTCCTTGGGTTCCAAGGAGTCCAAAGTTTCAAAGAAAGGGCAATAAGAAAAGAAAATATCAATTAAGTATTTCCTTGTTAATAAAGAAATTGAAAACATTGATGAAATAGGGAAAATATGTGAAAAGAGGTATTTTGAGTTATCCTTAGTGGGATTTCGTATCCCAATGATTCCTAATAATAAAATGAATACTAATGAGGAAAATAAGAGAGAAATTAAGAGAAATCCTCAAAAAGGAATTATTTTAATAACAATAAGCAAGATAATGAGAATAATGCATATTGATGCATTTAAGGATAATGAGTATTCCTTTAAAAGGAATTTCATTTTCTTTGAGTGTCTTGGGGTCCAAGGATCCCCAATGAATAGGAAAGAGAGAGAAACTACTAATATTTATAAATAAAAGGATAAGGTGATACATTCTTAATGAATTTTGTGAATTTGATAAAAGGGAAATACTTTCCTACTAAAAGAAAGTAATATTTCGTGCTTATGGAGTTAAAGTAAAGTATAAGAGAGATTAAATGGTTTTTCGTATTCCTAATTGCCCAAGAAATAGGAAACATCAAGGAAATACATAGGAGAGAGAAGGTTTCTTCTCCTTAAAGGAGTATGTTTCCTTTTGTTAAGAGATTTCGTTTTTGGTGGGCAAGCAACCATATGACATAGTTTCTCTCCCCTATAAAAGGGGTAGGATCTGGGATCGAATTCTGGAAAGAATCCCACGCAGATCTCCTTGCTTCTTGCACGTAAAAACCCTAACCTTGAAGGAAAGGTTCCATCTTTGGAGCAACGGGGGTGTTTAGGGTCTTGTTTGAGGCTGTGCGCATCCGCGACCAACCTGGGAGGGTCGGCTATCCTTCCCTGCCACCAACCCGCGCTCAATCAGCTGCAGCAGCAGCCGCACGGCTGCAACACGGCCGTGGGTTGCGGATCTCACCTCTCCCAAGCTAGCCGCGCTGGATGTGTGATAAGAGGTGACCCAAGGGAGGGGAAGGGCGGCGGAGGCAAAGGAACTGGTCAGGAGGGCCGGCGAGTTCAGGAGGGAGCTATAGAGGCCGCGCAGCGCGCGGCTAGGGCAACAGGTCGGCGCACCTGGCTGCTCGCGAGGAGGAAGAAGGAGTTGGGGGGCGATGGACGTTTCTACCCCCCCTGCGTACTCAAGAAACGGATCACTTACGGGAGGGCAATTCGGTCTTTTCGATATGTTTCCAAAAGAAAGGAGTCACGTTGCATGGAAACGGTGACATGGTAGTTCGTGATTGGTCCGGGTAAGTTGTTTTTACTAAAATCATAACTAAATATCCATAGCTCGGACGAGAACATACAAAATATGAAAATTGCTCAGAAAATCGAGAGGAATCTAAATAAAATATAATTGAAACCTTATTCCTTGTGCAATGCGAAAAGTATATAGAGATACCATCTTTTATAATTTAATCGATGAAGAACCCTAGTTTGGTATGATTAAAGTTATTAGTAGGGTTTAATAAATGATTAAAGTTGATATTAGCCCGTTAGTAATTAAAAGGAACATTAGGAAGAAAAAGGACGAACTTTATATATAATTAGTTAATTTAGAGTTTCATATGCATGAATATGATCTAATGGACCTTGAAACCCTAATGATGACTAATTCGACTATTAATGGCTTTAATTGACTAATTTCATGATTAAAGTTGGAATATGATGAATCTAAGCTATTTTGAACATTAAGTTCCTAATTTGTGGATAAATGCCCTAAATGTAGTAATTAGGGTTATCTGATGAATAAAAGATGGAATTATAACAAATCGAGTTCATATGAGTTTTGGACCATAATGAACTATGAGTTAATGATAAATGTGTATAATGATCTTATCATGGATTAAAAGGATAAAAATAGTAGCTTTAATGTAGAAGAGGCTTAATGGATGTATTTAATAGTTAATTATGCCTTTAATCTGAAACTGAGAATTATATGTTGGAATAATGAGGGTTTGTGATCAAATGCGTTAAATTAGGGTTTATAATAGTGAAAGATAAAGGGGAAGCCCTAATTGTACAAGAAACCCTAAAAGTGGACTAGAAACCCTAGGGAGCGAGCTAGATTTAATAGATCTTAATGACATGAGTAATAATAGGAAATTGTATAAATGTTTCAGGATCTTATTGAATGCTTGCTTGCTTGGATTCTTATTTGCATGGATATTTCTATTCAAATCATCAGATCAGGTATGTGGTTACGCTTACGAATAACCGCATTAGTTTTCCGCATGTTTGCCGGATGGTTAATCGCATTGACTGCAATTCAACTGTTTGAATGTTCATACTCGCAAATTATAAAGTCACTATGACTATCACCTTAATAATAGAAGTATGGATTCTCGCACCTACATGCCACCCTGATGGATGATGCCAAAGGTCAGGCCCAGATGGGTAGACCAATGGACACCTTGAGTGGTGACCCCAGGCACCAAGAAGGTGGCCTATGTTATTGCATGACTAGTGGGCACCATGAGTGGTGACCCCCAGGCACCAAGCTCGGGATTGAGAAGGTGGCCTTAAGTCATTGGTAAAAGGGCACCCTAAGGTGGGTATGCCAGGGTTAGGGCAAAAGCGGTGGAGAATGTCATATTGAAAAGTGTAAATTGGATTGTTAAATAATTTGATTGTGATTATTAAATTGTTAGTCATATGTGCAAACTTTTGGTTGACCCCACATACCAGTATATTTCGATATACTGACCGACGTTTTGTTTGTCGGCGTTTTAGGTACAAATGAAAAGAACAAACAGTAAAGTGGCATATGTGGAATTCAATGAGAAGTAACGTACACAGGAGAATTAGTTAGAGTAACATCTTCATGGATAGAAGTTTAGAAATCCCATCTTTTAAAAAGGTAAACAAAGTTTTATTTTATACCAGTTTTTTGCTTTAGTTGGTAAAGTTTATTTAATTATTATTGATTATTTGTCGAACCTTTGATCCTGTTAATTGAATAACGACTCTGACCTTCGGGTCTCCCTTAATTGGGGGTTACCGGGAGACGGGGTCGTTACAATTGGTATCAGAGCATAGGTTCCTCATCTAATCTTTAGTAATTATTAAATTTTACAAATTCTATAGAACCCAAGGGAGTTATTAGAGGATTATCTAAAAGAAAGAGGTGTCTAGAAAAGGATCACGACCGGGGGCTGGCAAGATTTTCCTCCGCACCGCAAGTCGGAATACGAGGACTCCCGGATCCGTGTGACTGCCTGGCCAAAGTCTTAGGGTATGAATCGAAATAAGATACCTTTAGGACTCTCTCATCTTGTTCATCCCTTCTCGACTCAAATTCTATTAAGGACCTTAAGGGTTAGGATTTTCTCTCTTTCCCTCACCCTCTTGAGGTATGGGTAAGGTTGATAAGGATTAAGGAATCCTCCATCAAATTAATAAAAATCAGGTAAATAAGATGTCATGGACATAAGCTTAATAGAATAAGCGTAAAGGAATAGATACATGCTTAGGTCGTATGACATGAGTTGTCACTGCCCTCAGGAGAGATCTGAGGATAGACCTCCTTGGCAGGAGGATGTGTAGAGAGAGAGCTAAGCTTGGAGGTAGAAACCTCCATTAAAAGTAGATGCCTGGCATATCCTTTGAGGATGATGTTAACCTTAACCCTAAGTGAAGGGTAGAGATAGAGATGACATGATGAGTTAGACCGAGTGTTTGGTTGGACATGCCTTGGGATCGTCATACGAGTAATGAGAGGTTGGATAACCTAGTACCTTTGGGCGACCCAACCCTGGAGAGGGTCGTGCATGTCTGAGCGAAGGGTAACTCCTTCATTGATGAGGTTAGAGGAGAACCTATAGTTACCCTATGGGCTTAGGCAAGTAGGGTATAGCTTGACGAAACCCTAGTCAAGGGATCATGAGGGATGGCTTATGAGATAAGCATAAGGGGTTATGGATAACCTTGAGTAGACATATGTTCGAGTATAGGCTTCACTCAGGTAGGGGCATGGTTAGGAGCTTGATCCTTCATAAAGAAAGGACCCCTTATAGAGAGGTTGGTTGTAGGATTAGCTCTAGAGAGAGGGAACAGACCTCGGCCTAGAAAGTTGGAAGCCTAAAACCCTGAAACTTGAGAAATAGTGGGAGTCGATAATGATGCGACCTAAGTGGATGATAATGGTTGCCTCATGCATGATCCCTGGAGGTTGATGGTGTCTTGGTTAGCTTTAGAGTAACCAAACCCTAGAGGGAAGATGGTGTTTCTGATACCTATGGTATAAGTGATTACCTACTAAATGAGATAGAGAGTGCTTTAGACCCTGAGGAGGTTAAGGCACCAGATGTGAGGCTTTATACCTAATAGTTGTCCAGGAAGAGGAATCAACTCTGCAGTCACTACAAAAAACTGGGCCATTATTCACGGGAGAGTCCTGTCACAAACCCCTCTCTACAGGCCCTCAGAAATAGGGACGGTTGAGGGTCTGGCCCTCACAAATGGTCCGTGAAGAGAACTCACGTGACAAATACCAGTGGCCCTCACGAATACAATTGTCACAGACCAACTGACCCTCAAGAATGTTATATTGAGGGACTATTTAGCCTTCATAAATACATTTTTGAGGGACTATTTAGCCTTCATAAATACATTTTTGAGGGACTATTTAGCCTTCATGAATACATTTTTGAGGGACTTGATGGTCCTGGAGAATATATTTTTGAGGGGCTATGTGGTCGTCATGAATGCAATTTTGATGGTCAATCTGGACCTTCATCAATATATTTATGAGGGACTACTATAAATGATTTGGTTATTGATTATTGAATGATTTATTAAATGTTAATTAATTGTTACTATAGTGAATATCAAATTTTAAGAAGATTCAACACCAAAATGACTTCATGATTTTTTATACTAATTCACATGACATCATAAGAAGATTCAACACCATAATGACACATAAAAATGTTAAATCACCTCAAACCAATTTTTGTTATTGAAGCAAAATATTATCCATACATTGCGTGCTCAACGTTGATATAAATAAAGAGTACATATGGTTTTCAAATTTGAGATTGATGACAATCAACATATCATGCTAGAAACTCTTAAGATCTATAATGTCTCCATATTCCTTCAAATGGTGTTGTGTTCTTCATCAATGCCAGGCCTCATACGGTTAGGTACTTGAATATTCTTCTCCTAAAAATGACAAATCATTATATTAATAGAATTTAAAGTTAATACATAAATCATACTACAACAAACAACTTACCCTTATATTTCGGTTTTGGTCTACTCCAAGGTGAATTGTCCGTCGAAATCCATCATTAAAAGTAATTCTACCCTATCAATATAAATACAAAAAGGAATCAGAGTGAGTGCGAAGTAGAGATAAATGTAAGTGAACCAACATAGCAGTAACATGCACCCGTAAACTAAAATTATGATTGAACTTAGTAAATAGTACATAATTAAAAAAACTTGTGGGCTTTTGTCGTAAACTTACATAAAAATGTGCTTTATCCTCCAACATAAGCTCTTTCCTAAAAGAAAGCTAAATATGCTTAAGACGTTTCTAAGAGGATGCACTGGCCTTGCATAAAAATGTTCACATGCAAGCTTTCCAATTTCCTCACCAACAAATAATAATAATTACGCATTAGAAGAAACAATAAACTCTCCAACAAAGTGTTTCCTTTTCGTTCTAGTCACTTCAGATTCTTATGTAATTGGTTGGGTGGGTCTAATTTTGTTCTAACTGATGGGCACAATAGACTAGTTGATCAATGCCTTAGTCCATGCCTCATACAATTCTTCCTTTTTTTTAATATTTATAGATTCAATCCAATATGCTGATACAGTTCAAAACAGCCCTGGTTTTCTGTTTATGTTACTGATCAATGCCTTAATCCATGTCTCATAATATTCTATCCTTTTTTTAAGTATAGATTTTATCTGATAAGCTGATACAGATTAAAACAACGCCTGGTTTTCTGTTTCTGAACCTGTGACTGTTTCCCACTCACTTCTAAACACACTAGGCAAAGCAAGTGTAATTTGGTTCATTTTTTTCAAACTAACACGATATGCCATTCTGTTAACTCCAATGCCAGGCTGAGACTCAAGAAAAGCAAGGAGAATCCAGCACACTGGATATTATCCTGGACCATCTCTCTGATCCGGATCTACTGTCCCACTCCCACTGTTTTCTATGGGGTGAAAAACAGATGAAAGAGTAGCTACGAGCAGCAGCAGCTGCCAGCAGCACAAATAGCAGCAAAGAGCTACGAGCAGCAGCAAAAAACATGGTGGAAGCTGCGAGCAGCAGCAAAAAAATAGAAATCCTACTCAAATATTATGATTGAATGGACTAATGGGCACATAGTCAAATTATTGGAACACATACATATAATCGATTAACAACAAGTGAATGTCGCAAGCAGATAGCATAGCATGACATTTTATCTTATATGTTGGGTATTTTAAATTTTGAAAGTGATACAAGAGTTTTTTATCTCATTATTTTTCAATGTAATCTACGGAAAATGGATGTTATCAGATGAGATTCATATGACACACTTGGAAATACAGTCTTATTGAAGGACAAGTTTACATAGAAAATAAACAACTTGGAAGATCCAAAATAAAGAGATGCATCTAGAAATGTTGTCATCCAGTAAGGTGATTCTAAGATGAAAAACAGAAGTATTTGGAAACAAAACTATAACACAGTATGGGAACACACAAGCACAACTACACGCATGCATACAGAAAGAGGGGGGAACCAGATACCTGTCTGCATTTACCAACGCCACTGTGTGTCATCTTCCAATCCAATTCTCTCTGACCAGTCTCAATATCCAACTCATAGAGCTCATAAAACTTCCCCTGGATTCAGTAACATTTGCAAGTCAGCAAATCAAATAACTTCTGCTTTCAAAGTCTATGGAATAGAGCTAAATGTGAAATCTTATGGAATAGGATGTGAATGTTCCTGTAAGAGCACATTTGTTGGTTGCAATTTGTATTATGTTTGTGTGTTCATTTGGGCTAATAACCAATTATTGAACATCTACTTTTACATTTCATTATCTCACATCTATTTTGGGACGTTGTATTCATTATGGATTACATAAGGCTATGGATCACAGATGGCCTAGCCCTGTCTCTCCACAATGACCCTGGCCAGACCAACAGCCAACCCCATTCCAAACACCATACTCTTTCTCCTTGTCTCTTCAATGTTCAACTTCCCATCAGACTCAATATCACGCAGCAAAGGTGTTGTGCTTCTGAATGCATAGGCAACTGAAACATACTGATATTTCTCACCAGAAAGAGTATGGCTAAAGTAGAGATATAAACAAGCATATACTTTACACTGCATCTTTCTTTACCAGAAATTGGTCTAGTGTATCCACTGCTGAGCATTTCACATAAACAAACATTATCTTACCATAAATTGGTCTAGTGTATCACAAACTTGATCCTTCCCAGTAAGTTTGATACTAGTTCAATTTACGGAATACTCAAGAATTTAGGAGGTTTGGACGTCAATATATTATAGTTTCAGTACAACCATGTAATGTATTCAAGGAATTTAAATTGTAACAAGATCAACATTTAAATGCATCTCGAAAAGTCATAACAACTACCTCCAGCACCACTGTCATCTATAGCCACAACAAATTTAATTTAATTTTGTTTGTCATAGATTTGTCAGCACTAAAAGGAAGATACATTACAGATATTACATTCTTAAACACAAACGCAAGAGAGACATGCTTTCTTTAACTATAGGATTTCATCATTAATTGTGAAAATGATAATCATTAATCGTCTTAAAATCACTTCTAAGTGTGAATTTAGAAATAATGTAGAAAATACAGTTGTTCGGTTGTGCAGTCATTAAATTATGAAATGCTCATCATGGAGGCTGCTTTTATAGCAATACACTAAACAAAGAACTAAAAGCATGGTCCACGACTCCATAAATCCTACTGTGCCAATACATACATTAATTTAATGCAGATACTTTCATATTCATTTAATGGATCTCCAAAGTTAGAATTCAAAAATAGGTGCTCAAGATGGAACTGTGGTTTTAAAGATCCCACCTCAAGACAAGTTGTCCTGCTTGTGCTTTTTCGATGATACAAAAGATTTCAATTTCATTAAGAGAAAGAATGTGAAAAGACAAGAAGAAACTCTAATGTCTAACTATTATATCATCAACGACATTCTTTTTTAACTATACATTCTTCACCCATGGATGGTAGTAGGCTCTGAAATAGCCCTTCTTAACACCATATCCGAAAAATCAAGTCATTTAATCCACTACACCCATAGTGGGCTGAAAGATTCATTGCAAAGGAGTTAATGTCAGAATTGTTAGATCTTAAAGGAAATGGACAGGGAGACTGGATTTGTAGCATCTTAAACTAACATAAATCTTATTGTTAGATCTGAATGTACTTCATTTTTCTGTATCCATAACTATTGCTTACCACCTGCTACAGCCGTACTATTTTATATAGGACCTATATTCATATTATCTTAAAAGAGTATTATGTTATTATCCTGAAATACAATGCATCAGCATCAGAATACTATTGCCTGCACATACGTTAGAATTTTAAGCAACTTGAGGCATTCAGAACTTACGCATACATAATAGCATCCAACTAATGAGGATTAATCCATTGATTAAATCCTATACGTACACAATAATGCGTGTAAAGCAAACAATACTTCCACCTATATATCTTATCAAAATCAGAGCTATTTTAAGTAAAGGTTCAAGTTAAGACCAGTTTCAAAGATCAAAACGTTTTAGATCAAGCCTGCCCTGGAACTTCAGAAATATCAAACAACTACATGTACTACAACTATTACTGTTATAGTTCCATTTACTACTTCAACACGAAGAAATGAGTTAAATCGTTCACAGGAGACCACCTTATACAATAGAAAAGAAGTATCAATTATTACATACCAGTTTGATATCTACATGAATATACATGTTGCTTGAATGGGTCTATAGATCTAGTATAATTCTAGAAGCATAAATGATATCACTACACCAGGCCCAACACTTGCACAAATTCATTTTAAGCATATTCAGTTTGTTAGCATTTTGCATTTCACCTCAATTGTCATGGTCCAGAATAGGGTAACCAAGACAGATGTATCATATTAAAGTACTCAAAGATTAGTAAACAAAACTGGAAGGACAATGCCATAATAGTGTCCTATGTAGGCTTTTAATTAGGTAAAAGATTATGAATGGATAGAAGACTTATCACATAAAGCTACAACATATAGGGTTCATCACAACAAATATGGTAGACTGCCTCGATGTCAATCAATTTTGCAACGCCAACAACACTACGTATTTCCCATTCCATAACATTTTACCTATTAAAAGTCAGAGATGTGTTGCAGAGGGAGAATTTTCCGCCTAAAATAAGATAAACATGCATTTAATCTCAATCTAAACAGTTGTCATGGAGCAATTTAGAAATTAGAAATTATAAACGTGTCATGTAGATCACCTAATAGGCTAATAGTTCCATTCTGGTCATTGAGGACAACAATGTTGTCACCATCAATGTTTCTTCAGATTGATACCTCCTTGCTTTAGTTCTACATCTTGTCATAGAGTATCCCACCATGTTGTGACCCAATTTTTGTTCATTTAGGCTGAATTGATTTGGCTTCATTACTTAAAATTGATCATAAAATCAGTACGAGCTATCTCAAGGTTTAAGAAACAACAAGCTAACATGTGAGGTAAGGATTTGGTTGGTCTAGTACAATATTTAACTCTATATATGTATAGAACATGTTTCACAAACTGCAGAATCTATGTTGTCATTACTGGACAAAGTGCATACAATGTAGAAACAACTTATGTTTCATATATTCATAGTTAAGGCCTACATGACATGGTTAACATCTATAGGTTTTCCGTAGGATTTCCCTAACGTATGGTGTTCATGACAAAAGTAATGCCATGTTAGATATCTTGGTGTACATTAGGCAAGAATGATCAATGGTCAAGTGGCTAAGTCAAAATGATGACAAGCACAACAACACCCATTCTTGGGCATAACTAGGCCATGATATGGAACTAACTAGTCAATGACATGTCCTTTTTATATGCAGTACAATGTACTAGTGTATAAGAACTATGCCCAATTTCCTAACAAGTATTCACATAAATCATTGTATGTTCAGGATACACATAATACAAGATCAAGGTGTAGGTTTCATTTTAATTTCTCAGATATTCCATGGTTTTTATGATAAGAATCACTTCCATTGGTCTTCTTCAACTACCTTAAATGTGGCTCATACTCATCCATCTTCATTGTTTCTTGTCTAAATTGATTGTGAAAATGTCAACATTCAATCATGAAGAAACACATGTAATACTCTCTTCTCTATAATAAGTTTCCCAACGATTTCCTTGCCTTCCTCAGTTCCCAGTTTAGGAGTTAGGTCTACATCCCTCAATTTTTGGGTCTATCTTTCCCTAGGCACAAACCCATCCTACCTGGATCCCTAGAGCCCATATTTTGACACCTTCTCCATAGCCTATTAGGCCCAAACGTGCCTGAGGGGGCTTGATAACTATAAAGTCACGTGAAAAACAATTTTTTTATTGAGTGTTCCCCATTTTAACCAAAGTTGTCAAAGCGGCTAGGTGCTCCCTGGGATTGACAAGCGCCTGGACATTTTACCTTTTTAAACGTATGTTAATATTCATATTTGTAATTGTGTAATGCCATTATATTTCGTAATAATGTAACTATTACAAAATACTGTATAGTACTTAGGCTAAATCACACCCGAACTTTGGTGCTCCTTTCCCTGAAAGTAATCGTTATAAACTTTAATTCAATTAATTTTAACCCAGTCAAGAATTGTGATAGTGATTCTATGTTATCATGGTACCTCAAATAGGGTGGAATCCTAGTTTGGCATGCAAGGCAGAAAAATGTTAGGTATTTCCAGATTGGTCAAGCTATGGTCACTATTCTAGACTCACTATTTTCCTATTGGTATTTATATTATTATTCTGAGATCTTGCAATTAACAGAACCTCACAGCATGTTCTATGACTATACATTCATTTTTCATCAAGCATTGAGACTTTAAGCTCCTAATTATGGCTATGCTAGTTTGTGTCTACTTCTGCAGGTGTAAATACTCTAATTACTTTGGAATGCAAGTGAGAACACCGATTTCAAATGGAAGACCGATCCGACCTTCACAGGGAAGGGGAAAAGGATGAAGAAACAAAGAAAACACATACAGACCTGGCTGAGCTGTGCTAGGAGATGGTCCTCGGCGGCACCGCAAGAGGAGTTGAACTTGAGAAGAGGCTTGAGCCTCTCGTCGGCCCTACTGGCACCGATGACCTGGAGATCCAAGGCCTGGAGCCAGCGCAAGACTTCGCCCTCGAAATCGCCACTCCCAAGCGCCAGATCCGCGTCAGCATCGGCATCGTTGAGGAGAATACCTCGAAGCCTCCGGCCCATCCTGGAGCTCGTACAGGAAGGAGGAGCCCCCTCCGTTGACGAGGAAGACGACGATTCCGGTCGATCTAAAGAAGAAGCATCTCCTCCAGAGCCGCCATCCGAGTCGTCATCCCGGCGAGGAGCGGCCGTCGAACTTTCTGGAACCTCGTTGTCGTCGGGGGAGCCGGGAGGAGTCAGGGGCGATCGGGGCAAAACCCTCGCTCTGGTGATTGCAAATCTCGCCAAAATGGCTTATTTTGGGAAGTCCGCGGAATCCAAATGGTAGAGAATGGAGGGAAGGGTTATGAGAGGGAGGGAAACATTTGACACGGAATTTTTCAGGGAGTGATCAGTGAGTAATATATTTTTGACGGAACAAAAAGTCTAAGGATGTTAAAAACACGGTTGAGGGATTTGGTCCCATATTTGAAGGATGAGCCCTCACAAATAGACATCATTATTCACGATTTTTGGTTCCTCACAAATGTTCTTCAACAAAGGCCAAATTTTTTGTAGTGAGTGTTGCTTGAGTAGAAAGACCATGGGAGTACATGACATATCTTGGACATGCTGGATTCCTGGTTAAGAGAATGAGCATGTAGTTGGATACCCGGAGGCGAACCTAGGTTTCCTAGGCCTAAGAGGGGAAGCGGTGTACCCAATGCTCATGTTGAGATTTGAGTCTCTATAGTTTCGAGCATGGTACTCTTATTGTGTAGAGGTAAAAGAAAACCCCTTCGGGTAAGGGTATGTTTGATGAACCCCTCACGAATAAGTTGATCTGATGTTGAGGATGCGAACAAGTGCGACCTAGCATGGTTTTGTAGGTACGCTGGTAATAGTTGTTGGTTTAAGCATGATCATACGGGTATAAACCCTAAGGGTGGTTGTGACCTTGCTATCACATGTTGTAGTTTCCTACCATCCTGGGAGAGGACCCTTTGGTAGGGTGTGTACCAGTTCTGTCGGTTTTGAGGTGACCTAAAGAGGTCTCATAGGATCTTGAGAAGCTAAGTGAAGAGTACATGGTATTAAAATGAACCTATAGGCCCATAGATAACCATCTCTAAGTGCGTGGACGTGTTGGGAGTAACCGGTATGGGGCCTGACCAAGGTAGGCAGGTTGCCATGACCCCTGTGAAGGGATGAAAGTCAGTCATGAATGCAGAAAGAGATGATGAAGGCTTGGGTAAGGTTCTAAGTCAGACATGTACTATAAGAGAACCCCAAGTCTATCCTAGGGTCAGGTAGGGATAAGACCAATGAAAAGCGGAGTTGCCTAATTCCCTAGTTGCACATGACCATAAGGTCGGGAGGTAACAGCTATCATTGTCCGAGGGCCATGGGTTAGGAGATTGATCACCTTCATGAACTCATGGGACCCAAAGGGCAGATGAGTAGGGCACTCTCTGGTGCATAAGGGAAGAGGGATGACCCCAAAAGTGCCGGCACCCTATAGACCTAGCGGAGATGACTAAGGATTGTGCTTGGACCAAGTAAGTTCGGGACCAGTTTTCCATGGAAGTAATTTTGATATCAGGATGATATGTGGCACGTTTCAACTTAGATTTGAAGGTGTACTGGCAAGGTGGGTTGTACCATCCCTACTCTTGGAGTAGGAAGAACTCTGTATTTGGACGGCCGCCAAATGCTTATTTCTTCTTGTTATGAGAGTGAGGGATAGGACAGTATGCATGCCACACACCAAGGACAAAGAAGTTGTGAGTTGGAATGTTGCTATAAGGAACGAGGATAGAGATGATAACATATCCTTATGGAAGGAATGATACATGCATGGTGTACAAACACTAAGAGTATAAGGATATCATCTTGTGAGGATGTTTTATCATGAACTATGTGGAATGTGTGAGTTTACCAAGGTTGAGTTTGATCACCATGAGGATGAGCTCAGAGTTTCTTAATGAAGACAAACTTAAGGTTTGAGGTAAGGCGATAAGTGAAATACATGGAAGTATATATCGTCACATTACCTGACACCTAAGGAGGTAAAGTGGTAACGAATACTCCGGTTGAGATATAACTGTCTAGAGGCTAGATGAGGTTGAGGTTGTTCAACTAATCCTATGTTTGGAAAGAAGATGAGTTTTGGCTAACACACAGATATAATGAGATTTGTGAAACAAGTTAATGGTCATTTGGTTAGCCAGTTTAGTCCTTGCTGTAGTAAAAGGATGGTAATAAAACCTCATATACACTTCTTTGGATAGGGAGGTAATAAAACCCTGATGAAAATAGTTTAGGGTTTCCGAGGTATCAAGCTTGAGGAATCATAATGATACAAGAGGTACTACAAAGATAGTAAGTGATGGTAGTATTCTGGATGTTTAAGACCAGGTTGCATGTAGCATGTGGCCATACGAGCCACGAGGTGAAGAACGAACATCATTAACCCAGTGCATGGATGTAAAGTATAGAGAGTTCTCAAGAGGGAATGGGAGTTCATCATTATGGATGATGAGAGTCTCTCCTATACCAAGAAGGTCAAAATATTATATGGGTTATGGTAGATCGCCTTACCTAGATGACATGAGAAAGGAAGAGTTCTGTCAAGGGACAGATCTGGTTGAACTACATATGAAAAGAGATGGTTCGACTACACCATGATGTGAATTCAAAAGTTCTTGATGTGACCTAAAGGTTCACTTCCATGAGGTGGAAGTATATACATGAAGAGCTCAGTGTTTGTACAGTTTATCACCCCATACTAATGGACAGTATGATCCGGACTAGTGGGTCTGATGAAAGCATGAGTGCTCATTTAGGGTGATATATAGAGACAGTTCCTAAGATGTGATGTTAACCACCATGGCCTTTATCGGGATGCAAGATGTTCCATAAGGAGGTAGTGTCGGTCACCACTTCATTATGATGATGATGGTGAAGGAGGCCTCGCGAAGGTCATAAAAGAACCCCAAGTGTGTGCAGATGATGTCGCTTTGATCGTGCAATGGCTGAGAGAGAGCCCAGTGGTGACATGAGTCACGAGCTGATGCAAAGCAGACTGACATGCACTTCACTGTGGGGAATAATGTGAAAATCCGACCCCTCTAAGCTATAGCTGAGAAAGCTGAGTCCCCGATATAGGGATCCATTTGAGATGGATTGGTGGAGATGGTTGTGTTTAGCCTTACCCCTCAGGATAACATGATGTGTGATGTGTTCCATGAGTCCGATCTAGAGCACTATGTGAGGTACCCAAGCCATGTGTTGAGCCCTGAACCTATTCAGCTTTTCAGAGGCTGAAATGTCCTGAGTCACCTATGAGGGTACGATATACCAAGGTAAGAAAGAACTCAGATGAAAGAATATGAGATGATGAAGGTTCTTGGAAAGCACCATGGATAGGGTAAAGCCACATGGTAGCCCTGATGGACATAAGAATGGTTTATCCTGTTTGTTTGTTTGCTTGATGGAATTTTGAGGACAAAATTCTTATAAGAGGGGAAGGATGTTACAACCCCAATTTTGGGTTCTTTTGCTGAGAAATATAATTTCTCATATTAAAGATTTTTGAACGAATAAATGATATAATCTATTTTGAATAAATTGATTTCATTTACAATAGCCTTGTTGCTTTATTTGTGGGCTTTATTGGCTATTGGGCCCAATAACAAGGATATTCAATTAATTAATGAATAACTAAGAATTTGAGATAAGAAAGGTGTGGAAACCTCTAGAAGGCAAATCCAAGGAAGGATTTCGTGCCTCTTAGATTCCTTGGGTTCCAAGGAGTCCAAAGTTGCAAAGAAAGGGCAATAAGAAAAGAAAATATCAATTAAGTATTTCCTTGTTAATAAAGAAATTGAAAACATTGATGAAATAGGGAAAATATGTGAAAAGAGGTATTTTGAGTTATCCTTAGTGGGATTTCGTATCCCAATGATTCCTAATAATAAAATGAATACTAATGAGGAAAATAAGAGAGAAATTAAGAGAAATCCTCAAAAAGGAATTATTTTAATAACAATAAGCAAGATAATGAGAATAATGCATATTGATGCATTTAAGGATAATGAGTATTCCTTTAAAAGGAATTTCATTTTCTTTGAGTGTCTTGGGGTCCAAGGATCCCCAATGAATAGGAAAGAGAGAGAAACTACTAATATTTATAAATAAAAGGATAAGGTGATACATTCTTAATGAATTTTGTGAATTTGATAAAAGGGAAATACTTTCCTACTAAAAGAAAGTAATATTTCGTGCTTATGGAGTTAAAGTAAAGTATAAGAGAGATTAAATGGTTTTTCGTATTCCTAATTGCCCAAGAAATAGGAAACATCAAGGAAATACATAGGAGAAAGAAGTTTTCTTCTCCTTAAAGGAGTATGTTTCCTTTTGTTAAGAGATTTCGTTTTTGGTGGGCAAGCAACCATATGACATAGTTTCTCTCCCCTATAAAAGGGGTAGGATCTGGGATCGAATTCTGGAAAGAATCCCACGCAGCTCTCCTTGCTTCTTGCACGTAAAAACCCTAACCTTGAAGGAAAGGTTCCATCTTTGGAGCGACGGGGGTGTTTAGGGTCTTGTTTGAGGCTGTGCGCATCCGCGACCAACCTGGGAGGGTCGGCTATCCTTCCCTGCCACCAACCCGTGCTCAATCAGCTGCAGCAGCAGCCGCACGGCTGCAACACGGCCGTGGGTTGCGGATCTCACCTCTCCCAAGCTAGCCGCGCTGGATGTGTGATAAGAGGTGACCCAAGGGAGGGGAAGGGCGGCGGAGGCAAAGGAACTGGTCAGGAGGGCCGGCGAGTTCAGGAGGGAGCTATAGAGGCCGCGCAGCGCGCGGCTAGGGCAACAGGTCGGCGCACCTGGCTGCTCGCGAGGAGGAAGAAGGAGTTGGGGGGCGATGGACGTTTCTACCCCCCTGCGTACTCAAGAAACGGATCACTTACGGGAGGGCAATTCGGTCTTTTCGATATGTTTCCAAAAGAAAGGAGCCGCGTTGCATGGAAACGGTGAATGGCAGTTCGTGATTAGTCCGGGTAAGTTGTTTTTACTAAAATCATAACTAAATATCCATAGCTCGGATGAGAACATACAAAATATGAAAATTGCGCAGAAAATCGAGAGGAATCTAAATAAAATATAATTGAAACCTTATTCCTTGTGCAATGCGAAAAGTATATAGAGATACCATCTTTTATAATTTAATCGATGAAGAACCCTAGTTTGGTATGATTAAAGTTATTAGTAGGGTTTAATAAATGATTAAAGTTGATATTAGCCCGTTAGTAATTAAAAGGAACATTAGGAAGAAAAAGGACGAACTTTATATATAATTAGTTAATTTAGAGTTTCATATGCATGAATATGATCTAATGGACCTTGAAACCCTAATGATGACTAATTCGACTATTAATGGCTTTAATTGACTAATTTCATGATTAAAGTTGGAATATGATGAATCTAAGCTATTTTGAACATTAAGTTCCTAATTTGTGGATAAATGCCCTAAATGTAGTAATTAGGGTTATCTGATGAATAAAAGATGGAATTATAACAAATCGAGTTCATATGAGTTTTGGACCATAATGAACTATGAGTTAATGATAAATGTGTATAATGATCTTATCATGGATTAAAAGGATAAAAATAGTAGCTTTAATGTAGAAGAGGCTTAATGGATGTATTTAATAGTTAATTATGCCTTTAATCTGAAACTGAGAATTATATGTTGGAATAATGAGGGTTTGTGATCAAATGCGTTAAATTAGGGTTTATAATAGTGAAAGATAAAGGGGAAACCCTAATTGTACAAGAAACCCTAAAAGTGGACTAGAAACCCTAGGGAGCGAGCTAGATTTAATAGATCTTAATGACATGAGTAATAATAGGAAATTGTATAAATGTTTCAGGATCTTATTGAATGCTTGCTTGCTTGGATTCTTATTTGCATGGATATTTCTATTCAAATCATCAGATCAGGTATGTAGTTACGCTTACGAATAACCGCATTAGTTTTCCGCATGTTTGCCGGATGGTTAATCGCATTGACTGCAATTCAACTGTTTGAATGGTCATACTCGCAAATTATAAAGTCACTATGACTATCACCTTAATAATAGAAGTATGGATTCTCGCACCTACATGCCACCCTGATGGATGATGCCAAAGGTCAGGCCCAGATGGGTAGACCAATGGACACCTTGAGTGGTGACCCCAGGCACCAAGAAGGTGGCCTATGTTATTGCATGACTAGTGGGCACCATGAGTGGTGACCCCCAGGCACCAAGCTCGGGATTGAGAAGGTGGCCTTAAGTCATTGGTAAAAGGGCACCCTAAGGTGGGTATGCCAGGGTTAGGGCAAAAGCGGTGGAGAATGTCATATTGAAAAGTGTAAATTGGATTGTTAAATAATTTGATTGTGATTATTAAATTGTTAGTCATATGTGCAAACTTTTGGTTGACCCCACATACCAGTATATTTCGATATACTGACCGACGTTTTGTTTGTCGGCGTTTTAGGTACAAATGAAAAGAACAAACAGTAAAGTGGCATATGTGGAATTCAATGAGAAGTAACGTACACAGGAGGATTAGTTAGAGTAACATCTTCATGGATAGAAGTTTAGAAATCCCATCTTTTAAAAAGGTAAACAAAGTTTTATTTTATACCAGTTTTTAGCTTTAGTTGGTAAAGTTTATTTAATTATTATTGATTATTTGTCGAACCTTTGATCCTGTTAATTGAATAACGACTCTGACCTTCGGGTCTCCCTTAATTGGGGGTTACCGGGAGACGGGGTCGTTACAGATATTGCTTCCATAAGCATCAAAGGTTAACCCCTCAAAGGATACTAATCACCCTAGTACCTTAAAGGTACAACCATTGTAATTATCTTGGATGAACATCATTAACAATCATAAGGTTAATTGATCTTTAATACCTTTGAGACTATTAGGTCTCCAAACGGTTTTGATACTTTTGAACCTTCAAACGGTTTTGACCTCCTTGACCTTCAAACAGTTTTGAGACCGTTTTCCTTCCAAATGGTCTTGAGATCGTTTGGGCATCTAGGGTTGAGACCGTTTGCTCTTAAACGGTTTTGAAACTGTTTGATCAAATTATCATTGAACCCGAATGAAAAACCCATCATTGAAACTAATTGAACTTCAAACAGTTTGGGACCGTTTGGCCTCTAAACGGTCTTAAAGACCATTTGATCTCAAATGGTCTCAAGACTGTTTGGACTCAAACGGTCTCAAGACCGTTTGGTCCAAACCACCTTGAAACCGAACAGATCAATTAGGGTTTCCTCCAACCAATCAATCAATTTTAGGGTTTGCACTGATTGAACCATCCAACATTGTGACCATTGAAAGTACATCAAATTACAACCCTTGGATCTCCAACCATCCATCACAGCCCTTGAAATCCAAACGGTCTTGAGACCGTTTACCTCCAAACGGTCTTGAGACCGTTTGGACCATTCAACATAGAAATTGACTCAATCAATTTAGGGTTTCAACCAATCAATCCGATTAGGGTTTGTAATCAATGGATCACCCATTCTTGGAACCATTTTAATTAGATCAATTGGAACCATTGGATCTTCATCCAACTACATCAGCAACTGACCCCAAACGGTCTTGAGACCATTTGACCTCGAACAGTCTTGAGACCGTTTGGTCATCAACATTGCAAATCGTTTACTCATGATATTTATTGAGGTGTGTGCTAAGATGACATCATCATATTCAAGCTACAAACATTTGAAGTTTTCTGCGATTCTTTTGGTGTTTTCATCAATTAATGAAATGGAATTTTGGGAAAGAAGAAAGAATCAACATCTGATAAAGAAATGATATCAATAATAACATTTAAGGGTTCACGTTATATAACCCGCCTTCAAAGTTGAATACAAGCTTCAAGCTTCACGTCTTTAATGGTGAATGAAGCTTTCTCAACTGTCCAAGGTCCATTCTCAAGTCTTTGAATGCAAAGGATGATCAAGGTTGAGCATTGAATGGAGAAAAGAAGAAAATAAGCATTGAATTTCAATTTCCACCATGAAATCAAGGTTGAAGATGACTATGGAGCTTACCTATAGGTTGGGGCACGTCCTCCTTTTTCTCCAAAGCTCCCTTCTGCAGGGACAAAGCAAGGAAAGAAAGAAGAGTCGAAAAAGAGTCTTTCATGTGGGTGAAAAATGGGATATATGTAAGGGAAAAGAATTTCAAGAGAGAGAAAGTGTTATAAAAATCTTTCAACTCCCTAAATTGGTTCCACTTATCCCCCTCATTTCCTTGCATACAAAGCCATCATCCTCTCCTTCTAAATCCTATTCTTTATCCATGAATTAAAAGAAAAACAAATTAAGCACCTTAATCAACATAATAATAATATCCAAAATTAGTGGATATTACTTTTTCTCTAACTATTGTGAGTGGGCTCTCCACTCACTTTAGATATTTCGGTGCCATTGCAAGGTACAAGGACGTCCAAACTTATACAAATTCAACCATCACACTTTTGGTTGAAGGGCACTTCCATTAATATATTTATTTTTGCATTAAATTGAATTAGGGTTTCAATTATGCTTAAATCTTGATTATTTTAATATCAAGATTCTCTCTCCCCTAAAGAGATTCAAATGAGATTCCTCTCTGATTTTCTTGTCTCTAATGGATACCAAGAAACATTAGGGACTCTCTAGAAGTGGTATTTTGCATATTGAACCCTAGGTTTTGGGTAAATTGCACATTACACCAAAACTAGGTTTTAATGCCCAAACATTGCTTAATAAGCTCTTTCTTGGTGCTCAGGCTACCACAAGCCATACCTCTGTATCATTTTCATTGTTATGATGCTTCAACTCTTTTTTAACATTTTATCATGTAATATTTGCAAGTTAACCCCTTAACTTGGGTAATTTGCACTTTGGTCCAAAACAAGTAAAACATTGTTTCAACATTATTTAAATAGGACCAAAATTGAAACATAAGTTCCTCTTGAGCCTTAATTACTTTTCAAAAGATAAGGACAAGAATATAAATGACTTACTTAAGCAAAACTTCTAGGGTTAAGCCTTAACCCAGGTCAGGGATGTTACACCCAGGGTTCCAAACTTATCTATTTAGGATTTCTTAAGCTCCTCCTTGGAGATTTTGACCAAAACTAGTAAGTATCCTTCTTTCCTTCCCTATTTTCATGTTGTTAGTCTTCCTTCCACCGTCCTCCAGGTCGGAACCCTGGTCTTCTGATGCGATGATTTTGAGTCGCATTTATAGACCTTTTTCATATGTGTTTTATGCTCTAATTAGTCATTTTTATGGATAATATTGCATAATTCACTCATTTCGGTCTTTGCCATCATTTTATGTCAAATCCCCTTAGTTGTATCATTTTGAGCATTATTTATCATATTATCATAATTTGTGTGGATTTATTTGGTCTTGTCTTGGAATTTCAGGAAAAACAAGTATCTGCTTCCGTCGATACCATCGACGGAAGTCGATACCATCGACCAAGCCACGGGTTGCCAGTGGAGAGGAGCAGCACAGAGTCGATACCATCGACACTCAAGTCGATGGCATCGAGATCCCTTCAGGTTGCTGGCGAGGAATCAGTCGATACCATCGACCCAAGTCGATGCCATCGACGCATGGAGGCTACAGCGTCGCTAAACGACAACAACCGACGCTACAGAGAGTCGATACCATCGACCCTAGTCGATGGTATCGAGATGATCACAGGCACTCAGACAAAAAGAAAAGAAGGATGCCGCTAATACGCTGGGTCGATACCATCGACCCGCGTCGATGGTATCAACGCCGGCAGATATACGTTGGATTCGTTTTGATTTCAATCGGACGGCTGGAGTTATTTGACGACCTAATTAGGGACTTATACCTAATGACGGCCGCCTAGACGAGGGGATCATCTAATTTTGTCATTGCACGAGTGCCGAGGAAGGAGAGAAAGGAGAACGGAGGCCTGAAGCTCATCCCCGTCGATCTGGACGCTCCCGAAGACGAATTTCACCACCGAGAGGCGGGAAAGCTCGTGTTCTACGCAAAGGATCTACCGGTTCTCCTCCGTTCAGGGGTTTTCCCACTTAATTCACGTTTTTCTTACGAATTCCCCTATTTCTACCATGTATTTATGCAAGATGAACATGCAGGGCTAATCCCCTCCATCTTTAGGACCGGGAGTAGCCCGGGAATGCATTGTATGACAGTTTTATATTAATAATTCATATTTTCTCTCTTAAATCCGTGGTATAGTTTCATTTTCTCCATATATTGTTATGCTTGATCACCATAATAATAACTTAATTCCCTTAATCACTTCGACAGAAGGATTAACGGTTGAAAAGAGACGAAACTTACATTAATTTGATAAATCCCTTGACAAAGGAGGTGTAAAATTAATGGTGGAAACTGAGAGATCGTTTGTAATGCGCTTAGTTTAGGGAAATGATTACTACGACGGTGGAATCAACCTAAACCTAAGTAGTGAATTACACCACGACAGTGGGTAATTCTGTTTTCAGGCCACTACCCAGAAAGAGAGATAAGATTGAGGAGTTATATGAAACCTAATGCAATGTTGAACTGTGGTGAAACCGCAATCCTAAAGATATCCTTTTGAATTGATTAAATTAACCTTTAATCGATTGTTTACTTTGTTTTATTTTTATTTTCTTTTAATTTCGACAACAAACCCAACTTTGTTATCCGGCCTAGCTGATTGCAATTAGTTAGTAGGAGTCTCCAATAATTCACGTATCCCTGTGTTCGACTCGGGCCTCACAAAGGCCTGTACTACTCGACGCGTATACTTGCGTTTTTAGCGCGTAGTAAAATACACGTCAAGTTTTTGGCGCCGTTGCCGAGGATACGGTGAATTGTTGGCACTTCGAGTGCTAAGAGCGGCCACTCTAGGCCACATTTTTTTTATTTTATTTTGAAACAACTTTAAATATTCCTAAATTTCTTTATAATTGTATTTACTCGTTCAAGCATAGTACTGAACTCGAATTTTCTCATTTCAGGTACTGTGTATGGTGCATACACGTAGTACAGACTACGACAATCGCACACCCGAGGTTCCACCTCCGGGACCTGAGGACGAGGAGCACTACGAGAAAGAGCACCAAGAGGAAATAAATTCTGAATCTGAAGCAGAAGAAATGGCCGAGCCACAGACAATATGGGAGAAGATCAAAGCCTCTTCTTCATCAGCTTCAAAGGGACCTATAAAGAAGCAGGCGGTCAACATACCAACATATAAGATCGATCCGGCATTGATCAACTTGGTAAAATCAAATGCATTTCACGGGCTGAAGAATGAGGACCCAGTTGCACACATCAGCCAGTTCGTGGAGAACTGTGACATGGTGAAGATCGACCGATTCCCACAAGATGCTTTGTACCTCAAGCTATTCCCAAGTTCCTTGGCAGGAGCAGCAAGAGAGTGGCTACATAACCTCGATGATGAGTTCGTTGAATCATGGGATCATATGGTGGAGGTTTTCTTCGAGAGGTTTTTCCCTCCTGAGAAGACCAACGACATGATTAGGAAGATTCACAATTTCACCCAACAGGCGGGTGAAACATATTCTGAGACCTGGGAGCGATTTCAGGTCATGTTGAGGAGATGTCCGCATCATGGGTTGGACAAGGAGACACAGGTGAAGATCTTCTATTTTTCTCTCTCCGAGCATGATAGGAGTAATTTGGACTCAGCCGGTTCAGGATTTTTCCTGAATAACACTGACACGAGATGCTGGGAAATACTGAAGAACATGGCACGAAAGCAATCCTAGGGAGAAAGAGAGAGAGGCCCAGTTGAGCAAGCTAGAGTCGCCAGCGAATCAAAGGCAATAAAAGAGCTTAATGAGAAGATGGATCTTCTCGCAAAGAAGTTACTGCAAAAGGAAGGCAATGAGTCCGAAGATGAGGCTCAAGTCAAGTACATCAGGCAACAGCAAGGGTACAAGAACAATGACTATTCATGGCGAAAGGACAAAAAGTTCTCATGGAAGGATCCAAACAATTTTCTGCAGGATCCAGACGCCAAGCCTGCACCAGCCACAGAGGACAAGAGCACGGAGTTGCTCAATCAGGTCATCAAGCAAAACCAGGAGTTAATGAACACATTCGTGCAACAAATCAAGCAACAGGGTGAATATATGAACCAATTTGGGCAGACTTTGTAGAGCCACGGGGCTCAAATGAGGACTATAGAGACCTCCATGGCGCAGATGGCAGCAGAAATTGCAAGTTTGAAGAAGCCAGCACATCCGGGTTTTCCGGGGAACACCAATGTTCTCGGGGGAAACCAGCAGGCCAAGGCCATCTTACTGAGAAGCGGCAAGAAGGTGTTGAATCCAAGGATGGATGACACAAGCACACCGCAGGATAAAGTTGAAGATGCAACCACTAAGGAGCAGCCCACACCTGTCACAGGGCAAGCTGAAGACATAGCTGTGGAGGGTAATGAAGAACAAGCTACTGAGGAGGAACCGCAGAAGTTGACACCCTATGTGCCACCCCATCAAAGGGCACATACCGTTCCGGTCCCCTATCCGAATAGCGCAAAGGCAAGGAAGGTAGATGCACAATTCAAGAAATTCTTGGACAGCTTTAGGAAGCTTTCGGTCAATATTTTGTTGTTGGAAGCGATTGAGCAGATCCCGTCATATGGGAAGTTTCTAAAAGATGTCATCACCAAGAAGAGGAAAATACCAGACACAGAGGTCGTGGTGTTGAAGGAGCAAGTGAGTGCTTTCATTATGGGCACTCTACCGCCTAAGAGACAGGATCCCGGATGTTTCAACATTTCTTGTTTTATCGGGAAGTTCAAATTTGGAGAGGCACTATGTGATTCTGGGGCAAGCATCAATTTGATGCCCCTTTCTACATTCAAAAAGCTGGGATTAAAGGAGTCACGGCTGAGCAATATGACTATCCAATTGGCCGATAATTCTGTGGTAAAACCTTATGGAATCTGCGAAGATGTCTTGGTAAAGGTGGACCGATTTGTTTTTCCGGCTGATTTTGTGGTTATGGAAATGCAGGATGAGCATGGCAATGAGCTGCTACTTGGACGTCCTTTCCAAGCTACAGTCGATATGATCTTGGAAATGGGAAGAGGTCGCTTGACCTTGGGCATAGCAGATGATCGATTTGAGATGGTCATGCCCTCTAGCACTGCGTCTACTAAAGTAAAAGCACATTGTAACATGGTGAAGCATGTGGATCACAATATCTCACTCTGCCTTGGAAAACCATTCTTGGACATGGCTCATGTGATGAGCAAGATGGATAATGGAACCTTAGCTGTGGACATCATGGAGCAAACTAAAGTTGTCTCTTTATGCAAAGCTGTTGGATTTCTGAATGACGAGAATGAAGACATTCCACCTTCTTGGGAGGATGATGCGATTACTACTTCAGTTGTTGAGGCATATTCGGAATTGCCGTTGGAGGCATGTCTGTTGAATGTCACCTATGATTGGATGCGGAGTAAATCACTCAAGGAGTGTGCCAAAATGCTTCAGATGCTTCCATGTTTCTACACGAGGCACTATGAAGATTTAGGTACACTTCCCCCACCGCTGCAATCATCTCTCATTTTCCCGCCTGAGTTGGAGTTGAAGCCGCTGCCCCCGCATCTTAAGTACGTCTTTCTAACTGAGAAGGACAAGTTACCGGTGATTGTATCTGCTTACTTGAGTGCGGATGAGGAGGAGCAACTACTGATAGTGCTCAAGAACCACCGTGGAGCTTTTGGGTGGTCTGTTGCAAACATCAAGGGGATCTCCCCTACACTTTGCCAGCATAAGATACGGCTCGAGGAGGGAGCCAAGCTAGTCATTCAGCCTCAAAGACGTTTGAATCCGAGCATGATGGAGGTTGTGAAGAAGGAAGTCATAAAACTTCTTGCTGCAGGGATCATATATGCCATATCAGACTCGACATGGGTGAGTCCCACACAGGTAGTCCCTAAGAAGGGGGGAATTACTGTGACTAAAAATTTGTTGAATGAACCTGTCACCACCCGATTAGTAACCGGGTGGCGAGTTTGCATTGATTACCGTCGACTGAATGCCGCCACTCTTAAGGATCATTTTCCTTTGCCATTTATCGATCAAATTTTGGAACGTCTTGTCGGTCGGTCGCATTTTTGTTTTCTGGATGGGTATTTGGGGTATAACCAGATTTCGATTGATCCTTTGGATCAAGAGAGGTCTACGTTCACCTGTCCCTATGGGACTTTCGCTTACCGACGAATGCCGTTTGGACTATGTAATGCACCAGCGACGTTTCAACGATGCATGCTTGCCATATTCTCTGACATGGTAGAGCGTTGTCTTGAGGTTTTCATGGACAACTTCTCGGTTTATGGGGTGTCTTTTGATGACTGTCTATATAACTTGGACAAGGTGTTGCAGCGTTGTGAGGACACACACTTGGTCCTCAATTGGGAGAAATGTCACATGATGGTGACAGAGGGAATAGTGCTAGGACACAAGGTGTCTAGCAAGGGTCTTGAGGTAGACCCAGTCAAAATTGAGGTGATTTCCAAGCTACCCCCACCAAATTCTGTAAAAGGGGTGAGAAGCTTTTTGGGACACGCCGGGTTTTATCGGCGATTCATTAAGGATTTTTCTAAAATTGCAAAACCTTTATCCGAATTGTTGGAGAAAGATGCGGTTTTTGATTTCAACGATAAGTGTCTTCACGCATTCGAAGTTTTGAAAGAAAAATTGATTTCGGCTCCGGTTGTTCAAATTCCGGATTGGACAAAACCATTCGAATTGATGTGTGACGCTTCAGATTATGCAGTAGGAGCCGTTTTGGGGCAAAGGGTAGATAATAAGCCCGCAGTGATTTTCTACGCTTCCAAAACGCTTAATGATGCTCAATTGAACTATACAACTACAGAAAAAGAATTACTTGCCGTTGTGTTTGCTTTTGAAAAATTTCGGCAGTATTTAGTGGGATCCAAAGTAGTTGTATGGACCGATCATGCTGCGATAAAATATTTGATGGAGAAAAAGGATGCAAAGCCTAGACTCATTAGGTGGATTTTGCTTTTACAAGAATTTGATATTGAAATCAAGGACAAGTCCGGAATTGAAAATGTGGTAGCTGATCATTTGTCTAGGTTAGACAGGGTAGATGAAAAAGATTTACACATACCCATAACCGAGACGTTTCCCGATGAACAGCTTTTAAAAATTAATTCTAAAGAACCGTGGTTTGCTGAAATTGTTAACTATTTGTCTTGCGAGATCATCCCGGAAGACTGGTCTTATCAAGAGAAAAAGAAATTCTTTCATTCTTTGAGATACTATTTTTGGGATGACCCAATTCTTTTGAAGCAGTGTAGGGATGGTATTCTACGTAGGTGTGTGCCGGAGGTGGAGTACGAGAGTGTTCTCCACCATTGCCATGCGTCGCCTACGGGAGGACACCATGCCAGTTCACGGACAGCAGCCAAAGTGTTGGAAAGCGGCCTTTATTGGCCAACTTTGTTTCGGGATGCCTACGATTTTGTAAGGCAATGTGACCCGTGCCAGCGAGCAGGTAACATTTCGAAGAGACAAGAGATGCCCCTGAATGTATTTCAGGAAGTTGAGGTATTTGACTTGTGGGGCATAGACTTCATGGGACCCTTTGTGTCCTCGTATTCAAATTTGTATATCTTGCTAGCTGTTGACTATGTGTCGAAGTGGGTGGAAGCAATCCCCACAAGGACTAATGATTCTAATGTAGTGTGCAGGTTTGTGAAAGAGAATGTTTTCTGCAGGTTCGGGATACCCCGAATGATAATAAGTGATGGGGGCACACACTTCCGGAATCAGAAATTTTCGACACTTTTGAAGAAATATGGGGTCAAGCACAACATCGGCACCCCATATCATCCACAGACGCAAGGCCAAGTGGAGGTCTCAAATTGGGAAATCAAGAAGATTCTAGAACGGACAGTGGCATCCACAAGGAAAAATTGGAGTGCCTTACTACTGGACGCACTTTGGGTGTATAGAACGGCGTACAAAACACCTATAGGCACCACGTCTTTTAGGTTGGCGTATGGCCGGGCTTTCCACCTTCCGGTGGAGTTAGAGCACAAGGCCCATTGGGCGCTTCGAAGGCTGAATTTGAGTTATGATGAAGTCGGGAGAAAGAGGATGTTCGAGTTGAATGAACTAGATGAGTTACGCATGACGGCATATGAGAATGCCCGCATATACAAGGAGCGCACAAAACTGATCCACGATCGTCATATTGAGATGCTCACGTTCAAAAAGGGAGATAGCATTCTATTGTTTAACTCCCGCCTCAAGTTGCATCCCGGGAAGCTGAAGTCCCGGTGGAGTGGACCATTCGTAGTGGAAGAGGTGAGACCGCACTGTGCGATTCTTGTGCGTGATGGAGATGCCACGTTCTTGGTGAACGGACAGCGGTTGAAGTTGTATTTTGGTGAAAATTACAAGAGAAAAGTGAATGAGGTCAAACTCATTACACTTGTGGATGAATGAGATCCTGGGAAGACGTCTAGCCTAAGACGTTAAATAAGGGCGCTTGTTGGGAGGCAACCCAACCATTGGTACATTAGGATAGTTTATTTCTAGTCATAGATTGCTTTCATTTCGTTCAAATTCTAGTGTAAAGAAGATACCTTGATCCATTTGTTTAATGTGCAGGCACAGGCAGGGTCGATACCATCGACACACTGGTCGATGGTATCGACATAGGTTCAGGTTGACAGCTGCAAAAAAAAATCACTCTGAGTCGATACTATCGACAGACCTACAGGCAGGTTGCGCAATAATTGTCGATGGTATCGACATGCCAGTCGATACCATCGAGATCTCTGGAGAAGTTCAGAATGATTTGTCTCAGTCAACTCGATACCATCGACAGCCTCGTCGATGGTATCGACATGGTCACAGGTTGAAGTGAAAAAGTGGCGGTGTCGCAATGAAGTCAAGTCGATACCATCGACACTCGTCGATGGTATCGACATCCATGTCACCGATCCGCGCAAAGACATCGACGACGATCGTGAGTCCACATCAGCGATCCGGGTGCTGCGTCAATACTATCGACTTTCGTCGATGGTATCGACAGGTCAGCAATCCGGGTTTCCCGATCCAGCAAACGTCAGCCGTCGATACTCGCGAGGGAGGCGGATAGCAGCGAGACGTGTTGATACCATCGACCCACGTCGATGGTATCGACGGGTCAACAGTGGCGCCGGCCAAGTCTATATAAGGAGAATTGCAACGTCATTTGACGTCACACCTTCAGAGCAAACTTCCTCCTTTACGCCGAGCACTCCCCCGAGCTCTCCAAGATCGAAGAGCAGCAACATCGAGCAAGGATCTTCACCGAGCGGAGAATCACTTCTCCATCTTCCCTGAGCTCTCTTCTTCTAATCCCATCTTTCTTGCAACAATGGTGCACGCCTCCGGATCATCGTCCTCGCACGCGAATCCCATGGAGATCGGGGAGTTTGTTCCACCCCCTACTGCTTCCGTACCACGTCCGCGCTTGGTTCACCCTTCCGCGGAGGTGAAGAAGGTTAATGAGGAGATCATGAAGCGGAAGATCGAGCCGACCCGGTATGTGGACCGGGGTATGATCCAGGAGCTTGGATTCGAGGACAACTTGGCCTATGTGCTGGAAGGACAAGCACGTCACACCAATCGACTGGCCGGCGTGCTGGAGTACCATGCGGATGGGCAGTCGTTCTTCGGCGAATGGCCCACCTACAAGGAATTGGTGGCGGAGTTTATGGCGTCCCTCGACGTCTGCGTCGTGCCCAACGATGTGGTTGCATCGGATCGTGAGTGGATCAAGGGCAGGGTGTCCTTCCGGCTGTTCAACATCAACTACAACATTATGTTGGCCCAGTTCAATGCAATCTTCAACTGGAACCATGGTCGCAACGATCACCGGCACCCAGATTCCCGCACCGACTACGACAAGATCTTCGCCTAGCTAGTCACAGTGCCGGCGGGAAAGACAGTGAGCTACCACAATGCTGCGGTAGCGGACTTCGAGCATCCCTTCGTCCGGGTCTTACACCGGATGTTGAGCCTTACGTTCTTTGCTCGGAGCGATTTAGCATTGAGCAAGTTTTAGGAGAGCGATCTTTTCTTCCTCTACATGCTCCTGAAGTGACAAGAATGCAACTGGGGTGCGTTCTTTCTGCAGCGCGTCCTGGTGGTGAAGAGGAGTACAAGGAAGGCTCCGATCCATTTTGGTGGGCTCATCACCAAATTGGCGTTGTACTTGGGGCTGAATTTCCAGTCTATGACTACGATTTCCACGAGGAGTAAGGTGAACGTGCAACATCTGCACCGTTCAAACCTTATCCTTCTCCGGGATGGGTTGGCGTACGCACACTGCCACGTCAACCACGCTTACCAGGAATGCGCATTGCCGGACGCCATCTTCAACATCGTGGGTGCACAGCACTTACGGTGGCCGATCATAGCCGTCGAGTCCGATGAAGAAGAAGGCGGTAACGACGACCAAGAAGGAGAGGCTGAGGAGGAAGAGGAGGCTTTCACACCTCTTCGAGCACGAGTAGCACCCCGGAAGCGTCCTAGGATGCATCCGGGTGCGTCTTCATCATCACAGCCCCCGCCGCCATCACCACAGCCCTCGCAGCCAGCCGAGGATGTCTACTCAATGCAAGGCATGTATACGATGCTGCAGGACATACATCAGACACAGCAGCAGCATCTAGAAATGTATACCGGTATTCAGGATACTACGAACCGGTTACTTGACAACCAAAGGGCGATGTTCGAGAATGAACGTCTCCTCCTCGACAACCAACAGCAGATACACAATCGGTTGCAAAGGATGGAGATGCAACAGGAGCCCTTTTACGACCATTACTGGAGTCAGAGCTACTTTGGAGGCTATCCACAGCCTCCGCCGAGGACCCATTACGATCCGAGCTTCCAGGGGGAGTATCCTTCTTGGGATCCTACGGCCCCACAGTACCCACCTCCGCCTCCACAAGAATGATCAGGGTATCTCTGTTCCACTCTTAAGATTGTTTTTTACTATGAGGCCATAGTCGAATTCAAGCTTAGGGGGGGTAGTTGGAACAGCTCTATCTTTTCTTTTATTGTTTTTAGTTTTTAGCAGTGTTATTTGTTTCTTGCATTTTTAGTTTTGGTAGGATCCACGTGCTATCTAGTGTAACTGTGGATGTCGTAAAAGTTTGTCATATTGTTGTTAAATTCATGGGAAATTTAAGGGAAATTTAAAAAATTTTGTGTCCTTGGATAGCTTGACTTGGTTGTCCTTGGGGAACTTATCCTACGAAAATGATTGATTATGTCAATTTTAAAACAACATTTCACACCTATACTCCTATTGACTCATGAAAAGTGGATAGTAACTGTTGTTTGATCCTAACCTAACCAAATGGTAATGAGAATTTAATTGGATGTAAGAGAGAGAACCCTCTAAAATACTACACAGGTCATTAAGGAGGGACACATAATATTTTTCTAAGGTTCCGTCATCTAATCTTGTGATCATTCCACTTCATTTTTCCATAATCCACCTAAGAATTGGAAGTAAAGTGCAGTTTTAATTCCTTCTTGTGTGCATAGCATTTAGATAGGACTTGCATTAATATTTTCCATACTTTTGCATAAAAAGAACAAATATAGGGATTCATGTCATGTAGTTGCACTCATGGTTTTCATGCATAAAGTACACCATGTATCTCAAATTTTTCCTCAAAAGTGATCTAAACTGTTCCATACCTTCAAAATATTGTAAAGATTTCCAAGCATGAAGGAAGTAGCCCAATACATGTATCTCTAAGCAATTATGGAATTGTGGGCTAAAGAAAGAAAAAAAACTTTTCTGAAAAAAAAATTCTAAAAATCTGAAAAAAAAAAAAAGAATTTAGAAGAAAGTGGAAAGAGGGAGAAAGGAACATGATATCACTCGCATAACAGGAAATTGAGTACATGATGTAATTTGATTAAGATGTCCATCTCATTTTGAGGTGGAAGGTTAGTGCATGCATCATCTCACCATATTTTAGGCATTAGGGCATTTTCAATGTGCATTGGCATCATTTAGGACATTTTTGTTTTATGCATGTTGAATTTGTACAATACTTCCAAGTTCTTCCATGAAACACCCATTTCCATCCACCCGTTGCTCGGATTGGTAGGCCACCGTGAATTTCTCCTCACTAATGATTATCAGGAGAACTGCTTCCATGTAGATGGTAGTTAGGGCGAGCAACGCAGTGTAGGCGATCACAAGATGCACCAATGCTGAATCGACGAGTTTTATTATGTTAACTGCCTTATGTGATAGTGTTCATCGGTTTTAAGGATAATTTCTCTTATGGATGATTATTTTCGCCTTTAGGGTAATTACTGTTCTGTGGTTAGAGAAGGTCGGTTTGAGAACGTTCAGTGGGAGTCACATGGGATGTTGGGTTGGTGTGTTGATTTTTAGTTGACATCTGCAATTCTATTCTAAGGATTAGTTGCTCGAGGGCGAGCAATGTTTAAGCTTAGGGGAGTTTGATGCGATGATTTTGAGTCGCATTTATAGACCTTTTTCATATGTGTTTTATGCTCTAATTAGTCATTTTTATGGATAATATTGCATAATTCACTCATTTCGGTCTTTGCCATCATTTTATGTCAAATCCCCTTAGTTGTATCATTTTGAGCATTATTTATCATATTATCATAATTTGTGTGGATTTATTTGGTCTTGTCTTGGAATTTCAGGAAAAACAAGTATCTGCTTCCATCGATACCATCGACGGAAGTCGATACCATCGACCAAGCCACAGGTTGCCAGCGGAGAGGAGCAGCACAGAGTCGATACCATCGACACTCAAGTCGATGGCATCGAGATCCCTTCAGGTTGCTGGCGAGGAATCAGTCGATACCATCGACCCAAGTCGATGCCATCGACGCATGGAGGCTACAGCGTCGCTAAACGACAACAACCGACGCTACAGAGAGTTGATACCATCGACCCTAGTCGATGGTATCGAGATGATCACAGGCACTCAGACAAAAAGAAAAGAAGGCTGCCGCTAATACGCTGGGTCGATACCATCGACCCGCGTCGATGGTATCGACGCCGGCAGATATGCGTTGGATTTGTTTTGATTTCAATCAGACGGCTGGAGTTATTTGACGACCTAATTAGGGACTTATACCTAATGACGGCCGCCTAGACGAGGGGATCATCTAATTTTGTCATTGCACGAGTGCCGAGGAAGGAGAGAAAGGAGAATGGAGGCCTGAAGCTCATCCTTGTCGATCCGGACGCTCCCGAAGACGAATTTCACCACCGAGAGGCGGGAAAGCTCGTGTTCTACGCAAAGGATCTACCGGTTCTCCTCCGTTTAGGGGTTTTCCCACTTAATTCACGTTTTTCTTACGAATTCCCCTATTTCTACCATGTATTTGTGCAAGATGAACATGCGGGGCTAATCCCCTCCATCTTTAGGACCGGGAGTAGCCCGGGAATGCATTGTATGACAGTTTTATATTAATAATTCATATTTTCTCTCTTAAATCCGTGGTATAGTTTCATTTTCTCCATATATTGTTATGCTTGATCACCATAATAATAACTTAATGCCCTTAATCACTTTGACAGAAGGATTAACGGTTGAAAAGAGACGAAACTTACATTAATCGATAAATCCCTTGACAAAGGAGGTGTAAAATTAATGGTGGAAACTGAGAGATCGTTCGTAATGCGCTTAGTTTAGGGAAATGATTACTACGACGGTGGAATCAACCTAAACCTAAGTAGTGAATTACACCACGACAGTGGGTAATTCTGTTTTCAGGCCACTACCCAGAAAGAGAGAGAAGATTGAGGAGTTATATGAAACCTAATGCAATGTTGAACCGCGGTGAAACTGCAATCCTAAAGATATCCTTTTGAATTGATTAAATTAACCTTTAATCGATTGTTTGATTTGTTTTATTTTTATTTTCTTTTAATTTCGACAACAAACCCAACTTTGTTATCTGGCCTAGCTGATTGCAATTAGTTAGTAGGAGTCTCCAATAATTCACGTATCCATGTGTTCGACTCGGGCCTCACAAAGGCCTGTACTACTCGACGCGTATACTTGCGTTTTTAGTGCGTAGTAAAATACACGTCATCTTCCATGGTGAAACCCCACCTAGAGCCCTTAAACACCCCATCTCCATGTTCTTTTGTTAGGGTTTTTCACCTATAAAGTGGAGAAGGTGTTTCTCGCTCAAGATAGGAGCTTTTTTGGAGAAATGATCCTCTCTAAGATTGGGAACCTTACTTATTGGACATTTCCACCTTCCCTAGAGGTTCTTTGGAGGCCTAGGCTTGACTTGGACTGTTTAGACTATGAATTTGAGGTATGATGTATCCCCTATTCTTCTATGTTGAGCAATTCACCTATGCTTATTCATTCTTTTTGTCCTATGGACATTAGCCTATACACAATGTCTTTTCTTTTAAAAACTATGGTTCATGTGAACTACCTTATTTGATATTGATCATGTGATCATGGATATTCTTTTGAACTCTTATCTTATGCTTTGTTCATGATGGAACTCTAAAAGATGGCATGTGATGTCTTTTGCACACTTATGAGGTGGATGTATATGTTGGTCACTTATGTGGTGACTATTTTATATATTCTGACTATACTTTCTACTTGCCTCTACACTTAACATGTTATGTTTTTCAGTAGCACTAGAGTAGTATAATTGCATTGGTTTTATGGTAGATGTGTTATTTCTTGCTGAGCAGATGTGATATTTCTTGCTCTTTTGGGATGGAAAGGAACCTCATACCTAGGGAAAGATGTGTGATTCTTGGACCATGTTTTATATATTTGGGAGATTGGAAGTATTCTTTTCTCTATCAAGTTTCAAGTTTATGAGACTTGGCTGCATTTGTGTTTATATTATTCTAGGTCTATGTTTATCTCACATGCATGCAGGTTGATGATCTGGGGTGTGTGTCCTAATTATGTACATGTTCTTGTGTGGCACAATCTTTATGTTTTATTAATGGAAGTATTCTTTTGTTATCATTTGATTTCAATTCCTTTTCTCTTGATACCCATTTGGGTGGTCCTTATTCTTTCTATGGGAAGCCTTTTATATTTGATGTCCTTTATTCCATATATTGCTCAATTTCCTATTTAGTATGAACATACCAGCCTTTGTTGATGTCATCTATTTTATCTTCTTGCTGGGGTATGCTTCCAACCCTAGGTGAAGGACTTGGATGGTAAGGCATGAAGTCTTAGACTAGCTTAAAGAATTAAAGCTTGGAGACAAAGTTGTTATGGTTTAGATTTCCCTCTACTTAGATCCTTATGTTGTATCATACATGTAAACCCTTTGTGGGAGATTATGATGTTCTTTTGTAACCTTGTGATAAATTGAATATATTCATTTTTTTTAAATTCCGCTTCTACACTTTGGTCTTTTGCATACCATTATAATAAATTTGGAAAATCTATACCTATGCCAACATACCTTTGAGTGTGTTTAGAATGGATGTTTTATTCTTCAAATTTTTTTAGTAAGGGGGGTGATCCCGCCTCCTTACAGTTTACATCATGTCTGTAATGCAGCATTCGACTATCATGCTTCAGTTGACAATATGGAAGAAATGACTCCATTACGCGGTACGCAAGGACAAAATTTCCACAATAGAGCTAGTTTGGTATTTTTTGCAAGACATTGCCCACAATCACACCAATAGTACCTTGGATGAGGATTAAACATGCTCTAATTAGATTATTAGACACAACTAGAAAACATGGTGGATGCAATAATCCATTTGATATTGGGATATATGTTTTTACCAAAGGCCTCAACTCCATTATACCATGGTATCAGGGATGCCCAATTATTCTACATATCCTTCAAGGTAAGTTGTAATATTTTATAGTAATATGATATTTTGACATTCATAATTCAACCTTTACTATAGGATTTTGTAGGTGTAACTGATACACACATACTCAAGATGTCCCAAGAAAAAATCATATCAGAAAGGGATACGAGCCCCTAAATATTTTGGTGGTAGTCAACTTTTAGATAAATTGTTTTTGTTATGAATGATTGAGATGGACTTGTTGACGACATGCATGTGTTGCACGAGTCAACAATGTATCGGTATGTGATTGTTCCCACATGAAAATTTCTAGTTGATGCAAGATAAGCATCCACAATGAACTTTCTTTTGCTGTATCAAAACATGACATACCAAATATCTAAGAATAGAGTAAGTACACAGGCATACATGAACAAATAAGATATGTTCAATCATAGACATGCCCAACTTTTGAATTTTTGTTTGAGAGGGAAATCACACGGTATCAAAAAGTAGTCCTATATAAAGAGGTGACTTTCATGGTGAAGAAGTAAGGAAAAATCAATCTTGCTTGTTGTATCAAGTATAATTCTTTCAAACAACATGAAGTTAAAGATATCATATTTCACAAGGGTGAAGGTTTATACTTTATTGGGCTAATGATAAAACGTGATCATTAGAAGAAAAGAAACTTACCAATATTCTACTCAGAGGGAGACAGGGATTGTACAAGATTAGTGATGACATATCTACTCACATATGGGATTCCCATAACTGATCATTAACAAATTGATATCTAGGTTGGGATTATCTAATCTATTATCCTACTGTGTTTTTCTCTTTTTCTAATTATGGTGTACATGAAGCATTCAATTTACATGGTTTTGAGTTATACGAGCATCATACTTTTGCACTTTATGAATTTCATTTATATTATATGCTCATATAATGGGTACTAGAATGATTGTGTGCCAATATTGATTTCTACGCACCATATGAGTTTACATGGATGTCGTTGGTACAAGCAACTTAAGATTCATGGAAAACAATCCACATATGTCTTGTTATACATGGGGTAGGGGTTCAGTGCCAAAAACTAATGCATGATTTGGTCCCAGTCCATTGCATGCATAATGAATTGACAACAATACGTCCATTGAGGGATGTGACAGAAAACTAGCCTGGAACAAACAAAGCACTTTTTCTAGTCAACTTGTTGAAGCTATGTTTATTCTACCAAAATATACAATAGGATTAATAGATGACTACAACGTAGATACACTTACCTATGCAAAAGGTTGAACCTTCCCACTGACAGTAGCTCCATGGAGGAATAAGGATGGAGGATTAGTTAATTTCTTACTATTACAACAATGTATTAGACAACTCATATCCTTATTACTTTTGGTTACATTTTTATGATATTGTTGAATTGACCAAATTTTAAAAATAATACTACTTCAAATCATTTAACAAGTAATGCTTTGTTGTTATGGATCAACTATGTAACAACTTATTGATTCTTAAAGCAACCCAAGGGAGGCAACTCAAGATCGTTGTTTCCATTGTGGAAAGTAGATTCTTTGAGGGTGAACAATGACGATGGTGAATTCATAGTTATAAGTGAATGACCATGAGAGTCATATTATTTGTATCCTGGTTTACAAATGAAGCATACAAACCATACAACAATATAAGTGCATTAATTACTAAAATATATCATTTATCTTGATTTGTAGGGAATCAATCGGTGCACATATTTACATTGGATGGCAAACAATATACCTGTAATAGGGTTTGTAAAATGAGAAATTATTCTACTAATTAGTCGTGAAGATATTGTGTGGCATCAAGAAGTGACTCTAAGGAATATTTCTAACATAAAGTACAATGTTGAAAATGCATACCAGTCTTATCAGATAATACAATGCACTTGAAGGAGAAGCTAATAAGTTGGAGGTTTTAAACTGGATTATGGATCCCCCAACACCTTGATTTGTTGATTTATATACTTAGTATTTGACAAAGGGATGAGTTATGTACACACCTAAAAACACTTAAATTACTATATGGAGACTTCATGTTGCATGATGAGTTGTCATAATTAGCTTTCCAATATTATTTAAAGATTTCTATGTCTTTGTCATACTATTTTAATATACCACATATTGTGGAATACAAAGATATACTAGACGTCAAGTAATGGACATGGTGTGACATAGTATAATAGATGGGCTCCTAATTATACTGAAGCAAGACATGTTTTTATTGAAATTTTTCTGGAATTAGATGACATGGCATTGTAAATGTGGTCCTGCAATACAATTTGTATTCAACGATTCAGTCTAATCACATTTCCGTTTTAAATATACCGAATAGTTTAAGCCTATAATATATTCATACTTTTTCAACAACACATAAGCTTGAGGAGTATTAGTACATTAAGTAAAATTAAAAAAATATGCCATTGATTTCCTAACTTCTGGTTGATGCGGAGTAAGTTTGGGCTATTTTTTCGCAATAGATGACCATTGCATTTTCTAGTATTACCCTACTGGCTATAGTCAAACTGGCTTTCTAAAAAAATTCTATCGCAGAGCTTAATTAATATAACTACAATAAGTGCATATATTTGCAATGTGGGAATACAGGCAAAGGCACAGTATTTATATTCTTAAACTTTTTTTTTTGAATTTATAGATTTGTTACAAGTAAACCTTTTTATAACACGTAAATGAAACCAAAAACAATATGCATCGCATTTCAAAATTGTTATATCATGTGAAAATATATCTAAAAGTAAATGAAAAAATAAATATGTAACCCTCTTGATATTTAGAAGTCAATCTTTGAAATCCTATTCTACTCTAATTTTTGTACGTAAGCTATCTAAACAGGTTCAATTTGAGAAAAAAGGTGTAGAGGGTTTTGCGAACATGATTAGAAACATGTTATCCCTATTACCGGTGTTAGCCCAACCAGATTGTATTTTTCAGATATGTACCCAAATAGGGTCTTCATGTTCTCCATCCATTCTTTTTTTTTTTTAATGTGTGATTGCTTTGCTTATATGTGCTCTACATATTGACTTCAAATTTTTAGAGCTTCGTAGTATGTGTATTACAGTCTTACCTAGTACATAGGTATTTGATATTGGCTTTTGAGACTAGCTATTGTAGATATCAACTCTAAAATCAGTCCCCAAAACATTTGGAATTTATCTTAATTGTAACTGCTTGAGCTTTTCTAGAGTTTCCAAATACCACGCAACATTATTACAATGAGCTATTGCAGTATCATAGACATTGCGACTTGCGATAACTGGGATCCTGAAATCACTGAAATACAACGGCAAATGCAATGGTCTCGAACACCTTTTGTGCAATGCTTTCCATACGTCCATTTGATTGACAAACCGATAGTAAACGGATTGAAATGATTTTTTTTTAATGAAATACTGACGAAAATATAGAAACTAAATATTATATTAAATTCGTACTTTTAGAAGATTTGTTCATCGGTATATTCTCCGAATGGATCCATATTGAATAGATACCCAAAAAAATTCAGATCACGGAAATATGCTAAACTGCTTTTCTAAGATTTTAGTTTCTTATACAATTGTGGACAATGTGTGAAATATCCTATAAGTTCGTCGGTGAGCAATAGCTTAGGTGGTCGTAGTACGGGGCCCCTCATGAAGGGTCCCGGGTTCGAATCCCCCCGGTGGTATTGTTCAGAATTATTTCTTCCGTAGTGTAGTCGGCCTCTGCACGACTTAATGGGCTATGCTCCTTTCAGGATGGGGCTGAGCTCCCCAAGTTGGACTCGGCCTAAGCCTTACGAGTCTCCTGGATTACAAAAAAATCATGTAAGTTCAAAAACTCCGGTCTAATGCTCGTTTAAGTGCACATAATTTTGAGGCTCGTTTTATCATTTTAGATTAAGTAGTTAACTCCTTGGTATTATTTAAATGAAATAATTTAAAAAGAAAAGCATGATCTGCATCAATTATTGCTACATGTGGACGTCTATGATTACATGGGGACATCTGGAATGTAAGTGGACAGTGGGATCTGCGTTATGGGAGAACTACAGCAAAGTCTACTTGTACACTTGAGAGAAGAGAATGTGTAGAGTGCATAAAGTGAAGGACTACATATTATGTGAAATGAAATAATGCCACTAGACTATCACTAAGCTCTCCATGTCTTTGGGAATAGCTCCAACCAACTTTCCAAAAAGCTTAAGCAATCATGCCAGTAGAAATATCAAATCCTCTGCCCTAGTTGTAAAAAATATATTGGTATGTGCAAGAAGTTTATGTACACTATCAACATAAGACGGGGTAATATTTACAAGAAGTGAGAACCAATTATGCCACTACATGCGTGTAATTATACTAGATGTATGAGAAAACATGTTTTGCACGTAAAGCATGTCCGAAAAGCCCACAAGGAACATGAAATGTACAATGTAACTAAGTCTGCATCGCAATATGATCCATATAGAATCATAGACATTCCATTCGATGAATACTTGAGTTGTTTAATGTAAAATCATCGAGTGACCAAATTGCTACACACCTTCATTTAGCTTAGTTGTTTGACAGCAATTTCATGGCAACCCTGGTCTTATCCCAAACATGTATGACGTGTTATAGGGAATATCTATTACCTTTACCGCTTTATGCGGTCATTAGTAACATTTACCATAGCTCATGGCATACCCTTAACTTTTGTCCAAAAAAGGTAAACTTGCACATCTTCCTTTTCCTCCAACCATCACATACTGGCCATCACCATTATCGCCATGCTTCCCCTCTCTTTTTATGTATGGCAACGACTTTTTGTTGTTAAGAGTTGAACGCGAGAATACGACGATTTCGCAGCGGAAGAATAAGAAACGAGAAACAATCACACAACCAAAACACAGGATTTACGTGGTTCGGTCGAGATGACCTACGTCCACGGGAGGGGGCGAGATTTCTACTATTTAAGAGAAAAGATTACAAAGGGACACATTGTGTACGGCGGCAGCCGTCAAATAAGAATACATGATGATTACCGAACCCTAACAAGAGTGTATATATATATATATATATATATATATATATATATATATATATATATATATATATATATATATATATATATATATATATATACATAAAGAGTAATCGGATTCCTAATCGGATCCGAAATCCAAGTCGTACGGGTCGGCGAAGATCCATTTAATTTTTCAAATCGGATATGCAGTCGGATCAGGACATTACTTCGAGTCACATAACATTTGCCATGGTACAAGACTGTCAAATTCACTCTCCTACTTCCCTACCTATACCGTGATTCTGTAATTTATCCCTTTCACATCAAATTGCGTTACTCTTTAATAGATGCTGCCTCCAAACGTGCCTTCTAAGGGTTTCCATTTCGTTGGAAATAAGATCTTGTAGAAAATATTCTTAACTTGTTCAAAGTGGAGCTTCTGGATTACCACGACGCATGTATGTTTCTGAGTAAAGAAAACATTTTATACCTTTTTTAATATTGATCAATGGATGTAATGAAATTACAAAGATTATCTCATTGCGGATGGACGGAGAGGTAAGAAGGAAAAAGAGTAAGTACACGAGGAAAAGGAGAAAAATAAATAAACTACCCTTAATGATGGCTGAGGAAGAGCTTATTTCTCGAGAAGCCCATTGGTCGTGAGGGAGCATACAAAGCATACTACGAGTCTGGTACAGGATGAAGCTACAAGACCTCCAGGATAGAATTAGGAAGCAATTACGCATCCAAAAAGATAGATAGATAGGAGGAAAAGAAGCCTCCCAAGCAGAGGAAAGGATTAATGCCCCATACAGATACAAGAAAGTTTGTAGTTGATAAAAAATAGCCCACAGCAAGGTATCATAAAAACTGAAAAAAGGGAAAAGGTAGTCCGTGATTAATCAAAGTAGGCGCAAACAAGGCCATCAAAGAAAGCAGGAATAAGTTTTAAAATGACAAAACAAAAAGAAGTGAAGGGAAAACTCAACTGAGAAAAGATTGGCGGAGGAAGAGCCTGTCTCAAATAACTTGGATCTTAATCTTTAAAATTCTTTGAAGGGGGGGCTTTTGGTATGTCTATATTTGCCACTCATACAAAATTACTTACTTTAAAACCAGGTCTAACAGGAGAAGCGCCAGAAATAGAATTATATAAGCCTTAGGAAAAATATGTCCATGATGTGTGATATGAGATAATAAGATCAGACGATGTTTTTTTTTATATGTTTCAAATAAGAACAACCCTGTTTTTCTTTCTTTATAAATGTGCCATTAGCCACAAACCAAGTATGCTTTTTTTATTAAGAGCAAAGTTAACATGGTAAGAGTTTTAAGATTTCCATCGAGTGTTTGTGTAAATTGTGGAAAAGGCTTGGTTGTGAACTTGTTGGCATGTATGCCCTAAGAGACAAATGAGATTGCAATGTCATATGAGATTGCAATGAGAGAAACTTTGTACTTGATTTCCTTTAACAATAGTTACCTGCCAATCTATATAGCTATTAGATGGAAAGAAATACCACAAACTTTATTGGAGGTTTATCTCAAAGCAAATTCGGTGGTGATAATTTGTGATGGTTTTGTTTTATAAAGTTTTGGTTATTTTATTATTCTTTAAGCTAGATATAAGCTGTTTCATTTGGCTTTGGTTTTGCCGTTTTGGAACGGAATTTACGCACTAATAGCAAAACAAAAGTATTCTCGTTTTTTTCTCTCTCGCCTGCAACCTGCTGGCAGATTTCATTCTACAAATACTTGCACAAAAAATTGCCACTAATTTCAGTCAAATGCTACATAAGATACCATGGTACTCGGTGCAAATGAAATACACAGCTTACAGGCAAGCTTATCGTTAAAGGTTACTGAACTCCGATACATCATGCGACAGCAACACCAGCCAGACGAGGCCGCCTTTCTGATTCAGTGTTTTCAGTTAAGGAATCCAGCGGAAGTTTTCTCTTCGTTCCTGCCTTCGGAGCAGGTATTATAGGGGGGCTAGCATAGCTCCACAGTCTTTGAATATCCACGGCTTTCAGTGGCTTCAGCAGGAAGTCCTCCGCTCCGCTGGCAAGACAGCTATTCCAAAACAATGCTAATTTTTAATGCCCCTTGTAATATTGAAAGGGACAAAAGTAAAGATACAAAATGACTCCAGATTTAAATTACGATATTCAGAAATATATTATTCCCTAGTATCAAATAATATGATGTACTTAACTACCCTGTACTTGGTGAACTAGAATGATTTAAATAGCTATTTTCATTTGTGTTGTTTTAAGACTAGCATTTACTATATTCTGATCAGGATTTTTCATGAACACGGATACATACATGAAAAATGCAGACTCAGCTACGTGGAACCATATACAGACACAAAACGTCCTTGCATTCAAATAATAACTCAAGAGGAAATAAATACAAAGTAGCTTTTTTGGGTCCACGTCATATGTAACTGATATAGATACAAGTTATAGATATTCATCCATATCTGTTCGTGTCCGTCACTATATATGATGAGTCGTCTTCACTTTATAATTGCATTTGGACGTAAATTTATCAAACTCATACCATCCAAATAATTTGAGTAATAATGATCATTCCAAATGTTGGCCTGACAACCAGTGTCATCAGTTTAGCTATTAGATACAAATGTGATAAAACATGAATATTCATGACCAGACTTGATGACTTGTCAGCAGCAGCATGCAGATGATTGATTTGATTTAACAGAAAACCACCTTCAAATCTACTAGATCTGTTCAATAGGGGAGTAATTGAGTCTAATATGCCATGTAGCTTCCTGCTTGGACGTACAGTCTCATCTTACACACAAACATATTATTACAAGGTTTTCATCCCCTCAGCAAAGCCACGCACATCAGGAGTTTCTACTTCTGTAAACCAATTAAGGGTTTGATTTCTTTCTTCTCTACAATATTCCTGGTTGTAAGAACCTTCCTATCCACCCCATGTGATAAACTGAATCAAATTTAATTATGCGTCATTTATATGGCAGCTTGTTTTTTTTTCCACTTAAATCATACCCCAAGTTTGCATCATCTAACCGAGACAAGAGTCGTATTTTCCTTTAAATGTTGACCTCATAGAGAAGCATGAATCAGTCATATCATTTTTTTAGGTAAGTAACGGATTTGAACACAGCTTTGCAATATCTTGCCAATCGCTGAGATGATAACTTGATGCTGTGTTGGTCCAGGATCTATTGTGTTGGATTACAAATAAACACTCACCTGAATCTATTGGATATGGTCAATTTCATGTGCTGACCTTGTCCACCTCTATTTGTGTAGCACATCCCCGAAGAATTGACGACCTAGCCCTCCATGCTGTGGACCTTGATTTTGACCATTTGAACATCTAGATTTTATTCTTAATATGATGGTAGCGTCTTTTTCTATAAGCGGTTTTGTTCTTTCACATCTCTGAAGCTATTATCACATTTCGAACACAGAGAGACTCCCCTTCAGATATCACGGGGTTTGTGTGGTTATTGGGACAGAAGTGGGTCACCCCCCTATAGTTGTTACAAAGTTTAATAATAGCTTCTCTTCTTGAATTTGGAATGAAAAGATTTACTACAAAGTCATATTAGGATAGATCCACAGGTACTCTCATTTCACGTTCAGCTATGATATATTTCACCAAGCGGTCTCTACATTCCAAATTTTATTTTTATCACTTTTATTATAAACGGCTTATTCTTATATAAAAATGCAAAATCAATTCCCCAGTGATTTAGTAGATTATATTAGTTTATGAACTCCATTTTAGTAAACGATATGCTTCATATTATCATAAATGAAAACTCTTGTCGTTTTTAATGCATAGATTGACATCTTTTTAAGCATGAAAGTTGATTGAATGGTCCATAGATATGGTTGCTATTTTACATCATATTGCTTTCTATTTTTTTTCATTCTAAAATGAGAATCCTTCTTGATTTACTTCCCCACCACACATCCTGGTACTGGGCAGCAGGGGAGCCATTGCACTGTTGTTCCAAAAAGGATGAGAATCCTTTATCATAGCCATACTTGTTAGGCTGTCTAGACAGCCTAGACGTCAAGGCACCCCAGGTGTTCTGTGACATGCACCACAACTTATTTGCCATCCAGGATATTTTTCGTGGGTTCTTAGGCCTGTTAGCATAGACTAATCCTTTATTTGGGTACTCAAATTCACATTTCACGGTTTTACTTGTGCTGGGTATCTAAATACTTATATTATTAGGGAGGAATATCTAGTAAGGTCTATTTTTTGGTTTTCTTTAGGCTACACTTTGAATTCAGCTTCTACACTAACTCACTGAGGTGAGGACCTTTGAAAACCCTAAGTTTCAATTTGAAATATCAAAGTATATGTACACAATCTTGTCTTGCATATCATACGAGCCCCAAATATCCATATTTGTAGTATGACATTTACATATGTTTTCTAAGTGCGAAAATCATAATACATAAATAAAAAAATGGCCACTTATGCTTTATATATATAATACATATATTAGAGCCTCTCTTGCCTATTATAATACATATCATTGTTTTAAAAAGCGGTATGCGTTATGCGTGCGGACAATAGACGGGGTTACATGGATCCGGTGACAAATTTCGTTACTTAGGTTCTATTATTCAAATAGACGGGGATGTCCAAAATGATGTTTGTCACCGGATCACTGCAGGATGGTTGAAATGGAGGAGTGCAACTGGAGTTTTATGCGATCAGAAGATCCCTCTCAGGTTAAAAAGTAAGTTTTATAGAACATCTATACGACCAGCCATGCTCTATGGGAGTGAATGTTGGGCGGTGAAGAAACAAGGTCTCAACAAGATGAACGTGGCTGAAATGCGTATGCTGAGATGGATGTGTGGGAAGACAAGAAAAGATCGTTTGAGAAATGACTATATCAGGAATAAAGTGGGGGTGGCGAGCATTGAGGACAAGTTGCGTGAGGGCCGACTCAGATGGTACGGACATGTGCAACGCAGACCTACTAGTGCGCCTATACGAAGCAATGCTATTGAGCCAAACACTATAAATAGAAGAAGAGGAAGGCCTAAATTAACATGGGATGAGCTTATAAAGAGAGATTTTGAATCTCTACATCTCAATCAGAATATGGCCCATGATAGAGTTGAATGGAAACGAAGGATCCATGTAGCCGACCCCAACACAGTTGGGATTGAGGCTTAGATGATGATGATGATGATGATGCGTTATGCGTGCGGACAAGTCACCTTGTAGAGTATATGTGGTATGCGGGAACATATGCAGTTTTGGATTTTCTTAATAATTTAATTATTACATACAAATTGTTCACACAATTGCATATGTAATTGTACAGTAACATATTTGGACCCTAAAATTTGAGATAGATTCAAATATGAAGTTTCAATAAAAAGTAAAACACCATTTAGAATGCATTCTCGAATCATTTAAGCATAAACTCCAATGAAGCATACATGAAATGGTTTAACACAAGTACATAACAATGGAGACTAACCAAATAAGGCAAAAAGCTGCTCGCATGTCCTAAAGGTCCGAAACAACAAACATTGAATAAACATACGACTCGTGTACAAAGCATTCAACAAATTAGTACATCCACAGAATGTCATCAATAAAAATATAATCTAGTTTGGGCCGAGATCACAAATGTAAAAATCGCAGACTAATTGTCCTTAAAAGTGACTAAGTATATGCGGGCCATTTATGCAGTCCATGCAACCTTTTTTTAAAACACTGATACATATATTATAGCCTCTCTTACCTATCATAGGAATTCGAAAAAGCAATATTAGGCATTAACTATGCTTTGTTCCAAAATATTATACATGGTTCCGGTATATTATTTAGGATTAACCACAACGAATGTATATGTATATCTATTTATATATAACTATATTTGTACAAATCTGTGTATAACCATTTAATAGATATACACTTAGGTGGGAGTGCCCATAATAACAATAATATTTACACATATTGGAGGGGAATAGACTGGGGAAAAAGCTACCTAGATGTTGCAAGCTGGAAAGGTGTCCGATCTCAATTCCATGGTGCTATGGCACCTTGCCGCCATAACAACTATGATCCTATTCAGATTATCTTAATGTTGATCTATATCATCCTATTAACTGGAAAGAATACACAATACATTCATTGTGTTAGATACAAGAGATATTCTCCCCTATACATAGGAGAGGTGGACACAAACTCTAGACCTGATAGACTGACCCTTAAAGGACTGACTTATGTGGGCTTATAGACTCATGCCCATACTACATGACTAATGTCTCCTTTTTACTTCTAACACTCCCCTGCTAGTAAGAGCATGGGAGAATCGCATGACCAGCTTGGACATAGACAAAAAAAATAAAGATAGACTTTGCACGACATGTGCACTCCCCCTGAATCTACTCTCCTTGGACATTGAAATCTTGACCTTCTCGTTGTCTTTGAATCAGCAGGTGGACTTGAGAAAGTTACATTGACCATGTTGGAACTTGCATCTAGAGTAGAAGACGTATGGAAGAGCATGCATAATGATATGATACTCTGAATCATTATCTAGGTGATATTTTAGCTGAAGTAATTTCCAAATGAAGACTACTATTCGAATGACAAGCGGTAGATGAGACGAAATTGTGATGCAAGAAGACAACGAAGCAACAGATGGTCAGCATGCTTGACAGGAATGAACCACCAATCTGGAAATTTTGACGACAAGTGAAGGTGAATGATCATCTGCAAAGGACAGGTGTCCGGGACAACACACAACCAACTATGCAAGTACTCCAAGATGCTCCCAACACATGATGACTGATGCGTCGCCTGATTGCTATGACCAAGACGTAGCCAAGGGTGACAAATGTGCCTGATGTAGTAAACTGAAGAAGTCGGAGACAACTCACATGACAACCATCTTCTTGCCTTGAAGGTTGGAGGAGAAGATCAGTGGATGGCAACTCCGAAGCTAAACGGCACTGCTTGACATCGAACTTGAAATCTAAAATCTACAGACACATGGACAACTTGAAGCTCCAAGATGCAGACAACTTACATGGTATAAAATTAGAGAAGTTTCTTCTTGACTTGACTTTTCATCTCTTATCCTCACACTCATTCTTCTCTTCTCATCTCCTCTATATCTCCTCCGCATAGTAACCACAAAGAGACACCAAGAGTGGTTGGAGTGGACAAAAGACAAAAATAAACTCCCTCATGACAAGGGATATGGGCTGGGGGGAACATGAGTGGATGAAGAAGAGTAGAGCAAGACAAACTTGACTTTGGCAGCAGCAATGCACTTGAAAGGAACAAAAATATTGACTTTGGACAGCAACAAGAGATCGGAAAACTGGTCGTGCTACAGTACTCCGCCTATGAGTCTATGACACTAGTTAGGAGAATGCCCGAGGCTCCCTCCTCGGAATACCTTTGCCTGTGACCTTCTCGGGTAGTGTAGCAGGGTGAGGAGCGCCCCCTTTGGACCAGATTTAAGGGAGGAAACAGCCCTTTGTGCCTTGTTGAAGCCACAAGTTGCTGCAATAAAAGGCTGTTGACAGTAGCCCATACTCTTGCTGATTTGGAGAAAAAGAGGGATATAGCAGCTAGGACCAAGGGGAAGGAAGTCCCAAAAGGGCAAGACTACTAGAGACAGGGCAGCAGCCACTATACTGGCCGAAGAACGGCCAGTACAATACTGTAGCAACGAACGGAAAAACTTCAAGCTACTACTGTTCGAGATTACTATAAACCTCCAGAAGACTTCCTTGGAGAGTTTGACGACTCTCCTTGAGTTTCTACTATGACTCTGATGGAGAAGCCCCGGAGAAGACCAAAATTTGACTTTGAGAGAGAGAGAGAGAGCAGCAGCAGCATCCACAACGGCGGAAGAAATAGAATGGTTGTTTCTTTGACCACAAAGCTAGAGACATCGCCAGAGGAAACGAAGGAGAAGATAACCCTGCACGAAACAGCCCTATATGAGACAAAGGACTATGCCAATCACTCACCGCCGTAGATGGCCCTACGGGCAGCCTGCCATGACGGCAGCAGCCACCAGCACGCGGAGAACTTCTTTTGCTCTCTCTACAACCTAAACCTAGGCTCTCATACCATGCTAACAAGAATAGATGATATATTCACTGTGTTAGATACAACAGACACCCTCTCCTATATATAGGAGAGGTGGACACAAACCCTAGACGTGATAGACTTAAAAGGATTGACTTATATGGGCTTATAGACGCATGCCCATATTACATGACTAATGTCCCTTTTTACTTCTAACAATCCCCTAGAGTAGGGAATAGGGAATAGCTTAACCTTCACAAGCACTTCCTCAACACTAGCAGAGGCACTACAAGTGTGTTTGGTTAGGTATTTGTGCAAATTAGGAGGGACTGGGGGAAGCTCAACTCAATCTGCATGAGAAAGCAAACATAGGTTTGAGATGATGAAGGAAATGCACTCAAAGCAGTTACTTGTGTCATGGGGTTAATGTAGCCTTATCTACCCTAATGAACACACCAAATGCCTTACCTAGGAAGTAGAGTCATTGCCACTGTTCTTTTCAGGGCAGAGAACTCAAAGAAAAACATTTAACTAGCTTAGAGCATGTGATTCTGTTATGATTTGAGAAGTATTCGAAACTCAAGCTACTCCTCAAAATGGGAATATCTTGTCCCACCTGAGGAAAGGTGAAGAAGCATCAAAGCTAAATCTAGAGTCTAAGACAAACTATGCAATTTCCCATACGACAGATAAATCAAACATACAATGAGAAAAAGAAAATGAATTGAAGTATTGAAAATAAAAATTGGGATCGGCCGATCGGTAAAAAAGGTTCCAATTTCCTTGAGAACCCACCATTTATTATGGAAGGGTACTTTGTCCTTTTACATTGAGGATCAGTAAAAGGAGGAAAGAGAGAGAAGCATGTGTGCAGAACAAGGAAATTACAAATTAGTAATAACAGAAGTATCCTAACACCATTTCCGACCTCCTTGGAAATATTGTCAAAAGAGATTTATACTAAATATTAGAGAGGTATACTCTAGGGTTGAGGAAAAAAGAGGAGTGAAACATGCATGTAAGGAAAGAAGCTCAGAAATCATGCAAAAATGGATAAGAAACTATGATGTGAACTTCCCCTGATCCTTAGGCCTTTTACAGAACCTCGGAAAATGAGTTTATAGGACTGATGAAGATTTTTTTTTTTTTTTTTTTTTTGGGGGGGGGGGGGGGTTCTTGGAAGAAGGTATAAGACACTATTTTAGAGAAAAAGCTCAAGTAAGGCCATTAAACTGAAATTTAAACTCAAACAAATGAGAAGAGGGCTTCTTATGAGTGTTGTTAGTTGTTACCGACCTAAGCCTAGAAAGAACTAAAACAAACTTCAGTACGAGTTCTCTCCTACAGAAGGAGATGCTCCTCTCCCTTGCTTCTTGATGGATGGTTTTGAGAAAAGAAATGAGTAATAAACTTGTTGCAGAATGAGGGAGGACTTTGTACAAAGGAAAGAGTGTGCTATAAAGAGGTTCTTTCTATAGATAGGTGCAGCTAGAGCTCAGGGAGACGGCCAAAGGTCCATTCTTTCATTTTATGGAAGGTTGCTTATCCTCCAATGAAAGAGGATAAACCTTCCTGGTAAAGAGGTTAAATAGGTGGCTTCATGCATATGGATGAATAGTTAAGATGATTTGAAAAATTATTATCCAAGTTGTCTATAGATAAAGAATGAAGAGGGTTTTACTTTTGATGTATGGGATTTTAGGCCCAAAGGGATTTTGGAATGACAACATAAAAGGTTTTATAACATCATTGAGAGGACTTCAGCAATGGAACCCTTATCACCCTACTATTCTCTTTACTATTGTAGAAGCATTGTTAACCTTGTTGTCTAAAGCAGTGTAGGAGGGTCTCAGTCATGGTACTAAGTGTATCCAGGGGTTCACAGACTCTTGGAGGGATGAATCTTAAGGGGTGCTCAATAAATGTAGAGATTATCAGCATATACAAAAGAGCATCTGGGCTAAAAAATAATACAACCGCATCAGAGATTTCTTATAACAAGAGTAAGTCGAATGTGAGGTTAAACAAGATCGGGAGTATGATCCAGGTGAATGAAGTCAATAAGACACGACGTAGCCAGGTTTTCCATTAGTAGTAGCCTCTTCATCATATTTTCATAAAAAGGAAGGAAAATGGGAAATTCATTGGGAAATAACCCTGTATAACAATGCTTGATATGATTAGCAAATTATTAGCTCGAAAAAAATGAACTTCGCATTCCAACCTTGTGTCCTAAATAGAATGATAAATCTAATTGTCTAAGAGAGAAGCTTTACAGCCACCACATATAGCTTACCTTTGTGGAGTAATTTCGGGGAGCATTTTGTTAATTGGGATATCATACACCAAATAAATTGTGATTTTTGTAACAGATAAACTATATATTGGAATCGAAACTTATTTCCAAATTAACATTCGGAACTGAACAAAAAGTAGCCAACTTGAAGCAGTTTAGAGGTACCACTTGGACACATAAAAGTACCAATTAAGTAAAATTCCCTGACAGTTGTTCCACCTGGATTTTCTGTTTGCAGAATGCTACTCTAAGAAGAAATACACATCAAGTAGTAGACATACCTGCTAATTCTTTGGGGATCGTTATCAGAAGACATTAAGACAACAGGAATAGATGTAGAGCAGGATCTTGCCTGAGATTTCAGTGGAAAGAAGGAATCATAAGAAAGCTCATTTGAAGAACTGCATTAGTATTGTAAAATAATTCTAAACTAATAAAGTGAGGGTTGTCAAGTACTTTAACAGCCTTCAAAAGTTCATGGCCATTCATTCCAGGCATGCAGTAGTCAGTGAGAACAATATCCATCTTCTTATCCTGCTGACATGTTTGTCAAAAGTTTTTAAGAGACTGAAAATTGAAAAACATTTTCAATTGGAAAAAAAGTATGTGGGGGATATATTATTAGTGCAGTTCCTCAAAACATTTGGGGTGGGGTGTACCTACAAGAATATTCTATCACTCGAAACATATTTATAGTTAACAGATAGATAGCACTGTTTAAGCTTTAAGGAACATCCCCCCTTCACAACTATCATGCACATGCCATTCTAATAGTGAGAACAGAGGATGATCATATCATAATCAATATTTTAATAATCAAAGAAATCAGCAAAAAGTCGTTGACTTTGTCAACGTCGAGCTCCGGCAGCATTGAACCTTGGCAAACTTTTGGATTCAAAGATGCCCACCCAAATGCTGCTGCAGTTAGAATAGTCCGCATGGAAGTTCAAGAATACCAGACACATGTCAGCATAGAGCGAAACAGTGGAAACATCAACATTCTTGGTAGATATCACTGCTCCTGTCAACAGGAGCTTGGAGAACTAGAATTGCTCCTAGAGGTACCAAATTTTGTTGTTTTGTAAGGGTTAAGACTAGCATCATCATTCTAAACATCTAAAACTTTATGGAATGGAAGACTTGGTGTGGGTCTACGGTTATAAAAAGAAAACCACCTTGAGGGCCTGAGGCTGGCTTATACCTCGAAGCTAGGCTATCCTATTTGCGCCTCAATGTCCTGGGCTGAGGCTTCACCTCAAAGCACTGGCAAGCCTCGGTTCTAGATAATAATGCCTTATGTAAACGACCAAGTGCTCTCTACTTATAAGATTATTACAAACAACTTTATCAAAATTTTCAGTCCAGTTTGTAATTATATATCATTATCTTATTAATGAAATTTTGAGTTGTCTTTGAGCAAGACCTTTCAATCTTCATTGTTAAATCTGTCTCTTTGTTTGATACCTTTTCATTAACAACGGAGGTGAATTTCATCTCCTCGTTAACTAATTTTGGTTCTTTGTTCCTACTAATTCAAAGTGCTATTTCCCCTACTTTTTCGTTGTCCAGCTATATTTTTGGATACCAGTAGAAATCATTGATAACTCAGTAAACTCATTATTTGCTATACATTTGTTCTAGTATTGTCGTGGTTTTTAATCTACATTTATCCTTATTGTGTTATAGAAACAATTTCTATGTAGTTTGGTTTTTCTTGCATATACATATAATCGTATATATGCAAAACACACATATATACATGTCATATATATGTTTGTACATGTATACATTTACTTATTTGTGAGTGCCTCGTATATTTTCGAGGCTTACGCCTCGCCTCGCCTCACTGAGACAATAAATGCCTCACACACTTTATAACATTGGGTCTAACACATTTTAAGCTCTCCCACTTCATCCCCTCTCCAAATTGTGAATGTAGGAAATCACAAAATACTTGTCGACAAGAATTAAAGAACTCGAAATGTGTTTTTTATTGAATCAGATTTGTCAACTATGTTTATTGGCAGAATCTGATTATATTTGACGTAACAACCTTAAAAAATTATGACGTTCATATAGAAGAAAAAAAATATACATTGAAGTTATGCCAAATTCCTTATGAGTGTCTACAAACATCCACTTACACACCTTGTGAAGTCGACAGAGAGGAGGCACCCTATACTGGGATGATAATATGTCATGGACAGGATGGTTATCATAACTTTGCTAACAAATGGTCGGAACATGCAGATCATTTAGTCGTGAAGTTGCTTGGATAGTTAGAGGCCAAATACAACTTTGATCCTATTTCATTCTATTGGAATCAGGTGGAATGAAGTCTTGCATTTCTACGGAAGGGTTTATTTCTCAGCTTATTCTTTATAATGCAACATTTGACTAGGCTCTCCAATGCCATTTAATTATTTTGTTTTGCATATATAGAGATTAAATATTTCCATTGATGTACTCATGCCCTATCCTAGACAATTCACCTATTACCATTAAGCAATGCAAGATAATTCAGGAGATAATCCTTAAGGCAGAGAGAGAGAGAGAGGAAATCTCTTGAGAGTGGTCTGGATACACATATGAAGAAGATACATGTAAGCATCATAGGGTAGTAGAATCTCTAGCTGGAGTTTTCATATATCGTGTTTCAGGTCTGATTTTTGTTTTCCTCCTTTCTCTCCACATGTAATGAAATTCAGATGCTGATTAGAATTGTAAAGAAATTTGCAAGAATGTGCTGATTAAATTGGTTCTTGTGATCTGTTAGCTGATTGTACCAATTACAATTGTGTCTAGCCAACAAGTTTTGTCTCCCATGAGTATCGTGAATCATAAACCGCAAATTGTGAACCAAATGTGAGAGACCGGTTGCTTGAATATCAACTCCAGGCAGAGGAAAAGCCTCACCGTTTCAAACTCCCAGAAGCTCATTGTAGATATCAACTCCGGGCAGAGGGAAAGCCTCACCGTTTCAAACTCCCACTAGCCCCCATCGAAGACAAATATGGTCTTTCATGACAAGTATCATATAGATTTCAAATATAATGAATCAGATATTGCAATAACAATTGATCGTTGTGGTTGTACGGTTCTCATTGATAAACACGAAAAGAGAAATTAAATCAATGATAAAAAAAAAATATTAAGGAAACAACACCTTACATGAACAGCAAGCAACTCGTCATCTTGTTCCTTTAACCCGAGAACCTCCAGCGCCTTCTCACCACTGTCAGCAGTAACCACTGAAATTTTACCAAGACAGCAGCCACAGTGTAGTCCAGTCAGTTAATGCATGAAAGGAGAGTCACAGAGCCACCGCAGGGCGTTCAGATTGGAGAGCAAGCGAGTTTTGGATTGGTAGCTCAGATCATAATTCCAAAACTACACATTAGCATATGCCAGGATTCTAAATCGATTGGCGTTAACAAGTCCACGCAAATAAGTACCCAGAAACCATTCGTGCTCCTCCAAAACGACATCCTTAGATAGTGATGCAATTCGAATCAGGAAAAAAAAAAGGTGTCGTCTTTTTGCAGCATGCCGACTAAGCAAATAAGGGATAGAAAAATACTGGTTTTGAGAAACCGATAAAAAATTCGAAACAGAAAGGAGAATGATTGTGAAGAGCAGAGGGCATGCAATCTCTTTTTTTTACCTTCGAACTTCATCCCACTCCTGTCCAGTAGTCTCTGAACTATCATCCTGTCAACAGGCGAGTCATCAACTACCAGTACTCTTATCACATCCACATAACTGATCCCTTGACCGCCACCGCTAACACCACCACCACCACCTCCGCATCCACTACCTTCACGACCTACTTCACCCTCCGCCATCCCCCACACACCCACCTTCCCCAAGGGGGGAAACTAGCACCACCTCCACTGCAGCTGAAGGCCAAGAATGAATGAGTGGAGAACGAAGAGGGTAGGATGGAAGAGGAGAGGGGAGAGCAGAAACCAGAAAGGCGGTTAACGGGCCTCGGAAGTGAGTGTGGTTGAGTGTGTACCCAGGAGAAACACAAGAGAGGGAAGGGCCAGAACGGGGACAGATGATGTGTGGCAAAGACAGAAGAGGAAATGGGAACTGCAAGAAGGAAGGGTCGGGTGAAGTTGAAGGCGAAAGGGTGGTGGGACCCATAGAGGTGAGAGAAAGGACTGGCGTGAGGAGTGTGGATGGAATACTTTAGATTTGGTTGTCGGGTGGGAGAATCTCTAGTCCCCACATCTCCCTTTCGATTCCTTCCTCTAGGACTCGAGCCTTTTGCAACCCTCCTACCAATCCGCCCTTTCCACGCCCGTCCTTGGTCCTTACACCCACACTACTGTTCATTTCTGAACACCTACTTGGCTTCCCATGCAATTGGCTTGATGATCCCCTTCTGGCTAGCCTGTATTGGTGTCAGACAAGGTTGGTGAAGGTCGGTTTCAGGCTTTTTAGCTGAAATTGTATATGTTTGAGTAATTAATAAGCTGACATTAGTGGGTAATAAAAGTTAACAACATGGATACAGTGGTGCCCACAACGAGCTACTAGTTGATATTATACTTTTAGATTTTAGGATGAAAGCATTTCACTGTAGGTTTGATTTTTATTCGTGCTGCTGAAAGCAACCGCCTTGGTTATGCCTGGCTCGAAACAGTTTCAAAAATAATAGGCAAGTTGGATAAGCCCACTAGCGACAGTGATCGCCTCTCAGCGTCACAGTTCGACTACGTGCCCCTCCATATAAATAAAAGGGTGTCGTTATCAGATTTTGCTAAAGTATTTACCTACCACTTCCTCGTCAAAAGTAGCAAGACGGTCTTTGCACGGCCATTTTGCTCCTATTTTTGGCTTCTTTAGAGAGTATCTATAGATCCTCCAATGAGCTACCAATCCCGATTCTTGGTCCTTTCAACCAATTAAAAACCTAGGATAGACATACAAGATTGCACGCTACATTGCTCAATGGTCTAGAGCTTTACATTTTCAGCCTTTGAAGTCCACGGATTAAAGCACATATATTCTTTCCATAAACACATCGCTTTCGTGTCTTCAATATCCACACTAGATTTTCCTAGGTGGTTGTTGCAATCATTTTTATTGAGGTAAGCATAAAGTTGCATGTTCTGGCATCACAATTAATAGAGTCGTGTATGGTTCGGTTGGTGAGGCGTTCCTCGGTCTTGAATGACATTTGTTGAGGTGTAGTTCACCTCAAGGTCGATGTCGTGTATTGAATGCACATCAAGGTTGATGACTATGGATCAAATGCAAGGTGTCCACATGGAAAAGGAAGCTATGTGCCAATAAATATGAATTGTATACCATATTTTGGAGGTGCATGTCGACTTCAAACTATTAGGACGAGATGGGAGAGAGTTGATGCTTACTTGTCATGTGATGGCAATAGGTGTAAAACTCTCGATGACATATCAGAGCCTAGACATGCTAATAACCCTACAAAAAACTAATAGTGTAAAATCAAAGTTTGAATTGAGGAATTTTTATTTGGCATTTGATTAACTTCATCGTCATTTCTAGTTTTTTGGGGATTTGATAAAAATATATTCAATCCATTTAGTTAAACATGAATGTTTTATATTAAAAAGTTTAAGATGGGTTATCATGAAATAGTATACCATACTTTGAGGTTTTAACAAAATGATAATTGATCCCTAACTATTTAATTGTGAAGATTACATAATTCAATACAATTTATCTAAAAGAATTTATGCTGAGACAATGACCTCATATCTTCATCGTCGTAGTTATGAATAAGTTGTTTTGTCAAAAGATATATTTTATTTTACTACTTTTACATCCTAAGTTGCTAAGGTACTGTGTGGATGGCCTCGTTACAAATTTCAATATTCTCAAATAAAAATGTATATATATGCATATAATAAAAAAAACATGTATTGTCTCTCGAATATGTAATGAACAAATTCTCAACATTTATAATTGCACCATTTGCAAGTGGATTTAGAAATGTTGTATATGTCCTGGTGCATATTGCTCCACGTGCTCGGATGATATATAGAACTACTATCATTTACTTTGTTACTCTCTTGCAAAGTTCCTAACGTAAAGAACCCCACATGTATAAGATTACATTGATTTCAAATTCCTTGACGCGAACAACTCTTCAAACTTCTTTGAGCTAGTTTACTTATTTCTTGGTACTTTTGTCTAGTTTTAGTTGTGATTTATCAAGAATAACTTTTTTTAAAGAATTAGTTTATAAGAAATGGAAATTCTAAAGTTCTATACTTTAAAAATGAGATAAGAAAGTATGTTTTGGAATTATTTTTCATGTTTCTCATTCACCTTAATTAGACAAGTGCATGGCTGCCCTTGTTGAGTGATTGTTAATAGAGTGTCTAGTAGATGCCTAGTGAAAGCTTCAGAAATGCTTCCCATTACCATTTCCTATTCATATCAAAACCTACACACTACATGATCTTTTATAAACTACATCTAGTCTACTAGATGCCTTTTTTAACTGGATTGAGCGCTTATGATTTGATATTCCTTCATTGATTAGGGTGGGTTATGAATCTAGTGGGGATTTCCAGATCACCCCAAGCACATCCTCTAGCCTAGGCAATAACATTGAATTGAACCCTGAGATACATTCAAGTTTTTAGAGACCCAACAAACAATATTCTGGGAGAGCATGGTATAATTTGATTTATTACATGCCAAAAATCATAACTATAAGTGAATACCATTGCTTTGAAATTGTTAAGATCAAACTTGATGGAGTACTCAAATATGCAAAAAATTGCACTCTACTAGACCTTGAGGTTTGGTTTGGTTTTATTTGGTTTGATTCAAACTCAAACTAGAAATATTATAGGAAGAGCTTGAAACCTATTTTACATATTGAAGATGCCCAAACCTTTACTTATTTTTGCTTCAATACTTTAAGATGAAATGGGAACTAAGATGAATTGTTAAACAATATGTCATGAGAACCCTCCCATGCATTCCTTTATTATAAAATAATTTTTTGGGTTCAATGTTAATGTCACAATGTTGCATATACAAGCTACATTGAATGTCTATTATGAGAAAGGATTACGAAATGAAGTGGAACCATGCTACAAAATGAGAGTGGGAACCATGAATTATTATAACATCTTGAGGTTATAGGATCGAGATCTAGAAACTAAAAGTAGTGGATCGACATTAGTGTATATATGGAAGGTCAAGGTTCTAGGCATGGGTTAAGGTCCTCAGTTTGTGTCATTTTGGTATCGATGAGAATCACTTCTAGATGATTCGACTAAGTACTAACGAATGGAAGATTTCTTCTACTTGTTTTCTTTACACAAGCATAAGGATTTGTGTTCCCCAGAAGAAATACCCTAAAGTGTTAACATGACTCTTCAATGTAATGACTAAAAGGGCTACATTTTATTGGTCTATATACCATAAGTTATTTGCAGCCATGATTCAACATCAATGATGGGGATAGAAGTATCTTTTGGTTATAATTTGACATGTGAGACCCTGAAGCACCAACACTAAAAGGGTCTAGTTGATAAAACTATTGGAAATTAAGAAATAGGCATAAATGGTGCTTGAAAGTTATTATACATCAATACAAAAAGATAAAAAGTAGAGTGGAATGGTTTTGCACATCTTAATGCCAATATTAAATCTAGTGCACTCAAATGTAAAGTGCTAGCACATGCCTTCAAATTTCAAAGTAACCATGGTAATAATGTTGGTATTCATATGCCCTAGAAGCAATCGTGGGCTGATCGTATGAGAATATCATAATTTGAATTCACTAAAAGCAATCCAACTTTGTTGTCTTTTTTTGTTACAACTCGTTCCAAGCTTATCTGGCAATCATAAGAATTAAATATAACGCTAGTGATAATTATGCTTGTAACAATCTTAATTATCTTATGATTGATTATAGTATTAATATTTTAAATCAAGTTTACATGTAGATCTACAATAAATTTGATTATGAATACACAAAATCAAGAATAAATCAAATCAGAGTAGAGACGGAGAAAAGTTATAGTCTTTTTAGTTTTCCTATAGAGATTTCATCAATTTAAAACATATGGATTAAGATCAAAGGTTTTACATGTCTATATATTGAGGGCTCTCTTACTTTAACAAAATGATGATTAGCCTGATGGTTTAACAAAGGAACCACTAAGTGTATAGATTGATGGTTTCATGGAGCCCTTAAACTGATGGTTTTGTATTTAAATAGACCGAATAAAGAGGTAGCAACAACTCAAAGGTTTAGTTAGTGGCAACAATTGGAAGGTTGGGTAGACTGATGGTTTATCAGGGAGTGCTTTCTGAACATTTTGTTGGGCACCACCAACCGAAGGTTGGATTGGAGAGAATCAAGTGAAAGATGGACTACTGTATGTCTACTGATGGTTTGGATGAGGAATGTTAATTGAGGGAGGAATCGAAGGACCATTCCAATAATAAATGATTGTACTGACAACCATAAAGTGAAGGCTCAATGGTTGATGGAAGCAACCAAAGCTTGCATATCCACTAGTAGAGCCTATTGATGGCTTGCCTATCGAAGGCAACAATCAAAGGAGTGCCAACCAAAGGCTTTCCTTTTGATGGTTTGATTGCAATGCCACCTAGCTCTACCAATCACAAAATATTTTGATATCTATAAATACTCAATGGAAATAGGCTTGTTAGCTTTTTTTAGACCCTCTTTCTCCTAAAATCCTAGACCATCAATAGAGGGTGATTGTGGAGGTGATTCTAAATGTGATGACAAGGAGGAATAGGGAAAGCGGCAGAAATTGATTATTTTGTCTTAGATCGAACCTGGTAAGTAAGTTTTAACTAAAGATTTCTTTTTCTTTTCAATTTCTCTTGTGCATAACTCTTTACATCAACAAGAAAATGCTTTTATTGATCTTTGTTCTTCATCTTCTACTTCCATCCAACTTCTTTTAGATTTGTTTACTTCTCAACAAATAAATTTGTACAAGATCTTGAGGTTTAAAGCTTGAATCACACTTGTGTAAACTAGAATCCAAGATTAGTAAGCAAGATCATGTACAAGTAAGCGGAAAATCATCTTCTAACCTTGATTTATAGTATACAAGTATGAAATAATGATGTTCATGCACTGATTTTTACTCACTCTTTGGTATTGCAAAAGTGTTGTATATGGATAGTAGATTTTAGTAGAGGAAATATATATTTAGCATATTATGTGATATGATGTTGATACATTTAATTATTGCTGATTTACACTGCAATTTGGTAAAAATGGATTTACATGCATCAAAATCTTGAATTTGCCCAAATTATGGACCAAGAGATTGGATTGTGAATTAGAGTGAATTTTGATTGTTTCTTATTGCCAGATGACTTTTGTGATTCATGGTAAATGCTTACTTTCCAAAGATAGGATAATAATATTAGCATCGCTAAAGATGATATCTGGATAAATTAAATGTCATTAGATGATATATGCCATGAACAATGTAAAATCCCTCACAGGAGGCCTTCTTTGTGGGGGAGGAAACATGCTTCTGACTAGATGATAATTCTAGTTTGAGATAGTCAGATCGTACCAGTAAGGGTTTGGGGTCCTAGGCCAGTGAGGATAGACTCCTTATTATAGTGTGGTCTCCAATAATAACCTGAGATGCAGGTGTTACCTGTGTTCTAGTCAGTTGGTCACCTAGTGGAACCATTGATACAGTTTAAGCCGGAGTGCATTGAATCTCCATTTGTGTACCCAGACTTTAAGGAGGAGTTCAGATATTTGACCGCTCCCATTTTCCATCAAGGCCAGATGTGGAGAGGTCCATTGTAGATAGGGTAGCTAAATATTTTACACTTAGAATCACAGACATTCTTCTAATTCTTGTATAGTGACATCATAGCTTATTGTAATGCTTTCACATGTTGTGGTACACCTCATGGGGGTCCAGGACATTAAATAAATGGAAAGAATTGAATGAAAACATCAATGATTTACTGTGTTTAACTGTTACCAATACTCTTGCTATGATTGAATGATTTCATTGTTTTCAATTATTGTGTACAGCTTGCTTACAACTTAATAAAAAAAATTCTTCTCAATTGATTTGTCATACTTACATGTTGATTTTGTACACATTGAGCCAATAGCTCATCAATCTACTGGAACATTTTTCAAGAAAAGAACTAGCTACTCTATAGGAGATAGAATCCAACTATTATCAAGAGTGGATCAGAGGTCTGATGAAGCAATAAGATTTGATATTTGGTCTTTTATCCTTCCTCTAGATCCTGGAAATGAGAGAATGAGAAAAGATAGTGGTCTATAATATATGTACTTTGTGTTTTTTAAGTGAAAACTCTTTCTTTTATGTAAAAGTCAAACTCTATCATAACCTTTCATATTTGTATATACAAGATGTTATCTTTCTACTCATCATGATGTTTCATTTACTTCTATTAATATAAAGTAAGGAAAAAAACTAGGACCGGTTTCAGTAAATGATTAAAAGTGGATGGTTAGTTTGATCTCTCCTTGACAGGAATAAACCCTGATTACTGAGTTTGGATCGCATCAACTTAAGTTGGTATCAGAGTTAAGGTTTGAACTTAGGAATTTAGCCTAAGTTTGAGATAGAGGTGATAAAAGACCAATTGGTTAGGATGTTTTCCTCTTTAAGCTACAACTTTATAACATGTATATCCTATTATGGATTTTACATATGGAAGGAAGTGGGTGTGGTTTTTGTGAGGAACAAGTTGAGTGACATTACAGACATGACCTTCAAGTAATGGCTGAAGGAGGAGAAGATAGGGATGACGTGGCAAGGACATACCATATATTCTTGGAAACAAAAGAGAAAATAAGACAGATAAGAGGGCTTCATTTTCCAATAAGGATCTGATGAGATCCTATGAGCTAGTAAAGAAGCTTGATGGGACTAAGTTTTTTGGTACTACATACCCAGTTCTGGTAGACATTTAGCTCTAATAGTTGAAGAAGGTTTTTCCTTTAATGGAGTTAATAAAAGACAAGAAGATCAACCATGTAATCTATCAAGCTTAAAGGAGATGATGAGTTATGGCGGCACAGAGTAGTAAATAAGAGGCGAAATATAGTGATGGAAAGATTTGAATGAGTTCCACTTAAAGAGTTCTCCTCCTACTTTTTTGAGTGATGAGATTAGGTAGTTGGAAAATTTCATGCAGGGTGACATGAAATTGGAGAATGTGAGGCATACTTCACATGGTTGGCTTACTTCTATCCGCAATTGGTAACATATGACATAGAAAAGTGTAGGAGATTTCAATAAGGATCAAGACCAGAAATTAGACACAACATATCTGAAACGACCGCCACCAAGCCAACAGCCAAATCGTTACTAATTATGCAGAATAATCACAAGTAATAGATTAACAAAAATCACTAAAAATTAAAACCATTTTGTAAAGATATCCATTTCAAAACTTTATATACATCAGGGTTCACATTGTACATACATTGAACCATCTCATCTCGAGGTTAACATATAGCAGTTGCTTTGTCAAAACATATACTAAAGCACCATCAAACCTCGAGGCATACAAGCCAAAATATCAAATTGTTCATAAAACTATCACGAACTAAATCCAAGGACCTGAGAGTATAGAGACGACACATATGACTTCTATCTACAAGACATGACAGATAGAACACTCAACCTGAGCTGTTACTGCTATCCATGTTGTTGTTGTCCTTCCTCTGCAGAACGGTCTCTACCTCCTTGTGCACGTCCACCTAAAAATTGTGGATCCCACAGGGTGAGACAATTATCCCAGCGAGCGATATAAATCTCCGCCAACAATGTTATTATCACAAGTAAATAGTATTAAATTGAGCAGAGGATAAGCAGTTTAGAACTTTCTCATCTTTTAAAGCATTCTAGCTATCTATGATAGAGTAGTAAATCATCTATTCACTTTATAAGGAATATGAAGAACACGTGTGACATTTACCCATCATACTATATCAACATCTTAAGCTTATCTTGTGATACTCATTATCATGGTATGACATCCATGAACCATTCTCATTTCTATCTGTTGGCCTCAACCAATCTACTAGCCTGGTATTAGACTATGCCAATCCTATAAAATCATATCCAGGTATTGGATTATGCCAATCTTGTGAAACTATTCCAGGTATTGGATTATGCTAATCCTGTGCAATTATTCCAGGTATTGGATTATGCCAATCTTATGTAATTATTCCAAGTATTGGACTATGCCAATCCTATGAGATTATTCTAGGCATTATGTTATTACCAATCCTATGAGATTATTCCAGGCATTGGGTTATTATCAGTCTTGTGAGATTATTCCAGGTATTGGGTTATTACCAATCCTGTGACATTATTCTAGGTATTGGATTATGCCAATCCTGTGAGATTATTCCATGTATTGGGTTATTACCAATCCTGTTACATTATTATAGGTATTGGATTATTACCAATCCTGTGACATTATTATAGGTATTGGGTTATTACCAATCATGTCAGATTATTCCAGGTATCGGGTTATTACCAATCTTGTGAGATCATTCCAGGTATTGGGTTATTACCAATCCTGTGACATTATTCCAGGTATTGGGTTATTACCAATCCTGTACAATTATTCCAGGTATTGGATTATACCAATCCTGTGAAATCATGGCCATATTGCTAAGGATTCCATAGTAGTGGAATACCTTTATATTCCTCCTTTCACTTTCATTATGGGATCTTTAACCCTTAAACTCATCATTGAATACTACATCACCTTTACTTGGCATTATACCTTGGCCAAGCCATCATACTTATTCACATCCTTTATGTAATACAAGTATTCCTCTTATCTTATTTAAGCATATTCAAAACACCATATCCCTTATTTGGCTATAAGCATAAAGCATGTATAGTCAAGATGTCATTATTATTATTGTAACCATTTATTATTATTATGTTACTAAGTTTCCATTTCCTAGTTTATTTTGAACATTATCATTTCTTACACGAGACTTTTATAAACATCTTGTTACCTCTCACTAGGCAACAACTATTCTCATGGCGCACAAGGCCCATTAAACATCTTGTTACCTCTCACTAGGCAACAACTATTCTCATGGCTCACAAGGCCCATTAAACATCTTGTTACCTCTCACTAGGCAACAACTATTCTTATGGCTCACAAGGCCCATTAAACATCTTGTTACCTCTCACTAGGCAACAACTAATCACATGGCTCACAAGGCCTTTTAAACATCTTGTTACCCCTCACTAGGCAACAACTATCTCTAGGTCAAAAGACCTATATAATTGGTATTATATAAACATCATAGCTCATGCTTAGCTATGTTCATTATCTCATGCTACCAGCATGGTTTCAATATGGTTAAGGTTTCCCTTTGTTAACCAATTGTAGTTTTAAATCATATAATTACCCTTCATTAGGGTTAAGGTTTCCTTCTTTATACAAACTAGGGTTTTTAACTTCATTCATCAAGAATCACAACCCAAATTCAGACTCCACACATATTAGGAGTATCAATGTATACTCATTACATGAGTATTATATAAGTATAAGTTTCTCTTTCATCCTCACTAGGATATTGATTACATCATACTATATTAGGTTGGATCAATCCTTCTCTCAAGGTACATTGGTCCATATTTATCAAAATGCACTAAACCCTTCATGTCTTAAAGTATCATTTTCCATAACATACTACATGTATCACTCAATCAAGTGTATTGGATTGAGGTGCTTCCACCATATTGGGTATAAAGGTGTAGGTATGCTTCCATATCAGTTATAGAGGTGTATAATCATCACCATACCATGCATCCATATTGTATTAATCAACCTTAGGGGTTTGCATATCGGATTTCACAACACCATGTTGAGTTTCAATATCATATCGGGTAGGGTATATACTTAACATCGTATCGGGTATAAGGTGTGTGCTTAACACCATATCATGCACATGGTGTGTGTATGTGCCACTCATATCGTTCATGAGGTATAAATTCTTCACCATATTGTGCTAATGGTTGTGTTCATATCATCATATCATGTTACCATATCATCATCTAGGGTTTCAACACCATATCGGGTAAGAGGTGTATGTGTGCTCACCATATCGACCTTGAGGTGTATGTGTGTGTCACCATATCGTCCATGAGGTATATAGTCATCAACATATCGACCTAGAGGTGTATAACCAGCATAGGGTTTCAACATTATATTAGGTAAGAGGTGTATCCCTCAACACCATATCGGGTTAGAGGTGCTTCAACCCAATATCGGGTTGCACCATGATGATGTCATCATCATCAACCTCTAGACTCTTGTTCTTATTGTTCTAGTTCATGGAAAACAGTTCTAGGTTACTACTAGAGCTCATGGGTTCATCAATTATGCAAGAAATTTCGAATTGAAAGTAAATCATTTAACTAAGGCAAAATTGATGGTAAATAATAACATAATTGAGTTCAAGTTATATAACCCGCCTCCAGTGCAACTTCAAAGATCCAAGATCCAAACCTTCACGTTCCCAAGGTTGAATATGAGCTTCTCAAAGGTCCAAGACTTGATCTCCTTAGCCTCATGCACGATACGTCACCACTTGTGGCCAATATCCCTCACTTATGGCCGATATCCCTCACTTGGCCGATATCACTTTGCAATGGGTGATATCACTTTGCTATGGCTGATACCAAGGCCCTATGCACGATACTCCTTAACCTTTGAACGATACCAAGACTATATGCATGATATCTAAGAGAAAGGGGGTGATAGATTTCGAAAAATTCCAGTAATAGGTGAAGGGAAGGGTATATATACTTGAGGTTCATGAAAAAGTGTGTATATGAGGTGTCACCATTTTAAGCTACTAGGTGCCACGTGTCCATGCATGATTGACACATGTCCTTGCATGCACTCATATTTATCTTGTCATTAAAAACACTTGAGGATAATCTAGAGATAATATTTCAGTCATTAGTTATCTTGTTTGATAAGATATCTCATCTTTATCTCATAAATTATGCAAACCGATACAACTTTTGCAAGGAGCATCTAACTCGACACGGATCACCTCCTTGAGGTGTTTTGACCATCATGGACAAGTACAAGAGTCCACAAACCGATATGGGATCCCCTCTATGGCTCCTTGGCCGATAGGCACTCCCATATGACTCTACAACCCGATACAAGCTCAATTTAGGGTTTCACATTCAACACTTTCTTGGTCTTTTCATCACCAAGAGTATCATACTTAAATATGATTCAAACATGGTGCCTGATTCAAACATGGTTCCTCCTTCTTTATCTATCCTATAAATGATACTAGGAGGGAGTAGGGATACTCCAGAGGTGGTAATTTTCATATCAACCCTACATTTTGGGTAAATTACAACTTGTACCAAAATTGGTACACAAGGCACTATCATTATGCAAACAAGTTCAAACTTGGAATTTCGGCTTTCCATAAGCCACCACTTTGCATAATTATCTCTCTAATTATGTTAAAACACATGAGGTATGTTCAACATATGACATATTGCACATCTTGGGTAAATTGCATTTTGGTTCAAAATAAGAGAACATTGCTCAAACATTATTCAAACATGACTAAACTTGAAACATAAGTTTGTCAACTGATAACTGATTCAGCCCTATTTTAGGGCTTAATCTTGTGTCTTTTTGCTCTTCAATCACATCTATACCTATTAGATTACATGTTATTTCCCCTAATATGCATATTTGCGTAAAATGCACTTATGGACATTATTAGCATGTTTTTCAGGTACTTGGACCACACTTGGATGGACGAGAGAGATGGAGGGGCCCAAAGAAGGCCCCAGAGCTCCCCCAACCTACCCCTAGTGTCCAAGAGTCAAGCTTTAGCAAAGAAGTCCATGGATAACAAAGTTTGAAGCTCAAAGTGCAAGAAAAGCCCCCAGTCGTGGTAACACAGAACAGTCGTGCTGCAAATGAAGAAATCACATGAAAAATCTCAGTTTTGAAGCAGCTGCAGAGCATACTCTACCACGACTGTGCTACACAGCACGACCGTGCTACGACCACCCACCACGGCCGTGCACGCAGCACGGCCGTGCTACCAGATCCCACCATGATCGTGCTACACAGCACGGCCGTGCTACCAACTCCCACCACAGCCGTGCTATGCAGCACGGCCGTGCTACCCTCAACCCACCACGGTCATGGCCTTTTCAGCCTAAATTTGACCACCAACCTAACATTTAGCCATTTTAATTCCCACGACCGTGCCCATACACCACGGCCGTGGCCTACCCTACCCTCCACGATCGTAGTGACCCACCATAGCCGTGCTACTCACAAAACTCACCTAGTTTTCACGGTGTTGCCCATTTTGCCCCTACTTGACCTAGTGCTTCCTCCCCACACCTATATATACCTAGGTGGCGACTGGACCATGAGGTTAGCTACCTTCTACCCCGTCCTAGCTCCCCAAATCGCCATCCACTCCATTCCACTCCATATCCACCTCAAATCCACTCCATTTCACCATTTCCACCACATAACCCCCCATATCTAAGCCTTCCATCCACTTCCCACCACCATTCTACACCATTTCATCCAAGGAGAAGAAGGAGGACGCACCTGTAGCTGCTGGAGAGGAGAACTTCTTTGTCTACACCGATCTCCATGGCTTCTTCTACCTCTTTCTCCTTTCTTTTTGTATTTTCCATTTCTATGAGTAGCTAGGCCCCTGTGGGTGGGCTGTTTGGGGGAAATTATGTTACTTTGATACCATGTTGGGGGGAAATGACATGTAAACTTTGTAATTTCATTTTTTAATGATTATATTCTATTTCTATCTCATTCTCCATGGATTACTTGTTGGTTTGTGTGTGAAATCACTTAGGAATTTAGGCAAATTGCTTATATGTGTGAATTTTGGGATTTGCCCCTAGGTCCAATTCTTGGATCCCTAGGTTGCCTCCCATCTTCCTACATCCTAATCAATCTCCCTAAACCTAAGTGAGAGATCTAAGTAGCTAGATTAGGTAATTCTAGTGCAATTAGCATGGAGCCTTCTCAAGGCTAGAATGTGGGGGAATTGGGGTCCAAAACCCTAATCTCACCTCCCCATTACTACCCTCGGCCCCTAATTGCCCTAGGAATACCTAATCTAGAAACCTAGACTTGATTAGACTCTAATTGAATTGAACCTAATCCCTAACCCAATTGAGCCTCGTAAGGGTAGTAGGGGGTGTTAGGGACTAGTTCCCCTATACACAACCTAGCATATCCATGGCCAGTTAGTAGCTTAGGTTAATTCATTAGACTCTAACTTGTTGTTTGGTTTGGATAATCTAAATGGAATCATAATGTTCATATGTCACCCCCCAACTTAAGTGATAAGTTCATACCCCTAAACAGCCCACACATCTCTTTACTGCTTAAAACCCTAGTTCTGTGCTTGCTTAGCTTAATTAGTTCTTTCCTTGCTTAGTTAGCTTCTTGCTTTGCTCTTGTCTTGTTTATGCTAGTTTAGTTCTTTAATTGTTCTTTTGCTTCTCTACTGCTTGCCTTAGTGTAAATTGCCTTTTCCTACCTAGCTTAATCTTTCCTTGCTTGCTTAGTCTTAATTTAGTCTAGGGTTAACATAGACTTCATTCTTGCCTTTAAATTGCTTGTTTATCCTTAGTTAACAATCCAAATCAACCTTCAAACCCTTAACCCTAGTCTCCGCAGTAGGAACCTAGCTAAACTAACCTAGCTCTAGCGCCCCCTCTTTTCCCTGTGGATCGACCCTTTACTTGCCACCTTCCTATACTACGACACGACCTCGTGCGCTTGCGGGTGTAGTGTTTTAGTAGACGTAGGTAGCTAGTTTAGGTTTATAAATTTCAAAAGAAAATTCCCATATCCCGTGTGTTCCGACCTCGTGGGGCGCATCTATTCGGGTCAAATCGGCTAGTGTGTTGCACCTCTAGCGGAATCACACCAAGCTTTCTGGCGCCGCTGCCGCGGATTAGAGGCGCTCGGCCTAGCTAGTTAGTTTTTGTAACATCCCTGACCTGGGTTATGAGTTAACCCTAGGTGTTTTGCCTAAATATGTAATTAAATCCTTGTGATTATCTTTTGGCATGTAATTAAGTTCCTAAGGAACATATATTCCTTTTTCTGTCCCTTTTGAATAATGTTGTAATATTGTTTTGTAATACAGGGACCTTGTGCAAATTACCCAGTTAAGGGGTTAACTTGCAAAATTGCACATGTTAAGATGTTCCTTTGATGATGAGACATCATATGAGTGAATATGATGAGGAATGATGAATTTTCCCCAAGCTTGAGCATCAAGATGCAGCTTGTGGAATGATCCTTGTGCTTAAGAACTCTAAATTGGAGTAAAGTGCAATTTACCCAATTTAAGGGGTGCAACTTGTAAAATACATCATCTAGAACATCTCTTATGACTTTTGACATCATTTAGAGTAATAATGATGAAGGGGGAACTTCCTTTGAATAATCATATAATAAGGAACACCTTTGTAATTAAATCATCAAGATGTAAGTAAGGAGACCCTTATGTACATATGTACCTTAGTGATAAGTTGACCTTCCTTGCCTTTAGTTCTTGGTTTTAGAAGGAGTTTTACCTTATAAAAGAAGAGGAAGTACGTGCCTAAAAGAAAGTAAGGACCTAGTTGTGAAAAGGAGAAACTAGTTGTCCTTATGTTGGAAATGACCCCAAGATATATATACACCCTTCCTTTGTTTGTAAAGGAACGTTTCCTTCACTTCCTTTCTTATTTCCTTGCTTAGACCGACTTAGGACAGAGATATGGAGAAAAGGAGAACGGCCAAGCAGTTCTAGGTAATCTTTGATCATCATCTTGCTCAAATTCATGGAGGATATCATGTTACAAGGTTGGTTTGCTAGTTTTCTTACTTAGCTTTCTCGTTCTAGCCATCTTTTCCCAACCTTTCCTTGGAGAAACACTCTTGGCTGACCTGTGGAGCTCAAGACACCATTAAAGACTTGAAGCTTGGAAGCTTGGAGCTCAAGGAACGACCTTAAGGCGGGTTTTATAATTCTAAACCTTTTGCTTTGTTATGCGTACTTTTATTAGTGCAAATAATAGTTAGTTCTTCTTCTTCCCCATCCTTCTTTGCACCCTTGCAAGCTTTTTCGTGAAGAACAGACCTTGGTTTCAAGGTTGAAGACAGAGGGCGTTAATACCTATGTTGGTCCTTATCCAACTTTACTAAATGATCTTGGACCAATAGGTCAAACGATCTCACACTCGTTTCAATCCAAACGGGTTCAATAGGTCGGTTTGGCCAAACGGGTTCCAACCCATTTGAGGGCGTTGACCAAGCATTGACCGTTTGGGATTTCTGTTCACAATCATGTAGGCTAATGACCCACCAAATTTGAGGGGTTAACTCCAAAGGAATCGTAGGTTGAAGGCCAATCAATTAGGCAATTGAATTGAATTAAGTGCTGTTTTCTAAACTGATTAACTTGAATCTTTGGGCAAACGGGTTCCAACCCATTTGAAGGAGTTGACCAAGCATTGACCGTTTGGGATTCCTGTTCATAATATATTGAATTTCATTTCTACCAAGAATCATGATCTAATTCCTAACCAATTAAGAGTTGAAGGCATTTCAACACCCTAACCCTAATCGAGTTAAATTTGCTGATTTTTATATAGATTTTGATGAGTGTTGGGTTGAAGGACCCAAACGAGTTTAAACCCATTTGGGGGTTCATCCAAACGATCTCACACTCGTTTAGTGACACCCCAAGACCGTTTGAAGGTCTAGGGTTAAAGAAATTTGATGATTTGAGGGTCCAATCACAAGATATTGATAAATTGATGAAAAGTGCTGATTTGTAATTTAATTAGAACTCAACCCTTATCAAATCAACTTAATTTTTGGTCAAACTTTGGGCAAACGGTCTCAAGACCATTTGGGGTTCATCCAAATGATCTCAAGACCGTTTTGGACAAGTTTGAGCCCAATTGGAGTTCAATTGATAGGTTCAACCTTGTTTTGATTTCACATTGTTGGAAATTGATGATTAGCCGATTGGAAACCCTAATTGAGTTAGACTTAACCCTAATTGGCTTTTGATGCGATGATTTTGAGTCGCATTTATAGACTGGTTTTATATGTGTTTTATGTTTTAATTAGTCATTTCTATGGTTAATATCGCATAATTTATCTATTTTGGTCTTTGCCATCATTTTATGTCAAATCCCCTTAGTTTTATCATTTTGAGCATTAATTATCACATTATTATTATTGGTGTGGATTTATTTGATCCTGTCTTTGAATTGCAGAAAAAATGAGTATTTTCTTCCATCGATACCATCGACGGAAGTCGATACCATCGACATGGTCACAGGTTGCCAGCCGAAAGGAGCAGCAAAGAGTCGATACCATCGACGCTGATGTTGATGGTATCGAGACGTCTTCAGATTGCTGGCGAAGAAGCAGTCGATAGTATCGACACCCAGTCGATACCATCGACACACGGAGGCTACAGCGTCGCAAAATGACAAAATTGACGCCAAAAGGAAGTCGATACCATCGACCCGAGTCGATGGTATCAAGATGATGTCGGGCGCGACAAAGGAAGGGTTTGCAGCCAGCCGCTACTGTAGCGGGTCGATACCATCGACTCGCGTCGATGGTATCGACGCCGTAGGATATGAGTTTGCTTTCTAATGATCTCAATCGGACGGCTGGAGTTAATGAGCGACCTAATTAGAGACTTATACCTAATGACGGCCGCCTGAGGCAGAGGGAGAGAAGCGGATTAGCCATTGCACAAGTGCCGAGGAGCGAGAGAAAGGAAAACGGAGGCCAGAAGTCACACCAGTCGATCCGGACGCTGCCGAAGACAGATTTCACCACTGAGAGGCGGGAAAGCACGTGTTCTACGCAAAGGATCAATCGGTTCTTCTCCGTTCAGGGGTTTTCCCATTCAATTCACGTTTTTCATATGATTTCCCCTATTTCTACCATGTACTTGTGTGAGATGAACATGCGGGGCTAATCCCCTTCATCTTTAGGACCGGGAGTAGCCCGAGAATTCATTGTATGACAGTTTTATAATAGTAATTCATATTTTCTCTCTTAAATCCGTGGTATAGCTTCGTTTTCTCCATATATTGTTATGCTTGATCACCATAATAATAACCTAACGCCCTCAATCACTTCGACAGAAGGATTAACGGCTGAAAAGAGACGAAACCTACATTAATCGATAAATCCCTTGAACAAGGTGGTGTAAAATTAATGGTGGATACTGAGAGATTGTTCGTAATGCACTTAGTTTAGGGGATAGGTTACTACGACGGTGAAACCAACCTAAACCTAAGTAGTGAATTGTACCACGACAGTGGGCAATTATGTTTTCAGGCCACTACCCGGATAGAGAGAGAAGATTGAGGCATTATATAAAACCTAATGCAATGAATACCCGCAGTGAAACCGCAATCCTAAAGATTCCTTTTTGAATTGATTAAATTAACCTTTAATCAATTGTTTGCTTTGTTTTATTTTTATTTTCTTTTAATCTTGACAACAAACCCCAATTTTTTATTCGGCTTAGCTGATCGCAAATAGTTAGTAGGAGTCTTCGACAATTCCGAGTATCCCTGTGTTTGACTCGGGCCTCACAAGGCCTGTACTACTCGACGCGTATACTTGCGTTTTTAGCGCGTAGTAAAATACATGTCAAGTTTTTTGGCGCTGTTGCCGGGGATACGGCGAAATGGTTGGCACTTTGAGTGCTACGCGCGGCCACTCTAGGCCACAATTTTTTTTTTATTTTTTTCATTCAATTTCAAATATTTTTACATTGTGCTTTAATTGTTCATACTCGTCTAAGCTTAGTACTGAACTCGAATTTTCTTATTTCATGTACTGTGTATGGTGCAGACGCGTAGTACTGACTACGCGGAACGCGCACCCGAGGTTCCGTTTTCGAGACCTGAGGACGAGGAGCATTCCGAGCAAGAGTACCAAGAAGAGGTAGATTCTGAATCTGAACCAGAAGAGATGGCCGAGGAACCAACGATATGGGCGAAGATCAAATCTTCTTCCGCATCTGCCTCTAAAGGGCCGATAAAGAAGTAAGCAATCAATATACCAACGTACAAGATTGATCCAGCTCTTATTAATTTGGTTAAGTCCAATGCTTTCCACAGGTTGAAAAATGAGGATCCCGTTGCACACCTGAGTCAATTCGTGGAGAACTGCGATATGGTGAAAATTGACCGATTTCCGCAGACTGCACTTTATTTGAAGCTCTTCCCGAGCTCGCTAGCGGGAATTGCATGAGAATGGCTACACAACCTAGATGACAAATTTGTGGAGTCCTGGGATCATATGGTGGAGGTCTTCTTTGAGAGGTTCTTCCCTCCTAAGAAGACTAACGACATGATCCGGAAGATTCATAATTTCACCCAACAGGCTGGTGAAACATATTCTGAGACCTGGGAGTGATTTCAGGTTATGTTGAGGAGGTGTCCGCATCACGGGCTGGACAAGGAGACGCAGGTGAAAATTTTCTATTTTGCTCTCTCCAAGCATGATAGGAGTAATCTGGATTCAGCCGGGTCAGGATTTTTTCTAAACAACACAGACACCAGATGTTGGGAGATACTCAAGAACATGGCTAGAAAGCAGTCCTGGGGAGAAAGAGAGAGAGGCCCAGTTGAGCAAGCACGAGTCGCCAGTGAATCAAAGGCAATGAGAGAGCTAAACGATAAGTTAGATCTTCTAGCCAAGAAGCTTCTATCTAAGGAAGATGCATCTGAGGATAAGGAAGCCCAAGTGAAATTCATGCAACAACAGGGTTACAGAAACAATGACTACGCATGGAGGAAGGATAAAAAATTATCATGGAAGGATCCAAATAACTTTCTGCAGGATCCGGATGCCAAACCACAGCCTAGAACCGAGGATAAGAACACTGAATTACTGAGTCAAATGGTACAGCAGAACCAGGAGATGATGGCCATGTTTGGTAAGCAATTGCAATCTCAAGGTGATATTCTAACCAAGTTTGGACAGACGCTGCAAAGCCATGGAGCACAAATGCGGGCATTAGAAACCACCGTGGCACAGATTTCTAGTGAAGTGGCAGCCATCAAGCACGCCAATCAATAGAAACTGGCTGAGAATGAAAATGTGGCCCAAGCACACCATCAGGTCAAGTATATTTCTGTGGTAAGCAATGAGGAGGAATCTCAGGTGCAAGAAGCTAAAGAAGAAAGAAAAATTACTTTTAATATGCATGCGACACCGGCGATACCGTATCCACGCACTTACTATGGACTGCCGGGCGGAAACCCTTTCTTCAGAAAATCACAGTGAGTAATGAATATTGTATCTCCATCTAGAGAAGAAGAACAATTGAAGGGTGTTTGTGCACGTGTTGAAACATCGAATGCGAGAGAGGAACCACAACAAGCTATTACTGTTGATGATGTCTCGCCAAAGCCCACGTCAGAGGGAGTGATTGAAGCAAGCTTAGGGGAGTTAACCCCGAAAAGCTCATATGTGCCACCTCACAGGCGTGTTGATGCAGCAGATGTTTCAAAACTGGACAATCCTAAGTCAAAGAAAGAGCATCGTCATTTTAGGAAATTCTTGGAAATATTCTGAAAACTCCACATCAATATTCCATTAGTGGAGATGATCGAGAAAGTGCCCGCCTATGGGAGGTTCATCAAGGAAATCATCAATAAGAAGAGGCGGATAAAAGATAGTGATATTTGTAGGATGAATGAGACGGTGAGCTCTATGATTCACGGGAGTTCACCAAAGAAGAGAAAAGACCCAGGAGGCTTCTACATTCCTTGCTCAATAGGTGGTCGACATTTTCCTAAAGCACAATGTGATTCCGGCGCCAGCATAAATCTCATGCCTCTGGCGACATTTCAGAAAGTTGGGTTAAAAGAGATAAGGAAGTCAGCCGCGACAATTGAATTGGCAGATGGGTCTTTAGTGAGACCATATGGAGTGTGTGAGGATGTTCTTGTCAAAGTGGATAGATTCATATTCCCGGTGGATTTTGTTGTCATTGATATGCCACCGCTCCAAAGCTGTGAAATTCTTCTAGGAAGACCGTTTCAAGCAACGGCGGACGTCGTGACTGCCTTAGGGAGAGGTACATTGTCCTTGGGAATTGGTGGTGATCGAGTTGAATTCAAGTTACCACATGATCCTCTAAGCACAGTTCCCAAGGTGAAAAGATGATGAGCTTCATACCGTCTAGCCAAAGACGTTAAATAAGGGCGCTTGTTGGGAGGCAACCCAACCATCGGTACATTAGGATAGTTTAATTATAATCGTAGGTTGCTTTATTTTTGTTCAATTTTTAGTATAAAGAAGATACCTTGATCCGTTTGTTCATTGTGCAGGCTGAGGCAGAGTCGATACCATCGACACCCTCATCGATGGTATCGACAAGGGTACAGGTTGAAGACTACAAATTTCGTTCTGAGTCGATACCATCGACGGCCTCGTCGATGGTATCGACATACCTACAGGTGGTCGAGAAAGAAAAGTCGATAGTATCGACATAGGAGTCGATACCATCGAGATCTCTGGAGAAGTTCAGACCGATTTGTCTCAGTCAACTCGATACCATCGACGGCCTTGTCGATGGTATCGACATGGTTACAGGTTGAAGTGCAAAGTGGCGGTGTCGCAATGAAGCCAAGTCGATACTATCGACATCTGTCGATGGTATCGACCATCCATGTCACCGATCCGCGCAAAGAAATCGACGGCGATCGCGGCGTCCACGTCATCGATCCAGGTGCAGCGTCGATACTATCGACCTATGTCGATGGTATCGACACGTCAGCAATCCGGGTTTCAAGATCAAGCAATCGTCAGCCGTCGATACTCGCGAGGGGGCCGGATAGCATCGAGACGTGTCGATACCATCGACCTGCGTCGATGGTATCGACGGACCAACAGTGGCGCCGGCCAAATCTATATAAGGAGATTCATGACGTCATTTAACGTCACACCTTCAGAGCTCTCTTCTTCCTTTACGCCGAGCACTCCCCCGAGCCATCCAAGCCCGAAGAACAGCAGCACCGAGCGACAATCTTCACCGAGCTCTTCTTCTAATCCTTTTCTCGTCGCAACAATGGTGCATCCAACCGGAGCTTCTTCCTCGCGCGCTCATATGATTGACATCCCTGGGTTCGTGCCACCACCGCCATCATCGGTCGCACGTCCTCGCCTTGTCCACCCTTCTGCAGAGGTGAAGAAGATCTTCGACGAAATCATGAAGCGCAAGATCGAGCCAACCCGGTATGTGGATCCGGAGATGCTCCGTGATCTTGGCTTCAAGGCAAACTTAGACTACGTGCTCAAAGGACAAGCACACCAAATGGGCCGTGGCCACGACGAGTTGGAGTTCCACGAGGATGGTCAACCTTTCTTCGGCGAGTGGCCGACATATAAGGAACTGGTGGAAGAATTCATGGCGTCCCTCGACGTCAATGTCGTGCCCAACGAGATATCCGCCAGCGACCGTGAGTGGGAGAAGGGCCGGGTGTCTTTCCGGCTCTACAACCACGACTACACCATCACTCTGGAGCAGTTCAACGACATCTTCAACTGGAACAGCTCCAAGTAAGACTACCGCCAGCCAGATAACCGCACCGACTACGCCGCCATCTTCGCCGAGTTGGTGACGGTTCCACATGGGAGGTCGGTGAGCTACCACAACGCCGCAGTAGCCGACTTCGAGCACCCGTTTGCACGGGTCTTGCACAGGATGCTGAGCTCAACCATCTTTGCTCGAAGCGATCTTGCTTTGAGCAAATTCCAGGAGTCTGATCTTTTCTTCCTATACAAGCTCCTGACGAGACAAGAATGCAACTGGGGTGCATTCTTTCTACACCGAGTGTTGGCGGTGAAGAGGAGCATGAGGAGAGCCCTGATTCATTTCGGCGGGCTAGTCACCAGGATAGCCCTCTACTTGGGCTTGAATCTCAATCAGCTGACTCCTCTTACTACGAGAAGCAAGGTCAACTTGCAACATCTTCACCGGGCCAACCTAATTCTTCTCCGGGATGGCGTGGCATTTGCGCATTGCCACATAAATCAAGCATATCAGGAGTGTTCTCTACCCGATCCCGTCTTCAACATCGACGGCGCGCAGCATTTCCGGTGGCCAATCATAGCCATCGATTCCGATGAAGAAGACAGCGGCAACGACGGTGGCGACGACGAGGCGGCGGAAGAGGAGGAAGAGGCGTTCACACCTCTTCGATCCCGAGTGGCACCCTGGAAGCGTCCTAGGATGCATCCAGGTGCATCTTCATCTTCTCCGCATCGGCCTCCACCACCACAACCCTCGCAACCGAGTGAGGATGCCTATTCCATGCAAGGCATGTATACGATGTTGCAGGACATTCAGCAGACGCATCATAGCCACACAGATGCCTATGCCGGTATTCAAGATACCACCAACCGGCTTTTTGTCAACCAACAGGTGATCTTCGAGAATGAGCGCCTTCTTTTCGCAAATCAAGAGAACATCCATGATCGGATGCATAGGATGGAGCAGCAGCAGCAGCCGTTTTACGATCATTACTGGAGCCAGAATTATTTTGGGGGGTATCCACAGCCTCCTCTGATGCCCCAGTATGATCCGACTTTCTAGGGGCAATACCCATCTTGGGACCCCACGGCGCCGCAGTACCCGCCTCCACCTCCACAAGAGTGATCGGGTATCCCTGTTCCAATCTTTAAGTTTGTTTTTGACTATGAGGCCATAGTCGAATTCAAGCTTAGGGGGGTAGTTGGAACAGCTCTATCTTTTATCGTTTTCAGTTTTTAATGTTATTGCTTTTGTTCTCTTATTATTTGTTTTCTTGCAATTTTAGCTTTTGTAGGATCCACATGCTATCTAGTGTAATTGTGGATGTCATAAAAGTTGTGTCATCTTGCTGTTAGTGCATGGGAAATTCAAGGGAAATTTGAAAATTTTTGTGTGTTTGGATAGCTTGTTTTGTTTGACCTTGAGCAACACATCCTATGAAAATGATTGATTATGTCAACTTTAAAACAACATTTCATATCTGTACTCCTAATGATTCATGAAAGTGGCCGGAAATGGTTGTTTGAGCCTAACCTAACCAAATGGTAATGAGACCTTAATTGGATGTAAGAGAGAGAACCCTCTAAACTATTACACAGGTCAGTAAAGAGGGACGCATAATATCTTTCTAAGGTTCAGTCATCTAGTCTTGTGATCGTGCCACTTCATTTTTTTTTCTATAGTCCACCTAAGAATTGGAAGTAAAGTGCAGTTTTAATTCCTTTTTGTGTGCATAGCATTTAGATAGGACTTGCATTGGTATTTTCCATATGTTTGCATTAAAAAATATATAGTGATTCATGCACATTACCTTTAGGTGCATGCCATGTAGTTTCATTCATGATCTTCATGCATAAAGTATATCATGTATCTCAATTTTTCCCCAATGGTGAATTAATTGTTCCATACCTTCTAAATAGTGCAAAAAATTCTGATCAATGATAAAAATAGCCCAATAAACTTATCTTTAAGCAATTATGGATATGTGGGCTGAAAAAAAAAGCTGAAAATCTCTCAATAACAATAAAAAAAAGAGAAAAGAAAAAGAATTTAGAAGAAAGTGAAATAAGAAGGAGAAAGGAACATGATATTAGTTGCATTTCAGGATAATTGAGTACATGATGTAGCTTGACTAGATATCCATCTCATTTTGAGGTGGATGGTTAGTGCATGCATCATTCCACCCAATTTTAGGCATTAGGGCATTTCTAATGTGCATTTGCATCATATAGGACATTTTTGTTTTATGCATGTTGAAACTGGACAATACTTCCACGTTCTTCGATGAGCCACCCATCTTCATCCACCCATTGCTCGGATTGGTAGGCCACCTTGAATTTCTCCTCACTAATGAATATCAGGAGAACTGTTTCCATGTAGATGGTAGTTAGGGCGAGCAACGTAGTATAGGCGATCACAAGATGCACCAATGCTGAATCGGAGAATTTTATTATGTTAACTGCCTTATGTGATAGTGTTCATCGGTTTGGAGGTTAATTTATTTTCTTGATGATTACTGTCACCTTTAGGGTAATTACCGTTCTGTGGTTAGAGAAGGCCGGTTTGTGAATGTTCAGTGGGAGTCATATGGGATGTTGGGTTGGTGTGTTGTTTTTCAGTTGACATTTGCAATTCTATTCTAAGGATGAGTTGCTCGAGGGCGAGCAATGTTCAAGCTTAGGGGAGTTTGATGCGATGATTTTGAGTCGCATTTATAGACCAGTTTTATATGTGTTTTATGTTTTAATTAGTCATTTCTATGGTTAATATCGCATAATTTATCTATTTTGGTCTTTGCCATCATTTTATGTCAAATCCCCTTAGTTTTATCATTTTGAGCATTAATTATCACATTATTATTATTGGTGTGGATTTATTTGATCCTGTATTTGAATTGCAGAAAAAACGAGTATTTTCTTCCGTTGATACCATCGACGGAAGTCGATACCATCGACATGGTCACAGGTTGCCAGCCGAAAGGAGCAGCAAAGAGTCGATACCATCGACGCTGATGTCGATGGTATCGAGACGTCTTCAGATTGCTGGCGAAGAAGCAGTCGATAGTATCGACACCCAGTCGATACCATCGACACACGGAGGCTACAACGTCGCAAAATGACAAAACCGACGCCAAAAGGAAGTCGATACCATCGACCCGAGTCGATGGTATCGAGATGATGTCGGGCGCGACAAAGGAAGGGTTTGCAGCCAGACGCTACTATAGCGGGTCGATACCATCGACTCGCGTCGATGGTATCGACGCCGTAGGATATGAGTTTGCTTTCTAATGATCTCAATCGGACGGCTGGAGTTAATGAGCGACCTAATTAGAGACTTATACCTAATGACGGCCGCCTGAGACAGAGGGAGAGAAGCATATTAGCCATTGCACAAGTGCCGAGGAGCGAGAGAAAGGAGAACGGAGGCTAGAAGTCACACCAGTCGATCCGGACGCTGCCGAAGACGGATTTCACCACCGAGAGGCGGGAAAGCACGTGTTCTACGCAAAGGATCAATCGGTTCTTCTCCGTTCAGGGGTTTTCCCATTCAATTCATGTTTTTCATATGATTTCCCCTATTTCTACCATGTACTTGTGTGAGATGAACATGCGGGGCTAATCCCCTTCATCTTTAGGACCGGGAGTAGCCCGAGAATTCATTGTATGACAGTTTTATAATAGTAATTCATATTTTCTCTCTTAAATCCGTGGTATAGCTTCATTTTCTCCATATATTGTTATGCTTGATCACCATAATAATAACCTAACGCCCTCAACCACTTCGACAGAAGGATTAACGGCTGAAAAGAGACGAAACCTATATTAATCGATAAATCCCTTGAACAAGGTGGTGTAAAATTAATGGTTGATACTGAGAGATCGTTCATAATGCACTTAGTTTAGGGGATAGGTTACTACGACGGTGGAACCAACCTAAACCTAAGTAGTGAATTGTACCACGACAGTGGGCAATTCTGTTTTCAGGCCACTACCCAGATAGAGAGAGAAGATTGAGGCATTATATAAAACCTAATGCAATGAATACCCGCGGTGAAACCACAATCCTAAAGATTCCTTTTTGAATTGATTAAATTAACCTTTAATCGATTGTTTGCTTTGTTTTATTTTTATTTTCTTTTAATCTTGACAACAAACCCCAATTTGTTATTCGGCTTAGCTGATCGCAAATAGTTAGTAGGAGTCTCCGACAATTCCGAGTATCCCTGTGTTCGACTTGGGCCTCACAAGGCCTGTACTACTCGACGCGTATACTTGCGTTTTTAGCGCGTAGTAAAATACACATCAGCTTTCAATTCAGGGTCACATTGGAGTCCATTTGTTTGAGGCTCATCCTAATTGACTCAATTTATAAGTGGTTATCATGGCTTTGGCCAATTAAAGGCTTCAACATAAGAAACCCTATTCAAACATAACCTATGTGTCACCTTTATGTTCATACGGTTTGAACCCAAGTTAGTCGACACTCGTTTGAGTCCAAACGAGTCCACACTCGTTTGAGTCCAAACAAGTCCACACTCGTTTGAGTCCAAACGATTCCACACTCGTTTAAGCCCAAACGAGTCCACACTCGTTTGACCTCAAACGGGTTCACACCCGTTTAGACTCAATTGGGTTCACACCCGTTTAGACTTCAAGTGGGTCCACACCCATTTAAGATCAAGTTAGTTCACACTCGTTTAAGGCTCAAATGGGTCCAAGATCGTTTGAGGTTAAACGAGTTCAAGGTCGTTTAAGAATCAAATGAGTTGAAGGTTGAAGGTTAAACCCTAAACCAATTGGAGACCTTCAAGGTTGATTATACTTAATCACTTGAAAGTGTAGAAGGTTCAATGATGATCTAATCTAAATGCAAATGGTAACCTAAGATGTTAAGGGACTAAGTGGCTAATGAATTGACCCATGATGATGGTCAATGGGTAAATTACCAAAATGCCCCTGAAAGGTTCAATTGAGTGATACCTTGTTTTAATCAAACCCTAATCACATGATAGTGATGAGTTGACTTTGTTAATCAATGAGGACTTAACCCAACCTAATCTAGAGTGGTGTAATCACTATCTACTAGTTAGAGGAGAGAGAAAGTACCAATTATAATGGAAACTCAAGTAAAATACCTTCAATATACATGGATGTGCAAGATTAGGTATGATCCACCTATGTGAGATCATGGAAACCCTAATTATGATAATTGATGAATCTTAATCGTATCTGAGGTATTTAATGATGATGTTTCTCATACATGAGTATGTTATGAGATCATTTCACCATGAGGTGAAAAGTAAACCCTAATTCTAGGGAGATGACATGTAATGTGAATAGTAAACCCTAATTGATGAAAACCAAGGAAACCTAGCTCTTGTATGAGTAGGGAGATACAACTTCTTTAAATGAGTTATTTACTGTTATCAGTTGATTTAACCATGCAGGTTCCTTTATGAGGATGATCATATCCAGGTATGGATGATGATACTATATTCATTAAAAGCATGTTGATAGCTTTATGAATAGTGATATATCCGGATGCCTTGTTAATAGCATCTTATGAGATTGATAGGCTGTGAGAGCCATGAATACCATCAATGTCATGCTTTAAGAGATGGCTTGTGATGAGAATATTGAGAAATGATAATTGATGAGAGTTAGGATTGTTACATTTAGTATTCTTCCTTCATAGCTGCTATGCTAATGATTAATGTTTGAAAACATGTATGATGATAAAAGAATACTGAAATGTACCTAACTAATCAAGTATAATCATACCATGTAGAGCCCTGATCATAGATCCATCATTGTCAGGAGTTAAATGATGGTGAAACAGGTTTTCCTAAGGGAACTCCTGGAGCACATACTTTTGAGTATGTGGGGTATATGGATGTGTAAAACCTTACATCCTAGTGAATGAATTGATGTAGATGTATCTTAAATCCATCAACCCTTTCACTATGTGTTTATGCCGGGGTGATGTAACACTAATCTCCCGAGGAAATCTTTTATACCGCATCGATGAGAGATAAACAAGAAATCTTTCGATGGCGAAGAGAGTACAGAATGCCACTGTGACTCTAATAGAGAAGTACCAGAATACCCTGGTAAGCTATAGTAGCAGAGACATTAGATGTCCTGCATGTTGATCCTCATACTGACTGAGGAAGATGAGGTCATAAGAATCCGACTCTTTTGATGACCTATGTATGATACCGATGCGACTTAATAGTGATCGGTTGGAGTATGAGCGGTATACCTCATCTCCGCAGGGCATAATGATGTTTGTAAAACATAATCAACCATGTAGCATATCTGCTTAAGTTGAACCACGAAATATATTGGTTGATGATACATTACTTAGTATACATGTTTTTCATATTCCTTAAATGTTGTTGTTCTAATTGATAACAATCTGCTACTGATTACCTTAGAGATTTTATTGCCTATGTTATTCTTGGTTGCCATAATAAAGCTTCTGGCAGAGAATTATAACTCTTGCTGGGACAATTATTTAAAATTTTCTCACCCCGTAGGTTTCAACTTTTTAGGTGGTCGTCGAGGACGAAGGAACCTATCTACAGGTGATCAGAATTAGCAGCAGTAGCACCAGGAGTAGCAGTGACTTCAGGTGGAAACACTGTGCTGTCTAGTCTTGTAGTCAGAATAGTCTTATGTCGTCTCTGTACACTCAGGTCCTAGGAGTTTGTTGATCTGAGGATTTTGAAATCTTGAGATTTTGTATCCGGCTGTATATAATAACTCATGAAGTGATCTAACAGAGATGTAATCTGTTTACCTTGTTTCTTATAAAAGGATTTTCATGATTTCAAGATCTTGTCTCAAAAAGTTTTAATTTCCGGTGATTTTCGTATTCCGCTGTTAATCGAATCGCTTCCGCTAAGTTTAATCGTGTTTATCTCGGGTTTTGGAGATCAGAGCCCACAATTAGTGGTATCAGATCTCTAGGTTCGCTGAGTCTACAGAGAAATAGGACTTAGAGTGTGAAGTCTATCCTTAGTACTTCTTTTTTATCTAATATAGTCTTTTGCTCCTCAGGAGAAGAAGGTAATTAAGGATGTCTGGACCACATGAGGAGTACGAGGCCGAAAGTAGTGTTGCTGCACCTCGAGAAGGTGCAAGGAACCTAGAAATAGAGCAACCTGCACCTGAGCCACCCGTGGAGCCACCTCAGTTTGACCCAGCTTACATGGGAAACCCAGCTGTTCAAACTATGTTCGGGCAGTTTATGACTGCTATGACACACATCACCGACAGGATGCCCATGCCTGCACCTAGGGCACCTGCCCAGCCTGAAGGACAAGGTATCGATAAGACGTTCGAGCGACTTCGTCGTGTCGGAGCAACCGAATACTTTGGAACAGCTGATCCTGCAGATGCCGATCTGTGGTTAACCGAGTTGGAGAAGGCTTTTAGAATCCTCAACATCCCAGAAGCTCAGAAGGTTAGACATGCTGTCTATCTTCTCAAGGGAAGTGCTGGTCACTGGTGGACCATGGAAGAGCAGAAGAGGCCTGGAGTGGAGATCTCGTGGGAAGATTTTCATCGGGAATTTATCAATAGATATTTTCCAAAGACCTTCCTAGACGAGAAGATCTCTCAGTTTGAGAGATTGAGGCAAGGCATGATGAACATTAGCGAGTATGAAGCTAAGTTTATGGAGTTATTGCGATTTTGTCCGCACATGGCTGCCATAGAAGAAGAAAGAATCAGAAGGTTCGAGAAGGGTTTAAACGCCGACTTGACTACTCCCGTGTCTGCCCTAGAGAATCAGGAGAGATTTGCTACCTTCGTTCAGTCAGTCCGAAGGATAGAGAAATCCGTAGTCGAGAAGAGACAAACCCATAAAAGATATCCACAGTTCCAGGGTTTTTCATCTAGAGACTTTAAGAAGCCTAGATTCTCTGCACCTACATCTCCACCACCCAAAACTAGTGCTCAGACACAATGGACACCGAGTAGAGGCAGGGGACGAAGCCTACCACGACAAGAGACTCACAGTTCAGCATCAATGTCAGTTACAGGACCACCCAGACCACAACAACTGGGGAAGAGCTGTTACAACTGTGGGAAGGTGGGACATTTGATGAAGGACTGCCGATCTAGGCCTGTCAGTGTGACACAGCCTCTGAGACAGAGTCAACAGGGATCACAGAGAAGGCAATCTCAAGGAGCAGCTCGAGGATGTGGACAAGCGTCTCAAGCTGGATCATCAACACCACCTCAACACCAGGCGACAACGAGGTTCTATGCTATGAACCCACCTGATGCAGTGGTCAATCCACGGGTAGTGGCAGGTCAGATGGAACTTTTATATTCTGATATGTCTAAATCCTGTGTTGTATCTGTTCTAATTGACCTGGGTGCTACGCACTCCTTTGTCACTCGGAGAGTGATTCGTAACTGCAATATAACAGTTAGACATAGGGCAGATAGTTTGTTGCTTGAGACTCCGTTGAGAGGGTCTGCTGTGTTGCAGGAAGTATGCTCTCCCTGTAACCTCTTATTTTCTAACCATCACATTCAATTGGATCTTTTACCACTTGAGATGCAAGGATTTGATATAATTCTTGGGATGGATACCTTAGAAAGGTATAGGGTTGTCTTGGATTGTGAATCCAAGCAGGCTGTGTTTGCTGATGAAAGCAACACATGGATCTTTCAAGGAGAGAGAAAGATTCTACCCACCTATCTTGTGTCAGCGATGGTTACTGATAAGTTGATGAGACAAGGATGTTATGCATTCTTGGCCCATGTGGTAGATACTACCATGGAGAGTCCTAACCCTACTGAAGTTCCTGTAGTCAGGGAATTTGAAGATGTATTTCCTGAAGAACTTCCAGGTGTGCCACCGCCTCGGGAAATTGATTTTGAAATCAATTTAATCCCAGATACACAACCTTTAGCCCAGACACCGTATAGGATGGTGCCTGCTGAGATGGCAGAACTCAAGAAGCAGCTTCAAGAGTTGCTTGAGAAGGGTTTCATCCGACCGAGCACTTCACCCTGGGGTGCTCCAGTTTTGTTTGTTAAAAAGAAAGACGGGTCAATGCGGTTGTGCATTGATTACAGACAACTAAATAAAGTAACAATAAAGAATAAGTACCCATTGCCGATGATTGATGATCTTTTTGACCAGTTGCGTGGTGCAACAGTCTTCTCAAAGATAGACTTGAGGTCTGGATATCATCAACTCCGTATTAAGGATAGTGACATATCCAAGTCTGCCTTTAGGACGCAATATGGTCACTATGAGTTCACGGTTATGTCGTTTGGACTAACCAATGCACCGGCTGCATTCATGGAACTCATGAATAGATTTTTTCGACCTTTCCTTGATCAGTGTGTTGTCGTCTTCATAGATGACATTCTGATTTATAGTAAGGATGCTCAGTAGCATGAACATCATCTCCGACAGGCTCTAACTCTGCTAAGAAAACATAAGCTATATGCTAAGTTTAGCAAGTGTGAATTCTGGTTGCCGGAAGTATCTTTTCTTGGACATGTGATATCTGCCTCGGGTATTCGTGTTGACCCTACAAAGGTAGAATCTGTTCTATAGTGGGAACAACCGAAGACACCAACAGAGATTCGTAGTTTCTTAGGGTTGGCTGGCTATTATCGAAGGTTCATTAAGAACTTCAGTTCTATAGCCCTACCCTTGACAAAGTTGACTCGGAAAGATGTTCCTTATGCCTGGAGAGATAAATGTCAACAGTCCTTTCAGTTGTTAAAGGAGAGGTTGACAAGTGCACCTGTGCTTGTGTTAACTGAGCAAGGAAAAGGATACATAATTTTCTGTGATGCCTCCAAGAATGGACTCAGATGCGTGTTGATGCAGGATAAGCAAGTGATTTCTTTTGCTTCACGACAGCTTAAGAAACACGAAGAGAATTATCCGACACACGATCTGGAATTAGCTGCTGTGGTTCATGCCCTGAAAATCTGGAGACATTATCTCTACGGAGAGACATTCCAGATTTTCACAGATCACAAAAATCTTAAGTATATCTTCTCTCAGCATGAGCTTAACATGAGACAACGTCACTGGATGGAGTTAATCAAGGATTATGATTGTACAATAGATTACCATCCAGGAAAGGCCAATGTAGTTGCAGATGCCTTGAGTAGGAAATCAGCAACATCATCCTCTGATAGGGCACCATTAAACTCTTTAGTATGCCCTAGGAGAGATATGCTTATCTCCTTAAGGCAAGACAATGTACAGATGAAGGTGTCATGGATTGTCGGGTTGTTGGCTGAGATGCATATCAAACCCACCCTAAGAGAGCAGATTAAGGAGGCACAACAAGTTGATGTTGCAGTTCAGCAGATTAGATCTGAGTATGGTGATGAGAAGCGAGAGGGTTTTCATGAATCAGATGATCAAGTGGCATGCTATCATGGGAGGATGATAGTACCAGATGTAGATAACCTAAGGAAGTTAGTCCTGGAAGAATCTCATTCTTCGATGTATGCTATGCATCCAGGAAGCACCAAGATGTATCGAAACTTGAAAGATATGTATTGGTGGCCTGGGATGAAGAAGGACGTAGCTGAGTTTGTTCTGAGGTGTCCAGTGTGTCAGCAAATTAAGGCTGAACACCAGAAGCCTGCAGGAACAATGCAACCTTTACCCATACCACAGTGGAAGTGGGATCATGTAACCATGGACTTTGTTGTTGGTCTACCTAGAACAAACAAAGGACATGATTCCATTTGGGTAATTGTTGATAGGTTGACTAAGACAGCGCATTTCTTACCTATCAAAACAACCTATTCTGCGGAGAGGTTATCACAGTTGTATGTTCAAGAGATAGTGCGTTTGCACGATGTTCCTGTCACTATAGTTTCTAACAGAGGTCCCCAGTTTACAAGTTGTTTTTGGGAGCAGTTACACAGAGCCTTAGGCACCAAGCTAAGGTTTAGTACGGCCTTTCATCCACAGACTGATGGACAGTCGGAAAGAACCATACAGACCTTGGAAGACCTGTTGAGAGCATGTGTTCTCCAGTTTACAGGGAGTTGGGATCTGCACCTAAGCCTAATAGAGTTTGCCTATAACAATAGCTATCAACATAGTATTGATATGGCACCTTATGAGGCTTTATATGGTAGACATTGTAGGTCACCCTTGTGTTGGTATGAGACTGGTGAGCATCAATTGTTAGGTCCTGATCTTGTACAGCAGACTACGGAGAAGATTAAAGTAATACAACAACAGATTAAGACTGCACAGGATAGGCAGAAATCTTATGCTGATAAGCGTCGTAGACCGTTAGAGTTCCAGGTTGGAGACAGAGTGTATCTCAAGGTCTCACCTTGGAAAGGAGTTCTTCGCTTTGGAAGGAAAGGGAAGTTAGCTCCTAGATTTATGGGGCCTTATCCAATCATTGAACGGGTTGGAAAGGTAGCTTATAGACTAGAGTTACCACCAGAGTTGCATAGGCTACACCCTGTGTTTCACATTTCTATGTTAAGGAAATGTCATCCTGATACCGAGTCAGTTCTACAACCTATGGAAGTAGAATTGAATGATGATATAACTTATGAGGAAGGACCAATGTCAATCCTTGACAACAGAATTAAAAAGTTAAAGAAGAAAGATATAAACCTTGTGAAAGTCCTCTGGAACCACCGTGGTGTTGAAGAAGCCACTTGGGAACTAGAGGATGAGATGAGAAGGAAGTACCCTGCTCTTTTCTCCTAATATGTTTTATCGATTTCGAGGACGAAATCCTTGTAAGGGGTGGATAATTTGTAACATCCCTGACCTGGGTTATGAGTTAACCCTAGGTGTTTTGCCTAAATATGTAATTAAATCCTTGTGATTATCTTTTGGCATGTAATTAAGTTCCTAAGGAACATATATTCCTTTTTCTGTCCCTTTTGAATAATGTTGTAATATTGTTTTGTAATACAGGGACCTTGTGCAAATTACCCAGTTAAGGGGTTAACTTGCAAAATTGCACATGTTAAGATGTTCCTTTGATGATGAGACATCATATGAGTGAATATGATGAGGAATGATGAATTTTCCCCAAGCTTGAGCATCAAGATGCAGCTTGTGGAATGATCCTTGTGCTTAAAAACTCTAAATTGGAGTAAAGTGCAATTTACCCAATTTAAGGGGTGTAACTTGTAAAATACATCATCTAGAACATATTTTATGACTTTTGACATCATTTAGAGTAATAATGATGAAGGGGACACTTCCTTTGAATAATCATATAATAAGGAACACCTTTGTAATTAAATCATCAAGATGTAAGTAAGGAGACCCTTATGTACATATGTACCTTAGTGATAAGTTGACCTTCCTTGCCTTTAGTTCTTGGTTTTAGAAGGAGTTTTACCTTATAAAAGAAGAGGAAGGACGTGCCTAAAATAAAGGAAGGACCTAGTTGTGAAAAGGAGAAACTAGTTGTCCTTATGTTGGAAATGACCCCAAGATATATATACACCCTCCCTTTGTTTGTAAAGGAACATTTCCTTCACTTCCTTTCTTATTTCCTTGCTTAGACCGACTTAGGACAGAGATCTGGAGAAGAGGAGAACGGCCAAGCAGTTCTAGGTAATCTTTGATCATCATCTTGCTCAAATTCATGGAGGATATCATGTTACAAGGTTGGTTTGCTAGTTTTCTTACTTAGCTTTCTCGTTCTAGCCATCTTTTCCCAACCTTTCCTTGGAGAAAAACTCTTGGCTGACCTGTGGAGCTCAAGACACCATTAAAGACTTGAAGCTTGGAAGCTTGGAGCTCAAGGAACGACCTTAAGGCGGGTTTTATAATTCTAAACCTTTTGCTTTGTTATGCGTACTTTTATTCGTGCAAATAATAGTTAGTTCTTCTTCTTCCCCATCCTTCTTTGCACCCTTGCAAGCTTTTTCGTGAAGAACAGACCTTGGTTTCAAGGTTGAAGACAAAGGTCGTTAATACCTATGTTGGTCCTTATCCAACTTTACTAAATGATCTTGGACCAATAGGTCAAACGATCTCACACTCGTTTCAATCCAAACGGGTTCAATAGGTCGGTTTGGCCAAACGGGTTCCAACCCATTTGAGGGCATTGACCAAGCGTTGACCGTTTGGGATTTCTGTTCACAATCATGTAGGCTAATGACCCACCAAATTTGAGGGGTTAACTCCAAAGGAATCATAGGTTGAAGGCCAATCAATTAGGCAATCGAATTGAATTAAGTGCTGTTTTCTAAACTGATTAACTTGAATCTTTGGGCAAACAGGTTCCAACCCATTTGAAGGAGTTGACCAAGCATTGACCGTTTGGGATTCCTGTTCATAATATATTGAATTTCATTTCTACCAAGAATCATGATCTAATTCCTAACCAATTAAGAGTTGAAGGCATTTCAACACCCTAACCCTAATCGAGTTAAATTTGCTGATTTTTATATAGATTTTGATGAGTGTTGGGTTGAAGGACCCAAACGAGTTTTAACCCATTTGGGGGTTCATCCAAACGATCTCACACTCGTTTAGTGACACCCCAAGACCGTTTTAAGGTCTAGGGTTAAAGAAATTTGATGATTTGAGGGTCCAATCACAAGATATTGATAAATTGATGAAAAGTGCTGATTTGTAATTTAATTAGGACGCAACCCTTATCAAATCAACTTAATTTTTGGTCAAACTTTGGGCAAACGGTCTCAAGACCGTTTGGGGTTCATCCAAACGATCTCAAGACCGTTTGGGCTAAGTTTGAGCCCAATTGGAGTTCAATTGATAGGTTCAACCTTGTTTTGATTTCACATTGTTGGAAATTGATGATTAGCCGATTGGAAACCTTAATTGAGTTAGAGTTAACCCTAATTGGCTTTCAATTCAGGGTCACATTGGAGTCCGTTTGTTTGAGGCTCATCCTAATTGACTCAATTTATAAGTGGTTATCATGGCTTTGGCCAGTTAAAGGCTTCAACATAAGAAACCCTATTCAAACATAACCTATGTGTCACCTTTATGTTCATACGGTTTGAACCCAAGTTAGTCCACACTCGTTTGAGTCCAAACGAGTCCACACTCATTTGAGTCCAAATGATTCCACACTCGTTTAAGCCCAAACGAGTCCACACTCGTTTGACCTCAAATGGGTTCACACTCGTTTGAACTCAAACGGGTTCACATCCGTTTAGACTCAATTGGGTTCACACCCGTTTAGACTTCAAGTGGGTCCACACCCATTTAAGATCAAGTTAGTTCACACTCATTTAAGGCTCAAATGGGTCCAAGATCGTTTGAGTTAAATGAGTTCAAGGTTGTTTAAGAATCAAATGAGTTGAAGGTTGAAGGTTAAACCCTAAACCAATTGGAGACCTTCAAGGTTGATTATACTTAATCACTTGAAAGTGTAAAAGGTTCAATGATGATCTAATCTAAACGCAAATGGTAACCTAAGATGTTAAGGGACTAAGTGGCTAATGAATTGACCCATGATGATGGTCAATGGGTAAATTACCAAAATGCCCCTGAAAGGTTCAATTGAGTGATACCTTGTTTTAATCAAACCCTAATCACATGATAGTGATGAGTTGACTTGTGTTAATCAATGAGGACTTAACCCAACCTAATCTAGAGTGGTGTAATCACTATCTACTAGTTAGAGGAGAGAGAAAGTACCAATTATAATGGAAACTCAAGTAAAATACCTTCAATATACATGGATGTGCAAGATTAGGTATGATCCACCTGTGTGAGATCATGGAAACCCTAATTATGATAATTGATGAATCTTAATCTTATCTGAGGTCTTTAATGATGATGTTTCTCATACATGAGTATGTTATGAGATCATTTCACCATGAGGTGAAAAGTAAACCCTAATTCTAGGGAGATGACATGTAATGTGAATAGTAAACCCTAATTGATGAAAACCAGGGAAACCTAGCTCTTATATGAGTAGGGAGATACAACTTCTTTAAATGAGTTATTTACTGTTATCAGTTGATTTAACCATGCAGGTTCCTTTATGAGGATGATCATATCCAGGTATATTCATTAAAAGCATGTTGATAGCTTTATGAATAGTGATATATCCGGATGCCTTGTTAATAGCATCTTATGAGATTGATAGGCTGTGAGAGCCATGAATACCATCAAGGTCATGCTTTAAGAGATGGATTGTGATGAGAATATTGAGAAATGATAATTGATGAGAGTTAGGCTTGTTACATTTAGTATTCTTCCTTCATAGCTGCTATGCTAATGATTAATGTTTGAAAACATGTATGATGATAAAAGAATACTGAAATGTACCTAACTAATCAAGTATAATCATACCATGTAGAGCCCTGATCATAGATCCATCATTGTCAGGAGTTAAATGATGGTGAAACATGTTTTCCTAAGGGAACTCTTGGAGCACATACTTTTGAGTATGTGGGGTATATGGATGTGTAAAACCTTACATCCTAGTGAATGAATTGATGTAGATGTATCTTAAATCCATCAACCCTTTCACTATGTGTTTATGCCGGGGTGATGTAACACTAATCTCCCGAGGAAATCTTTTATACCGCATCGATGAGAGATAAACAAGAAATCTTTCGATGGCGAAGAGAGTATAGAATGCCACTGTGACTCTAATAGCGAAGTACCAGAATATCCTGGTAAGCTATAGTAGCAGAGACATTAGATGTCCTGCATGTTGATCCTCATACTGACTGAGGAAGATGAGGTCATAAGAATCCGGCTCTTTTGATGACCTATGTATGATACCGATGCGACTTAATAGTGATCGGTTGGAGTATGAGCGGTATACCTCATCTCCGCAGGGCATCATGATGTTTGTAAAACATAATCAACCGCGTAGCATATCTACTTAAGTTGAACCATGAAATACACTGGTTGATGATACATTACTTAGTACACATGTTTTTCATATTCCTTAAATGTTGTTGTTCTAATTGATAACAATCTGCTACTGATTACCTTAGAGCTTTTATTGCCTATGTTATTCTTGGTTGCCATAATAAAGCTTCTGGCGGAAAATTATAACTCTCGTTGGGACAATTATTTAAAATTGTCTCACCCCGTAGGTTTCAACTTTTTAGGTGCTCGTCGAGGATGAAGGAACCTATCTGCAGGTGATCAGAATCAGCAGCAGTAGCACCAGGAGCAGCAGTGACTTCAGGTGGAAACACTGTGCTGTCTAGTCTTGTAGTCAGAATAGTCTTATGTCGTCTCTGTACACTCAGGTCCTAGGAGTTTGTTGATATGAGGATTTTGAAATCTTGAGATTTTGTATCCGGTTGTATATAATCACTCATGAAGTGATCTAACAGAGATGTAATATGTTTACCTTGTTTCTTATAAAAGGAGTTTCATGATTTCAAGATCTTGTCTCAAAAAGTTTTAATTTCCGGTGATTTTCATATTCCGCTGTTAATTGAATTGCTTCCGCTAAGTTTACTCATGTTTATCTCGGGTTTTGGAGATCAGAGCCCACAGTTTTGCTTTGACTTTTCCTACTGCCCTCATCATTGCTATTCTTTATTCATTACTCTTTGCATTCTTTGTGTATATTGGTTTGCTAACTTGCTTTCTTTTGTTTGGTTGTGCCTTGTGCATGTGACAAGCCACTCAGAGAAGACAAGATGGAAGGCCAAAATGCACAAACCCATCCATTTCCTCCACCACCCTACCTCCAAGGCTACCCTAAGCCTTACACACCTCCACCACCTCCATTGCCGCAACCTTCCCACTACTTCACTTTCCAACCTCAATTCCCTCCTCCACTACCCTACCTCCAAGGCTATCCTAAGCCTTACACACTACCACCACCTCCATTGCCACAACCCTCCTACCAGTTCACCTTCCAACCTCAATTCATTCTACCACCTCCATCACCACAAACCTCCCACCAATTCACCTTCCAACCAGCTAAATGCCCTCCTCCACCTAAAGTCCAACGACCATCAACACCGATGCCACCACCACAACTATCACATGCTCCCCCTACTTCCCATGAGAAAATGGATATGATTGAGACCCCTCTCTTTGGTGCCTATGAAGACCCATTCCTCAAGAGAAAGAAAACCTATGGCATGAGATTTCTGAGGGTCTTAAGGCTGATTAAGATCTATGATGATGATCCCCAAGGAGAGAGAATTGCTGAAAAAGACTTACGAAGCTCGCATGACCCTTGGGAGGAAGATCAATCAAGGAAAGCATTTGAGAGGATTTCTTATGATGGGGGTGTAAAAATTTTGTTTTTGGACCATGGTTGATGGTGAAAGAACAACAAGCCTGGCTAAAGGCATGAAACTTAGCGCTTGTGGGAGGCAACCCACATAGGTTTGGAAATTTTGACCCAACCTTCACTTTTTGATACAATTGCTTTGTTTTTACATTTTCCAAGAACACACACACACTTGTGTTTAATAGTTTGTGTCTAGTTTTAAGATGTGCAGGTGATAACAGGGTGAAATGAAGGAAATTTGAGTACAATTGAGAGAAGGATTCAAAGAAAAATCACTTTGGGTCAAGTTTTTGAGTGTTTTGATGTTCCTCATTTTGAGAGTAGTAGCTACAGGGACTACCACGGCCGTGGCACATCAATACGACCGTGGTCATTTGCATGAAAAACACACCAAGTCCCTGGATTCAGAAGCAAAATTGAGAAAAGCTACCAAAGGACTGCAGCACGGCCGTGCCAGGCAGCACAATCGTGCAACCTAAAGCCACCACGGCCGTGCTACGCAGCACGGCCGTGCAGCAGACCAATTTTAGCCACTCAAGGCATATTAGTGGGGCAGCTACTACGCATATCCTCCACCACAGGGAGGAAAACCGCCAGAGCCTTGAGAGAGCCATGATCGTCTACCCTATCATCCTAAAATCTAGGATCATGCTGAGAACAACATGATTTAAAAGTTTGGGGTGGTAGGGCAGGTATGCCCTAGTTTCACTTTGCATTTCACCTACCACATCCACTTTTGTTTTCTTGTTTTGCTATCTACCTTAGTCATCTTTACTGCTTTGCATACCTGCATGCCATGTCGTTTACTTTCTTGTCATTTTTTGTGTAATTTTCAAAAATTTTGCTCTTTTTTCCATGCATTGCATATCATGTAGATTTTTAGTAATTCTTGCATGTTATAGCTAGTATTTGCTTGTTTACTGCTTTAAGTTCAATAATATAGAGTTTAGATGTGATTGAAGGCAACTTGGCACTGTTTTGGCCAATTTTGCCTAAATTTGAGATTTCTTGCCTAAAAGTATGTTTTGACCCAATCTCTACTATTTTGAGTAAAATGATGATCTTTGACAAATGCAAGTGAGTTAACATTGTTTGTTGCTAAATGGTATCAATTCTTGACTTTTTACATGTGCATCACTTCTCTTAGGATTGTGATTGAATTGGTTGAATTGTGAAATTGAGCAAGCTTTGAATGCTTAGTGTTTGTGGAATTACTTGTTTGATATATCAATTTCATTTTGTTCATTCATGTGGTGTGATATCTTGGATGAAGTGTTGGATTAATTCTCATGTAGGATGTCTTATGTGGAAAATCATACCAATGACCCCTCTTTGACCCGATTCTTCTTCCATCATCTTCATACCCCTCCACCTCATAAAAAGATGCCCTAGTGCACATAATCAGCCTTGGCCACCTCCAAAAGTTTGGGGTGGCCATATCTTCATCTCCCCGCTTCACTCTATCCACCATTTGCCCTATCTACACCAAGGGAAAGAAAGAAAAGAAAAGAAAAAAGAAAAGCAAAAACAAAATAAAAGGATGCTCCTGTTTAAGAGCATTCAAATAAAGAAAAGATGAGTGTGTAAAAACACTCCAAAAATCTTACCGCAACCCTTTCTTCCACTTTCATGCCCATTGAGCTAGGAAACATCAAACTTAGCTCACTTTGCCCTTTTTCGCAGTCATGTGGGTCATTTGGTATGATTTGAAATATAAGATTGAATGCATGAATGTGAAGCAACACTCCTAGTCATTCTTGATTAACGCCACCATGAAACGGTTTACCCAGAACTTAATGGAAGAAATATGGATAACTTGTGTATTCTATGCGCTATATTTGAAGTTCATATGCTTTGTGCTCTTTTCATGATTGGATTGTGAAAGAAGGAGAGGAGAGAGGTGAAATGCATGTACTTAGTCATCTTTGATCCCATTCAGCAACAATCGTCTTTTATATTGCATTTGTCATTTCTTTTTGTCAAAGTTTGTAGAGAGATTGAGTTAGAGCATACTTGAGGACAAGTATGTTTCAAGTTTGGGGTGGTGATTTAGCCCTATTTTAGGGCTTAATCTTGTGTCTTTTTGCTCTTCAATCACATCTATACCTATTAGATTACATGTTATTTCCCCTAATATGCATATTTGTGTAAAATGCACTCATGGACATTATTTTCATATTTTTCAGGTACTTGGACCACACTTGGATGGACGAGAGAGATGGAGGGGCCCAAAGAAGGCCCCAGAGCTCCCCCAACCTACCCCTAGTGGCCAAGAGTCAAGCTTTAGCAAAGAAGTCCATGGATAACAAAGTTTGAAGCTCAAAGTGCAAGAAAAGCCCCCAACACGCCATGGTAACACAGAACGGTCGTGCTGCAAATGAAGAAATCACATGAAAAATCTCAGTTTTGAAGCAGCTACAGAGCATACTCTACCACGGCCGTGCTACGCAGAACGGCCATGCTACCAGATCCCACCACAGCCGTGCTACCAGATCCCACCACGGCCGTGCTACGCAGCACGACCGTTCTACCAACTCCCACCACGGCCGTGCTATGCAGCACGACCGTGCTACCCTCAACCCACCACGGCTGTGGTGACCACCACAGTCGTGGCCTTTTCAGCCCAAATTTGACCACCAACCTGACATTTAGCCATTTTAATTCCCACGACCATGCCCATACACCACGGCCGTGGCCTACCCTACCCTCCACGACCGTGGTGACCCACCACGACCGTGCTACTCACAAAACTCACCTAGTTTTTACTATTTTTCCCATTTTGCCCCTACTTGACCTAGTGCTTCCTCCCCACACCTATATATACCTAGGTGGCGACTGGAGCATGAGGTTAGCTACCTTCTACCCCGTCCTAGCTCCCCAAATCTCCATCCACTCCATTCCACTCCATATCCACCTCAAATCCACTCCATTTCACCATTTCCACCACATAACCCCCCATATCTAAGCCTTCCATCCACTTCCCACCACCATTCCACACCATTTCATCCAAGGAGAAGAAGGAGGATGTACCTTTAGCTGCTGGAGAGGAGAACTTCTTCGTCTACACCGAGCTCCATGGCTTCTTCTACCTCTTTCTCCTTTCTTTTTGTATTTTCCATTTCTATGAGTAGCTAGGCCCCTGTGGGTGGGCTGTTTGGGGGAAATTATGTTACTTTGATACCATGTTGGGGGAAAATGACATGTAAACTTTGTAATTTCATTTGTTAATGATTATATTCTATTTCTATCTCATTCTCCATGGATTACTTGTTGGTTTGTGTGTGAAATCACTTAGGAATTTAGGCAAATTGCTTATATGTGTGAATTTTGGGATTTGCCCCTAGGTCCAATTCTTAGATCCCTAGGTTGCCTCCCATCTTCCTACATCCTAATCAATCTCCCTAAACCTAAGTGAGAGATCTAAGTAGCTAGATTAGGTAATTCTAGTGCAATTAGCATGGAGCCTTCTCAAGGCTAGAATGTGGGGGAATTGGGGTCCAAAACCCTAATTTCACCTCCCCATTACTACCCTCGGCCCCTAATTGCCATAGGAATACCTAATCTAGAAACCTAGACTTGATTAGACTCTAATTGAATTGAACCTAATCCCTAACCCAATTGAGCCTCGTAAGGGTAGTAGGGGGTGTTAGGGACAAGTTCCCCTATACACAACCTAGCATATCCATGGCAAGTTAGTAGCTTAGATTAATTCATTAGACTCTAACTTGTTGTTTGGTTTGGATAATCTAAATGGAATCATAATGTTCATATGTCACCCCCCAACTTAAGTGATAAGTTCATACCCCTAAACAGCCCACACATCTCTTTACTGCTTAAAACCCTAGTTATGTGCTTGCTTAGCTTAATTAGTTCTTTCCTTGCTTAGTTAGCTTCTTGCTTTGCTCTTGTCTTGTTTATGCTAGTTTAGTTCTTTAATTGTTCTTTTGCTTCTCTATTGCTTGCCTTAGTGTAAATTGCCTTTTCCTACCTAGCTTAATCTTTCCTTGCTTGCTTAGTCTTAATTTAGTCTAGGGTTAACATAGATTTCATTCTTGCCTTTAAATTGCTTGTTTATCCTTAGTTAACAATCCAAATCAACCTTCAAACCCTTAACCCTAGTCTCCGCAGTAGGAACCTAGGTAAACTAACCTAGCTCTAGCACCCCCTCTTTTCCCTGTGGATCGACCCTTTACTTGCCACCTTCCTATACTACGACACGACCCCGTGCGCTTGCGGGTGTAGTGTTTTAGTAGACGTAGGTAGCTAGTTTAGGTTTATAAATTTCGAAAGCAAATTCCCATATCCCGTGTGTTCCGACCTCGTGGGGCACATCTAGTCGGGTCAAATCGGCTAGTGTGTTGCACCTCTAGTGGAATCACACCAATAACAAGACTCTTAAGAGGATTATATTAAAGTTCTAAGCAACTTATTTAGCCAAAACAAATAGGGTTAACTCATAAACCAGGTCGGGGTCATTACAATATCAGTAGTTGACCAAGGGGACATATAAAACTTTGGAGAGTTTGTGGAGGCTACAAGACATATAGAAGAGTTAGCTAATGCTAATAAGTAGTATAAAGGTAGAAAAAGATCTAGAGATTTCAGTAGATGAGGATAGAGTAGTGGTAGATACAGAAGAGGTGGTGGTTTATTTTTCAAGATAGGATGAGATCTTGGTTGTTTCACTAGAGAAGGATCTAGTTCTTCACATAGTTGAGTAAGGTAAACTTTCAATATATGGAGTACACCACCACCTACATCAAGGACTTTAGGGTCATTAACGTCAGTGACGAGTATGTATATACATAACACAACTATGTGTTATAATTGTTACTCAGGTGTGTTACTATTGTGGATAGATGGGACATATTATGATGGAATACCTAAATCTTTAGTTTATATCTGAACAAAGTCAACAATCACGGTTTCAAACTCCTTGGAGATAGCATCTGTTAGAGGGGGATAGTTCTTCAGTAGCTTCACTCTCTAAAGATGAGCACCTAGTACCAGTAGTCAACAACAAGGACCACATGGAAGAGGGAAAGCTACAAGATGTTTCTTTTCTATAAATCAATCTAAAGTGGTAGTCTCACCCATAGTTGTTATAGGTGAGATGTTTCTCTTTAATATCACTTTAGTTACAGTTTTTATATATCCTATTGTGACACGTTCTTCCATTCAAAGATCAATAGTTAGTGTTTTAAATCTTTTAACCTAAGATTTATCTTATAAATCATGATTAAGGGTACCATTAGGTGAAACAACAATCTTGACAGAAGTATGTACCACATGTCTTTTGAGTTTCAGTGGGTATAACATAGTAGTCAATCTTATATCCTTGGACATTAACTTTTATCAAATAATTTTGGGTATGTATTTTCCTGAGACATACCACGTCCAATTAGATTGTTAAAAGAAAGAGGCTTTCTTTCAACAAGGTGGCTTTTCATGTGTCTTCACTGGAGATAGAAATTTTTTGCCCACATGTGTCTTCACTGGAGATAGAAAAGGGTGATTAGAAAAGGGTGTGAAACCTTTTTAGCACACGTGTTAGAGAAAAGAACAGTTAATATAAATATGTTTACAAAGTGTATGAATTCTCACACATTTTTCTTAATGAGTTACCAAGTTTACTTCTAGAGAGAGATGCTAATGTTGATATGCAAATTTTACCAAGTTGTCACCCAATAGAATTACCGGCCTATAGAATGGTACTTGTAGAATTTAAGGAGTTAATAATTTAGTTATATGAGATATTGGATAAGGGTTTCATTCAACCTAGTACATCACCTTGGGGATCTCTCATGCTTTTTGTGAAAAAGAAGGATGGAACCATGTGGTTTATGAATAGACTATAAGCAAGTAAATAAGATAACCGTCAAGAAAAATATACTTTTCCTAGGATTGATGACCTACTTGATTAGTTTCATGGAGCAACAATCTTTCAAAGATGGATCTCAAGTCATATTAACACCAATAGAGGATAAAGACATCATATGTACCTAAGTCAGTCTTCAGAACAAGATATGTGCATTATGAGTTTGTAGTTATGTCCTTTGAACTAACAAATGCCCCTATAGCTTTTATGGACATATTGAATAGAGTTTTCATACCGTATCTAGATGAGTCCATAGTGGTGTTTATACTTGATATCTTTATATATTCGAGAGATGCAGAACAACATCAGAAAAATCTAAGGATAGCTTTGTATTGGTTGAGATAGAATCATTTTTATGCTAAGTTTAGCAAATGTGAGTTCTGGTTGTTTGAAGTTTCTTTTCTTGGACATGTCATAAAAAGAGAAGGATTCAATGTAGACCCTAAGAAAATGGAATCAATTCTTCACTGGGAGCATCCTACAACTCATACCGAGAACAAAAGTTTTCTTGGATTAGCAAGATATTATAGAAGGTTCATACAAAACTTCAGTTTTCTAGTAGCATCACTTACATGTTTGACAAAAAGGATGTATCTTTTGTTTGGTCTGATAATCATGAGACAAGATTTTAAACATTAAAGCAAATATTAACCTCGACACTAGTTTTGATCTTACCAAAAGTAGGTAAAGGCCATGTAGTGTTTTGTGTTGCATATAGAAGAGGATTAGGATGTGTTCTATGCAAGAAGGAAAAGTGGTAGCTTATGCTTCTAGACAACTTAAGAAGAATGAAGAGAATTATCCTACACATGATATTGAGTTGGCAGTCATAGTACATGCCTTAAAGACACAACGATGTTATCTTTATGATGAGTCATATCAGGTCTTTACAAACTATAAGAGTCTAAAATATATTTTCACATAGAAGGATCTTAACTTAAGACAACAAAGGTGGATTGAGCTTATAAAAGACTGTGATGTTACAATTGATTACCACCATGGATAGGCCAATAATGTAGCAGATGCTCTAATTAGGAAATCCACATCACCTATGGATATGTTTTCTATGTCATGTCAAAGGAGATATTTGTTGATCAATATAAGAGAGATGAGTTTAGATTTGAAAGTGTCAAGACAAGGTGGACTAATTGCACAGATGCAAGATAGACTTACATTTGATAATCAGGTTGAGGAACTTCAACAAATGACAATTATATATGATGCATTATGCATGCATTGTTAGAGGGTAAGTGAATATAATTTAGATATTCAGATGATGGGATGTTGTTTCAGCAAGACAGATTGTGTGTTCCAGATGACACTTAATTAAAAAGCATATTCTTGAGAAAGCTCCCTCTTCTATGTATGTGATGCATCCAGGCAGTTATAAGATGTATAGAAACCTTAAAGAACTATATTGGTTGTCACGTATTAAGAAAGATGTGGGTGAGTATGTAGCTAAGTGTGGTGTATGTCAACAAGTCAAGGCAGAACAAACAAAAATTAGAAAATATTCTTCAACCACTCTCTGTTCCTACATGGAAGTGGAATGATATCACTATGGAATTTGTAGTTGGGTTACCTAGGATACCATGTGGATTTGGTTCTATACGGGGTAATAATGGATAGATTAACTAAGCCTTCTCATTTTCTATAGGTTAAGACAATGTGGGATACCCTAAAGCTAGCCAAAGTTTATATTTTATAAGATAACTACACGGAATACCAATTTCTATAACATCAAATAGAGGCCTAAAGTTCACATCTAGATTTTGGAATCGATAACATTATTCATTTGAAACAAGATAAAGTTTGTACAACATTTCAACTTCAAATAGTTGACATTCAAAATAGATAATTCAAACCCTAGAAGACATGTTGAGAGCATGCATTTTGTAGTTCAGTGGCAGTTGGAATGATCCTCTTAGTATTATGGAATTTGCTTATAATACTAGTTACCACTCTAGTTTAGGTATGGCCCCTTGTGAATCATAGTATGGGAGAAAGTTTATATCACCTATCAGTTGACATGAAGTTGTAAAAAGACAAATTCTAGGTTCAGAGTGGTGGAAGAAACAACAAAAAGATATTTGTGATTAGACAATAGTTGAAAGTTTCACATGATAGATAAAAAAGCTATTCAGAGAAAAGTCATGGAACACTTTAGTTTTAAGTTGGGAATGAGGTTTACTTGGATGTTTTACCATGGAAAGGTGTACCGAGGTTTGAAAAGTGGGGAAAATTAACACCTACACACATGGGTCCCTATCCAGTCATTCAAAGAATTGGACCAGTAGCATACAATCTTGAGTTGCCTCCTGAGCTAGCCAACTTACATAATGTGTTTCATGTATCCATGTTTAATAAGTGTCGTCTAGGTCCAAAGAATATCATAGACCCATAACTAGTACAATTAAGAGAAGATATTTCCTATGTTGAAGGTGTTATGCAAATTCTAGATTGTAGAATGTAGAAGCTTAAAAAGAGGGAGATACTCTTAGGTAAAGTCCTTTGGAGGGATCATGGTGTAGAAGAAAGCACATGGAAGTTAAATTAAAAAATGTGTAACAAGTATACCTTCCTCTTCTAAGAATTTTGAGATGAAAATTTTATTATAGGGGAAGATTGTTATATCCTGATCCAAGCTTATTTGGTAATCATAAGAGTTAAACATATCCCTAATGATAATTATGTTTGTAAGTATCTTAATTATCTTTTTTTATGTATTATAGTGTTAATATTTTAAATAAAGTTTTTATGTAGACTATATTGAAGTCAATTATGAATCCATAGAGTCAATAATGAATCAAATTAGAGTTGATATGGAGAAGTTACATCCTTTTCAATTTTCATGTAGAGATTCCACCATTTGACAACTGGTGGATTAAGATTGAAGGTTTAACATGTATGTAGATCGAAGACTCTATTAGTTTAACAAAATGATGGTTATCCCATTGCTTTCAAAAAAAGATCTTGCTGAGTGTAAAGATTGATGGGTTCACATGGCCCTTAAAACTAATTTTTTAAATTTAAATAGATCGATGGAAGAGGTATCCATAAATCAAAGATTTATTTAGTGGCAACAACTTAATGTGGTTAGACCAATGATTTAGCGGGGAGTGCCTTCTGAAGGCTTTTCTAGGTGCCATCAATCGAAGGTTGAGTGGAAAGCATTAATCGAAGGGTGGAGTGATGTATGTCTAGCGATGGTTTGATTGTGAAATGTCAATTGAAGGAGGAAACTAATGGTTCCAACAATGGATGTCTGCAAACTATCAGCCAAAGGCTCAACAGTTGATGGCGGAAACCAAAGGTTATGCATACCACCAGTAGAGCCTACTAATGGCTCACCTACCAAAGGTAGTGATCAAAGGAAGTGACAACTGAAGGATTTTCTCATAATGGTTTGACTGTGATGTTGCCCAATTCTACCAATAATGTAACCTTCCAATCTATATTAATACTTTATGGAATCTAATAGAAATAGGCTTATCATCCTCTGTTTTAGATCCTCTTCTCTCTTAAAACCCTAGATCGATGGCAGAGGGTGATCAAAAATATGATTCTTAGGACATACAATGAAAAGGAATAGGGAAGGCGGCATAAATCGATTATTTTGTCCTAGATCAGTCATGTTAAGAAATTTTCATCCATTGATTTTTTTAATGTTCTCTTGCATGGAACTCTCTACTTCAGCAATCAAAGGCTTTTCTTGACTTTTTTTCTTCATCTTCTACCTCCAGTCAACTTCTTTTAGATCTATCTACTTCCTGGAGAATAATTTTAGATGAGATCTTGAGGTCTTCATCTCGAATAAAACTCATGTAAGCTAGAATTCAAGATTAGTAAGCGATATCACATGCAAGTGAGTGGAAAATCACCTTCTAACCTTGACTTATTGTATAAAATTATGAAATAATGATGTTCTTGCACTTATGTTTACTCAGTAATGTTGTTGCAAAATTATTGTGTATCCATAGTAGATTTCAATATAGGTAATATATTATTTAGTATATTATGTTCTATGATGTTGATACATTAAATTATTGTATGAGTTGCATTGCAATATGGTAAAAAGGAATGGTGGATTTAGAGGAATTAGTTTGTAAGAAATGGAAATTCTAAAATTCTATACTTTAGAAATGAGATAAGAAAGTATATTTTGGAATTATTTTTCATGTTTCTCATTCACCTTAATTAAACAAGTGCATGGTTACCCTTGTTGAAGTGATTATTAATAGAGTGTCTAGTAGATGCCTAGTGAAAGCTTTAGATATGCTTCCCATTACCATTTCCTATTTCATATCAAAACCTACACACTACATGATCTTTCATAAACTACATCTAGTCTACTAGATGCATTTTTTAAACTGGATTGAGAGCTTATGATTCGATATTCCTTCATTGATCAGGGTGGGTTATGAATCTAGTGGGGATTTCCAGATCACCTCAAGAACATCCTCTAGCCTAGACAATAGCATTGAATTGAACCTTGAGATACATTCAAGTTTTTAGAGGCCCAATAAACAATATTTTGGGAGAGCATGGTATGATTTGATTTATTACATGCCAAAATGCATAACTCTAAGTGAATATCATTGCTTTGAAATTGTTAAAATCAAACTTAATGGAGTATTCAAATATGTGAAAAAATTGCACTCTACTAGACCTTGTGGTTTGGTTCGATTCAAACTCAAACTAGAAATATTATAGGAAGAGCTTGAAACCTATTTTACATATTGAAGATGCCCAATCCTTTACTTATTTTTGGTTCAATACTTTAAGATACAATGAGAACTAAGATGGGTTGTTAAAAAATATGTTATGAGAACCCTCTAATATATTCCTTTATTATAAAATAATTTTCTTGGTTTAATGTTATTGTCGCAATGTTGCATATACAAGCTACTTTGAATGTCTATTATGAGAAAGGATAATGAAATAAAGTGGAACCCATTACAAAATGAGAGTGGGAACCATGAAGTATTCCCTTTCTATTATTTTGTTTTTCAGTTAGGGTTATTGATCAACACATGTTTCATTCTCATTTGAAGTAAATCTGAATAAACTATTCTTAGAGTACAAGTATACTAATAAACAATTACAATCCAAGAACACATTCCTATAAATCAATTCACATTATTGAACCTCACCTTGTAACTAATTTGAACTATACTTATATCCATCCCTTAATCCCTCATTTGAGATCATTATTCATTATCATTACACATGTCATTAATTTAAAACTAGAGTTAGATTCTTAGATTCATCTACTAGTTTTGATCATTTTCCTTTCATTTCATATTCATTAGTCTCAACTTCTATCAACTTTTTTCATTTCATGTTTCTTTCTCATTGAAATCCTTTATAGTCCAATTTTAGTGTATTCTCATTCATTTTAGGCCAGTACATATATATTTAAAGTAAAAAGATAAACGAATTCCTCATACCCATTTTAATAGTATTTTATTCTTTAAATATCATCACAATTTATATCACCTTTGGTCATTTCTGATTTTGCATCTAGATCCATGCACCTTGTTATTTGACTCTTCATGGCATTCTGGTAAATAAAATAAGTCCTTCCATTCCTTATAAAACTCTCACTTTAGGGAGTGCCTTAGATTGGAGTTGTTCATCTTACTCTTTAATCTTTAGTCATCTTCTCAATTCATTATTGCATGTTTGAATAAAAGTCTTACCTTCATGCCTAATTTACTAATTATTCCATATATTGTAATAGAATAGATGAATTGGGTTTATATCAACTCAATAAAACTAAAGTTGAACATTTCATCACATTTACAACATTATACCCAAGTTCAAGGTTTATTTCTCATACTCGTCTTGATACTTAATTTCTAGGGTTTTAAGAAGTCATATCAGTTAAGCACGTCATAAGAGTCATATTATTCAACAATCTCATCATGGTGTACATAGATTCATTGAGTCTATTCATGACACATAGAATTCCTAGATTTCATTTCACACAATCAACCAATCATTTACAAGCATGCAATGATTCATTGACTCATTTGAGTCCATCCCTCAACATTAACCTTAGACATGAATTTTCTCCATATTAAACCCTCGTATACTAATCCTCATGTACATAACATATTCAATTCTCTCCTTTTTTTTACAGAAACTATTCTTAAAAATACAAAAAAAGAAAAGGAGTTTTGAGGACCAAAAAAATATATTCAATTCAAGTAAGGATTAGTTGAGCAAATCATTCTTATTGAGTTCAATTGTGATTACATACATATCAACTAAATTTCCAAGCATATCGCCTATTGGACTACTTTTCAAGCAAAATTGGTGTAATATGATATACTCTCTATCCATATGACATTACATGTAAATTGAATCAATATATTAGGAAATAAATACAAAATAATAATAAAGAAGTCAAATTAGTAGCACTTGATTCCCTTAAAATCTTTCAAACTGGTTACCTAATTGCAAACAACTACTAGCAATGATCTTGATTATTTTAGCAGATAGAATTAGACTTTCAACATTATTACATAGATTAAGAGGGAGATAAACACTCATCTCAGGTTCTAAGCATCTTAAAAACATCCCATACAATATGAATTTCTAGAGTTCCATCAAACTTCTAGCAATTGAATACATTTCTTCCTCCTCTCAACTTAGAAACCCTAAAAAAGGAGAATTGGAGAGAAAGAAAGAGAAAATATGGTAATTTGCTATATATTTGGTTCAAATCAGATGAGGGAAGAAATCACATGCGATAGAATAATCACCAAGAAAATATATCTAAAGAGGGACAACCTACTTCATTCAAATCAAGTCTACCAAGATAAAACCCTAGATCATCAATTCCACCACTTTCTCCTCTCAAAACCTTAGCTCTCATCTCTCTCAATTTTAGTTTCTTGGACATGATCGACGAATTGTGGAAGATACTAGGTTTTAGGTTGATCATATAGATCAATTCAGGTGCTTGTAATAATTGCAAACAAGCCCATAATTACATTTTTTATTTATTCAAAATGGTTGGCTGACTAAGTTGTCATTGATAAAAAAATCAACTGACACCACTTCTGGACCAATATAACATCATCCAAAAATTATGAAAATTTAATCTAGTATCTGAAATGGATTTTGAAAGATACAATTAAAATTCTAGATCATTTAAATGTACCAATAAATAGCTAACAATCAAATACTACACTGCTACATTTCAGACAGAATGCATGGTTGGCTGAGTTTGTCTTGAAAAATCGACCAAAAAATCAGTCAGCAAGTATTCAAAAATTCTGATATTTTTGCAAGAAAACTTACATTTGAGTTGTCAAACATATCCAAATTTCAAGTAAATCATAGTTGTAGATAAAATACTAAAAATCATTTACTGCACCATTATATTTATAAATTGTGTATTCATATGCTACCACATCCCTAATTTTGATGGGTAGGGTTTACACTTATCAAACCTGAAATGTTCAAAATAAAAGCATGATTAGAGTTTCTCATTGTGTTTTAGACATCATGATGACACTATTTTCATTGATTATGCATAAGCAATGATCAATCTACTAAGCATGCAATCATCCAAGTAAGACCTAATTAGATGGCTAATTTGAAATGGGTCGTTACAACTTCCTTATTCTTCCTCCATGTAGGGATCCACCTCTCCTAGGACATCAATAAAATTTCCTAGGAGTTCATGTTAATTAAAGAAACATTCACAACTACCTATAATCATTAGGGAACGAAGGAACATGCCACTAGGGTACAATCCTAGTTGTAAATTCTATGCTAGATCTAGGAAATATCTTGATATTTGCTTTTAATTATGGTCTTATGCATCTTCCAGATCACAAATAGCAACAAAAGTCAAACATTCTACATAATTCTAGAATCTTATTAGCTTAATGAGAATGTATTGAAATGGTATTAAATAAGAAAAATCAAACAAATTCCCCACAAAATTAACAGCTAATTAAAGTCTTTGTAGACTAACTCAATAGTGACATATCCTCTGAACAAAGAAAGTGGAATTAAAGCAATCATTATAATGCTCCACTCTACTACGTCAATAACATACTATTTGAAGGAATTTTTATAATAAATGTTTTTCTTCATTCTGAACTCTTACATCAAGGCATATAGATGGAAATACCCTTAAATATGTGTTCTTTGAGTAATATAACAATAGCTAAAAGTCACATTATCACAATGTTATATGGTAAATATGACATTAATTTCATATTGATTATCTCAATTACATCATTTTATTTCATGTTGTCGAGGCTACGATGAAATATCATGCTTCACATATAGTACACTATGACAGTGGGGATATGTTATGTTGATTAGGTTATGTTGAACATTAACAATACACGTAATAGGTCTTGTTTATCTTCAATGATGACTTGTTATAGACCCAAATTCTCTCATTACGAAGTCATTCACTTATTCGGATGTCCATATTGAATGTTTTATGAGGTGTTGAAGAGTTTGGTCCTATTTCTAGGTATGTAGTATTGATATCATGATATATTACACACATCAAATAAACATCTCCATGATTTTTGTTATATAACTATGAGTGATTTCATTCTTTGGGTTCTCATGTTGACTATCTTGTATTATCCTAATTCCCCTAATTTAAGTGCATGTGAAAGATTTGGTTATATACCATTTAAATTTAATGTCAACAAATTATGCTTGAATTGGATATGTCACAAGTTTGGCTTGCTTGGTAGATTATTGTTGCTTGTGGGAACGCTGTCTAAGGTCAAGGGTAAGAATGTATTTAGTGAGTTCGGAATGGTTTAAGTTGGATAAGCTTTACTATAAATCCTTAGTTGGAAATGTTCAAAAGATACATGTGGTGTTATCTTGCCTACAAATTTTTAGTTAAATTTTAATAAAGAAGATAACAAGTAACTTATCTATAGTGCTAATATCTAGGTAAGACGTCTCATGGTGTTATTGGCAATATTGGATTTATCTACTTTTATCAATCAATACTTCATCCTTCAAGTGATATGCTTCAAACCATAAATGACATCCACTTAGATTTGATATGTTGCTGCATGGGTTTAGTGGGCTCAAATCTTATATCCATGACTTGCTATCTAGGCGTCTCCCTTCCAGTCTCTATCGTACACACACCGCTTTAATTTTTTTAGGGACCGATTTTTGGGTAAATATATGGTATGGGTTTTCTGGAACATAACTTGAACACAAGTCTGGGTCAACAGATTTGGAGATAGGTTCAACGCCTTGTAAGAAGGTTGTTAGTATAATACCAGATATCTTAATGTAGGAAGAACAATGTGTTGTTTGTCTCAATCAACCTTCAACCAAGTAACAAAAGGATGATAAAATGTGCTAGAATGAATGTTGATGATGGCACCAATAAGCTTTCTATTGCATGTTTACTATAGGCAAAAACTATTTGCTTGTGCATCATATGGTGTTGTGCTGCACTATTTGTATTTATAAACCATGGCAAGAGGAAGTGTTGTGGCAGTCCCATCGGGTTTGCTCAAGTTGAGTTGACATAATGGAAAGAGTTGAAAGTTGTTTCATTTTTCATTTAAAGGGGGGACCATCACATTTAATATAAATCATAGAGTGGATTCTTTTGTTATGTAGTTGTTACAAGTGAGGCATATATTTTCCCTTGAATTACACTTCAAATAATACCGTAAAGGGACAGGCCACGTGAATGGAAGATTTGAATGCACACACTTGTACGCTGTTGTGCACAGGATGTAGACACCCTCTCACTATACGCATCAACAAAGTTGCATATTTATAACCAAAAATGTCTCCAGAAAAAGTAATTAATCGCCGCATTTTGAGAAGGTTAACTTTGAAGTCTTTGTAGATGACGTGACCCAAGATTGGAAGCCACATAAAGATTGGTAAGTTACATGCTCTACATCAATATTATAAGTTCTAACCTATTTTTGTCGCAGTTAATCATCATAGGCGTTTTAATTTATTCTCAGGGGCTTAAATCCCTGCTCTTTAAGAGGCACTAAATAGAATGAATTCCTTAATCAGTCTAGAACTCTAACCATGCGTGGGTGTTATATTTTTAAATCTTATTGGGTGATATTTGAGAAGGTTTTCTACATCTACTTAATCCTATACTAATCACGCATATTAATGGTATTCATGAATCATTCTCAGTCAAGGTTCAAGTCGCCTTAGAGTTCAATCTTGCCTAACAAGATTGTTATGGTCCCGATGGCAGATTTCTCCAGTTGTCAACCAATTTGACACAAGCTTCTGTTCCCACTTGTCTTTAGCAATCATGCAAAATGTCAAAACAAAGGTAAGTCTACTTGATCCATCCACTTGTTTTTCGTTGTTTGCAGCATCCACCATCATTCACATGATCGTTAAAACCACGCCGCCTCCAACCAACAACCTTCCCCGAAACCCATCTAGGATAATTAAGATGCAGGTCGGCTCTCCAAGAAAAAAATCTCTCTTTTTTACTCTGTGGGGCTCAGCAAGCTAGCTAGTGCACAGTACTCATGAATCATGCTCAACATGGAAGTGGCAGCCATGCCATGGCGTCCTCCACCCCCACTTCTCTGTCTGCATATAGCTTGTCGAACTCTACTCCGAGAACCTCGATTTAATGCAAGGGAGAGGAACAGTGCGACGCCATTTATGGTATCTGCTGGCCTGCATCTGACCACAACTGAAAGGGTACAGTGGAATCGGAAGACAAGGCTGATTCTGCTTCCTTCACTCTTCTGTGACGGCATTTGCAACGGTGGAGACTTCACTCGTGTTGCTTACTTGCTTCCACACATTGCATTCTTTTTCTTCTTCGCCTTCACTACAGTCTACAGTTCAGGGTACTGGCGTGAACTGGAGTTGTTGCGTCTGGTTGTTTTTCTCGTTCTCCTTTTCTTCCCCGCGATCATTCCGATTCGGGAAGAAAGGCGACTGTCGGTAATTTATTGGTGTTTGGAAGCTTTACCAGTGAACAGTTTGTTGCATGCGAGCTATGGTCCCTGTGGATCCTGTATGTGAAACGCAGCGCGTGCTAGCCAGGAATGCAGCAGATTCTCGTTCCCCACCTTTGATAGAGGCACATTTCACAGTCACGGACTTGACTATCTCGAATCGCATCTACAGGTTTTAGATGCAAAGTAATCGAAACCAATTGAGGATGGTGCATTGGTGCGCGGTTGGACGGATCATAGACTATCACTAGTGATGGCAAATGGGTGGGTAAAAAAATATCCATACACATGCCCATTTTACCCATTTATATTGAAATCTGATCATATCTGCCCAACAGGAATAAAAACTACAATACATACCCGTTCTCGCCCTGTGGGTCGTGATAAAAACTACAATACATACCCGGCGTCCCGTGATAATCCAATATAACCTATAAGGACCGTTCCGTTCCCAACTTTTCCTTTTAGTAACCATGAACTTATCTTCATTTGAGGGAATCACTCCCAAGTAGTGTCATTTAATAACCCACTTCAGCAGCAAAAACCCTCGCCCCTGAGTATCGTCGGTATCGTCCATGATTGTTTAAAGTGCAATATTGACTAACTTGTGCGATTGGCAAACAATATTGAGAAATAGCTTTAGGGTTTTTCAAGCAATTAACTCAGTGAATGTCCAACCAACCAAAATGTAGGCAAGAAAGGACTTTGAGGCGACGGAATTGCCCACAAGAAATATGGAACCCAAACGTTACAATCGAACAAATTTGGAATAACTCATCAAAGGAAATATAATTTCATTAATAGATTCAGATAATCAAATCTTCCTTCTAAAGAGGCTTACATAACTTGTATATAGGTATTTAAGATATATATAGGCATTTAACACCCACTAATCAGACATGTAGTCAATGTGAGACTAAATTAGTAATCAACATTGGTTTGGGCTAATCCAATCCTGCCCACGTCTTCGCCAGCATAACCTGACTCAAACCCGGACTATATAATTAACATTGGTGGCTCAGGACAAAATTTTTGGACCCATGTTTTTATACTTCACGGGTAGGACCTAGGTAAATCCTAATATAAAAACCTAGATGTCCAGATTCATTACATATACATGTACATACAATCACACGTTTATATACAATATGTATCTTTTGTAGGATAACTTTTTAGATGCATTTTATCCGTAACATGCTTATCGATCTTATATAAATATTACGAAAGAACAATATCTTAGAGTACATTTAATTTGTATGTATTCATTTGATATTTAACATGTTTGTAATAATTTACAACATAATATAAACTACAATTGGATATTTGAAGGTTTTTACTGAAAAAGAAGTAATCTTCTCGGCATGATCATATAGTTAGATTTGTTAGTCAATTTTTTTTTGACTTAAGCTAACTCGTATTATGGTTCGTGTGCCTTCAACCTATTCTTTCCATGTAGATTATTGACATTCAACTTCTATCCAAAGACATCATTGATACAATATAAGCCATGAGTAACAGTGCTTGTATAATTAGAGAGTTAAATTGCTTGCTAAGGATGTCCTTTGGACCTCTTAACAGATAATTGGATTCTTTTTTAATTAAGGCTTATACTGGAAATGAAATAACCTCATGGACATGATCATATAGTTGGATTTGTTCGTCTATTTTTTGTTTTGAGCTAACTGGTATTACAAATGTGTGTTCCTTCAACCTTCATTGCCATGTAAAGGATAGAATTCAACTTCCGTTGAAAGACATAACTGATACAATTAGCTACAAGTAACAACTAACCATTGTTTTTATAAATTGAGTGTTACAATGATTGCTAATTAAGGATGTAATATTTTGTTAGAATGCATAAAATAACAATGGCGACCTTGTTAATTACTATTTGTGGTATTTTGTGTTAGCTATCATCTCTGCATTAATTGGGCTTCCTCTACTTAATCCCACTAGCATTGGTCTAGTTTGTGTTATGTTGTGTCTCCGGTACATCTCACCTCGACACAAGACTATATAAATGGCTCTCTATAATCATTGTTCTCTTACAATAAGAATTTATCTTCACATGGTCTGCCTAAACTTCATAGTTTTCACATAGCATCCCCAATATCAATATCCTGACGTCATCTCTTCCTCTTTTTTTTATTCTTCCACTTCTTCTTTTCCTCTTCTTCCCATCCTGTGTAATTAGTTTGAAGAGGCCAGTTATACATTTGAAAACATTTTTCATTTGAAGGCCCACCCCCACACCCTGCCACCTGCCTCTACCCCATGTTGCCCGTTTGCACCCAAGTCACATGTAGCTAGCGACGGCTGCCTCCACAACCAGTAGGGCAGGTGCCATGACCAACAATCACTACCCTTTGGCTAGGTAGTGATTCCTAATGGTCTGCCCTTGTTGCTTCTTTTTCTAAGAGGATCTCTACTATGCTTTGTCACATATTTTAGTAGGGAGCCATTGGTGACATTGTCCCTTAAAATTGCATTTGTGACCCTTTGATTGGGTTCTTTATGGAGTAGCAACCTCTATGGGAATCAGACTAGTACTCCCCCCTTCTCCTTTACCCATTAGATATGATTTACATTTATTATATATATAACCTAATCTTTTAACCCTAAACCGTAATATATACTTCTTTTCTCTTTGATCATAGAATGGATAGATCATGGATGTCCATTCTAAATTGCTGCACCCCAGAGTTTATTTTTGGTCTTGATCACTTTATTAGATTTGTCGAGGAACATAGGAAACAACCTGGAGATAGGTTCTACTGTCCATGTAGGCATTGCGATAACAACTTGAAACTCAGCACTGGTGATGAAATCAAAATTCTTGTCATGTGCAACGGAATTGTGCAAGGCTATATAGAAAGATACTGGCATGGAGAGATTTCAAACCTAAAATCAGTGGATGTCGATAGAAATGCTTGTGTGGAAGAAGAAATTGCCTCCGATGACGTAGATGTGAACGAACTAGTTCCAGTTGACAACATTGATGCGATGATGGATAGTTGTGGGGTACAGCACACCGATCCACCTCCCATGTTTAGAAACCTTGTGCATGATGCTGAGATACCATTATACACAGGTTGTAAGTTTACGAAGCTTAGCGATGTGATAAATGGTCGGTTGTTCTTCATGGTAAAAGACAATTCATTGAAGATCCTATAGATGAAGAAGAGTACTATAATAAGTATGATGACTCCAGTCTATTCTTAGTTGGGTTGCCAACACCACCAAATATTGAACCTAATGATGACTTGTATGTACGTGAAGATCACAATGAAGGATTGTTAATTGATAAAAGATCGCAATATTAGAGGCATGCATGTTTATATTTTTTATATATTTTATTTTTCTAAATGTGAACTTTACAATGTGAATGTGAACCTTACAATGTGAATTACTTTACAATGTGAATGTTAACTTTACAATGTGAACTTTACAACTTTATAATGTGAACTTTACAATGTGAATGTGAACTTTCAGATGGCTGAGCATTCTTCTGATGACCGTGTGGATGATTACCATGAGGGTGAGGACGTCAATGCGCCACCTCACAATGTAAGTTTAGAAAATATATCCCTGGGGTTTCTATCAATATGTTCATTTAAGTTATATCCTGTAAGTGTGTTTTTTGGTCAAATTTTAGGTTGGTGATGTACCCGCTGAAGAAATTGGGGCACTTGATGAGAAGAAAAAAAAAGTGAGAAAGTGAGGGGCATCACAATGATGAACAAGTTACTACAAGAAAGAGACAATGGACCCAAAATGGCTGTGGATTTCGATCATGTAGGAAATCCAGTTGGAGTGAACCACAACTCATTTATTTGATATCTTGGGGTTCTTACTCGCAACCATTGTAGTCCTATTTTTGAGTCCTGGCATAAAGTTCCTAAGGGGAAGAAAGACTTAGTATGGAAGGAACTATGCGTGAGTTATTATTATTTGTAATTCTATTTTTGTAGATTACTAATTTTTAGGATACTAGTTAATAGAAATTCTATTTTGCAGAGTATATTTGGTCTGGATGAAAAGATACATCGTAAATGCGTGATGCAACGCTGTGGGAGGGTACTAAGGAACTATAGGACAAATCTCACCCGAGATTACATACGCGATGCTGAGAAGATCCCAATTCGAGACATTGATCACTTTTTGACTAACTCTACACTAATAATTTTTGTTTGTATTCTCTTTAAAAAATAAATTTAGGAATAAGGCAGCCACTGAGTAATGGAACTACCTGGACACCAAAGATTGGGAGGAGTTTGTTACCCAAAGAAAAATAGATGAATTTAAGGTATTAAGCGCCACTCCCAATTTAATTAATATATGTTCTTATGTATTCACCTATTCAAGATTAGCCTTGTTACTAACCAAATCAATGTGCTTACTAACAAGGCTATCATCGATGCTCAAAGAGCAAGGCGTGCAATGAATGTGCATGATCACACAATGGGTCCAAGAGGCTATGCAGACGTTCACCAAAGACTACATGCTGAGTCTACTACTCAGTCTGCTGCTACTCAGGAGTCCTCTACTATTGGTCCTGCACCTCTGCCTCACCATGCTATGTGGATAGATGGGAGGAAAAATAAGAAGGGAGATATAACGAAGCCCACAACTACTGAGGTGGATGCAAAAATGGCAAAATTCAACTCTTAGAGCAATTGATCAATATTGATTATTGTTATTTTTACTTACGAATTTCTATTGATGTCGATTAGCGGGAGCTGCAGGAGCAGAGGAGGGAAGGCAAGTTCATCCCTGAGGGCACAAGGGATGAATTGACAGTTTCTCTGGGTAACCTAGAGCATCTTGGACGTGTTAGGGGTGTAGGCACTGGTGTGGGCATCAAAGCGTTCTTTGGGCCATCACAGTGCAAACCAGTCCTAAGAGAGGGACTTTCACAAGTTGAGGTAACTTATTCTTTTTTTAGAATGTTATTGTGAAAGAGAATTCAATAATCAGAAGCTAGCATTTATTTTATCCATGTATAGGTAGATCAGTTAATTGAAAGGAGAGTCGAGGAAGCACTTGATAGGAGAGTCGAGGAAACACTTGATAAGAGAGTCAATGAAGCAATTAGCAAGTGGCAGGCATCTCAGACTGCCACTCAGACAATACCTGTGGCGGGCCACTCTTTTCCTACTGCAGAGGTTGGGAGTAATCCTATAGACCCACCACCTAGCACATCCACTGTAAGTATTTTTATGACATATATAGTAGCTAGTCTTTTCAAGACGATATGTTTATGTATATATGTATATAACATTCTTTATGTACATTTATAGGGGTTGAAGCCATGCCATCTAAAAAGTCAAGAATATATCATTCCAGAGGCACATGCTTACCTAGACCTTCCATGGGAGATGTTTCATGGGACTCCAGTACCAGCTGGTGCGGTTCGTGTGATCCCGATACATATCTCCCCAATTGGAGGGATCTTCCACTGCCATATGCCCACCCAGATTCTGAAATGCTTGGTGAGGTAGAAGGCGGAGTGATAATGTGGCCCAAAGCGGATGTCGTCTATACTAATATTGTATGGTAAATTTACATTATGTTAATTGGTTAGTATGTACATATGAGTCAATTGATCTGAAATTATATATACAGGTCAAAAGGAAGACACCTGCTACATCTCGGTCTCCACCTCCACCTCCTAAAGTACCAAGTTGGCTTCCAAGGGACCTACACGCCTCGTTAGGTCCTAATTGTAGGGGTATGGTAGTATGGATAGGCAAACATGATTCAAATTGTCCTATAAATGTTACTATTCTGGAGGATGCTGCAGGTCAATCATACGATAATAATCTATTTATATAAGTTTTGCATATATATTAATGTGTACATAATACAAGTTTTGCATACGTATTAATGCATGTCAATCATACGATAACAAGCTATTTATACAAGATATTTCGGAGTTGTTTCATTATGATTGGTTGAGCACATCTATGATAGAGCTGTGGATACGGTGAGACCTTATTTATACATTAGTATACCTTGTTGTATATACGGTGATCTGGTTTTTTATATATTAATGCATACATAATACATGTTTTGCAGCCACTTACACATGATATGTACATATTTTGCATTTTCCCATGTGGGATTTTTGGTTCCATCTTTGATTAGTCTTGTAGATACATACCCTTTTTCAGTTACTTCATACTATTGTGCTGCTTTTGAATATTTTGGTCAAAATAAGAAGATAGTGATAATAGTTCCATTCAATGTCAAGTAAGTTTACTTTGCTTATAATTTGGACTTAAGAAAATTACCTTTTTATTGTGTCTTTTGATATTAATTTTTAACTTTCTTACCTGTAGTGGTAGGCATTGGGAGTTACTAGTTATTGTCCCTAAGACGTTCAATGTCTATTATCTAGATCCTACAAGGAACGAATTGAATACATTATATTGACACACAATGAAAAGTCCATTATTCCTGTGAGAAATATTTTATATTTTTATATCCGTTAACATCTGTTATTACATTACTATTTAATTATGCAATTTATGTGTTACATTAACATGTAGGGCTTTACAAGAGTTCAAAAAAGCTGGAGGAAAGGTCCCCAAGAAAAGAATCAACTATTAATTTGGGAGAATGTGAAAGTAATTTCCTAACTCCAATGTATATATTATTTATGTGAACAATGCTTATTTGTATTTTTGAATATTTTGTATGTTTCAATTTATAGTGTGCTACACAAGACAACGGTTGGGCATGTGCCTACTATGTGATGTAATTTATGGACTTAATCATCAAATATGCCGCAATGGAAATCAATACTATACATAAGGTATTATATATAGTCATATATAATATGAAATATATCAATCTTATTATATATTATTAATTTTATATACGTCATTCTCTTTGTAGGTGTTTAAAACTGACTTCAGTACAAGTGGAAAGTTATTAGATGTACATACTCCCTATACAAGGGAGGAATTAGATGTTGTAAGAGAAGAATGGGAAAAAGCCCTACAAGTAGTGGGAATTTTTAAATATAATTGGGTATCTGATGACAATGATGACGATGATGAATAAAGAATGATATTTCTAAACTTTGTTCTCATAATTATTTTTGTGTGAATGTGAATGCCTTTTTCTGAATTATCATATGTGTGAATGTGAATGCCTTTTTCTGATCAATACATGAATGTCTCAATGTGAAAAGAGATGAAATGAATGGAACTGAATGTGAATGTAAATGACTTTGCAAGTTTCTACATGTATCTGATCAATACATGTGTCTGAATGTGAATGACTTTGTAGGTTTGCGGCCTGTTGTTGGCTGATATCAATAGATATTGTAAACCTACAGTTCAGAACTGAACTGCAAGTTCTGCATCCTACTGACCAACCATACAACATACCTGTAAACTGATAAGAAAAAAAAATAGAACATATGCATCGATTATTTGTATAAAACTGACAACAAAGACATACAACGTCGGTTATTAGCAAAAAACTGACGTCTCTTCCATGGCTGGTGTCAGTTATCTATAAGAATCGATGTCTATTATAGCCAGACACAGCCGTGCTGGCAGGGATATGGCGTCGGTTATTGTTTAATAACCAACGTGTTTAACCATTATATAGTGTCGGTTTTCTTTACTAACCGACGCTTATAGTTCCCATGCTGGTGCGTTTGTGGTGGCAGGAAGGGTTATGGCGTCAGTGTGTGTTTAATAACCATCATCTTTGATCATGATATAGTGTCAATTTTTGTTAAGAACCGATGCTTATAGTTCCCTTGCTGGCACGTTTTTAGTGGCGGGAAGGGTTATGGCGTCGGTTAGAAACTGACGCTGAAGGTGTCGACCTTTAGCGTGCCCACTTGGGTGTCGCTTGGAAACCGATGCTAAAGGCTCTAAATAACTGATGCCAAAGGCCTTTTATATAGTAGTGCGGTATGAACAGATGCATGATTATCACATTTCAGAGTTGTTGGAGATGAGAGAGGAAAACATAATCATTGAAGTATAGAAGTCACTCATTGAATTCCACAACAAGCTTGTGCCATGGCATGTTATTCTGCCTCGGTTTTGGCATGAGCCACAATAGATTGCTTCTTACTCAGCTAACTAATGGGATGACCACCCAATAGAACACAAAAGTCAGAAATAGATCTCCTATCATCCACATCTCTGTACGAATTGACATCTACATAGTAGGTCAAAGAGATATCAGGAGATTATGGTTTCTTGTAGAGGAGATCACTAGAGAACACTGCCATGTGTAGTTTTCAAATAGTATATGATATTTTGAACCCGACTCTAATTGCACACATGAGATTCAGCCATGTTTTGACTTACAACACTAACAACAAATATAATATCAAGTCAGGTAAACATATGATAGATACATTTCCAAACATGTGTTCACAATTTTAAGAATAAAAAAATGTCTCCTCCTCATATAGAATGTTGTTGTGGTAGTCCATAAGTGAGGAAACATACTTAGTGCCAAATGTACGTATAAGGTATTGAAGAAGGGGGATTTTGAGGTTGTTACAGTCTTATTTTCAGAAATAAATCTTTACCATGTTGGGATCAACATGTCACCACCTATCTCATTCTTGAACACCTAATCTCACTAGTAAGTGTATAATGTGTGTTGGATTTTCAAGAAAATTTCGGCAGCATTTCCCCGCTGTTCTCCAAGTACATATGTACTTAGAGAACAAACAGAGAAATGCTGCCGAAATTTTCTTGAAAACCCAATACACATTATACACTTACATCCTAAGTGAGATTAAGTATTCAAGAAAAGTCCCAAACTGGGGACTATCCAAGATTTACTCCTAATGAGTAAATCTTGGACGGGTTTCTAGGCCAACAAATACATGTATGTTGTCATTCTTATACCTACAATCCTAGTTTCATCATTCATATCCTAAATTTTGTGTAACGTCATTTAATCATGCTTGTCAGTAAATACTAAATAGTAAATAAACCATGATTCCATATATCAAAGATTTGAATCAAAATGAAGCCTAATGGAACATTGAGAGAGTGAGAATATTATACCACACTTTAAGGTTGAAGAAGAAATATATGCAAATCAACAACAAGTCAACAACACATGCAAAAACACAAATGCACAATTCAAATATGTTATAATGTATTAATTAGGGGTCAATCTTGAAGTTTTAACTAGAGCTTCATATATCAACATACATACTAGGTCATATTTCAAGTCAAGATTTAAGCATTTAATCACCTTAGGGCGTATACATGGTTCACAAGGTATTTGGGTGCACAAAGAATAATATATGTTACTGATTTAGGAGTTCACATAATCATTTTAGAAATAGAAGACCCACATTTTAGCTTTGGGCATGGCCATTACGTCACAAACCATCACATTACTACTGATTTCAAGTATAAAAGGGGTTTGATATAATAGAAGACCAAGGTTCCCCAATTGACTTAAGGTATGACCATGCCTCACCATAAGGGGGTCATAATCACTCATATAGACAAACTATCAATAAGGGAGATGAGGGGCGAATAAGAGTGTCATGTATGGACACAAAGTTATTGTTCTTCAAGTTAGGGTGATTATTGATGTCTTTAGAAGCATGATTGGAAATCTAGGGCAAAGTTCATCATTTACATTCCAAGCATGTCACATGAGTGCATTAGATCATTAAGAAAGAAGGGTGATTAGGATTCTCAATATATGTATTTGTTGAAAATAAGTTGTATTGGATAGACCCATAATGGAAGTGATCATTGAAAAAATACTAGAAAATCATATTTTGTTCCATATACAATATTCAATTTAAATAAACACTCCCTTAGAGGAACCGATATTAGGCACAAAGTCATGTCTTAAATACTCTAGAAAAATATTCTGATTCAAGATCACAACTCCCATGCAGGTAGACATCAAATCCACTCTTAACAATGTATTAAGGGACTAATCCAGTAGAAATGACACCAATACTAGGGTCGGGTCAGACAAGAACCCCTACAAAAATCACCATTGGATACAATAAACGGAGATGGAGACCAGACTGTATGGTACTCCTAGCTGCAATAGCGTACACACATAGAAAATAGGGGACCCTCATCGTCCAATGAATCGGGGCCAACGCCAGGCGATCTGAGAATGGGAAACAAACATCAAGGGTGGTTCCATTACCTTTGATTGGCCTGTGATCAACCACAGTAACGTCAGTAGCTGTGTAGGAAGAAGAGGAGCCATAGCGGCAATAGGAGCAACACGTGGCCGCGGCGGCAACCGAGCAGTACAACGACGACAGGAGCAGTGTGGCGGAGAGGAATCTCCAGAGCCCTAACTCTTGAAATCAGGAATGAAATAGAGAAAGGGGAAGAGTCTTTCGCACGGGCACTATTAAGTTAACAATTGACGTCGGTTATTAAAAAAATTGACGCTTAAAATACAAGGCGTCGGCCACCACACAAAAACTGACACCTATGTTCAATGATAGGCGTCGGTTCCAACTAGAAAAAATGACATCTATCTACATATGCTGACAAAAAAAATGTTCTCAAATTATGACCATAGTCGTCAGTTACCGTAGAAAAATCGACGCCAAAGAGGGGTGAACATTTTCATGGGGACAGCACGTGAAAACACATCAGCGTCGGTTATTACAAGATAATCGACGATAAAAGTGGGACAAATTTCTATCTCACAAAAAACCTTTAGTCGTCGGTTGATTTGTTAACAACCGACGCCGTGTGTTAAAATTTGGAGGAAATTTTGTTCACTGGAAAATTCGTATTTGGCGGTCAATTTTAGGCGTCGGTTGCTTATTGAGGAACTGACGCTAAATAAAAAGCGATACCCGTATCTGGCCGCTCTTCTAGATAGATGTCGATTTGTGTAGTTAGTCAACGTTGTAGGTTTTAGGCGTCGATTTCTTGGATACAACCGACACCTATAAATGTCACGTTATAAGCCATTTCTGTACATGTGCCTAATAATCCAATTTTTCATGAATATGTCAAGCACATTGAGTTTGACTATCACTTCGCGTGGGACCTAATTCATGACAACAAGATCATTACACAATATGTCAAGATTAAAGAATATACTATTGATATCTTCACCTAGACACTTCCACCTTCATCCTTCTCCTATATGTGGAAAGCTGGTAATACATAATGTGTGCTCTCCAACTTGAGGTGGAGTGTTTGTGGTATTTTATAATTTATTTATCTATGTATTAGCTAATCGAGCTTCCTCTACTTAAGCTCATTAGAATTGGTCTAGTTTATGTCATGTTGTGTCTCCCGTATGTCATACCTTGAGACAAGACTATATATATGGCTCTTTGTAACAATGATTTTATCATAATAATAATTTATCTTCACAACTACTTTATGAACCACATCTTTTGTGGAATTATTTCAAAAGTGCATTCACATTTTATTCCTAAAAAAAATCTATGCATGAGTTAGTTATTGAAAAGAATATCACATATTACATTTATTTAAACCAACACTAGTGATCTACTACATATCGCTACACCTTCAAGTTATTTGAGTGTCGTCTTATTTTTTTACATTTGAAACAAAACATAGGAGGAAATATGAAAACTTTTTCACTTGGTCCAAGTTTGTTAGATTGGTGGTTGTCGAGCTCTTGGTCGCATGATTACTAAAGAAAATATGATATCACAGTGGAACATCAACTCGTTAAGGTCTCCTAAAATGAATATGAATCATAGTAGAATTAAGAACAAGGAATGTGGAAATTGTATTGTATGAAAGCTCAAGAGGGAGGGGGCTGAACAGAAAAAATCTGATTTTTATCACATTAAAACACAAGTTGGTTAAATTAACTTACTTAACAAGATATAACAACAGAAATAATGAAGAAAGTAGTAAATAACATAAGCAACCACAAATAACATCCAATGTAGAGTAGTTTTGTCATAAATGACGTCTGTCTACTACTTAGTTGTTTCCAACTAGGAATTCCAGCCTATATTTTATTCCCTTTTCTATAGTGATACAAAAATATATAAGTACTAATGTCTTTGTGGCTCAAGACAAACATCCTTTTTAGTTCAAGGATGACTACTATTTTCTTTACAAGATGTTGGAAGACCATCCCCTTGGAAGAAGATTGAAACCTACCTCCACCACCTTTGGATGCAACATTCTCATAAGAAGTAGCACCAAAGAAGCATCACTACATTCTTTTCATAAGAAGTAGCACAAAGTACTGAACCAAATAGTAGAAAAGAGAGGAAAAAGAAAATTACAACTCCTTTCACAGAGATTACAAGTGAAGCACTATGAATAAGTGATGATAAAATCCACAAAGGTTAGAAAAGGCTATAATTTGGGGAGCATGACACTAATATTAAAATATATCTTAGTCTGACTTGGATATAACTAGAGATAGTAGATGTAAATTCTAAGCTTGGAGTAGTAACATATAAATGTCTTGCTCAAGTGCACTCTAAGTGTCCATAATCCAACCCTATATATAGAAAATACTTAGGAATATTTAAAATAGACTTGGGTGTATTTAGGTCGAGTTTAGTGGGAAGTAGTCGTTATAAGATAGCTAGTGAGATTAAATGACTGATTGCATACTTGACGAATTTTATTACAGACTACTAGTCGATCGAAAAGAAGCTCAACTAAGATTCATATCGATTGAAAATAATTTTCATCAAAACACTTTCAAGACCTCCTTTTGTCTGATAGTAATGTCTCGGTCGATCTAAAATTAATTGGGATGCATTTTGGTTGAAAGAAACTTTGATAAAAATACTTAGTCCTAATAAGTTCTAAATTTTAGAAAATGTCTCAAATAAATTTTGCCACAAAACCTACCTATCCTAAAGAGTGTATACAAGTTTAAAACTAGGCTTATGATGATTTTGATCTGATCATCAATTTTTCTTACATTAATCCTATCAAGTTGTATAATTTACACCTATACAAAACATCATCTAAGTACAACTTGATGTACACACATGTACTTGTATATTCTTTGTTATTGGATCTTTTCTAAGTTCCTAAATCACCTAAAACACATAATTAACACATTATTAGCACATATGAGAAATATTTTCATAAACAAAATTAGAGTATGACATATCAAAAAAGCCAACAATCTCTTCCTTTTGGTTGGTGACAAATATTTCCATAAGATAAATTTGAGATAGACAAAGTGAGAGCATCATACCTTTGATTTTCTATAGAATAAGCAAAACATGTTTCTCCCCTTTTGTTAAGATAAAAAAGACGGTCATAAAAACTCCCCTCAATGAATTACTCCCCCTAAAAAGATTCTTTTATTAAAGGACGGAGCTCAAATACAATTCAAAAGAGAATATAAAATAAAAGTAAAAATCTAAATAGCAGGGTATGATACACAAAAATCTATAATTTGATCAAGGAATATGTGTACATATGTCTCAATATTAATGAAAGGAATGTTAAATCCTTTTAATCACAAAAATGAATCAACAAAGATTCTCTGTGTGAATGACAAGTAATTTCAAGTCCATCATTGTCAAAAAGAGCTAATAAAACCTTGATATTTTTAAAAAGATATATTAATACCAATACAAGGAATTTTAAGTCCTCCATGATTGATAGATGCAATTCATCACAAAATGAGGTCAACAAAGAATATATAGACCAATATTAAGGGATGTTAGGTCTGTAATTCATATAGCATAGCCATTAAGAACATGATCTAACAATGGTAGCAATATAAATCACATGATTTGAGCCCGACTTAATATCTCATTCATAAAAATTGAGCTTAAACAAAATACTAACCACTAAGTTAAATATATCTATTAAAGAATAGAAACTACACTTGCAACATGAAAAATAAATTATTTCAAACCTAAGAACCTCAATAAACATATAGCAAACAACCTTTGAATAATGACTTCAAGATAGCCAAATATAACTTGACAAATACTATTTTGATCATTCTTTATTTTGATCTAACTAACCCTCAGTCGAATTTCATTTTGAATGAGTGTCAATCAATTGAAAAAATTTAAGCCAATAGAATACACCTCTACCAATTGACAACATATAGAACTACCAATTGAAAAATACTAAGAGTTTAAGGATAAACCAATTGAAAGATAATATGTTACGATAAAACTGGATATCCAATGAAGCCCATGATCCTATAAAATCTCATCTAGAGATATAATCTTGGTACCCAAACCATGTTGTTGTCACATGTTCTCTTAAAAGGACATAAGAAAGTATAGTGATCAAATCCCCCACAAGCAAAATATATAACATGGTTAATGGAAAAGGAAGGACTAGCATTTGGTTTTACAAATATACGACCTTATTTATCTTTCCTAGTATGATTTATTAGAATATAACCACAACCACTTATAACTTCATGATTATTGTGAGAATGTAATATATTCTTCAACATATTTCTACTATTTGAGAATTTATCTAAAGATTGGATAAGATTTTTATTTTCCTAGGAAAGTATCAATGATCATTTAGTAGTAAAAATTAAGCATTTTCTTGTACTAGCAAGATCATCTCCAAGCATAGAAATTTTATCATTTAAGTCTACATTTTCTTGAAGGATAAGATCATAGTCATCATGTGAGCAAATAATAGGTTGTTTCTCCATATTACTCAAATTATCTAAAAGAATTGAAACTTGATTTTGCAAAGAAGTATTTTGAGAAACAAGATCATCTACCTTTTTCTTTTCACTAGAAAATTTATTATTTACCAAGTTCTATATTTAGATAATCAACAATAGTATCCAATTTATTTTTCTTTTTCTTATACTTTTCAACTATTTTTGATGTAATTTCAACAAGTTCAATAACTTCATATTTGGAAGAATTTGAAAAAGATACCTCACTATCATCACTTTGTGTACCTTGTTCCTGTTATTGATGACTTTCACCATGTTCAGTGATTAGGCATCCAACGACATGGTGGCACACTTCATCTTCATCTTCTAATTTTGGATTTGAAGAGGAATCTCAAGAAGCATGACGTGCCTTATTATTTTTTCCTTAGATTTTTTGAGTTCTCTATATTCATCCTTTCAATGACACTTTTCACTATAAAGATGAAATCTAGTAGAGAGAGATCTACAACTTTTGTTAGAAGAAAAATTTAACTTCTTATCTTTGTAGTTCATTTATTTCTGACTACCTGATGTGCCACTTGAAGAAGAAGCTTATTTTGCACCCTTTCTTTAGGGAATGCACTCTTTTGCTTAACATTCTTATCTTATTCATCTTCCATCTCATGTTATTGGAGCTTGAGTTCATATGTCTCTAAGTTACCTATAATTTCTTTGAGCTACAAAGTAGAAATATCCAAATACTCTTTTATGACAACAAAATTATTTTCATACTTAAAGGTTAGAAAACACAAAATTTTACTAACAAGCTCATGTTCTTCTATAATATTTACAAGATATTTTGTTGAATTTATAGTAGAAGTAAATCTAGAGCATGTTTTAGAAATAGTTTCATATTTCTCCATGCAAAATAACTCTAATTTATGATTATATATATTAGTTTTAGTATTGTTTACTTGCTTACTTCATTCATGAGTAACATGTAATTTTTCCAAATATCATAAGCAGTTTCACAAGATGAGATTTTGTTAAACTCACTAGGAGAAAGATAAGAATATAGAATACTTACGACTTTAGTCTTTAAAAGTAGCCTTTCTTACCATATCTGCACCCCATTTCTCAAGATCCATTATTGGAGGCTCATATGGTAGGATTACCATCTTCCAAAGTTCAAAGCTAATGCTTTGAATGAAGAACTGTATTCATCTCTTCCAATATGTGTAGTTGGAGCCGTCAAAGATAGTAGGCTGGTAGACATGTGATCCTTCAAGGTTGAGATGGATTACTAGATTCCCCTCCATCTTCAAGACTCATTGGTGCACCTTGAAGTATTGCTCTGATACCAATTGAAAGCCCTAGAGGGTGTCAGAGAGCAAATCTAAACTTTATCACTTTAAAACACAAGGTTGGTTAAATCGAACTTGCTTAATAAGATATAAATAACAAAAATAGTAAAACAAGTACTGGATAAAAATAGGTAACCATAATTAAGATATGATGTAGAGTGGTTCTGTCCTAAATGACGTCAGTCCACTATCTAGTTGGTTCCAAATAGAATTTCTAAAATGTATTTCCTTTTCTATACTGACACAAAATGCACAAATACTCAAGACAAACATCCTTTCCAAATCAAGGATAAATACCATCTTCTTTATGGAATGCAATAAGACCACCCTCTTTGAAGAAGACCATAATATACCTCTACAACCTTTAGACACAACCTTATCATAAGAAGTATCTCCAAAGAAGCTTCAGTGCAACATTCTCACAAGAAGTAGCACAAAGCACCAAACTAAACAACGAACAAGAGATGAAGAAGAAAATACATCTCCTTTCACAAAAACTACATTGAAGCACTATGAACAAGTGATTATCAACTCTACAAAGATTAGGCAAGGCTATATTTGGTGGAGTAGGACACTAATGTTGAGCTATAGTTTAGGCTAGCTTGGATGTAGCTAGAGATAGCAAATGGATATTCTAAAATTGAAAGGATAGTGTGTAGATGACTTGCTCAAGTGTGATCTAGGCGTCCAAAAGGCACTCCTATATATTGCAAACGTTTAGGAATGTCTAAGATAACTTTGGAAGTATTTAGGTCAAGTTTAGCAAGAAACTAGTTGTTTTAGGATACCCATTGGGATTGAAATAACTAACTATATATTTTTGAATTTTACTACGGACTGCCAGTCATAAAAAAATTGACTGAGATGGATCTCGGTTGAAGAGAAGGCCAAGAGAAACACTATTGGTACCTTATTTAGTGTAATAGTAATATCATAGTAGATCTAAAGTTTGACCGAAATGCATTCGGATTGAAAACTAGTTTGATCCAAAAACACTCTATCCCTATAAGTCTTAAATATTAGAAAGTGTCTCAAATAAATTTTGCAATGAGACCTACCTCTCCTAAATGGTGTATGCAAGTATAAAACTAGGTTTAGAATATTTTTGAGTCAATCATCATTTTTTCTTGTATCATTCCTATCAATTTATACAATTTGCACCTATACAAGACATCATCTAGTTACAACTTGATGTACATACTTCCAAGCACACTTATACTTATACATTCTTTCTTATTTGATATTGTCTAAGGTCTTTGATCACCTGAAACACACACTACACACATTATAATATAAATGAAAAATATTTATATCATCAAAAGGAGAGAGTGGCATACCCAAAAAGCCAACATTGTACAAAAAAAATATGAGTTGGCACACATTCAGACCTAAACATGGCGTTTAAATGTGGACCATGCATGGTCCTGCATTTTTAGAAAATTTACAGACTCAAACCCAATATGTGACCCACTTGAAAATATGAACCTGAGTCCGCATCTACCAAAACCATATGTGACCTAGCCTGGGGCTCATCCCATACTAAACCAAAAGTGGTATCCTATTGGAGGAAGGCATAAGGTACTGTGATTTGGGATGACACATAAGAAGCAGAAGAGCCTTGACTAGGATGAAAAAAATTCAAGGATGAAAAAAAACAAAATTTGGGATTCTGAGAAGAGTGAGAGTGAGAGGGAGAGAGAGAAAGTTTGAATGCACAGAAAAAACAAAATGATATGGATGTAAGATGCTATATAAAAGATAATTATGGAAATTTCATAATTGATGACAACCTATTCAATTTACTACCTAAGGGTATGACTTAGGAAACCAATTGACACTTCATAGGGATTTTGACCTTTGGGAGATTTCCCTAGATTTTTTTAAGATTTTTCATAGTGAAAATTCTTTGAAATTCTCTACAGCAAATATAAGATCGATGACAATCAACACAAATATGATATAACCCTTGTATAAACATAAATAATTTGAGAGTAGTGATTTTAGTGTTTCAATTTTTGTTATTATAAAAAAAATATGTAAGTTCTTATATTTTGTAGGCAAACTCTCAAATGAATGACTCTTCTTCAATATTAACTCAAATGTCAATGTCAAAAGACTCCCTGGTCGGCACTCCTAGGGCGTCTCTCTGGGCGACGCACGCAGGGTCCTTCTTGCCACCGCGGCGTTTGTCTCTTACAGGTTGCAGGCCTTCTCCGCGCCATGGCGGATGACGATCTTATGGAACGATACGCTGCCCTTAGGGTGAGGGAGGAGGAGGAAACTGATATTCTAGAACTGGGAGGGACGGAGGACGGAGGGAGCAGGGAACACCTTGATTTGGCTCTCGTCGGCAGACTGATGACGAACAAGCCCTACAACTTTCCCGCGCTGAAGCGCACGATGACAAGCGCATGGGCGCTGCGACGCGAGGTCGGATTCCTGCAACTCTCAAGCAACCTATTCGTCATCCAGTTTATGCACTGGAAGGATAAGGAAAAGGCCGTCGAGGACGAACCTTGGAATTTCAACAACCACTTACTGGTGGTGAGAGATATCCGGCCGGACGATGTTCCAATGACATTGACGCTGAACCTCAGTTACTTCTGGATCCGTCTCTACAATCTTCCACTAGGGTTCCGGTCAGAGGGAGCAATTAAGGCGGTGGCATCCAAGATTGGCAGGGTTACGGCGGTAGGCCTGCGTGATCTAGGCTGGGGGGCGTCGTGCTGAGCCAGAGTGGAGATCGACGTGTCGAAACCTATACGACAGAAACAAAAGATCAGGGACAGTGGAGGCCGCATCGTTGATGTGGAGATTCGATATGAACGGATGCCTTCTTTCTGCTACTTATGTGGGTTGATCGGGCATCTGGAAAAAGACTGCACCGATGACAGGCCACCGCCGAGACTATGGGGGCCCTGGATCAAGGCGTCACCAACCAAGCGCTGGGCGACGTCTATGAAAGAGGAGCTCCTATGTAGGGACAGATCGGAGAAGGAGCTGCGGTTCGTTTCGAAACCAAAAGCGGGGAGCCATGCGTCGGGCAACAGCGAGGCCAGCGGCTCGTGCAAGGTCAGGAATCGTGAGAAAGATCCTATGGATGAGGCGAGGGACACAGAGAGGTCTGTTTCTTCGGAGGATCTCGAGGTGGTCTTCACCAAGCGGGCGACAGATCTTGACGGCAACGGTGTCGGCAGGCAGGCTACTGGCGATGTCCGACCTGGGCATGAGAGGTCGGGGAAGCAGCACGTGCAGGTTATGGAAAATGTTGATGGCAGGAGCAGCGATGCTGGGGGGAGCGGAAAGGTGGTTGTCGCCAATACCACAACACCAAGCATGGCAACACAGGTCCTAGTATGGGATCTCAGGGAGACGCACGACACTGAGATCAATAGGAGGATAAAACACGGTAACGCACGGGTGTAGATGCAGGAGTCGGGGGAGGTACAGAATGGAGAGGGTCGTATGTCCACTAATGGGGAGCCGGAGGTGCTCCATACATCTGTCTACCTGCCTGTATCTGTTAGCTGCCATGAAGGTGTCGGGTGTGAGTTGGGGGGGAAGGTAGACGAAGTTGGTGAGGAAAGGAGAAGCTTTGCGCTTGGTGTTACAGGGGTGGGAGGGAGGAGGTCAGATATTATAAGGGGGGTACATGGAGGAAGGAAGAAGATCGGGAGGGGGAGAGGGAGAAGCATGGGAAGAATTACTAGGGTAGGACAGACAGTGGGTGAAAGGAGGGAGACTGGGATAGGCGTAGATACATATCAGGAGGAGGGGAAAAGGAATAGAAGGGATGCAGAAGGGGTCCTTGAGGAGACAGACGAGGTGGGGTTGCATGGGGAAAAAAGGAGGAAGCAGGAGGGTCTGGGGATTTCTACCTCTCTTTCAGTAGCGGGTACTGGCGAGGACCAGACCCGTGAACAACCATGAAAATTCTATGTTGGAACGTCCAGGGCTTGGGCAGCCCTGGGACGGTAGACTCTCTGAGAAGGCGGTCTTGGAGAGAATTGCCCGATATAGTCTTCATCATGGAGACTATGTGTAGAGGAGGAGACCAGGAGGCGGGGAGAAGAAAGTGTGGTTTTGGTGCAGGGTTTAGTGTTGATAGCAGAGGCAGAGTGGGGGGTTTGGGTTTGTGGTGGAGGGGAGATGACGTCAGGATAAAGTCTTTTTCAGATCACCATATTACAGCGGAGGTGGGAGTGGAAGGCAATCCAGACTGTTTTCATTTTGTGGGGATGTACGGGTGGGCTGCTACACAGGAGAGGCGACGTACATGGGAGTTGATGGAAGAGGTTTGTGCTCAGGCTAGGTGTCCTGTTTTACTCAGAGGTGATTTTAAAGAAATATTATCTCATGAAGAGAAGAAGGGAGGACAACCGAGGAATGAATGGCAGATGCACAACTTTAGGGAGGCAATTGACAATTGCCTTCTAACGGACCTGGGATCTACGAGGTGAAAGTTTACTTGGAAGCGTGGCTTACACGAGGAAAATCTCATTCTGGAAAGGCTTGATCGTTTCTTGGTAGTCAGGCAATGGTGTGATATCTTTAACGTCAGGCGGGTCAAGAATTACCCTATTCTCAACTCGGATCATGGACAGATTCTTTTGTGGGCGGAAAGAAGAGGTACAGGCAGCGATCCTTATGAAAAAAAATTCAGATTTGAAACGTTCTGGTTATCTTCCCCGGAGTGTAAAGAAGTGGTGCAACAAGCATGGGACAACAATGCGGACTTGGGTCTCAGTGGACAGACAGATAGCTGCGCAGAGAAGCTTTCCAATTGGGCAGAAGAAAAATTTGGAAACATCAAGAAGAGACTGGTAGAGACTGAAAAGAAACTCATTAGTGCACAAAATCGGCCACCTTCCAATGATATGTTAAAGGAATGTACAGACATAGCAAGCGAGTTGCAGGAACTACAACGATTGGAGGAGAGCTATTGGCTAGCAAGGGCTAGAACTAATGAGATGAGAGACGGCGACAAGAACACTAAGTATTACCATCACAAAGCTAGTCAACGGAAGAGGCGCAATATGATCCATGGTCTCTTCAAGGAGGACGGTAGCTGGCATACGGAGCAGGAATCTATTGCTGAAATTATTTCTTCATACTTCAACTCGCTTTTCGCCAGTTCGGTCCCAACCAGGATGGAGGAGTTCATTGCTGATATGCCGGGTGTTATTTCTGAGAATACCTTTCCTCATCTAAACCAAGTCCCTACAGAGATAGAAGTCTGGCAGGAACTTAATCAAATGCACCCCAACAAGGCTCTAGGTCCGGATGGAATGAAAGCTATTTTCTATCAGAAATTTTGAGAGGTGATCAAATCCAGCTTGTTGTCTTTTATTGATAGATGGTGGAAAGGTGAGGAAACTCTGGATGATATAAATGACACTGATATTGTTCTGATTCCCAAAACTAGCAACCCGCTTCAGATTTCTGAGTTTCGCCCTATAATCCTGTGTAATGTTTCATACAAAATTATCACGAAGGTGTTGGCGAATAGAATCAAGCCTCTTTTGAATGAAATTATTTCGGAGAACCAAAGTGCCTTTGTTAGGGGGCGGATGATAACAGACAATGCTCTTATTGCCTATGAGCTGTTTAATACTATGAAGCACAAGAAGAAAGGAAGAGAAGGGTTGATGGCACTCAAGCTTGACATGAGCAAGGCATATGACCGGGTGGAGTGGGCTTTTCTTGAGAAGGTTATGAAGAGAATGGGGTTCCCGGACGTTTGGAGGAATAAAGTGATGGAGTGTGTTTCTAGCGTATCCCACAAGATCATCGCCAATGGCAAAAGGAGAGGAACTGCAACCCCAGCTAGAGGTCTTCGCCAAGGTGATCCCATCTCTCCCTATCTTTTTCTTTTTTGCACTGAAGCTCTCTCTTTTTCCCTTTACAAAGCAGCACAGGAGAATAAAATCCACGGCACGAGAATTTGCAGAAGGGCTCCGAGGGTCACTCACCTTTTCTTTGCAGATGACAATATTGTTTTCACAAGGGAAACCTCAGAAGAATGCTCTGCTTTAGCTGATATTTTCAGCCAATACGAGAGGGCATCTGGACAGAAAATTAACTATGAGAAGACCGAGGTTTCCTTTAGTGCGAATGTTTCTGCAGAGAGACGGGAGATAATTAAGAACCGACTGTAGGTTAGAGAGGTGGATAGACATGAGAAGTATCTTGGGCTCCCTACAGTCATTGGGAGATCTAGGAAAGTTGTCTTTGCTGCGATAAAGGATAGAGTGTGGAAGAAGGTTCAGGGGTGGAAAGAGAAGTTCCTTTCAAGGCCTGGGAAGGAGGTGCTGATTAAGGCGGTCATCCAAGCTATTCCCACATATGTTATGAGTATTTTTAAGATACCGGATGGACTGATTGATGAGATCCAGACGATGATGGCTTGTTTTTGGTGGGGGTCGAAGGAAGGGGAGAGGAAGATACACTGGATGAGTTGGGAAAGGTTATGCAAGCCCAAGGAGAGTGGAGGGATGGGATTTAGAGATATGAAGGTGTTCAACCAAGCCTTGCTAGCCAAACAGGGATGGAGATTGGCGATTCATGGAGAGTCTTTTGTCGCTCAGATTTTGAAGGATAAATACTATAGGTCTTCGACTGTATCGCATGCAAGGATGGGAGGTAGTCCCAATTACACATGGAGGAGCATATGGGGGGCACTGCAGATGGTCAAAGAAGGTCTTAGATGGAAGGGTGGGTGATGGGAAGGACATTCACATTTATAGGGATAGGTGGATCCCTCATCTGGGTGGCACAGTGCATAGATACTTGGTGAGTGGCCTGGAGGAGTATAACTGGGTGAGTGATCTGATTTGTCCTGTGACGAAACAATGGAGGAGGGAGGCGGTGGAGGAGTGCTTTCCCAATCACCTTGCGAGGGCTGTCCTAAACATTCCACTTCCACGGTGGCGTGTGGAAGATAGTCTTTTCTGGGATAAGGAAAGAAATGGGATTTTCTCTGTCAAGAGTGCTTACCAGCTTTTAAGGGTGGGGGAGGATTTGCGGGAAGGGGAGGAAGGGGAGACATGGAAAAGGCTGTGGAAAGAAAGGTGGCCACCGAAGTTGAAACACTTTATCTGGAGAGCACTGCGAAATATCCTTCCTACTATGACGGAGCTGCAGAAAAAGCAGGTGACACCGGATGAGGGTTGCCATCATTGTAGACAGCGTGAGGACTCGACGCATGTTTTACTACAGTGTGAGATAGCAAGGAAGATTTGGGCCACCGACGAGTTTGATTGGCTGGGACAGATGGACCTCCACGACATAGGGAGTTTTATGGACAACCTTCTGGATGAGGAGAACAACAGACGTAAGGAGGAGGGTGCGGCGCTACTCTGGGTTATGTGGACAGCACGGAACAAATACATCTTTGATGAGCATACTCCCTTCCTTCCGGGCCTAGCAGCGAGCTTCATCGACATTGTTAGGAGACATGCACACTACCATGCAGCCGTGAGCAGAGCAGCGGACTCCTTCTCCTCGTCAGACAGTGTATTTTGGCGCCATCCTCCACCGGGCAGCGTTAAGATCAACATGGATGCCTCCATATCTTTGGCAGGGAACAATGGATGTGGTGCAGCCATACGGGATGACCGCATGCGGATGTTGTGGATTTCCCAGTGCCAATTAGAACAGCCATACTCGGTGCTTAGTGCGGAGGGTGTGGCTGTTCTGAAAGGCATGCAGCTCGCGCTTGGAAAGGGTTTTGCGGACGTCATTGTGGAGACCGATTGTCTTCTTCTGGTCGAGGCTGTGAGGAAGGGATATGGTGGATGTGGTTATGAGCACTTTATCGTTAGGGATATCACCGAGCTCTCTTCTCGCTTTTTATCTTTCAATCTCTGTTTTGTTAGGAGGCAAGGCAATAGAGTAGCCCATGCCTTGGCCTCATTCGCTTGTCATTTTGTAAACCCCATCTCTCGTGGAGAGGGGTTCGAGGATCAGATCCTTGCACTTGTTGTAAACGATTTGATCACTTAATAAAATGGCAGGCGCCCCTTATAAAAAAAACTCATATGTCAATGTATGTAGATATAGACTCCTTAATTATGGGATCTATGAAGTAGACAATTCTGGTTAAATAAGAATATGATCACATGGTTATTTCATATATTATAGTAGACCACCTTAGGTTAATAGTTATAATCTCAACTAAATCCTAATGTTTCATGTTGTTAACGCTATGGTGGAATCTAACACTTCATATGAAGTACATTATGATATAGGAGGGATGTCACATGATTATAAAATTATGACGAACATTAGCAATTCATATAGCATGTCTATTTATCATTAATGATGAACCTATTATATAACCAAATTCTATCATAACATAATCTCTCATCTGGCTGGATAACTATCTCAAATGGTCAACACAGTGTTGTAGACTTGGTGTTATGACTAGGAGTCAATATTAAACTTCTGATATAATATAACCTCTCACATAAAGGGCTGAATGATATGTTTACACATCTATTTTTGATTTCATACTTTTATTAATGACTCTTTGCCAAAATCTTGTCACCTCTGATCGAAATGCCATGTGAAAGCATTAGTGAAAAAACATGATACATCTCATATCAATAAGTTTGTGGTAGAATGGGATATGACAAAACTTTTTCTTGTCTAGTAGATGCATGATGCATATTGGTATCCCATGAAAGATCAAGGCATACGAAACTTTTATTGAGTTTTAAATAGATAATATTTGATTCTCTTTGTTATGGATCCTAGGTTGGAATCAGCTAAAGAATTCTTTAAGGTCTTGTTTTTCCTTTTTTAGTGTTGCGCATAAGTGATAACAAGCAGCTTGCTTGTACTGTTATTGCCTAGCTAGGACACCCCATGGTATTATTGACAGTGTTAATTTTATCTACTTTGATTGGTTAGTGCTTCGAAACTTCACAAGTGACATGTAATTCAGCTGTAAATGAAAACCAGTTTTAGTACGGTGCGACGTAGGCCCCAATGCCTTGAACAAGGTGTTGGCATAGCAACCAAATATGTTAATGTAGCAACAATGTGTTGCCTGTCCTTTATCCTCAAATAACGTGCCAAAAGGGTGATGATATGGATCAAAATGAACGCTGAATGATGGCAACAATAAGCCTGTTATGCACTTGTAAGCCTAGTCGGTTTGTTAGCTGCAATCGCTGGTTCAACTTTTATCCGGAGCTCCTGGGAAAAAAAGAGAGAAGATGCTAATACCAGCATCTAAAGGCTTTGTGATAATAGAGTTGGACCTCTCCAACATGACTCTCATAATAATGATTATCAAGAAAAATAATAAGTGTGTTATAGCAAGTGCATTATAGACACGAGCTTAATAGCAAGTGCATCATATGACATTGTCTTGCCACTATATTAGCAATCTAAGGTAAGGAAGCATATTGTTGCTCTATTGATGTCAGCAGTTCCAATGGGCATGTTCATTCAATCGTACTGTGCCAAAAGAGTTGAAAGTTGCTACATCAAATGAGGGGACCATTTAATTTCACATCAATTATAAAGCAGATTCTTTTGCTCGGTTGCCGTTACAAGTCTATATTTTCCTTGAGTCACATCAAAAATAATATTGTGCCGTTAGGGCACGTTTGGTTTCCAGGTTTTGCCTAGATGAAGAAGAATCCTGCATTTGCTCCGTCCCGGTTTAATTGGTTACTGGATTTGCGAACTGCAGCGAAGCGGAGTTGTACGTTTGGATTACCCGGATGAGATCTTGGCCACCAGCGTTAAAAGTGAGAAGTGGTGGGCCAAGGGACGTGGAACGGCTGACAGTTCCTGCAGCTGGCAAGGCGCTCGTTCGCTGCATCTCGGCGTCTGGCCTTTTTGAAGAGGGGACGACAATCCCGCATCCGCTGTAAGACGAAAATTGCAGGATTCTTTCCATTGTCCGTCTCCAGGGAAGCAAACATAAAGGGCACGTTTGGTTAGCAGGATTTACTGAAATCCTGTATTCTGTCCATCCTGTATTATTGAAATACTGCATTCCCAAAATCCCGCAAAGTAAAATTTTATGTTTGGTTTGCTGGATTTTGTAAATGTGAGATTTATTTTTTTTCGTGTCTACCATCTTGCCCATGATGGATTTTGGCGTCCGGGAGAATTTTGATGGAGACCAAAATGCGGGATTCCTATTATGTCCGAAAATCCCGGGATTAGGCTCATTTCTCCAATCCTGCAAACTAAACATAAAATTTGCTGAACTGGAGTCCAAAATACAATCCAATACGGTAAAATCCAGGTAACCAAAATTTCTGCTGCCGAGTCCAAGATTGCAATCCAATACAGCCTAATTCGGTAAACCAAACGTGTCCTTTAGAAAGTCCTGTAAAGATTCGAATCCATACACTTGCACGTTGTTGTAGGAGTGCGGATTTTCTGCTCCCACTTTTAATGGGCGCATACTACTCCTTGCTATGTCAATTTGCAGCGGCTGTTACAGAAGAGGAGTCTTGATAATCAAGAGACCACATAGCATAAGGAGCAGCTTATGAGGCAGTTGCAGACATTATGACGACACTCTCTTATTACACACACTTCAATGTACAGTTGCATATTTATAACCATAATATATGTTTGCAGCAAACCGACGATCCTCCGCACTGCAAGAAGGTTAAGTTCATAAAGTCTTAATCAACACTTATGAGGCAGTCAAATATTAAAAAGAGATTGGTAGTTAAATGATTGTTAGATAATGATTACGGTAGTTGTTAGCTACTATAGCTGCTGTAACTATTAATTAGTTACTGTAGCAGCTCGTTACTGTAGCTAGACTATTGTGGTAATCACTTATTTAGCATGGGTTAAGCCTAATGTAGTGCAGCTAGTAAATGTGAGAATGTAGTGTTGTTTCTAGTGCAAATGACAAAGAAGTTTTATCCCATATTGCTCACACTTAGAACTTTTATGGTCCTCATATGTAGGATCACATGGGGCACTAGTGTCCAAAGGAGTCCTAGGAAGGAGGTATGCTCACCTCCTTGGTGGGTGGGATTGCCACATCACAACGCACGCATGCGCGCGCGCGCGCCACACCACGCCTCGCCTGGTCTGGCCGGGCCGGGCTCGGGCTCGGGCTTGTGGCTTGTGGAGAATGTCTTCCGTCTTCTTTTTGCACTAGGATCATGAACGCCAATAGCCAATGCTAGTAGCACTCGGATTGTGGTCATGCGGGAAACAGGTGAATAGGTATCAAAATAGTGTATTCCTTCCCTTTGTGTGTAACCTTTAGCAACTAACCTAGCCTTATACTTATAGGAAGGAATAGACTATTTTGATACCTATTCACCTGTTTCCCGCATGACCACAATCCGAGTGCTACTAGCATTGGCTTCCATTTATAATCTCTATATCCATCAGATGGATGTGAAGACCGCGTTCTTTGATCTTCAAGAAGAGATATATATGGAACAACCTGAGGGATTTGTGGGTCGTGGGAATGAGTCCAAAGTGTGTAAACTTGTTAAGTCATTATATGGCTTGAAACAAGCCCCTAAGCAATGGCATGAGAAGTTTGATTATGTGATATCATCGTTTGGCTTTATTTCTAATGAATTTGATAAGTGTCTCTACTGCAAGGTTGTCGATAATGGATTCATTTTGTTATGCTTATACGTCGATGATATCCTGCTTTTTGGTTCCGATATGAAAGTAGTAAAAGAGACAAAGTCATTCTTGTGTAGCAAGTTTGAGATGAAGGATATGGGTGTCGCTGATGTGATTTTAGGGCTTAAAATCATATGGTCTACTGATGGTATATCTCTCTCTCAGTCTCACTACGTTGAGAAGATACTGAAGAGGTTTGAGTACACATCACGTAAACCTGTTAAGACTCCATATGATTCATCCAAACCCTTGTTCAAGAATGAGACTGGGGTTCCAGTGTCTCAATTACGATACTCTCAGATTATCGGAAGTTTGATGTATCTTATGAACTGTACACGTCCAGACATTGCGTTTGCCGTGAACAAGTTAAGTAGATACACCAGTTGTCCCGACAAGACCCATTGGGAAGCTCTTGACAGAGTTCTGAGGTATATCAAGGGAACACGTTCCCTTGGGATGTATTATGGTAAACATCCTTCCGTAGTCGAAAGATATAGTGATGCAAGCTGGATTGCCGTGAATTCTGGGAGTAATGGTGTCTCAGGATATGAATTCCTGTTGGGAGGAGGAGCTGTTTCCCGGAGGTCTAAGAAACAGACCATATTGTCTCGGTCCACTTTTGAGGCAGAGTTATGTGCTTTAGATGAAACTGGATTGGAAGCTGAATGGCTACATGGACTTATGTCTAGTTTACCTATGGTAATGAAGCCGCTTCCTGCAATTTCAGTTCACTGTGACAGTACTACAACTATTGCTAAGATAAAGAGTTCCAAGTACAATCAAAAACAACATAGACACATCCAAGTCAGATTGAACTATATAAGGGAGTTAGTGTCTAATGGGGTCGTGGCTGTGGACTACGTCGGTACCAAAGATAATACAGCTGATCCTTTCACTAAAGGTCTTACTTTGGCTTTAGTGAAAAAATCCAGGTTGGGAATGAGACTGAAACCCCTATAGATTTGCAGGCAGTAGCAACCCAACCCAAAAGAGTGGAGATCCCACAAATTGGGTTCAATGTGGTAATAACAAGCTGTCGGGTAAATCGGATGACACTATGTATTCTTGTGTGATGCTTCTTGCATCTGTGTGTCTATTCCCTGGGAAACCTATTAGTGTCATGACTGCAAGTTAGTAAGAGAGTAGTCTCTTAATGGTGTCAAGTCTTAGGACAGGATGTTAGCAGTACATCCTTGGAGACTCTAGCTAAGTGATTGATGTTGTGTAGGCCACAACAGGAGAATTGGGTTGTTCTCTGTTATCAATCATGATTTATATTTTGTATGCATGGCCTTAATGCATTGTTTTCTTTTCTACCATGTCTTTATTGTGTTGTTACCAACCTATACTCTTGTACCCAAGGTTCAGGTTCAAGACTTTTGTTCACCTAGTTCCTACGTGGGTCACAGTTGGATAACTCAGGTAGATTCAAACCGAAAGGTATCTGCTGAAAGCACAATATGGAGAACTGAATGGTAGAGCACACTACACATTGGACTTTGTGGGGGATTGTTAGATAACTGATTACGGTAGTTGTTAGCTACTGTAGCTGCTGTAACTATTAATTAGTTACTGTAGCAGCTCGTTACTGTAGCTAGACTATTGTGGTAATCACTTATTTAGCATGGGTTAAGCCCAATGTAGTGCAGCTAGTACATGTGAGAATGTAGTGTTGTTTCTAGTGCAAATGGCAAAGAAGTTTTATCCCATATTGCTCACACCTAGAACTTTTGTGGTCCTCATATGTAGGATCACATGGGGGCACTAGTGTCCAAAGGAGTCCTAGGAAGGAGGTATGCTCACCTCCTTGGTGGGTGGGATTGCCACATCACAACGCACGCACGCACGCGCGCGCTCGCGCCACGCCACGCTTCGCCTTGCCTCGCCGGGCTCGGGCTCGGGCTTGGGCTTGTGGCTTGTGGCTTGTGGATTGTGGAGAATGTCTTCCGTCTTTCGTCTTCTTTTTGCACTATGATACAACTACGTAATTAATTACTCGTGTAATTAATTGTTGCTTTCTTATTCGGATTTCTTAAATCCTAATTAGAAAGTGTTTCTCTTTTACGGATTATTCCGTATTGTGTACGAGAGCAACCGAGTGTTGCGTCTAACTAGGAATAGGATTAGGGATGCGCGTGACTATATATATGACTCCGGTCATTAGGGTTAAACACACCGAAAATATTTTTCTGCCGCCGTGTGTTTTGTGAGCCCTAATCCCGAGTGCGAGAGTCGTCGTCCCCGGAGTTGCTTTGCGGAGTTGTCCTCCTGTGCAAAGCGAGACTCATCCTTCCCTTCAGACGCAGCTGTCAGACGGTGGTACCTGCGGTGGCTGTGCTGCACTGGTAGCAGTGCGACGTGCGCGAGCAAGACGTGTAATTTCCAGGTTCGTGCCGGATCGTGACTGGGAGAACGTTGCTTTGCCGCGAGGATAGCCGGACACTGATTTCTTTAAATAACACGTTCGTTTCTCAACGAACGATCTGGTTTGCGAATCTAACTCCTGTTTTCTGTTCTCCTGCTTTGTTTGTTCTTTGCTTCTTATTTTGGATCTGCCTGAATTGTTAATTAAATTGCACCTGTCGCTGTTGCATGAACGACAATAACCAATATTAACAACAATGATGTCTTTCAGATATATAAAGTTGTAGCCATTTCTTTTGGTCGCAGTTAATCATCGGAGGCGTTAAACTCAGGCCACTGCCCACTAGATTGAATCTTGCTCTTTACGAGTACCTAAGATGCATTCAATAAACGGAATCCTCGATCATTGAAGCAATCTAATCACATCTCATTGTAAAAGCACGCAAGTGTTATTTTTCTGAATCTTATGGATCATATCTCAGACGGTTTCTATCTCTCTTTAATCCTATATTTATCACAATGTTTCATATAGATATTCGTCCTTAATCAAGGTTCAAGGCAGAGTATAGGAATCCAAAACCGCCTAACAAGATCGATCCAGATGGTCCCGATGGCCATATTTCCCCAGTTGTCAACCAACTTGATGCAAGCCACTGTTCCCACTTGTCATTTTGCAATGTTTGGCAATCACGCATGCTGTGAATTTGCCAACTCTCAACCACATTGGGGAACAATCCACAGTGATGAAACCGTTCACCCTGAATGGCAATGCCTTGCAATTCAATGCATAGGCATTGCTAGCTACTTGATCCATCCACTTGCTTTGCGTTGCTTCCCCACCAACCTTCATTCACATGACCGTTAAAAACTCCCACATCTATACCCACGCCGCCTCCAACCAACAACCTTCCCGGAAATCCGTCCAGGATAAGACCCAGGTCGGCTCTATAAAGCAAAAATCTTTATCTTCTTTTCTCCATGTGGGACGAGCCACAGCCACAGTGAAACAATGCAGTGGGGTTCATCAAGCTAGCTAGTGCACAGTACTCATGAATCATGCTCAACGTGGAGGTGGCAGCCAGAGCCAGGCCATGGCATCAGCGTCCTCTCTGTCTGCATGTAGCTTGTCGAACTCTACCAGGAGAACCTCGATTTAATGCAAGGGTGGGGAACAGTACGACCCCATTTGCGGGATCTGCTGGCCTGCGCGCGTCTGTCCACAACTGAGAGAGAACAGTGGAATTGGGCTCCCTTCTTCTGTAACATGCCCTACTGGGCCACAAAAGATTCTATCCCCACAGTGATATTATGATTTATGGTATTTTGCAACAGTAGAAGCTAGCCGCTCTTTGCCTCACCGGATCGACGTTCGCCGCTCGTTTCACTCGCGTGTTGCTTCTCGGATATTTGCCCTTGTCGGATGTCGACTGCTTGTCTCCTCCAAACCTTCCCAGTGCAGTCAGTTTGCTTCCTTCGGCCTTCACTACAGTTCTGAGCACTGGTTGTTTTTCTTGTTTTCCTTCCCCGCGATCATTCCGTTCGGGAAGAAAGGCGACTGTCGGTAATTAATTGCTGTTTGGAAGCTTACCGGTGAACAGTTTGCTGCATGCGAGCTATGGTACTGTGTCTGTGCTGTTTGGCGGGTGAGGTACAGGTGAAGCGCGCGGCGCGTGCTAGCTTAGGTTCTTCGAGGAAAACAAGATTCTCGTTCCCTCCTTTGATGTCACGGACTCAGACTATTACAAATCGCGGCCGAATATTTTCTGATGCCCAATTACTCGAGCTAACGTGTATTGGATTCGGATTTGGTTGTCATTGTGTTTTTCTCATGGAGCGCGGTAGCCACATGTCATGAAATGCTGCTAGGAGCAGCCTACTCCTCATGTCCTGAATATGATCTGAACCGTCCAACGGATAGACAAAAATACACAGTAGCTCTTCTAAAGATATGGTGACTTGGAACGATGAATGGATACTTCCTAGAATTAATCAGAATCAAGCTGATGATTTAAGGAAGTTGGTCTCAAGAGCTGAAGTAGAGGAAGCCATGATGATGATGAAGGACTCTAAGGCGCCAGGGCCTGATGGCTTCAATGCGATTTTTTTCAAATCCGTTTGGGATGTTATATGTGATGATGTGGTTAAAGCTGTTCAAGGTTTCTTTAGCTCTGGTAAACTTCTCAAGGAGTGTAATTCTTCTCTGATTACTCTCATTCCTAAGAAAGTTGGTGCTACCTCTCCCAAGGACTTTCGTCCTATTTCCCTCTGTAATATCATCTTTAAGGTGATAACGAAGATCATGGCTAATAGAGTGAAGTTTATTCTTCCCAAATTGGTGGATGAGAATCAATTTGCTTTTGTCCATGGTAGGAGAATTGGAGATGCGATTTTACTAGCCAACGGCATTCTTAGTTCTTTTAATAGTTCTCGCAAGTTAATGTGTGTTAAAGCGGATCTGGCCAAGGCTTATGACACTGTCCGGAGAGACTATATTCTCTTTCTTCTGGCCAAGATGGGATTTCCGTCTTGTTGGATTGAATGGATCTCAGAATTATTCTCTTCTGCTTCTTTCAGGGTGCTTGTCAATGGTACTCCTTCTGAATACTTCTGTGCCTCTAATGGAGTGAGACAAGGTGATCCGCTGGCCCCATTTCTGTTCACTATTGCTATGCAAGGTCTTTCTAGTATTTTCAATGCAGAGACCACTAAAGGTGGTTTCAAGCCAGTTGGGTGTGGAGGTGGTTATGGGATTTCACATATTGTCTTTGCTGATGATCTGCTTATTTTCTCTAGAGCTCAGGATAAAGATGCTTTGTGTGTGAAGCACATTCTTGATTCTTTTGGGAGGATTTCGGGTTTGCAGCTGAACAATGAGAAGAGTCATATTTTTCTGAGCAAGGGAGCTGAGGATAGTAACATTGGTGATATTCTTAACATTCCTATTTGCTCTTTGCCTGTCAAGTATTTAGGTCTTCCTCTCTTCACAGGGAGGTTGACTAGAGCTTTGTGTAGCCCTATTGTGAACAAGATCAAGAATAGGCTTTTGTCTTGGAAATCTCACTTTCTTTCTCAGGCTGGAAGAATTGAGCTAGTGATTTCTACTATCTTCTCTTATAGCATGTTCTGGACGTCTGCTTTTCCTCTCCCTAAGTCTACTATCTATGAGATTGAGAAACTAATGAGGGATTTTATTTGGAATGACACGAAGGAAAAAAAAACATATTCATTATGTCTCATGGAGTTCGATTTGCAGACCTAAAGATGAGGGAGGCCTGGGCATAAGAACGATTGATGATTGGTCTAATGGTGGTATTATTAAAAATCTCTGGAGCATTGCTTCTAAGAAGGATGGTTTGTGGGTCAAGTGGGTGCACGAGAAGTATATCAAATCTGAGTCCATCTGGACAGCTGAGATTAAACTTGGAGCTTCTTGGGTCTGGAATAAGATGCTGAAATTCAGACCTATGTTATTAAATCATATTAGTTTGTGCCTGGGTAATGGCAGCACCTTCCTGTTTTGGTTTGACCCTTGGGTCAATGGAGGGGAAAGACTGATCGATCTTGTGGATGAGCAATTTGTCCTGAGATTGGGTAAAGGGAGGAATTGCAGAGTTTCCTCTTGCTTTATTAATGGTGAGTGGTCTGTGCCTGATTTTAGGGGTGCAGAGATACTGAGGGGAGTTCTTCAAACCCAAAATTTCAATATCGAAGAAGAGGATGAGATTTTGTTCAATGGCAGTAACAAGAATCTTTTGTTAAAGGACGGTTGGGCTATTTCCAGAAATAAGTATCCTAAAGTTCAATGGTCTAAATGGGTTTGGTCTAATTCGTTCCCCAGGAAGTGGTCTATTCTTTTCTGGAAGCTGTTATTGGGTAAGCTACCCACGTTGGACCATTTGAAGAAAATTGGTTTCCATTTGGCTTTGAGATGTTGTTTGTGTGAATTCTGTGAAGAAGATGTTTCACATCTGTTCTTTGAATGCCGATTTGCTAGAGATGTTTGGAAGAAGTTTCATTTGAAGTATAACATTCGGATTAGTTCGTTGATGGATCTGCTGTCTCTGAGGAATGATGGAAAGGTCCAAGCTGCTTGTGCTGTCTATATGCTCTGGTTAGAGAGGAACAGAAGGATGTTTAATGGTGTTGGTTTGGATGTGGATAAGTTTTGGCTGGTGTGTGACAAAGATAGCTTCTTGCTTCTGTTTTCAGATAGTAGTTAATCTGTATAGATAGTTCTCTATAGTCTGTACAGTTTGTCTTTTGGTGGTTGTGCCTTGCAACCTCCGTTTTCTTTCTTTTGGTAGTTACACCTTGTACCTACACAAACCTTATTTCTCAGTAAAGAGGCACCCCACCCTTTTAGCACCAAAAAAAAATACACAATAGACGGCCGCTCTTTATCATATCGGTGAAGGATATTTCCGGCAGATAACTTTTAGCCTAAGAAGCCACACCAAAATAAGTTACCCCCTCCTCAATGCCACAATTTGACATCCTTGACATCTAGTCATTCCATCTTCCTTCCTCTATTGTAGGTGATTGTTTATATAAGCTGTTTTGTTCCATTAACCGTTTTATTTATCCCATCTGCTTCCCCTCCTCTCATCTCTTGCTGATCGTCCTCTTGTGACATTCTTCTTCTTTGTTTCTCATACTCCTCTCTAGCATCTTCACAATGGTTAAAGAACATCTAACCGTCTTTCGAGTGAACAACTAATTGACTTTTGATTGAACATTTAAAACTAATCAATTTTCATTATCAAAATTAGCCAACATTTGAACAGACTAATAACCATCAATCAATTGCACTAAAAAACAACATTCAGTCAAAGTGATAACCAACTTCAGTTCAAAACTAACCAACATTCAATTGGAAGCTCTCAGCAGCTATGTACAAGATGTTTCAACGCTCACATGATATCAAATATAACATGGTGGACGAGGCAAATAAGAAAGCGAATCAGCTTCCATTGAACCTACTAACTACCCTTCACCTTAAAATTACTAATCAACATAGTTCTAAACGTTAATGCAAGACCCATTTTTCATGAAACATATAAATTGTAATTCCCATGACTAGATATACCTGACATGTGCATAGTGTGTGTACAATGTATCTGCCAGTTACCTATACTCCTCGTTTCCTACACCACATATGTACCTACTAGTATTACTTAATGTTTGACGTTTATACCGTATTTGTCTTATTTTGGATGCTATCAAATTCACTTAGCATTTTATTTTATTATTGTACAATACAAAACAACAATTGTCGTTGTTGCTCTCTAGTGCTCACCGTTGCTGCTCATCCTCCTACGATATTGAATATCTTTCTCATCCTCTCCCCCCGTTCCTGTTCGACATCTACACAATGTTAGCAGAACAAAAACAAATAGATCAAGATCCCTGATGATGACCAGAATGCTAAGAGAAAAATAAAAGTCTATTACGCCAGAGAAAGCGGAACCGAGGAAGAGGGATTACTTAGAAGGATCAATTCTAACCGATAAATAAAGGACACATCAATGATCTAGTGTGGAATCCTACGTAAAAAAGTAGAGAGTTTTACTTGTACAATTTATTGATATGCAGATTATATAAGTTTATATGATATGAATTTCTTTCGCAACTGCAATGACTTCTCATTGATAGGAGAACAATATTAGATCACTTAAAGACAAGCTCTATGATGAGGTCATAAACTCATATGTTGACCTTCTCAATAGGAGAGAGATTGAACAAACTCGAGGAAGAGTCAAAAGAACTTTTACTTATATTTGACATCTAATTCAGTAGTCTTCATGGAGCTTTTTCATTTATTTGTACCAAATGTAAGGAGTTAGACCTGAGAGAGGTTCCACACCTTAATCAATCAAACAAAAGAAACAATCCTGATGTCAAGCACCAACATAAATTTTTGACAAAAGTTATACTCCAATATACTCAATTAGCATGACAAAATACCAATATTTAACAATTTTATAATAATACACGGTTGACATTCCTATGGGTGTGTACATAAAGTCAAAATCTACAACACTAGATAATCCTAAATATAGAGGGTATTACGGATACTTCAACCCTATCTCTCAAGAAACATTAGTGACACACATGTGCAAGATGCTTGTAAACTTAATCATTCTTTAAAAGTCCTATTTGCCTAAGGGGTTGGAAGCAATCTACATAAGAGAAAAAAGTAGATGTTTATTAGCATGCACTGATTTGTGAATATAGTAGGAAATTGTGAAATGATATAAAATTAGAACAATTTATTAAGAGTCACAATCACAAAGACATATAAAATCATCTAGGTGGATGTCAAAAACATAATGATGTCAAAAAGGTAGTTTGTTTAAAGAAGATAAATAATAAAGGAGATTCTTGCCTTTTAGAAAATTTCTCAATCATGAACAAATAAATAACTGCATGTTGATTAAAACAAATACTGGCATAATAAAAAAAGTAGGGTAGGAGTCCAATGCGGGATGTAGAAGCAAGTGCACTGCTTGACTCTCGCGAGGTGGGAAGTCAAATACAACTACAAAATCCATAAGAAAGTCACTGTAGTAACTCCACCAAGTCCTCGCGAGCTCAGAAAAACAAATACTTATACAACCCACTAAGAAAATTTTGAGAAGGGTAAAGACAAAAATATACATTGTTAGATGTTCTTTCATTGTTTGCAAATAGCCAAAGAACTGAAGAGCTAGAAGATGAGATCAAAGATTGACTTTTGTCGATTAAAACCACAAGAAGTAATTGTAAATGGAACTAAACACATTGATCCTATCCTAGAGAGCCCAAGAACCAGGAAACACAATGGTCAAAAATCATCCTAATCATTATCTTTATATAATGTTATGGAAAATGATTTTATTTATTGTTATCTTCTCATGACCACACTATCCTCTATTCCTAATACGACTATTATCCTCAATCTTCCCCTTTTTAAGTCATTTACTCATTTAATATATATTATTCCTCTTAATACCTATTAATTTATTTCACTTCATGCTCACGAGTATGGATAAGTTCAATCTCATCCTAGTAATAATTAAATTGTTAGTTGAATTAGTTTTAATAGCATGGGTTTTGAGACAAAATATAATGATATATAAGTATTAAGGAAAGTGGTTATTGTAAATGCCTGAGGCCATTGTCCAAGTATCTAGTAGAGTTTTAGAAATAATGACTCAATCCACAGCCAACATTGGCCTTAACTGCATACATTTTCCTCACTCACACGTAATTCATGATCAAATTCTCAACTGGTCACCCATCCTAGTACTACTCTGGGTTGAGAGTGATGGACTACTTGAAAAAGACCATTTTATCTAAGATTTCAAATCTTGGGATGTTACAATCTCTCCCACTTAGCCTCTTGATGTCCTAGTCAAGGCTCAACTATATGCCTTCATAACATTCTCCATTTCAATGAAGGCCTAGAATGGCCCATGGACACCCAACTCTCAATCATGGCTTCCAATGTAAGTGTGGCTACATCACCATGGACAACCCTTTCCAACATACCTGGACCACATGACTCAAGACCACGATGCCACACGCCCATGTCGGCTCCACCTACTAGAGGGGTTATGACTCTGACGCCATTTGTAAATGACTGGGCCCACTGTTCAAGTATATAGTGGAACTTCAAGAATTACACTGACCCCGTAGACTACCATTGGCCTTAACTACACACTTTTTCCACTCACGCGTAAGTCGAGATCAACAACCTGACTGACCACCCGTTTTAGTATTACTCTGGGCTGATCACACTTAACCACAGAGTTTCTAGCGATAAGCTCCTTTAAAAGAAGGTGCACTTTGGTGATATGGGTACCCCATTCACTACTACAGAAACAACATTCAAGGTCACTTTTCTGGGCGTCGGTTATTTAGGAAATCTGACGCCTATAACATTCAACGTCGGTGATTTAGGAAACCCAACGTCTATATTCAAAGACCAGCCAGACATGGGTACCACTTTGTATTCAGCGTCGGCAGGGTAAGACAAAACCGACGCCTAAAATCGCCCGCGAAATCCAATTTTTGAGCGAAAAAAAATTGGCACCAAAGTGTCACATACATCGTCGGTTTTTTAACTACTAACCGATGCCTATATAAGATGAAAATTTGTGTGAAAAGTTCCAATTTTGGTGTCAGTTATCCTTTGATAACTGACGACGATAATGGTTCCCGCAAAATAATTTAGGACAAAGATTGTCTAATTGGACGTCGGTTCTTAAGGAACAACCGACACCGAAGAGATTAGGTGTCGTTTGTATTTGATAACTGATGCCATTTACCAACTTAATAGACCCATGAACAACAACTGTTCCCCTTTCTTCTGTTTCATCGTCTTCTATTTCATCGCGAAGCCACCCGCCCGCCCGCTGCTGCTCACCGCCTACTGCTGGCCGTCGACACCGCTGCTTCTCGCTCGCCGCCGACGCTGCCTGCTACTAGCTCGCCGTCGACGCTGCTGCTGCTGCTGCTGCTCTGCGTCGCCGCCTCCTTCCTCCTTTCCACCGCCCGCCGCCTGCATTCTCTTTTCCGCCGCTACCGCCACTATTCCTTCCTCACCGCCACCCACCGCCGTTGTTCTCTTTGCTTGCCGCTGCCCACCGCCGCTGTTCTCTTTGCTTGCCGCTGCCCACCGCCACCTATTCCTTCCTCTCCCTGCTCACACCTAACTGCGGCTGCTGGTTCTAGAGCTCGCAGTTCACCACTGCACCTGCCTGCCCTACCGCCTGGAGCTCGCCAGCCGCCGCAACTAGACCGCCACACCACTTGTGGAGCTCACCGGCTACCGCCACCACCGCTGGAGGTCCATTGCTGTTGCTCACCTACTTGTCCACCGCTTCTACTGAAAGGTATGCTTCCTCCAGTACTGCTCCGCCACCGTTGTCTAGTTGTGCATACCTGGGAGTTATCAGGAACACCTAAATGAATGTCTAACACCTAAATGAATATCTAGTTGTGTATTTAATTGGGATGTATATGCTGAACCTAGATTTATAGAGGACATGCTATTGTAATGACAGTCGCCAAACTGACAAACAAATTGTTACTAATTAAGCGGAATAAAAATAAACATCGGATTAACAAAAATCACTAAAATTTAAAACCATTTTGCAAGGAGATCCTTGTACAGAAAACTTTTATTGAAAGATCCAAAACTCATACATATCATGATTACATTGTACAACATTGTTTCATCTCATCTCGAAGACAACATATAACAGCTGCTCTATCAAAACACATACTGGAGCAACATAAAACCTCGAGACATTCAAGCCAAAATCTCAGATCGTTCATGAAACCATAACGAACCAACTCCAAGGACCCGAGAGTACAGAGACGACACATAGGACTTCTATCTATAAGATATGACAGATAATACACTCAACCTGAGCTGTCACTGCTGTCCCTATTGCTTTTGCTCTTTCTCTACAGAAAGGTCTTCACCTCCTCGTGCACGTCCACCTAAAAATTTGTATTCCACGGGGGTGAGACAATTGTAATTTTCCTAGCGAGAGATATAACTCTCCGCCAACAATGTTATTATCACAGTTAAATAGTATTAAATTGAGTAGAGGATAAGTAGTTTAGAATATTCTCATATTTTAAAGCATTGCAACTATCTGTGATAGAGTAGTAAGTCATCTATTCTCTTTATAAGGAATAGGAAGAACATGTATATCATTTACCCATCATACTATATCAACATCTCAAGCTTATCCTGTTATACTCATTATCATGGTATGTCATTTATGAATCATTCTCATTTCTATCTGTTGGCCTCAGCCAATATGCTAACCAAATATCGAATTGTACCGGTCATGTGAGTATACATCATCATATTCTGTCTAGGCATTGGACTATGCCAATCATGTGCAACCATTCCAGGCATTGGACTATGCCAATCCTGTGACATTATTCTAGGCATTGGGATTTAACCAATCCTGTGTTATTATAGGCTTCATGCCTCTGCCAGGTATTGGGTTATTACCAATCCTGTGATTATAGGCTTCATGCCTCTGCCAGGTATTGAGTTATTACCAATCCTGTGATTATAGGCTTCATGCCTCTGCCAAGTATTGGGTTATTAGCAATCCTGTGATTATAGGCTTCATGCCTCTACCAGGTATTGGGTTATTACCAATCCTGTGAACAGCTTGGTATTGGACTCTACCAATCCATTGATTACAGACTTTACACCTCTGCCAGGTATTGGTCCGTAACCAATCCTGATTACACAGCCAGACAGTGGACTCTAAACACTCCTGATTACACATTCGTTATGGGATATCAATCCCTTAAATTCATCATTGGTTATCACATTCTTTTACTAGGAATTATACCCTAGGGAAAGCCATCATATCAATTCACATTCTTTATATAATACATGTATTCCCCATGTCTCATTTTAACATATTCAAAGCACCATAGCCCTTATTTTGGCTATGACTATAATACATGTATGACTAAGATTTCATTATTATCTTTGTAACCATTTATTATTATTATTATTATGTTACAGGGTTCCCATTTACCTGGTTTATTTTAAACATTACCAATTCTTACATCAATCTTTAGATCAATATCTTATCACCTCTCATTAGGCAACAACTAAACACATGACTCACAAGGCCCATTAAACATCTTGTCACCTCTCACTAGGCAACAACTATTCACATGGCTCACAAGGCCATTAAACATCTTGTCATCTCTCACTAGGCAACAACTATTCACATGGCTCACAAGGCCATTAAACATCTTGTCACCTCTCACTAGGCAACAACTATTAGGGTTAGGGTTTCCCCTTATTGCCGGATAGGGTTTCAAGTTCATATTATTAATTCAAACCCTAATTCATTGCTCCACACATCTAGGAGCATACATTGATATCATAAGTATTCATTTATACTTATTTATTCTCATCATTTATCATTAAATGAATCATCAACACAAGGTATGAGTTTGTCTCTCATCCTTACCAGGGTATGATTACATCATACTTTATTAACTTGGTTTAACCCTTTCTCAAGGTATGTTAGCCCACACTTATCAAAGTGTATTAAACTTATTACATCTCAATGTAACAATTGACATAACACACTTCATGTGTTACTCATTCAAGTATAATGGATTTTAAGGTGCATCAAGGTACATCAAACTTGAAATGCTGGATGTGATGTCTATCATGTCTTGATGTATCACTTCCATCATCACGTTTAACTTACTTAGTTCATCAACTTATCTTGTATTAGGGTATTTCCCATCCTAATACTTTATGCACTAGCCCATCACATTCATTCTATAGTGTATTGATCATAATTCATACATTTGAATTGTCCAAACATCATCAATTGATATGGACTCATCTCAGGTTGAGACATTATTGATATAAGGTTCTCCATTATCAACCACTCTAGGTGTTTTACCTATCAAGGTATTAGCCACATCATTACTTGGTGTTTCACTCATCACTCCTAAGAGTATCTTTCCCTCACCTTTACAAGGTGTCTCGGGTTAAAGGTGTGCATATGTTCACCATATCGGGTTGTAGGTGTATAGGCACCACCATATCGGGCTAGAAGTATATGCATACCATTCATATCGGGCTAGAGTTGTTTATATGTGTTACCCATCTCTTGAATGAGGTATAAATCCATCACCATGTCGGGCTAGACATCAAATAGGGTTGTGTATCAGACTACCATATCGTGCAACAATGTATTCATTCATATCCATATCGTTCAAGTGAAGAAGGTGCATCATCATATTGGGTTAAATGTGCTTACTTGTGTGCTTGCACCCGATATCACTTTTATAAGGTGATATCATCATCTTCAAGCTCTAGACCTTCGTTATAACTATTATAGTTCATGTCAACAGGTCTAAGAAACTACTAGAACTCATAATTTCATCAACTATTTCAGGAAATTTTGAAATTAAAAGTAGATCATTAAATACAACAATTTAGGTGATGAATAATAACATGATTGAGTTCAAGTTATATAACCCGCCTTAAGAACAACTCCAAAGCTCCAAGCTCCAAAGATCCACGTTCCTAAGGTTTAAGATGACTTATCAAAAGTACAAGGCTCCTTCACAACTCCTTCATATACAAGGAATCACCATGGATAAGTAATTTGTGAAGAAGAAAGGAAAGATAGATCATAACCCAAATCCATGGTTCAATTCAAGCTTGAAGACAACTATAGCTTACCTTAGGGTTAAGTTTTGAGTTCCTTAGCTCCTTGGCCGACACCATACAACTCTTGGGCGATATGGACTTCCTCTTGGCCGACACAACTTTGCTTGTGGCCGATACCCCCTCACTTGTGTCCAAAATCACTTCAATTGGCCGATATCAACTTGCTATGGGCAATATCAACATGCTATGGCCGATATACTTGCTATGGCCGATACCCAAGGCCTATGCACGATACCCTTGTGCTCTTGCACGACATGCCACCCCTATTGCACAATATTATACTCACTTTCACGATATGGCACTCACTTGGAGTCAAAACACTTCACTATGGGTGATATCACCCTATATGGCCGATATCACCTACTTGGGCGATATGATCTTGTCATGGGCGATACCCCAAGACGCATGCACAATACTACATCATCCCTTCACAATATGGGAGTTCTATGCACGATACCTTAGGGTAGGAGGGTGGTCAGGGTCGCAAAATTGCACCAAGGGGTGAAACTAGGGGTATATATACTTGTTGTTCATGAAGAAAGGCAAAAATGAGGTGTCAACATTTCGAGCTAGCAGGTGCCACGTGTCATGCATGGGTGACACGTGTACATGCATGCATAAACATTTATCTTGACATTAAAAAAGGTTGAGGATCATCTAGAGATGCAAATTCTTCCATCGCTTATCCATTTGGATAAGTCATCTAGGTTTAATCACTATTTTAAGTTAAGCCGATACACTTTTTCTAAGGAAACTTGTTGGCCGTCACACCTCACCTCCTTGAGGTTCTTTGCATGATATGGAATTTTCCAAGAGTTAACAAAATGATATGGGACACCTCCTTTGGCTCCATGGCCGATAGGCACTCATATATAAGCTTTTCAACTTGATACAACTCAAGTTAAGCTTCCAAATTCAACCCTTTCTTGGTCATTTCATCACCAATATTATCATCATTCATAATTGATCCAAACATGGTATCTCATTCATTATATCTCCTTTAAATGATACATAGAGGAAGTAGGGAAACTCTAGAGGTGGTAATTTTCATATCAACCCCACATTTTGGGGAAATTACAATTTGTACCAAAATTGGTGCACAAGGTACCAACATTGTTCAAACAAGTTCAAACTTGGAATTTAGGCTTTCCACAAGACACCACCTTGCATAATTATCTCTATAATGATGCTAAAACACACGAGGCATGTTAAACATGTGACATTTTGCATTATATCTCCTCAATTTGGGTAAATTGCACTTTGGTCCAAAACAAAGGAAAATTACTCAAACAACATTCAATTGGGACCCAACTTGAAACATGAGTGTGTCACATGATAACAAAGCACCTTAGAGGATTATATTAAAGTTATAAGAAACTTTATTAGACAAAACAAATAGGGTTACCTCATAACCCAGGTCAGGGTTGTTACAGCTATAGTATTTTCCTAGTATGGTGAAAGATTCTCAATCGTGTGTATCACATGGGGTTCTTATCCTCAACACAATGGACTACAATATATGCATCTAATGCCTTAAATGGAAGACTTGAATGTTATAAAATCCCATCAAAGTAGGTAGAAACAAATTATATATATTCAGATCTTAATAATTCTAAGAAGTGTACATTATCTTACTCAGGAAAAGTATGTGTATAATGTGGGATTAGTTCCATATAATGGTTCTATTTTAGTAAGCACATAGACTTAATCAACATTGCTACTTGTATGATCCTAGTGATTAAAAGACTCTTTCCTGGTCCCCTCAGTAACTAATGTTCCCTTGAGATGAGTATTAATTGATCTAGCTTGCTTACTTTCCTTGTAATGCCATCTTTTATGTGCTATGACCCACTAGTCACCTTTAGAGTATTAAAATGATGCAACTTGTATACTTGTTAAATTTGAATCTATAAATCCTATGAAATGATATCTCCCCACAAAATTAGTAGTCACTATTATGTCTCTAGAATCAAGATCTAATACTCTTATGCTATTTTAACACCATGAGACCTTTTTTGCTCATTCTAGTGGATTACCTATGATGACCTAACATGAAACCATGCTCTTAATGATATGATTTTGTTGGCCTAGAAACCCATCCAAGATTTACTCATTAGGAGTAAATCTTGGATAGTCCCCGGTTTGGGACTGTTTTTGAACACCTAATCTCACTTAGGATGTAAGTGTATAATGTGTATTGGGTTTTCAACAAAATTTCGGCAACATTTCCCCGTTTGTTCTGTAAGTACATATGTACTTGGAGAACAATGGGAAAATTCTGCCGAAATTTTCTTGAAAACCCAATACACATTATACACTTACTAGTGAGATTAGGTGTTCAAGAATGGGATAGGTGGTACACATTTATTATATATAGGAATGACAACACATGTATTTGTTGGCCTAGAAACCCGTCCAAGATTTACTCATTAGGAGTAAATCTTGGATAGTCCCCAGTTTGGGACTGTTCTTGAACACCTAATCTCACTTAGGATGTAAGCGTATAATGTGTATTGGGTTTTCAAGAAAATTTCAGCAGCATTTCCCCGTTTGTTCTCTAAGTACATATGTACTTAGAGAACAGTGGGGAAATGCTGCCGAAATTTTCTCAAAAACCCAATACACATTATACACTTACTAGTGAGATTAGGTGTTCAAGGATGGGATAGGTGGTAAACATTTATTATATATATAAGAATGACATCACATGTATTTGTTAACCGTAAACCCTAATCTTGAAGCTAATGATGACTTATATGTGCGCATAGATCACAATGAAGGATTGTTAATTGATAAAAGATCACAATTTTAGAGGCATGCATGTTTATATTTTTTTATTGAAGCTAAATGTTTGCTTTTTTAATATCGATATCATTTTCAGATTTGATGTTTCATCATCTTCTAGTTAATACAAATGCTAAATGTTTGCCTTTTTAATGACATTTTCAGATGGCTGACCATGATGAGCATGATGTCCATGATGAGCATGAAGTCCATGAGGAGCATGCTGTCCATGATGAGCATGGCGAGGATACCAATGTAAGTTCTAAAAACATATCCTATATTTCTATAAAATTCATTATCTTCTACTTATGTCATATATCCCATATTTCTATATTGGGCTAATTCAGTGTGTTGTGTTTATTTTTGTCAAATTTTAGGTTGATGATGCACATGTACCCACTGAAGCACTGGAGGAACTTGATGCGCATCACCAAACACTTAACAAGAAAAGGGGCATCACTCTGTTGAAGAAGTTAATAGTGCTAAGTGGCAGTGGATCCAGATTGGTTGTGGAGTTTGATAATGGAGGAAATGCAATTGGAGTGAACCTCAATAATTTTGTAAACTATCTTGGGGTTGTCACTCGAAGCTATTGTGGTGTTAAGTATGATAATTGGCATAAAGTTCCTCAGGAAAAGAAAGACTTGATATGGAAGGATTTATGCGTGAGTTATTATTATTTGCAATTCTATTTTGTAGATTATAAATTCTATTATTTGCAATTCTATTTTTGGATACTAGTTAATAACAATTCTATTTTACAGAATCTGTTTGCATTGGATGAGAAGATGCATCGTAAAAGTGTGATGCAACGCGATGGAAAGATGCTAAGGAACTATAGGACAAATCTCAACAGAGAATACATAAAAGATGGTGATAAGAACAAGAAGTCAGCCCTTGAACAGTGGAACTTCTTGGACAAAGAAGATTGGGACACGTTTGTTGCTTCAAGAAATCTGAAGAATTCAAGGTATTAGGCATCACTCCCAATTTAATCAATATACGTTGTATTCACCTATTCAAGATTAACATTTAGTGCTACTAACCAAATCATTAATGTGCATACTAACTAGGCCCTCAGTGAGGCGCAAAAAGCAAGGCGTGCACTAAATGTGCATGACCACACTATGGGTCCAAAAGGGCTATGCAAGCGTTCATCAAAGACTACAGGCGGAGTCTGCTGCTACTCAGGAGTCCTCTACTACATGTACCATACCCATGCCTCGCCATGATGTCTGGATAGCGGGGAGGCAAAACAAGAAGGGTGAAATAAAGAAGCTCGTAACTGCTGAGGCGGCTGCGAAAATGGTAAAATACAACTCTTAGAGAAATCGTTTTAATATTGATTATTTATGGTGTTAACTTACCAATTTCTGTTGATGGTGATTAGCGGGAGCTGCACGAGTAGAGGAAACAAGGCACGTGCATCCCTCAGGGCACAAGGGATGAATTGACAGTTGCTCTGGGTAACCCAGAGCATCCTGGACGTGTTAGGGGTGTAGGCGCTGGTGTGGGCATCAAAGCATTCTTTGGGCCATCCCAGCGCAAACCCAGAGCGGGACTTTCACAAGAAGAGGTAACCTATTCTTTTTTTAGAATGTTATTGCAAAAGGAAATTCAATAATAAGAAGTTAATGTTTCTTTTATCCATGTATAGGAGAATAAGAGAGTCGAGGATATAGTTGCTAAGAAGGTCAATGATATAGTTGCTGAGAAGGTCAAGGAAGAAATAGTGCGGTGGCAGGCATCTCAGGCTTCCAATCAGCCTATGGTGACCCACTCTTCTCCTGATGCACATACTGAGAGTAATCCTGTAGACCCACCGCCTAACACGTCTGCTGTAAGTATTGTTTATGACATTGTAGCTAGTCTTTTCAAGATGATATGTTTTCAAGATGATATGTATATATGTATAACATTCTTTATGTAAATTTATAGGCATTGAAGTCATGCCGCTTAAGAATGCAAGACTATGTTGTTGCAGAGGCACATGCTTACCCGTCCCTTCCATGGGCAACATTTCACAGGACTCCAATGCCACAGGGCTACATTCGTGTGAGCCCGATACGTGTATTACCCGATTGGAGGGAAGCTACATTGCCATATGCCCACCCGAATATTGATACACTTGCTGAGGCAGAAGGCGGGGTGATATTGTGGCCCAAAGCAGATGTTGTCTACACTACTAAAAGTGTAAGATAAATTTACATTACTTTAGATTGTTAATGTATATATATGAGGTCAATTGATCTGAAATTATATATACAGGTTAAAAAGAAGACACCCGGAGCACATAGGCCTCCACCTCCACTTCCTACATTACCAAGTTGGGTTCCACTGACCTAAAATACTTGTTAGGTCCTACTTGTAGGGGAATGTCATGTTGGATACAGGCACATAATATACATTGCCCTATAAATGTTTCTTTAGAAGCGAATTATGCATGTCAATCATACGAAAGCTCTTTATTTATAGAAGATATTATTGAGATGTTTATATATGATTGGTTGAACACATCAATGATAGAGATATGGATAAGGTGAGATCTTATTTATACATCCACATACCTTGTAAAAGGTCCGGTGATCTGATTTCTTATATATTAATGCATACGTAATATATGTTTTGCAGCTACTTAGTCGAAAATCAATGCAAACAATTTGTATTTGACCATGTGGGATTTTTGATTCCATCATTGATTAGTATGATAGCTAAAGACCCTGATAGTGTTCAACAATACTGTATAAATGCTTTTACAGTTTTCAGTCAGTAACAGAAGATGATAATAATAGCTCCATTCAATGTCAAGTAAGTTTACTTTACTTATAATTTGGACGTAAGAAAATTACATTTTTATTGTGGATTTTGAGTTATTAATTTTTAACCTTTTTACCTCTAGCGGTAGGCATTGGGAGTTACTAGTTATTCTCCCCGAGATGTTCACTGTTTATTATCTAGATCCTGTGGGGAGTACATTGAATACTAAAATTGGACACGTAATGAGATTGCCATTATTCTGGTGAGAAATATTTCATTTTTATATCCGTTAACATAAGTTATTACATTACTATTTAATTATGCAATTTACTGTGTTACATTAACATGTAGGGGTTTAGATGCATTCAAAAAGGCTGGAGGAAAGGTCTCAAGGAAAAAGAACCAGCCAATAATTTGGGAGAACGTAAAAGTAAGTTCCCGACTCCAATGTATACATTATTTATGTGAACTGTGCTTAGTTGTATTTTTTTAATATTTTGTATGTTTCAATTTATAATGCGCTACACAAGACAACGGCTGGGCATGCACATACTATGTGATGCGATTTATGCAGATGATTATCCAATATGCCGCATTGGACATCAATACCATACATGAGGTATTATATATAGTCTCATTAGTTAGTATGAAATATATCAATCTTATTTTTATATTATTACGTATATATATACATCATTCTCTTTGCAGGTGTTTAAAACTGACCACACTATAGGTAAATGCTTAAAAGATGTACATGCTCCATATACGATGGAAGTATTAAATGAAGTAAGAGAAGAATGGGCAAGAACCATACAAGCAGTGGCGATTGTAAGATATAATTGGGATGCTGATAGCGATGTTGAATGATATTTTGTAAATGAATATTTCTGAATGTTTATACATGTCTGAAGGTTTCTACATGTGTGAATGTGAGAATTGAATTGATGTCTGAATGTATCTACTTGTGTGAAAAGTATATTTGTTGATTTTGCAGGTTTGTGGCCTGTTTGTAGGATGATATAAATAGATGTCGTAAACCTGCAGTTCAGAAAACTGAACTGTAGGTTCTCATCCTGCTGACCAGCCACAACAGGCCTGCAAACTGATAATAAAAAAAACATAGGCGTCAGTTATTTATAGAACACCATCATCAAAGGCTTACATCGTCGGTTATTGGATAAAAATCGTCGCCTAATATGACAAAACAACCCGACCGTGTAGGAAACTACAGCCGTGGCAGAAAGAGCGTTGGTTATTAGTACCAAACCGACGCCTATAGTAGCATGGCCATGGCGTCTGGGAATATAGCGTCGGTATTTTGGTAGCAAACCGACGCCTATCGGTGCCCTGCTGGCGCGTTTTCGGTGGCGCGAAGCCTTTTCGCGTCGGTTATAAAACCAACGCCGAAGAGTTTGACCTTTAGCGGCGCCCACATAGGCGTCGCTTGAGACCCGTCGCTAAAAGGGCATAAACAACCGACGCCAAAGACCTGTTCTGTAGTAGTGATTCATTTCTTTTAAGACTGAACATTACACTTATATAATATGCCATTTATAATATATTGGTCTTCAAAGTACATTTTTTGGTTTATGTTGTCTTTATCAACTTATGTCTAGGGATGACAAATTTAACCCCTCCACTCACTACTGAAGCATATCCGAACCTATCTGCACCCATTTCTATAGGTTATTTCAATATCCACTCTAATTGGAAATCCACATACGAATATCCAGTTTCACAGTTTGGGAGAGTGGATATATCCACATCATCCATGTCGGTGCCTTCATCCTCTACCCTCTTCCGAGAGCTGCAAATAATTACGTTGTCCAATTCCTCGAAGTTCGATGGAACTGCACTTAAATCACTCAACTTTGTCTTTACGAAGTCCCTCCGCCACCTCCAATGTGCATGCAATGGTCCAAAAATCCAACGTCAACTAGATAATGGAGATGTTAGTATCTGATGAAATGCAACTATTAGTCCAGTCCTATTCTTCACCGTCACTTGCATCAGATATTCATTGGAGCTTTAGACAACACCATAGTCGATGCTGCTTAGAGAACAATGGCAGTTGCTGGACCAATATAGTTCGCAAAAGCAGTGCATCTTCTGGGTGGCCTTTCTCCTTCTCGGTTAAGTGCCACTGTGCAAGATGATGATGGCATGGTACAACGACATTGCACTATGGATGACAAGAAGGATCATGAAGACCTGATAGGCTCATGAGGAGGCAGAAGAGCTCTTTGTAATGCTGGAAAAGGATGGCCTTGGAAGGAAGGAACTTTAACGACTAGGTCGACGACAACAACAAGTAATGCCGGGATCAGTTTAGCAGAGAAAGGAGACGAGGATTGACAATAACGCATGACATGACGGGCAACTTCTGGTTATTTCCTCACTCAGTCGTGCACCTTTGTTCCTTGCATGTGATTTGGAATGCGAGATTTGCGTATCTAGTATCTCTGTGACAATCAATATAACGAATAGTAACTAACTAAAACGATACATTAGTTGGTTAGAGAATGGATGTGTCATGCACATTCGAGATGTAACATTTGTATACCAATGGGTGAATGGTTATGGATCTCCAGATACTAATATTAATAACAGATGCGGTTTGGAAATGGATGGTGGGTGCAAATAACCACTTTTTGCCATCCCTTCTTATGTCTAACAAGTATTTACATTTAGTGAGCTAGGGTTTAATAAGGAAAATATTAATTAATATTTATGTACTAATACTACTCATCTAAGAACGATTAACATTATCATACTACCAAGGTTCCTCTGATACAACTTAAACCATGCTTTGGGTTTTCTTCTAAACTAAGCCCAAAGGCTCTAATCCTTGTAATTAGGGTTCCCATGCCTAGGGAGTCAAGGTTTTGGTATGTTAAAGTACGTTTCCCATACTTAATGTGTTGGGTTTCCCATATCTTAACACTAACATGGAAGTCAAGGTTTTGGTATGTTGCAGTAGGTTTCCCATACTTAATGTGTTGGGTTACCCATATCTTAACACCAATATTCCCATATCGATGCAGTTGGTTACCATTTGTTCCATTTGGTTGTAACATAATGCCCTAATTCATAGAGGCAAAACTAGTGTTTGTGTCATGGAGAAGTTTGAGATTATAAGTAATATTTGTGACAGAATTATCTGAATCTTACCCCAAATTATGTCACAATTAATTGGATTATATAAGTATTCTTAAAATTTTCAAATGTATATTTTCTTTTTCATCAAATTCCCACAAGCTTCCTCATATTTCTTATAGTATATTATTCCCATGTGGAATCAAAATTATTTTTCCTTTTCACATAAAACTCTCCAAATTAGGTATCAATGTCTCGACAATATCCCTTGCCAAGATATATTTGATGTTGGTTACCATGACTCCATAATTTAATAGTTTTTTCAATGAGACTGTATCTTGGGACTACCAATAACTATTTCCTTGGGAGAATAGTTTTGCAAAGTTGTAGTGGTACCTATCCAGTCCAATCTAGACAATTGCATCATCTTCCTACTAGTAATGATGGAAAACTGGCTTGGGTTTCTGCCAACTATTAACACAATGAAAGTAGCATGAGATAACTACAATCTTTATAAGTTTTTACATTTAGAATTTTTTTTAGTTAAGAAGAATGCAAAATTGATGACCATATATTTTTAGAGATTATACACTATTCGATGATGGATACATATGGATCTAGAGGTGGAAGGTAATGATGTTGAAAGGAAATAATTGGATGTTGGACACCATCATCAATGCTTATGTCAACTTGTTAAACACGTGAAAGATGTGTTGCATGAATGATAGAGAAAAAAATCTTTGCTGTCACTCAATATTTCCATGTATTGCATGCAACACGTTGTCTAATGCATGAACCATTATTCAAACATGCACCATAATGTTCTATACCATGTACAAATTATGCCTAATCATTTTCCCATTTCCACTCCACTATTTACTTACATTCATAAGTTCATTTAGACCCATTTTTCCTTTCATATTTTCCATGACTATATTGAATGTGAGTATAGTCTTTCTTAATTACAAACTAGATTGTATAACCATTCATTTCTATTTACAACATAACTCCTAGCTCAAATTGGGAAGACATGTGGATCCTATTATAAAATATAACTTAATTAGTTCCAATTTTAGAAGGTTATTTTGCATCTTTCCTAATTTCAACCACATCGATTGTGATTGTGTAACTTCACAATAATATTATTTTACTATTATTAATTTAAATCTTATTTATATTTGATAGTATCAATCTAATGTATCATTATATCCCATTAAAATGTATGCAGTTCACGATTATGATACTAGAGAATCACCATTTTTACTCTTTTACGTTGACTTCCCCAATAGATAGGAGCTTCAGGATACCTCTAAATCTCAATATAGGCCACCTAGAGAAGTGATTACTGCAGGTGCGAAGCTCTAAATGGAGATGTCCATGGATGTCCCCACTTGGAACAATATAGACTAGAAAGTTCTAACTATGCCAGTTTCATATGATTATGATAAACACAACTTGTTCTTTTTATGATGGAACACTAGAATTGTCATATTCTACATGAGTGTTTATACAAACAGCCCATTCCAACATTCATTAAGGTAACCCAAATACATGTAGTAGTAGAGATAATTAATGATAGACATAGAAACCTAAGGGTCCATGTTATATGTGATAGTAGATTCTATTATACGCCCTGATGTTTATTTACATTTTTATATAATCATTCTAATTCAAAAACTTTTTGACTTTGTAAATACTCTTATATATAATGATAGTAGTAAATTGAAAAATTCTTGCCTTGGAAAGCATTCATAATGTGCTTGCATTCTTTAGATAATCAATATTAGCATGTATTTGTAATGTGCATGCATTTATTGGATTAATGATCTAGCATCAATAAGTATTTTGTATGAAGGGAATGGGTCTAAACTGGCAATATCAATTATTATTCAATATGGTAGGAGTTAGGATCTAAGTGTGTAATAACTAGGATTAGGTGGGGGGGACATAAATTCAATATGGAAGAAACTAGTATTCATTGTCATAGCAACTAGTACTCTTTCTTGTAGTAACTAATAATCCTTATGGTAGGAACTATGATCCAAACACATAGTAACTAGGATTTAGTCTGATAGCAACTAGGATATACACTGGAAGTGACCAATACTGAATCTAATAGCTAGGATTTTTCATAAGTCTCACTTCCTGCATCTGTAAATGATGGTTGGGGTCATTTCTGTATGAGTTCATCTAAAAGGTCACAACCCAAAAGTGATTCTCTTCATCCCTCTATGCTTATTTGTAAACTACACTTCTCACATTTAGTTATTGTCGTGTCTTGCTCTCCTTTGAATACTACCTACACAAATAGATCAAGATCCCTGATGACGACCAGAATGCTAAGAGAAAAATAAAAGTCTATTACACCAGAGAAAGCAGACCGAGGAAGAGGGATTACTTAGAAGGATCAATTCTAACTGATAAGCAAAGGAGACATCAATGTTCTAGTGTGGAATCCTACGTAAAAAAAGTAGAGAGTTTTACATGTACAATTTATTGATATGTAGATTGTATAAGTTTATACGATATGAATTTCTTTTGCAACTGCAATGACTTCTCATTGATAGGAGAACAATCTTAGATCACTAAAAGGAAAGATCTATGATGAGGTCATAGACTCATATGTTGGTCTTCTCAATAGGAGGGAGATTGAGAAAACTTGAGGCAGAGTCAAAAGATCTTGTCCTTTATTTGACATCTAATTCAATAGTCTTCATGGAGCTTTCTCATTTATTTGTACCAAATGTAAGTAGTTAGACTTGAGAGAGGTTCCACACCTTACTCAATCGAATAAAAGAAACAATCCTGATGTCGGACACCAACATAAATTTTGGATAAAAGGTATACTCTAATATACTCAATTAGTATGACAAAATGCCAATATTTAACAATTTTATAATAATACAAGTTTCACATTCCTATGGGTGTGTACATAAAGTCAAAATATACAACACTAGCTAATCCTAAATGCAGAGGGTAATAGGCAGACTTCAACCCTATCTCCCAAGAAACATTAGTGAAACATGTACATGATTCTTGTCAACTTAATCATCCTTTAAAAGTCCTATTTGCCTTAGGGGTTTGAAGAAATCCACACAAAAGAAAAAAAATAGATATAATGATTGTATGTTGATTAAAACAAATACTAGCACTACTACGGAAATAGCTAATAACGTCACATTTAAAGAAGTCGGTTATTACCAAAAACCGACGCCTAAATCCTACAACATTGGCTAATTACAGAGACTGGCATCTATATTTGAAGACCGGCCAGACATGGGTATCACATTTTATTTAGCGTCGGCTCCCTATCATGAACTGACGCCTAAAATAGCCCGCCAAATCCAATTTTTTGAGTGAAAAAAATTACCCCCAAAGTTTCACATATGGCGCCGATTTTTTACCTAATAACCGATGCCTAATGATGAAAAAAATTACATCCAAAGGTCATCATTTTTTTGTGGAAAAACCGACGCTGAAAAGGTTTCGCGCGCCGTCCCTGCAAAATTTTTTAGGGTTAAGATTGTCCAGTGGACGTCAGTTTTTTCTGGCAACCGACACTGATCGATATTAGGTGTCGGTTTAATAGAATACCGACGCCTTTGTTAACTTAATAACCCCCGCGAAAAATGGACTCTTCCCCATTTGTCTTTGTTTCATCGCAAGAAACATACCCTTCTGCTCCCGACGCCGCTGGTCATGCTCCAGCCTGCTTGGTCGACGCCACCTGCTCCTATGGTCATCGTCGCCGCCGTCGCTGCCTGATCAAGCCACCACTCTACTCTCTTCTTCCTCCCGTCCGCTGCTCCTCAAACCACTACACTGGTCGTTGGTTTTGGAGCTCGCCGCCGGTCATCTTCTTCCTGATGCCGCCAGCTGCAACAACTGCCAACCTAAGGTCACCGGAGGAGCTAGCCTCTACTTCCCCTTGTGGGGACACATCCCGTCATCACACAGAAAATGAGGTGTCACGCGAAAACGTACGAAAAACACCATAAACCACATATTACCAAAAACACGGAATAATTTAAACTGATTTCAGAAAGAAGATAAACCAAGAAACTATTACACTCATATCCTCGTCCTGCAAGAAAACATGTTTTAAAAATAATTACAAGCCTTGATACATGTCCACAACTTAGTAGGTCAGCTGTCCTGTCCACACATGAGTTCATCAACCTGTTTATACATACATAACGGCCCACATCCGGCCAGCAGCAGGATATATGAGTCATCAACAACTATACATTGTAAAACAACGCCAAAACACCTCCGAGGACCTGAGAGTACAAGGATGACTCTAAGACTCTACTACAAAACAACCAAAACAACAACATCTCCATCTCCATCTCTTGCCTTCTACTGCTCATCTTGCTTCTCGGCCGCAACCCCACGACCACCACCACGTCTAGCGTGAATACCTAAAAAGGTTGTAAACCAATGGGGTGAGACACACAGTCCCAGCAAGAAACATAACTCCCCGCCGAAGCCACAAAACCTCAAAGGTTAAAGCAGATAACAACAAATAACTGAATAAGTGTAACAAGATAAGCATACTAAGCAAAGCTTATCCATACTATCAGGCTTACTAAGATGTACGGAAGGCATATAACACGTAGTTCTATATGGAACATGATTGACAAGATAAGATTTTTAAGAACTTACTACAAGATATAAGGAACATATAAGTATCTGCAAGGTACAACAAGATCAACTACACAAGCAGGGCCTCAACCAATGTTCTGTGTTTTGCCTTAAGTAATAAATACTATTCGGCTGGATTACATATTATTATTATGCCCTGAGGAAGTGAGCCGTACCGCTCAAATCCAACCTTCAGTTTTGAAATAAAGCCGGTGCCATACAAGGTCAACAGAAGAGCCAGACTTCATGACCTCCCACCACGTAGTTAGTGCACGAGTGCAACACAAGATGGACCACAGTCTCACGCTTAAGTGGCCTCAGCCACATGGTCAAGCTACCCTCTACCTAGCCCACCTTGGTACATGTATCGACGCTAGTAAAACTGAGCCACGGGCATGGTCACCGTGCTCTGAGCCATGAACACATTCATGCTCCCCTATCACACATCCTGAGCCATGGGCCTGTTCACCATGCTCTAACATATCGAGCTACGAGCCTGAAACCGCACTCTGGAGTCTACAACCGAAGTTGCAATCTTACCTCCTCATTTTCGGCTAGGAGAAACCACACATATTCAATAATATGCGCTTCCAGGTTAACCAAAAGGTAAACTTGTTTCACCATCACCAGCTACTGACGATGATGGATCTATGGCCAGGGAAAACTACATGATATGTTCCACTGTAATTAGTTAGTATATTTTAAGTGGACTGTTGAGGCAAATAGATTGTAACACATACATAACATTAAGTTATATTATTATTACCACCATCACATTATCCTGGGATCCCAATCCCTCATCATAAGAAACCACGGCCTCTTAAGGCATTCTCATCACTTGGGATAACAATCCCTGATCTCATCATCAGAGGATAACATCTCAACTAGGCACTTTAGCCAAACTCAGGTCCTCAGACCTAAACACATCATATTGGTGATGCAAGTTATCTTATTGACAAGAGTAACCATCACAATGTAGTGTTATTCAAACATATATACCTCATAGACCTTACCTGGCTATGAATCCGCAAGAAACACCTGCATGGTTAGTATACACATTCATAGAGATAACTGAAGCCATCATGAAATAACAGAACGATCCTGCTATCAAGTATTGGGCAGCATTGATGATTATAAGGTTTATCATTCAGGGTATTATTATCAGTCATGAACATATATTATGCCTCTTACCTATGACCATAGGTATGGGTCACATCATCATGTGGAGCAACTCATATGCTCCCAAGCTTATCGTATTAATTCATCATCATATATATATACAGGATTCGAGGATATTATAACACATATAATATCATTATTAACATGGAACCATCCTCTATATGCAACTCGAGTTATCAGAACCCTTACTAAAACTCTCACAACCCTCACAAAAAGAGGTGGCGGGTGGCGTGTCCCTCACCACAATTTTTGACGGGTAGGGTAGCTGTTGGGTTTTAGGGGAGGCAGAGAAGGCAGCGGAAACAAACATTTTCCTCCCCAAACCCAGAACAAGGAAATGCGTCAACGTCTATACAATAGGAAAGTATGGTTTGTGGAACCATACCTTGTCCCGAGGCTTGCTCGGTGACAATAGCTCGCGCCTTGCGCAGTCCTCACCTCCGGTCTTGGACGGTGTCTGTGCAGCTCCTGGTCGCACCGGGACTGATGACTCCTGGTCTTACCGGGACTGTCGGGATTGACAATTGTCTTCTGAGCGGCAGAAACCTCCTACCTCTGAAGTAGTCTACACGGACCACCTAGAACTCCAATCTCCTTGTCCCACAAGGAATTGGAAGGAGTCGCACCCTCCTATTAGCTTACTATTCGCCAACACACTCTCCTATTACCAGTCGCAACTGCAGTTGTCTTTCCCTTACTGTGCCTCCCTTATCGGGTAGCACTTTCTTGTGCTCTCTCGGTTACCAAAACCAGAGAGAATGACAACTCTGCAGAGCAAATGGTTTGCACTGAGTTGTTCTTTGAGAAGCCCCCAATACCCCTATATATATAAGAGGGTCATAGGACAGGGTTCTCTATCCCAAGAAATATGGGACTAAAGCAGAAGTAGAAGGGATCGAGATTTTCCACAAAAAACAACAAACTCACAACCTGAACCGATCGTTTCACAACTGAAACGGTCGGTTGGGGACCTGAGTTGGTCGGTTGACACCTCAACCGATCGTTTGGGACTCATGAGCCGATCGGTTCACTACTAAACCGGTCGGTTCATGGTCCTAATAAGTTCCCGATTGACTTTCCTTCTTTTGTTTCTAATTGGTATCGAATACCAATCCTTTTTCCCAATCAAATTGGGCAACTGAAACGAAAGGAAAATTCTCACCAATCCTACTTTCCCAACTTGCTCGGTTGCACAAATTGAACCGGTCGTTTCAACACTTGAAGCAATCATTTCACCCTGTCCATTAGCCGATCGACTCAACACTTGAGCTGACCGGTTCACCAAGCTCAGCCGATCGGTTCATCACATGACCCGATCGGTTGGGAGTGCAGATTGTGCATAATCAGTCAATTGCGGTTTCAATCAATCCGATACTCCAATCAATGTGTCCAACACCTTGAACATTATGATATTGAGCTATTAATTGATAGAGTGTTTAATCGAACTACTAAACTCCTTTAGTAATCAATCTAAACATTGTTTGTGGACAAAACTCCTCTTCCAAGTTAAATCCTATGTGTGTGACCCTGCAGGTCCATATCATGTTGGCAGTGAAAGTCCATAACACTTATGACTTCACAAGCAAAGAGCGGTGCCTAGTCACACATCATTGCTACCCAAGTGAAATAGAAAGTTGGAGAACAACTTTCAATCCTACTATTTGTGAATGGTGTTACAGTGAATGTATAATTCCTTTGTCACTGATATCCCGAATGAACTCGAGGCATGGAACAGTCATCCTGTCAACGTTCATTCACTTTCTTGATCTTAGAGTAGATTGGAAGAGATATGTATGACATCAATATCACATACTGATTCACACATGCGTGCACGCCTTTCTCAATCCTACTCATCAAGTGGCCATGGATATCAAAATCCCTTAGGAGGGACAAATCCCATATCTATCGCTCACCCCTCAAAAGCCCCTTGTGTCAAAGCCACCCAATCATCACCTTTATAACAACCCATGTTTCAGGACTGCGTTTGATGATGTCAAAGTGTGCCCAACGACATGTGTTGAGTGTAGTGATTTCAGGTCAAAGAATCACACTCACCACCATCACTATGAGTACTGATTGTGACTACCATGCCATGGTTCCATGTGTCAAACTCACGGTGGGTCTGTCCGGTACACTTGTTCTCTAACAAGTACCTATGTGTTTGGTTTGATATCTCAATATCATGACTAATGAGATTCTGTCATCAACCAACACCACAATCTAATCTTGTGTGTCATTGCTGTCTATCTACCTTCCACAATGACATCTAACTAGGGACATAATGAGAATGTACAAACTCTTAGCATCCGTATGATCTCATCATTCAGGTCCTTAACCTGAAAGCATACGTCATTGAGTACTATCATTCTCTAGACATTCGATCTATTCTATCACTATCTCATATGACTGAACCAGAAAGAATTGAAAGCTTGCCTTTGATGTTTATCAAATCAATCTTAATGTATCCCACCAATCATCCCATGATTGGCTCTCAGGGCATACATACCAACAGACTCCCACTTGTACTGTGAGCCAATCACCCTTGAATCATATTCATAGTGATCTTCAAACATGTCCCACATGTTATTGTGCTCTAGTGCGAACATGGTGAGTAATGACAACACTTTGCCAAAGTCAGTATAAATTGCATGTCTCACATCTCTTCGCTGTACGTCACACGTATGAGATGGAGTTGCCGTAATATGCGATCTAGTATTCCTTTGCTAACCTTTAGCCACATTGCATGATCAAGGATTCCATACATGTCATCAATGAGTGGAATATTTATAAGTTCATCTCATGAACTTCCAGATCCATATAGTATCCACTGCTGTTCTCTAACGCATAGATACTCGGCATTTCCTTTTAAATGGTTTTATTAGAACACTTCCAATTATCAACAAGCTTTCACTTTTATATATCCTATATATTTTTTGCGATTAATTTTTTGTGCTTTCAGAAGTTCACATCAATGTAACTCTTTACATTGAACTCTTCCTTATCTCCATAGAACTAGTACTTCACAAGTACTTATCAAGTTCTTATGGTATTCCAGTAACCCTTACCAGAAGTAGACAGACATCCACTCGTCATACGAGTTATCAGGATGAGTACATCATATTGCTATGTCCTACATACAAGATGATGAATGCAGTTTGTTCTTGCCATGTCAATACATGCAAGATAATGGGATGATTACATACATGATAGATCCATATCTATTCTTAGTGTTCCCATTCTTCATAAGAATTAGACACTTGGCTTTGGGATACTAACTCCATGTAACATGGACAAGTTTTCTCCCACTGAATCTGTGCATACTGAACCCTTCAGTACAGATTGCTAATGTATGCTTTCTCCTCTTTTAGGTCAAGAGGTTTTCGAGAACTATCTCTATAGATCTCTATTCCTATCACATAGGAAACATCTCCATCTTCCTTAAAGATAATTTCCACTTTTGGATTTCCATTCTAGAACATTTCCATTTCACATCAACATGTGGAATGTGAATACTCTCCCACTAAATCACAAATCCCTTCTTTATCTTTGACATATCAGTCAAACCCTTTGACTATATCATCAAAGTAAAGATCCAATTCTGAGTTGCTTGTACTCAATCAATCACATTGATTAGTCCATTGTAACGTATAGACTTCATTTGCATTAGTGGATTCATAAACCTTATAGGTTGTGTCACATACACATCCTTGTTTTATTCCTCATAGGAATGCGGTTTTAGTATCCATATGCCAAATGTCTTAGTCATTAAGTTGCAATCAACAAGCATCATCCTTCTAAAAATGTTATCCATGTGTCTTAACACTTAAGATTCATTTGCACTTATGGATTTTATTCCAATGGGTGCTACCATCAAGGTCATACCTTATGGTTCACATGGATGTCATTTAGGATGTAATGGTCATAAACCATACCTCAAAATTCAGTTCCTCATATTCATGTAGATAGTTGACTCATCACATGAACAACTCATCACATAGATAATTGAGGTGTATCTGTTAAGGATATAAGAACTCACAGCCCTTGTGATTCTTAATTTCTTTTATTAGTGAAGCATATTCTTTATTTAAGAAGAATTCAATTATTTGATAATCATTCTCTAACTCCTTAGAGTATGATTCCTTCTTGACTTAGACATCACCATGCCTTAATCATGAGTTCACTATGATACACTATCATAATCACTCATAAGGATCTCAAACATTTGGTCCAAGTATTTCATTCATTGATCTCATCAAGAATTAACACTTTACCAAATTTGCACTTCATCTATGATAATCTTGAACACTTCAAGATATTCATATTGGTATTTCTCTAAACACCATTTAAAGTATTAGCATTCGTTCCAATAGGTATGTAAATACATCACATGTATTATAACTATTAGGATAATCATTATCCCACTACCTTTAGTGAAGATTGATTAATCATGTCCAAGATATTCATGTCTCTTACTGGTTCTCTAACCAAAAAAGTCTAGATTTATCCATCACATGGAAACTAGAAATGAATTTCTCATGATTGATGCTAATTTCATTATTTGAGTTATCTATAACTTTTAGGTATCATTTTATCTTATGCATATCAAATACCACAAGATAAACAAGGCATTGCCACAAAGATCATATCTTTAGAAATTGAAACATCTCTTTATTGATTGCCATCATTGTCATACAATATGCAAAAATAAAGTGTTTCTATTTATTGGCAAATATGAAATAGCAGTTCATAACTGTATTACATGCCTTTTAGGCTGAAAATAAATTAAAGTACTCCTATCTATTGCGGCAATACTTGCCCCATTTATTGAGTGCTTTACACTTTATATTTTGGTATCATATACCTCAAAAGTGTTACAAGTTTACTTTCATGATACCTTTAAGTAGAGACGTCTGTCGCCTCCTTCTTCTTTTGTTCTTCCAGATAGAGAGGACAATTCCTTTTCCAATGTCCTGGCTTTTGACAATGGTGGCAATTGCCTTTCTTGATCATGCCTCCCTTGGCCTTGAGACCTGAAGATGACTTGGGCTCCTGGATAGCATCAGAACCTTTCTTAGCTTTGCCCTTGCCCTTGCACTTGGAATTGCCTTTCTTGCTCATGATCACCATCACAGACTTAGGCTTGTCCTTCTTCATCTGTATCTCGACTGTCCTCAACATGCCCAACAACTCTGACAGTGGCCTATCAAAGTTGTTCATGTTGTAGTTCATCACAAATTGATTGTAGAATTCTGGAAACGATTGCAGTATCACGTCAGTAGCCAACTCTTGGCCTAGTGGAAATCCCAGTCTTGTCAGTTTCTCCACATACCCAATCATTTTGAGTGTGTGAGGACCAAATGGATCTCCTTCTGTCTTGATGCACTTGAACAGTGCTCTTGAGACATTGTATCTCTCTTTCCGTGCTTGATATTCATACATGTTCCTGAGATGCTGAATCATCTCAATGACACCCATGTTCTCATGTTGTCTATGCAACTCGTGGTTCATAGAGCACAACATCAAACACTTTGCATCAATGGCATCATCAGAATGCTTCTTGTAAGCATCCCTTTCTGTCTTTGGTGCATTAGGAGCAGGTTCCTCTAGAATTGGAGTATCCAGGACATAGAGCTTTCGCTCTTTAGTGAGAACAATTCTCAATGTCCTATACCATTCGTGGAAGTTTGTTCCATTTAGTTTGTCCTTTTCAAGGACTGATCGCAAAGAAAAGTGATTGTTGTTTGTTGTCATTTGTACTACAAAAGGAAATATGCAATTTTAGTCCAAAAACTAATTTTTGACTTATTTGATTGATTTGAAAAGTTGACGATATAATTAGGCCTTTAATTAATTATCGCTCCCACTATTTTACTTCAAATTGATAGCCCTCACCATCAATTCAAAAGATTGCAGCGTACAACCTTCTAGTGGGTAAGATCCTAAAATCCTCTAAGTCATGGACCAGCTAGGGCTGTCACCCACAACTTAGATCTCTCAGGAATGCAACTTTTGCCAATTGCATCATATGCAACTCTTGATAAGATGTCATATGCAACTCCTTGCCATGATCATCTCCATGCCTCAAGGTGCTAGATCCTATCTAGGTCACCTTGTTAAGTCTGATCCAAAGCCAACACGATGAATATGCACCCTGCTAGGGCAGACCCACATATCCATCCTTCATGCATCCACGAGATAGACGGTGCACCACGCTTGGGCGTGCCCACACTTGGTCGATCAAGCTTTTCACGTGTGTCGCATTTGGAAGACATCTAAAACTTAATATTTAATGAGGGATTTCGTTTTATATACATATACATATCCAATCACCACAATACATAGTATGTATCATATACATGCTATATCCCACATAAAACATGAAAAATGATAAAAGTAATGATTATGGCCATCCTAATGTGATTCCTCGAGCCAATAGGAATCACGGTCATCTAGGTCTACATCACATGCAACCTGTACAAGATGAACTCTGTGCTTTTCCTTCTAAGTAGATCAACTCATCACATGAATGATTTGCTCGTTCTGGCCTGGTCGTCCGGGTGCCACCAGCCGATCGGTTGGCTCCTCCAACTGATCGGTTTGCCTGGTCATCGTGCATCTCATCATGGATGCCACTCGCTCGTCTCGCTCCTCGAACTGGTCATCAACCGATCGGCTCACACCTTGAATCGATCGTCTGGAACGTCAACCGATCGGTTCACGCCTTGAACCGATCATCTCAGCTATCGTCAGGATGTCCTACGTTCTTTGACATAACATGAAACAAAATTCTATCCTATTTTACATAGTAAAAAGAGAAACCTCAAGTTACATTCGAGGGGAGCAAAGGTAGGAAAGAAATCTCGATTATTTCAAGTTACATCAGGAATAGGAGAAGGAAGATCAGTGCGCAGATCGAAATGCAAGAAACCACATACAACCATACACAAATAGGGTTTATTGGCGATAACCACGCTATACATCCACTACAAAACTCGTTTAAGGGCGACGCGTATCGAGTGCATTAATAATACATATCATATATGTAATTGGGATTTGTAGATTTAGGATTAGACATGCATAAAGACAATTTTATTCGCATCGTATGTAATAAATAAAGGTGACAAACCAAAATCGATCATATCGATATTCCTAAAATATAGAGCAGTTGACGTGGCTCTGATACCACTGTTGGGTTTTAGGGGAGGCAGAGAAGACAGCGGAAACAAAAATTTTCCTCCCCAAACCCAGAACAAGGAAACACGTCAATGTCTATACAATAGGAAAAGATGGTTTGTGGAATCATACCTTGTCCTGAGGCTTTCTCGACGACAATACCTCGCGCCTTGCGCGGTCTTCACCTCCAGTCTTGGATGGTGTCTGTGCAGCTCCTGGTCACACCGGGACTGATGACTCCTAGTCTTACCAGGACTGTCGGGATTGACAGTTGTCCTCCGAGCGGAAGAAACCTCCTGCCTCTGAAGTAGTCCACATGGACCACCTGGAACTCCAATCTCCTTGTTCCACAAGGAATTGGAAGGAGTTGCACCCTCCTGTTGGTGTACTAGTCGCGAACACACTCTCCTGCTACCAGTCACAACTACAGTTGTCTTTCCCTTGCTGCGCCTCCCTTATCGGGTAGCACTTTCTCGGGCTCTCTCGGTTACCAAAACCTGAGAGAACGACAACTTTGCAGAGCAACTGGTTTGCACTGAGTTGTTCTTTGAGAAGCCCCCAATACCCCTATATATAGGAGGGTCATGGGATAGGGTTCTCTGTCCCGGGCAATATGGGACTAAAGGAGTAGAAGGGATCGAGATTTTCCACAAAAAACAACAAACTCACAACCTGAACCGATCGTTTCACAACTGAAACGGTCGGTTGGGGACCTGAGTTGGTCGGTTGACACCTCAACCGATCGTTTGGGACTCATGAGCCGATCGGTTCACTACTAAACCGGTCGGTTCATGGTCCTAATAAGTTCCCGATTGACTTTCCTTCTTTTGTTTCTAATTGGTATCGAATACCAATCCTTTTTCCCAATCAAATTGGGCAACTGAAACGAAAGGAAAATTCTCACCAATCCTACTTTCCCAACTTGCTTGGTTGCACCAGTTGAACCAATCGTTTCAACACTTGAAGCAATCGTTTCACCCTGTCCATGAGCCGATCGACTCAATACTTGAGTCGACCGGTTCACCAAGATCAGCCGATCGGTTCATCACATGACCCGATCAGTTGGGAGTGCAGATTGTGCAAAATCAGTCAATTGCGGTTTCAATCAATCTGATACTCCAATCAATGTGTCCAACACCTTGAACATTATGATATTGAGCTATCAATTGATTGAGTGTTTAATCGAACTACTGAACTCCTTTAGTAATTAACCTAAACATTGTTTGTGGACAAAACTCCTCTTCCAGGTTTAATCCTATGTGTGTGACCCTACAGGTCCATTTCACATTGGCAGTGAAAGTCCATTACACTTATGACTTCACAAGCAAAGAGCGGTGCCTAGTCACACATCAGTGCTACCCAAGTGAAATAGAAAGTTGGAGAACAACTTTCAATCCTACTATCCGTGAATGGTGTTACAGTGAATGTATAATTCCTTTGTCACTGATATCCCGAATGAACTCGAGGCATGGAACAATCATCCTGTCAATGTTCATTACTTTCTTGATCTCAGAGTAGATTGGAAGAGATATGTATGACATCAATATCACATACTGATTCACACATGCGTGCACGCCTTTCTCAATCCTACTCATCAAGTGGACATCGATATCAGACTCCCTTAGGAGGGACAAATCCCATATCTATCACTCACCCCTCAAAAGCCCCATGTGTTAAAGCCACCCAATCATCACCTTTATAACAATCCATGTTTCAGGACTGCGTTTGATGATGTCAAAGTGTGCCCAACGACATGTGTTGAGTGTAGTGATTTCAGGTCAAAGAATCACACTTACCACCATCACTGTGAGTACTGACTGTGACTACCATATCATGGTTCCATGTGTCAAACTCATGGTGGGTCTGTCCGGTACACTTGTTCTCTAACAAGTACCTATGTGTTTGGTTTGATATCTCTATATCATGACTAATGAGATTCTGTCATCAACCAACACCACAATCTAGTCTTGTGTGTCATTTATGTCTATCTACCTTCCACAATGACATCCGACTAGGGACATAATGAGAATGTACAAACTCTTAGCATCCGTATGATCTCATCGTTCAGGTCCTTAACCTGAAAGCATACGTCATTGAGTACTGTCATTCTCTAGACATTCAATCTGTTCTATCACTATCTCATATGACTGAACTAGAATGAATTGGAAGCTTGCCTTTGATGTTTATCAAATCAATCTTAATGTATCCCACCAATCATCCCATGATTGGCTCTCAGGGCATACATACCAACAGTAGCATCCCTTACCAAATGCCGGTCGGCCTATACACATATCGACCAACCACAGCAGGTAATGGCCACCACCCAAGGGTGTCGTGCAGCTAGGGATCAAGGCATATCGTGCAACACTGACGCTCAAGGTGTAATGTGTAGTTAGGTTGAGGGAGTGTACCATGCAAGGGGCTAGGCACGACACAACTATCTATCCAAGACGACTAAACCGTATCGCCCGTCTAGGGTTATGGTACCTATCGGGCAGCCACACCACTCACATGCCCAAGGCACTCACTTTGCAGGACATAATGCCCAAACACAGCATGGTATCGCCCAACATGCTCACAACTCAAGCGACGCCAAAAACACTCCAAGGAGCCTATCGGTCAAGGGTAGCACACCAAAATGGCCTTCATCACATCAGCATCTAGGGTTACCATAGCCACTATATCGGGCATCATCACCAAACCATGACGCCTGCCACAACGCTAGCCCACTGAGCTCCATAACGTTCAAGGTACAACGGGCACCAAACCACTACCTAAGCTAGGTGTATCGTGCAGGGCACTCAACAAGGTATATCGCCCAACACACAAGGGTATCGACTAAAGGTACAACCCAAGACAAGAAGGGTATCAGGAAGCACTAACCCTAAAGCCATATCGTGCAAGATACCACCCAACAAGATCGTCATCAACCTCAAGCACAAGGGCACCAAACCCTAATTGATCAAGAAGATTGTATCGCCTCTCAACAACCAAGAGAGAGGGGTCTTGCACAACCTCTATCACAAAACGGGAAACCACAAGGATCAACCTTGACATAGGTCTACATCTAACAACAAGCTCACCTCTCAAATCCATGGTGAGAGGAGGGTGTTGCTCAAGCAACTAGAACACAAGCTCACCTCTCAACTAAAATGAGAGAGGGGTATTGCTCACATTACTAGAGCTCAAGATCACTTCTCTAGACTAGGGAGGGAAAGGAGTGTTGTTCAACAAGGAAAATCTAAACCATGGTTCGGCCAACAAGGGTACAAAGGTACAAAACCTCAACCATAACAACCAGATCACTATAACCACAAGATTAAAGGTGCAACAAGCAAGAAACTTATCTTAGAACATACATGGCCGATTATGATCATAAGAAAACATACAAGAATATAGAATAAGGTAGTATGGTTAGAGTTAGGAATTATGTAACCCTCCTTAAGCAAGCTCCAAGATCCTAGCACCAAGCTTCCAAGCTCCACCACAAGAACAAGGCACTCTAGGGTTCGGCCACTACTAGAGGAAGAAGAAGACTCCAAAGAGAAGGATCGACCACCAAGATTTGCAAAGGAAGAGGTGTCGTGCACCAAGAGAGAGGGGAAACTAAGGAACTAAAGGGATCCTTAATAAGAGAAAGAAGGTACTTATATAGGAGAGGGTGGAGGATATACCAAGGTAAGACAAGGCAAGGTGTCACCCACCTAGGAAACTTGTCCATGGGCAATTCCACCACTCTATTTTTCCCTAAACACATGTCCAAGGCCATTGCCACATGCAAGCATCAAGTGCCAAGTGTCCACTAGTGGTGACACAAACGAGGTCAAAGGGTCAAAGGGGTCCATGGCCGATACTGCCCATCCCCATGCCCGACACACCTTCCTGGGCGACACACCCATGGCCGTCACAGCCATGGCCGGCACAAGTATGGCCGACACACCTATGGCCGACACAAGGTCCAACAAGGCCAAGAAAGGCATGGCAAGGCCCAACAAGGCTCATCCAAGCACAAAGCAACTCAAACAAGGAGCCGAACCCTTCCTCTCAACACTAGAGGAAGCAAGGAGAGAGAGAGAGGAACACCTCTCAAGGTGACAAACTTGATCATAAACCCTAGACTTGGGTAAATTGCAAGTAGCACCTCCAACACCCAACAAGCACAAACAAACCCTAATCACCACTAAAGGTGATTAGCAAGCAACTAAACACCAGGGTTAGGCAAAACAAATATGATAAGCCCAAAACAGAGGTCACGGTCCTTACAAGCTATAACCCTCTACAAAGGGATTTCATCCTCAAAATCTGAAGAGAAAAGTGAGGGATACTTCCTCCTCAACTCTTCCTCAAGCTCCCACGTGGCTTCCTCAACGCCACGATGATGCCAAAGAACCTTCATTAGAACTAGGTCCTTCCTCCTCAGCTTATTTACTCTTCTATAAAGGATCATCACAAGGCCTTCCTCGTAAGTCACATCTTCATCAAGCTCAACCTTGACTGGCCGTATCACTGTCCCTATATCTGGGCGACTTTTCTTCAGCATGCTGATGTGGAACACTGGATGTAACCTGTGCAACTCTGGTGACAACACTAACTTGTAAGCTACCTTGCCACCATGTTCTATTACTGGATATGGCCCCATATACCTGGGTGCTAGCTTACCTTCTCGGACGAACCTTAGCACGCCTTTCCAAGGTGAGACCTTGAGGTACACTTTGTCTCCCACTTGGAACTCTAAAGCTCGTTGGTGATTGTCTGCATATGACTTCTGTCTATCCTTTGCCACTTTCAGCTATTGCTGTATCACATTGATCTTTTCTGTTGTCTGCTGTACTAACTCAGGACCCAAAAGCCAATACTCCCCAGACTCATACCAACATAAAAGAGATCTGCACTTCCTGCCATATAAGGCCTCATAAGGAGCCATGTCAATGCTCTGTTGATAACTATTGTTGTAGGAGAACTCTATCAAACTGAGATGTACATCCCAACTCCCTAGGAACTGCAAAACACAACCCCGAAGAAGATCCTCCAAAGTCTGAATAGTCCTCTCAGACTGTCCATCTGTCTGCGGGTGGAAAGCGGTGCTGAACCTCAACTGCGTTCCCAATGCTTTGTGCAACTGTTCCCAGAAACGAATAGTGAACTGAGGACCTCTGTCGGAAACTACCATTTCTGGTACGCCTTGCAAACATACTATCTCATCTACATATACCTGAGCGAGCTTCTCAGCTGTATACGTTGTTTTCACTGGTATGAAATGAGCAGATTTTGTCAACCTGTCCACTATTACCCAAATGGAATCATGATTCCTAGCTGTCTTTGGTAGACAAACTACGAAATCCATGGTTATATGATCCCATTTCTATTGTGGTATCGGCATGGGTTGCAACGTACCTGCCGACTTCTGATGCTCAGCCTAAACTTGCTGGCATACCACACATCTAGCCACAAACTCAACTACATCCTTCTTCAAGCTAGGCCACCAATACAGGTCCTTCAGATTTTGATACATCTTGGTGACTCTTGGATGCATATCATAAATCGATGTGTGTGCTTCCTCAATCACTAGCTTCCTTATATTATCAGCATCAGGGACCACCATCCTATCATGATAGCAAACTAATCCATCCTCGGACTCATGGAACCCATCACGCCTTTCACTGCTGAGCTCTGAGCTGATCAACTACACTGTATCATCTGTTTTTTGTGCATCTTTGATTTGCTGTCTCAGCGTAGGCTTGACTTGCATCTGTGCCAAAAGTCCCGCTAACAAGGAAACTTCCACTTGCACATTCATATTCCACAAGGAGACAAACATATCCGTATATGGCATATCAAGGAACCCAACTGTGCCTTCTTTGTAGGAAGAGAAGAAGACTTTCGGCTAAGCGCGTCCGCTACCACATTCGCCTTACCAGGGTGATACTCGATGGTGCATTCATAATCATTGATTAGATCCATCCAGTGACGTTGTCGCATGTTCAGCTCATTCTGCGAGAAGATGTATTTCAGATTCTTATGGTCTGTAAAGATCTGACACACTTCCCCATTAAGATAATGTCTCCAAATCTTTAACGCATGAACCACCACTACCATCTCCAAATCATGAGTCAGATAGTTCTCCTCATGTTTCTTAAGGTGTCACGAAGCAAAAGAAACTACACGGTCTTCTTGCATTAGCACACATCCTAAGCCTTTCTTGGAAGCATCACAGAAAACAACATAGCCCTTACCAGGCTCTGGCAGGACTAACACTGGAGCACTAGTCAATTTCTCCTTCAGACTTTGGAAAGCTTGCTGACAATGATCAATCCAGACAAAAGGTACATCCTTTCTAGTCAACTTTGTCATTGGTAACGTGATCACACTGAAGTCCTTGATAAACCACTGGTAGTATCCTACTAATCCCAGGAAACTAAGAACTTCTGTCAGCGTCTTTGGTTGCTCCCAATCTGCCACTGACTCCACCTTCTTAGGGTCTACTCTGACTCCTTCTGCAGATATCACATGACCCAAGAAAGTTATTTCTTCCAACCAGAACTCACACTTATTGAACTTGGCATACAATTGATGTTGGGGAAGAAGAGTCAACGCTTGTCGAAGATGTCGGTCATGCTCTTGCCTGTCCCGACTATAGATCAAAATGTCGTCTATAAAGACTACAACAAACTGATCTAGGAATGGATGGAACACCCTATTCATCAAATCCATGAAAGCAACAGGCGCATTGGTTAGCCCAAACAACATAACCACAAACTCAAAGTGACCATACCTCGTCCTAAAAGATGACTTTGGTATGTCATCCACCTTAATCCTCAACTGATGATATCCAGACCGTAGATCAATCTTTGAAAACACTATACCACCACACAACTGATTGAACAGATCATCTATTCTCGGCAACGGGTACTTGTTCTTGATCGTGACTTTGTTCAACTTCCAATAGTCTATGCATAGCCGCATCGATCCGTCCTTTTTCTTAACGAACAACACAGGAGCACCCCAAGGTGACGTACTCGGTCAGATGAAACCATTCTCCAACAACTCTTGTAACTGCTTCTTGAGCTCTACCATCTCTGCTGGAGTCATCCTGTACGGCGTCTGTGCAACTGGGTGTGTTCCTGGAACCAGATTGATCTCGAAATCAATCTCTCGAGGTGAAGGAACACCGGGGAACTCATTAGGAAACACATCTGCAAACTCTCGAACAACCATCACCTCCTCAAGGCTAAGACCCTTCGCCTTGGTATCCAAAACGTGAACTAAGAACGCCTTACATCCTTGCCGTAACAACGTTTCTGCCACCATAGATGATACTAGACATGTCGAAAGAATCTTCCTATCTCCTTGGAGGATCCACTTCTCTCCATCTTCATCAAACACTGCCTGCTTGGAGCCGTAGTCCAACACGACCTTATACTTCTCTAAGGTATCCATCCCAAGGATCACATCGAATCCATGTATATCAAGTGGTATAAGGTCCACTTGTATACTTTGCCCCGAAAAAAGATAAGACACAAGATGGACACTCCTCTCAAAGCATCGAGGAACCATCAAGAGGGGTTTCTAACAGCAGGCTATCTTTCTTACAACTAACATGCAAAGGACAACTATCAAGTAGGCTATGTGCGATAAAAGAGTGCGTAGCACCCGGGTCAACCAAAACAGATATAAAGTAAGAAGAAGACACATCAGAATGAAATAACTCCATCTGACCTGTCACCACTCGCGGGTTGACTATCGCCTCCGGTTGACTTATGGCAAAGAATCGAGATGTTGCTTGCTGTCCACGTCCTCTGCTTCCTTGAGCAGACGATCCTGCTTGTGATGCTTGACCGCGTCCTCGCCCTCTGCTACTACTGGGTTGCTGTCAGTCTGACCCTTGCTGATTCGACCTCAGTTGTTGTGTCACTTCAACATCTTTCCTTGGGAAGTTTGACCTCCAATGCCCGATCTGTCCACAAAAATGGCATGACTGGTCTCGCTGTTGTGGCCTAGATGGCCCTGTCACTACTACAGAAGCTATACTATGTTCCTTAGATGATGATGAACCATATCCTCTTCCCGTACTCGGGGACCATTGTGATGGTGCACTGGAACCTCTTAACCCAGAAGCTACTGAAAAACTTGGCTTCTTGAAGCCATCGAACCCTTGTCTCTAGAACTGAGCATGCCTCTTCTTAGACATGGACTCTCTCTTCTCCCTGACTGACCGTTCAATCCTTCAGACAGACTCCACAAATGTGGCAAACTGCTCTCGGTTCTCTAACGCAGAAGCAGGTGTTTTCAGCTCAACACTCAGGCCTTTCTCAAAATGTCTGATTCGCTCGTCATCTGTCGCTACCATGTGAGGAAAAAACCTTAACATATCTATGAACTTGGCTTCATACTCGGTGATTTTCAACGTTCCTTGGCGTAGATGCTCGAACTGGCTAATCTTCTCATCCAGATACATCTTCAGAAAGTATCTGCTGACGAACTCTCACCGAAAGACCTCCCAACTGACCTCCTCACCGGGTCACTTCTCCTCCTCGACAGCCCACCAGTGGCCAACACTACCCTTCAGAAGGTAGACAGTGTGCTTGACTTTGTCTTCTTTGAGGATGTCGAGGATCCGAAAGGCCTTCTCAAGACTTGTCAGCCACAAATCTGCATCCGCTGGATCAGCCGTCCCAACATAGTCTGAAGCTCCGACTCGGTGAAGCTGCTCAAAGGTCTTCCCAAGACCCGATGTTTCACCATGGTGAGTCTGTGCTCTCGGCGGAGGCACTGACAATCTCTCTACCATGAGATTCATCATAGCCATCGTCTTCCCCATAAGCTGTTGGTAGGCAAGATTTTCGAGAATGGCTGGGTCAAGTTGGGAAACCTCAAGCACCCGATCTCCATGTGCCTGTCCTCCTGCTCCATCAACTGATGCAAGATTGCTACTCTCAGAAGCATGCTCTTCATAGTTTCCAGACATCTTGGCTTTTTCTTCCACTGAGGGCAGAAGATGATTGTAAGAAAATCTGGAAAACTCACAAGAACAGACACAACCTAGTCCTAGATCCCTGTAAACTCAGGGAACCTAGAGCTCTGTTACCAAGCTTGTGTTGACACATCCCGTCATCACACAGACAATGAGGTGTCACGCGAAAACGTGCGGAAAACACCATAAACCACCTATTACCAAAAACACAAAATAATTTAAACCGATTTCGGAAAGTAGATAAACCAAGAAACTATTACATTCATATCCTCGTCCTGTAAGAAAATAGGTTGTAAAAACAATTACAAGCCTTGATACGTGTCCACAACTTAGTAGGTCAACTTTCCAAACCACACATGAGTTCATCACCTGTTTATACATACATAACGGGCCACATCTGGCCAGAAGGAGGATATATGAGGCATCAATACATCGTAAAACAACGTCAAAACACCTCCGAGGACCTGAGAGTACAGGGATGACTCTAAGACTCTACTATAAAACAACCAAAACAGTAGCATGTCCAGCTCTTGCCTTCTACTGCTCGTCTTGCTACTCGGCCGCAATCCCGCGACCACCACCACGTCTAGCGCGAACACCTAAAAAGGTTGTAAACCAACGGGGTGAGACACACATTCCCAACGAGAAACATAACTCCCCGCCGAAACCATAAAACCTCAAAGGTTAAAGCAGATAACAACAAATAACTGAATAAGTGTAACAAGAGCAGCATACTAAGCAAAGCTTATTCATACTATCGAGCTTACTAAGATCTACGGAAGGCATATAACCAAGTAGTTCTTTATGGAACATGATTGACAAGATAAGATTTATAAGAACTTACCACAAGATATAAGGAACGTATAAGTATCTACAAGGTACAATAAGATCAACTACACAAGTAGGGCCTCAACCAATGTTCCGTGTTTTGCCTTAACCAATAAATTCTATTCGGCTGGATTACATATTATTATTATGCCATGAGGAAGTGAGTCGTACCGCTCAAATCCAACCTTCGGTTGCGAAACCCAAGCCGGTGCCATACAAGGTCAACGGAAGAGCCGGACTTCATGACCTCCCACCTCGTGGTCAGTGCACGAGTGCAACACAAATAAGACTACAGTCTCATGCTAAAGTGGCCTCAGCCACAGGGTCAGGCTACCCTCTGCCTAGTCCGCCTTGGTACATGTATCGGCGCTAGTGAAACTGAGCCACAGGCATGGTCACCGTGCTCTGATCCATGAATGCATTCATGCTCCCATATCACACATCCGAAGCCATGGTCTTGTTCACCATGCTCTAACATATCAAGCTACGGGCCTAAAACCACACTCTGGAGTCTACAACTGAAGTTACACTCTTACCTCCTCATTTTTGACTAGGAGAAACCACACATATTCAATAATATGCACTTCCAGGTTAACCCGTAGGAGAACCTGTTTCACCATCACCAACTATTGACGATGATGGATCTATGGCCAGGGCAAACTACATGATATGTTCCATTGTAATTAGTTAATATATTTTAAATGGACTATTGAGGCAAACAGGTTGTAACACATACATAACATTAAGTTATATTATTATTACCACCATCACATTATCCCGGGATCTCAATCCCTCATCATAAGAAACCACTGCCTCTTAAGGCATTCTCATCACTTGGGATAACAATCCCTGATCTCATCATCAGAGGATAACACCTCAACTAGGCACTTTAGCTAAACTCAGGTCCTCAGACCTAAACACATCATATTGGTGATGCAAGTTATCTTATTGACAAGAGTAACCATCACAATGCAGTGTTATTCAAACATATATACCTCATAGCCCTTACCTGGCTATGAATCTACAAGAAACACATGCATGGTTAGTATACACATTCATAGAGATAACTGAAGCCATCATGAAATAATAGAATAATCCTTCTATCAAGTATTGGGCAACATTGATGATTATAAGCTTTATCATTCGGGGTATTATTATCAGTCATGAACATATATTATGCCTCTTACCTGTGACCATAGGTATGGGTCACACCATCATGTGGAGCAACTCATATGCTCCCAAGCTTATCGTATTAATTCATCATATATATATATATATATATATATACATGATTCAAGGAGATCATAACACATATAATATCATTATTAACATGGAACCATCCTCTATATGCAACTCGAGTTATCATAACCCTTACTAAAACTCTCACGACCCTCACAAAAAGAGGTGGCGTGTGGCGTGTCCCTCACCACAACTTGTGACGGGTAGGGTAGCATCCCTTACCAAATATCTGTCATCCTATACACATATCGGCCAACCACAGTAGGTAACAACCACCACCCAAGGGTGTCGTGCAACTAGGGATCCAGGCATATCGTGCAACACTGACGCTCAAGGCATAACATGTAGTTAGGTTGAGGGAGTGTATCGTGCAAGGGGATAGGCACAACACAACTATCTATCCAAGATGACTGAACCCTATCACCCATCTAGGGTTATGGTACCTATTGGGCAACCACACCACTCACACGCCCAAGGCACTCACTTTCCATGACGCAACGCCCAAACACAACATGGTATTTCCCAACATGCTCACAACTCAAGAGACACCAAAAACACTCCAAGGAGCCTATCGGTCAAGCGTAGCACACCAAAATGGCCTTCATCACAACAACATATAGGGTTACCATAGCCACTATATCGGGCATCATAACCAAACCATGACGCCCGCCATGAGGCTAGCCCACTGAGCTCCATAACGTTCAAGGTACAACGGGAACCAAACCACTACCTAAGCTAGGTGTATCGTGCAGGGCACTCAACAAGGTATATCACCCAACACACAAGGGTATCGGCCAAAGGTACAACCCAAGACAAGAAGGGTATCAGGCAACACTAACCCCAAAGCCATATCATGCAGGATACAACCCAACAAGACCGTCATCAACCTCAAGCACAAGGGCACCAAACCCTAATTGATCAAGAAGATTGGCTGACCTCTCAACAACTAAGAGAGAGCGGTCTTGCACAACCTGTATCACAAAATGGGTAACCACAAGGATCAGCCTTGGCATAGGTCTACATCTACAAACAAGCTCACCTCTCGAATCCATGGTGAGAGGAGGGTGTTTCTCAAGCAACTAGAAGACAAGCTCACCTCTCAACTAAAACGAGAGAGGGGTATTGCTCACGTTACTAGAGCTCAAGATCACTTCTCTAGACTAGGGAGGGAAAGGAGTGTTTCTCAATAAGGAAACTCTAAACCATGGTTCGGACAACAAGGGTACAAAGGTACAAAACCTCAACCATAACAACAAGATCACTATAACCACAAGATTAAAGGTGCAACAAGCAAGAAACTTATCTTAGAACATACATGGCTGATTATGATCATAAGGAAACATACAAGAATATAGAAGAAGGTAGTATGGTTAGGGTTAGGAATTATGTAACCCACCTTAAGCAAGCTCCAAGATCCTAGCACCAAGCTTCCAAGCTCCACCACAAGAATAAGGCACTCTAGGGTTCGACCACCACTAGAGGATGAAGAAGACTTCAAAGAGAAGGATCAGCCACCAAGCTTTGCAAAGGAAGAGGTGTCGTGCACCAAGAGAGAAGGGAAACTAAGGAACTAAAGAGATCCTTAGCAAGAGAAAGAAGGTACATATATAGGAGAGGGTGGAGGAGAAACCAAGGTAACACAAGGCAAGGTGTCGCCCACCTAGGGACACTTGTCCATGGGCAATGCCACCACTCTATCTTGCCCTAAACACATGTCCAAGGCCATTGCCACATGCAAGAATCAAGCGCCAAGTGTCCACTAGTGGTGACACAAACGAGGTCAAAGGGTCAAAGGGGTCCATGGTCGATACAACCCATCCCCATGCCCGACACAACTTCCTGGGCGACACACCCATGGCCGTCACAGCCATGGCCGGCACACCTATGCCCGACACAACCATGGCCGACACACCTATGGCTGACACAAGGTCCAACAAGGCCAAGCAAGGCATGGCAAGGCCCAACAAGGCTCATCCAAGCCCAAAGCAACTCAAACAATGAGCCCAACCCTTCCTCTCAACACTAGAGGAAGCAAGGAGAGAGAGGAACACCTCTCAAGGGGACAAACTTGATTATAAACCCTAGACTTGGGTAAATTGCAAGTAGCACCTCTAACACCCAACAAGCACAAACAAACCCTAATCACCACTAAAGGTGATTAGCAAGCAACTAAATACTAGGGTTAGGTGAAACAAACCAAACATGATAAGCCCAATACAGAGGTCAGGGTCCTTACACCCCTATTGCTAGGTAGGTTACATATCTTGATTTTACTGATTTCCATCAACTGATTAGCATTTACTTATCTATTGATTTGTGTTTATTATCTACTAGTTTTTATTCATTTATCTACTAATTAGTATTAATGTACTATTTTAACTTGTCTAATTCTCATGGTTGACCAGATTCAATAAATTTTGATGCATATTAAAATTAGATTCAAACTTGTCCATTCTAGCATCCTAATTTGATTTGATTATGTGCTTTGAACCTTGAAACATGCATGTTAAAGATACATTGATGTTGAATGTCAAAATTAACTCACATGTGGGTCTTCTATTTCTAAAATGATTATGTGAACTCCTAAATCAATAACATATATTATTCTTTGTGCACCCAAATACCTTGTGAATCATGTATGCACCCTAAGGTGATTAAATGCCTAAATCTTGACTTGAAATATGACCTAGTTTGTATGTTGATATATGAAGCTCTAGTTAAAACTTCAAGATTGACCCTTGATTCAAATCTTTGATATATGGAATCATGGTTTATTTACTATTTAGTATTTACTGACAAGCATGATTAAATGTTGTTACAAAAAACTTAGGATTGGAATGATGAAACTAGGATTGTAGGTGTAAGAATGACAACATACATGTATTTGTTGGCCTAGAAACCCATCCAAGATTTACTCATTAGGAGTAAATCTTGGATAGTCCCCATTTTGGTATTGTTTTTGAACACCTAATCTCACTTAGGATGTAAATGTATAATGTGTATTGGGTTTTTAAGAAAATTTCAATAGCATTTCCCCGTTTGTTCTATAAGTACATATGTACTTGGAGAATAGCTAGGAAATGCTGTCAAAATTTTCTTGAAAACCTAATACACATTATGTTGGATAAATTGGATATTATGATAAATCCCTTTATTTCGATGATGACAAACATTTCATTCTTATTAATCTAACGAGCTACTTAAGTGTGCAGGAACAAGGTGATGACAAAGTTCTAGGGAATCCTTACGCTTGAATGTTTATAAATGTCATACAATGTAATCATTTGTAAACTTGTACAAATATATAATGTACAAGTACTTAGACTTCATGTAAATCAAGCGTTAGATCTCCCTAGCTAAACACCACACTTAGTTAGGTCATCTCCTTCTAATAGATCACATAATGCACATACTTAGTATCTTAATTAAAAGATTGAAAACAGAGTCAATCTCGGTCGACCACACTCCTCGACCGAGACACTCTCGGTCGACAAACTTCTCGACCGAGATTGACCAAAAGTAGCCGTTAGACACAGCAGTTGACAGTTGCAAATCAACGTTAATCCAGAGAGCCTGTCGGTCGACAAATCCTCGACCGACTGGGCATCTCGGTCGACAAGTCCTCGACCGAGATGGTCTCTGACAGCAACTGCAGAATTAATTAACTAGCCGTTGCTAATGCGCCTAACTTATTCCTAACGGCTAGTTAAGCACTAGGAACCCCCTAGAAGTTGTCTAGAACGTCCTTAAACATACTTAGGCCATTCCTATAAATAGGACAAGCCATAGGACACTAGAAGATACTTGTTACAATTGAGAATACACTTGAGCATACTTGAGCAATCTTTTGTAAGCAAAAGTTGAGCACTGTGATCATTGGCCTACATTCTCCTTAGCTCAATCTCGTGTCCTATAGGCTAGATTCTCCTACCTACAGCAATCACAAGTTCACATACTTGTCTAGGAGATCTTACGCTTGATCTAGGCACATCAAGCCTTGGGCTTAAAGGATAAGTTGTAATTTCTGTTTTTCTTTCTTGTTCCTATTTATTCCTTGTACTCTCCTTGCTACTCCTAAGGTTGGAGGCTGCGGATTGGAGAGGGTGGACTTCTCAGGTGGAGAAGGGGACTTCAAGCTACTTCAAGAAGGATATCGCACGGGAAGCTACTTCAGAAGGCTGGTGCAACGGGTGTTGGTGCATCTACTTCAAGGGAAGGCTGCTTCGAGTTGGGCGATTACTTCTAGGTGAAGGCTGCTTGAAGGGTTTAGGGAAAAGAAATGTATTTTATGTAAATTCCTTGCGAGGTAATAAAATAATTTCTTTTCAAATCCCGGTTGGGTAAGCAACCGGGTAGTGGACTGACTACCTTAGTATTTGCTAAGGCTAGGAACCACTCTAAACCCTTGTGTCTCCTTGTCCAATCTTTCTCTGTGGTTGCTTGAGTTTAAATTAATTTAAAATTATCATAAAACTCTATTCACCCCCCCTCTAGAGGTTTTCACATTATACACTTACTAGTGAGATTAGGTGTTCAATAATGGGATAGGTGGTACACATTTATTATATATAAGAATGATAACACATGTATTTGTTGGCCTAGAAACCCATCCCAGATTTACTCAATAGGAGTAAATCTTGGATAGTTCCCAATTTGGGACGATTCTTGAACACCTAATCTCACTTAGGATGTAAGTGTATAATGTGTATTGGGTTTTCAAGAAAATTTTGGTAGCATTTCCCCGTTTGTTCTCTAAGTACATATGTACTTGGAGAACAATGAGGAAATGCTGCCGAAATTTTCGTGAAAACTCAATACACATTATACACTTACTAGTGAGATTAGGTGTTCAATAACGGGATAGGTGGTACACATTTATTATATATTAGAATGACAACACATGTATTTGTTGGCCTAGAAACCCATCCAAGATTTACTCAATACGAGTAAATCTTGGATAGTCCCCGGTTTAGGACTGTTCTTGAACACCTAATCTCACTTAGGATGATTTATCAATTAATTATATATAAGTCCTTAAACCCTAAAGTTTTAACCATGATTAAGCTCTAATCTGTTAACCCTAGACCCTAATCTTGTTGTAATATATACTTGTTTTCTCTTTGATCATAGAATGGATAGATCATGGATGTCCATTCACAATCACTGCACCCCACAGTTTATTTCTGGTCTTGATCAGTTTATTAGATTTGCCGAGGAACATAGGAAACAACCTGGAGATAGGTTCTATTGTCCATGTAGGCATTGCGGTAACAACTTGAAAGTCAACACTGGTGATGAAATCAAAAGTCATGTTATGTGCAATGGGATTGTAAAAGGCTATACAAAATGGCACTGACATGGAGAGATTTTAAATCTGAAACCAGTGGATGTCGATAGTAGTGCTTGTGTGGAAGAAGTTATTGCCTCCGATGACGTAGATGTGAACGAACCAGTTCCAATAGACATTGTTGATGCGATGTTGGATAGTTGTGGGGTAGAGCACACCGAAACCGATCCACCTCCCATGTTTAGAAACATTGTGTATGATGCTGAGATACCATTATACATAGGTTGTACTAAGTTTACGAAGCTTAGTGCTATGTTGTGATTGTATAAGCTGAAAGCTAACAATAGATGGAGCGATAAAAGCTTCACATCATTGTTGTCTTTGTTGAAAGAAATGCTTCCTGAAGGAAACGAGCTACCAATCTCAACATACCAGGTAAAGAAATTGTTGTGCCCAATGGGAATGGAGGTCAAGAAGATACACACATGCCCAAATGATTGTGTATTATTTCAAAAGGACTATGTGGATTTGAAAGATTGTCCAAAATGTGGTACATCACGGTATAAATTGATGACTTCAGGGGAGTCCAAAACTGGTTCTCCTGCCAAGGTGATGTGGTATCTACCTATAATATCACAGTTTCAATGCTTGTTTTCCAATCCGATAGATGCAAAGAATTTGAGGTGGCATGTAGATGTTAAGAAAAATAATGATGGGATCCTACGACATGCGTCTGATTCCCCACAATGGAAAAAGATTGATCTATTATACCCTAAATTTGGTGAAGAAGTCAAGAATCTAAGACTTGTGGTTTTTACAGATGGGATGAATCCGTACAGGATATTGAGCAACCAACATAGCACTTGGCCAGTCATGCTTGTTATATACAATCTTCCTCCCTGGCTGTGTATGAAAAATAAGTATGTTATGTTTTCGTTGTTGATATCGGGCCGTAAAAAACCTGGAAATGATATTGATGTTTATCTTGAACCTCTGATTGATGACTTAAAGAAACTATGGGGTGAAGGTGTGATGACCTATGATGCTTCATGAAGAGAGACATTTTGTTTGCACGCTATGTTGTTTTGCACTATTAATGACTTTCCAACATATGGGAATTTTTCTAGATATAGTGTCAAAGGAGCTAAAGTGTGTCCTATATGTGAAGAGAACACTGATTCAACAAAACTAAAACATGGCGGCAAGACTGTATATCTTGGTCATCGAGGGTTTCTTCCAAAATTCCATCTGTATCATAGGAAGCGCAAAGCATTCAATGGATGGAATGAGGAACAGAGTGCACCTAAACCTATATCGGGGGAGGTTGTACTATGATAAGTATGATGACTCCAGTCCATTCTCAGTTGGGTTGCTAACACCACAAAATATTGAAGCTAATGATGACTTGTATGTGCGTGGAGATCACAATGAAGGATTGTTAATTGATAAACGATCGCAATATTAGAGGCATGCATGTTTGTATTTTTTATATGTTTCATTTTTCAATGTTTCATTTGTATATGTGACCTATACAATGTTTCATTTTTCAATGTTTCATTATCTTCTAGTTATGTCAAATGCTAAATGTTTGATTTTTAATGAAATTTTTAGATGGATGAGTATGGGCATGATGACCATGATGTCCATGGTGAGGATACCAATGCACCACCTCACAATGTAAGTTTTAAAAATATATCATATATTTCAATCTATATGTCCATTTATAGTTATATCCTGTAAGTGTGTTTATTTTGTCAAATTTTAGGTTGATGATGCACATGTACCCTCTGAAGCATTTGAGGAACTTGATGAGCAGTACCAAAAAGTTGACAAGAGAAGGGGCATCACGATGATGAAGAAGTTAAAAGTGCTAAGGGGCAATGGACCCAAACTGGATGTGGATTTTGATAATGCAGGAAATGCAATTGGAGTGAACCACAATTCATTTGTTTCTTATCTTGGGTATGTTACTTGTAGCGATTGTGGTTGTAAGATAGGTTATTGGCATAAAGTTCCTAAACGGAGGAAAGACTTAATATGGAAGGATTTATGCGTGAGTTATTATTATTTGTAATTCTATTTTGTAGATTACTAAATTTTTGGATACTAGTTAATAGCTTCTATTTTGTAGAGTATATTTGTGTTAGATGAAAAGCTGCATCGTAAATGCATGATGCAACACTATAGGAGGGTCCTAAGGAACTATAGGACAAATATCACCCGAGAATACATAAAAGATGGTGAGAAGAGGAAGAAGTCAGCCACTGAATAGTGGAACTTCCTGGACCCAGAAGAATGGGACGTGTTTGTTGCTTCAAGAAAAACTAATGAATTCAAGGTATTAGGTGTTACTCCCTATTTAATTAATGTACGTTGTATTCACCTATTAAAGATTAACCTTTAGTGTTACTAACCAAATCAATGTGCATACTAACTAGGCTATCAGTGAGGCACAAAAAGCAAGGCGTGCAGTGAATGTGCATGACCACACAATGGGTCCAAAGGGCTATGCAGGCATTCGCCAAAGACTACAGGCTGAGTGTACTGCTCAGTCTACTGCTACTCAGGAGTCCTATACTATAGGTACCGCACCTCTGCCTCACCATGATGTCTGGATAGATGGGAGGTAAAACAAGAAGGGAGAAATAAAGAAGCTTGCAACTACTAAGGCATCTACAAAAATGGTAAAATACAACTCTTAGAGTAATTGTTCGAATATTGATTATTTGTGGTGTTTACTTACCAATTTTTGTTGATGGCGATTAGCAAGAGCTGCACGAGCTGAGGAAACAAGGCAAGTTCATCCCTGAGGGCATAAGGGATGAATTGACAATTGCTCTGGGTAACCCAGAGCATCCTGGACGTGTTAGGGGTGCAGGCACTGGTGTGGGCATCAAAGCGTTCTTTGGGCCATCCCAACGCAAACATGTCCCAAAAGTGGGAATTTCATAAGAAGAGGTAACCTATCTTTTTTTAGAATGTTACTGTAAAAGGGAATTCAATAATCAGAAGCTAATGTTTCTTTTATCCATGTATAGGTAGATAAGATAGTTGATAGGAGAGTCGATGAAGTAATTGATAAGAGAGTCAAGGAAGTAGTTGATAAGACACTCCATGAAGTAATGAGCAAGTGGTAGACATCTCTGACTGCCACTCATACAGTACCTATGGCGTCCCACTCTACTCCTACTGTAGAGATTGAGAGTAATCCTATAGACCCACCACCTAGCACATTCACTGTAAGTATTTTTATGACATAGTAGCTAGTCTTTTCAAGATGATATGTTTTCAAGATGATATGTATATATGTGTATAACATTCTTTACGTAAATTTGTAGGGGTTGAATCCATTCCGTCTAAAAAGTAAAGAATGTCATTGCAAAGGCGTCGACTTACCCATCCCTTCCAGGGGAAATGTTTCATGGGTCTCCATTACCAGAAGGTTGGGTTTGTGTGAGCCCGCTACATATATTCCCCAATTGGATAGATCTTCTATTGCCATATGCCCACCCAGATTGTGAAACACTTGGTGAGGCAGAAGGCGAAGTCATATTGTGGCCGAAGGCAGATGTCGTCTATACTGAAATTATATGGTAAATTTACATTATGTTAAATTGTTAGTGTGTATATATGAGGTCAATTAATATGAAATTATATATACAAGCTAAAATGAAGACACCTAGAGCATCTAGGCCTCCACTTCCACCTCCTACATTACCAAGTTGGGTTCCACATGACCTACCTGCCCCGTTAGGTCCTAATTGTAGGGGTATGGCAGTATGGTTAGGCGAACATGATATAAATTGCCTATAAATATTTTTATAGATGCGGATGCTGCAGGTCAATCATACGAAAACAAATTATTTATACAAGATATTTTGGAGTTGTTTTGCTATGATTGGCTGAATACATCTGTGATAGAGCTATGGATAAGGTGAGATCTTGTTTATACATCTATATACCTTGTGTAGGATCTGATGATCTGGTTTCTTATATATTAATGTATATGTAATACATGTTTTACATCTACTTAGACAAGATATGTGTAGATTTTTCATTTGAACATGTACGGTTTTTGATTCCATCTTTGATTAGTCTAGTAGCTAAAGACCCTTTGTCAGTTCAACAATACTGCTGTGGTGCTTTTACAAATTTTGGTCAAAACAAGAAGACGGTGATAATAGCTCCATTCAATGTGGAGTAAGTTTACTTTGCTTATAATTTGGACTTAAGAAACTTACATTTTTTAGTGGATTTTGAGTTATTAATTTTTAACTTTTTAACCTCTAGGGGTACACATTGGGAGTTACTAGTTATTGTCTCTGGGACATTCACTGTCTATTATCTAGATCCTAAGGGGACTAAATTGAATCCAAAATATGTACATGCAATGAAAATGGCATTATTCTGGTGAGAAATATTTCATTTTTATATCCGTTAACATATGTTAATACATTACTATTTAATTATGAAATTTACTGAGTTAGATTAACATGTAGGGGTTTACATGAGTTCAAAAACGCTAAAGGAAAGGTCCCTAGGAAAAAGAACCAGCCAATAATTTGGGAGAATGTGGAAGTAAGTTCCTAAGTCCAATATATATATTATTTATGTGAACTGTGCTTAGTTGTATTTTTTAATATTTTGTATGTTTCAATTTATATTGTGCTACACAAGACAACGACTGGGCATGTGCATACTATGTGATGTGATTTATGCACATGATTATCAAATATGTCGCAGTGGACATTGATACCATACTTGAGGTATTATATATAGTCTCATTAGATAATATAAAATATATCAATATTATTTATATATTATTAATTATATATATACATCATTCTCTTATACGTCATTCTCTTTGCAGGTGTTTAAAACTGACCCCACTACAGGTAAGGCCTTATCAGATGTACATTCTTCCTATACGACAGAAGAATTAAATGATGTAAGAGAAGAATGGGCAAGAGCCATACAAGTAGTGGGGGTTTCAAAATATAATTGGGATGTTGATAGCGATAATGACTAAAGAATGATATTTTGTAAATAATTTTTTCTAAATTGTCATATGTGTGAATGTTTCTATATGTCTGAATGTTTCTACATTTGTCTGAATGTTTATACATGTGTGAATGTGAAAATGAATGGAACTGCAGGTTGCTACATGAATGTTTTTACATGTGTCTAAATGTTTCTACATGTGTGAATGTGAAAATGAAAGGAACTGCAGGTTGCTACATGAATGTTTCTACATGTGTGAAAATTGAATGGAACTGTAGGTTGCTAAATGTGTAAAAATGAATCTTGTTAATTTTACAGGTTTGTGGCCTACTGTTGGCTGATATCAATGGATGTCATAAACCTACAGTTCAGTTCCATTGAAATGTAGGGTTTTGCATCCTCCGACCAGCCACAGTAGGCCTGCAAACTGATAAGAAAAAAAAATGAAAACATAGGAGTCGGTTATTAGTCAAAAACCAACAACAAAGGTTTACAGTGTCGATTAATAGCAAAAAACTGCCATCTAATGTGACCAGACAATACGTCTGTACTGGTCAGTATGACCATGGCAGCAGGTGATATGACGTTGGTTATTACTAAGAAATTGACGCCAATGGTGTCTTAGATGGCACCCTTTTGTGGCACGAAGGTATTGGGCGTCGGTTTCCCTACTAATAACTGACGCCTATAGTCCCCTACTAGCGCCCTTTTTGTGACGTGAAGGGTTCTGGCATCAGTTTCCCCACTAATAACCGATGCTTATAGTGCCCCTGATGGCGCGTTTTGGGTGGCGCGAAGGGTTCTGACATCGATTTTCAAATTGACGCCTAAGGGTTCACCTTTTAGTGTCGCACACATATGTGTAGCTTTTTATCTGTCACCAAAGGCCTTAAATAACCGACACCAAAGGTCGGTTCTATAGTAGTGTAGCATAATAAAAAAAAGTAGGGTGGGAGTCCAATGCAAGATGCAGAAGGAAGTGCACTGCTTGACTCTCACTAGGTGGGAAGTCAAATGCAACTGCAAAAATCCATAAGGAAGTCATTATAGTAATTCCACCAAGTCCTCACAAGCTTAGAAAAAACAAATACTTGTAAAACCACTAAGAAAATGTTGAGAAGGGTAAAGGAAAAAATATATATGTTCTTTCATGTTGTAAATAACCAAAGAACTGAAGAGCTAGAAGCCAAGATCAAAGACTAAATTTTGTCAATTAAAACCATGCAAAGTAATTGTAAATGGAACTAAACACATTGATCCTGTCCTAGAGATCCCAAGAACCAAGAAAAACAATAATCAAAATTCATTCTAATCAATATCATTATATAATGTTATGGAAAATGATTTGATTTATCATTATTTTATCATGACCACACTATCCTCTATTCCTAATATAACTATTATCCTCAATATTCCCCTTTTCAAGTCATATGCTCATATTAATATATATTTTCTTCTTAATGCCTACTAATGTATTTCACATCATGCTCATGCGTATGGATAAGTTAAATCTCATCCTAGTAATAATTAAATTGTTAGTTGAAATGATATATATGTATTAAGGAAAGTGGTTATTGTAAATGTCTGAGGCCATTGCCCATGTTTTTAGGAGAGTTTTATAAATGATGACTAGATCCAAAACCACCACTGGCCTTAACTACTTGCTTTTTCCTCACTCACATGTAATTCATGATCAAATTCTCGACTGGTCACCCATCCTAGTACTACTCTAGGTTGAGAATGAGGAGCTCCTTGGTAATATGGGTATCCTAATCATTTCTTTTAAGATCATTTTTTCTAGATCTCAAGTCCTTGGACGTTGCAGTTATATAATATGCATTTATAATATATTGGTCTTCAAAGTACATTTTATGCTTTTTGTTGTCTTTATCAACTTATGTTTAGGGATTACAAATTTCATCACTCCACCCACTACTGAGCTTCATCAGGACCTATCTGCACCCATTTTTGTAGGTTATTTCAATATCCACTCTAATTGGACATCCACATATGAATATCCAGTTTTGTAGTTTGGGAGAGTGGATATATCCACATCATCCATGCTGGTGCCTTCATCCTCTACCCTCTTTTGAGAGCTGAAAATAAATGTGTCATCCAATTCCTCCAAGTTCGACAAAATTTCTCTTAAATGACTCAATTTTTCCTTCACGAAGTCCCCTCCGCCACCTCTAATGCGCATGCAATGGTCCAAAAACCCTACGTCAACTAGATAATGGAGATGTTAGTGTCTGATGAAATGCAACTATTAGTCCATCCCTATTCTTCATCGTCACCCACATCACATATTCATTGGAGCTTTAGACAACACCACAGTCGATGCTTCTTAGAGAACAATGGTAGTTGCTAGACCAGTACAGTTCGCAAAAGTGGTGCATCTTCTCTGTGGCCTTTCTCCTTCCCGATTCAGTGCCACCATGCAAGATGATGACGACATGGTACAATAGGATTGCACTATGGATGACGAGAAGGCCATGCAGTCTGATAGGTTCATGAGGAGGCAAAAGAGTTCTTTGATAGTAATGCTGACAGAGGACAACCTTGGAAGGAAGGAACTTTAATAACTAGGTTGACGACGAGGGAAAGTAATGCCAAGCTAGGTATCCCAGAGAAAGGAGATGAGGATTGACAATAACGCACGAGATGATGGGAAACTTCTAGTTATTTCCTCACTCAGTTGTGCACCTTTGTTCCTTGCATGTGATTTGGAATGCGAGATTTGCATATCCGGTAGTCGTGTGACAACCAACATAACGAATAGTAACTAACTAAAATGATACAATATGTGATGACAAATGCCATCAATTAAGATAACAAGTGTCATCAACAATAATAAAACATGCGGAAGCGATCGTTAGCAATGGATTGCTGAAGATCACTAAAAATTAAAACCATTTACAAAGAGATCCATTCTCAGGAAAACTCTTTAAACCAGAATCATAATTTCAGATTCACATTCTGGTTCACATAGTGCATTCACTATACCATTCTTCTCGAGGAATATATATATACATCATTTGCGTTATCAAAAGTTCAAGTAACTAAATCCTCGAAGCATCAAGCCAAAATCTCAGATCGATTATAATACGCTATCTCCTAGGACCTGGGAGTACAGAGACGGCAAATGGGACTCTATTTACACATAAACAAGACTTGACCAGTATCTCCACCTTAGGATCTATTGCTGCCCTTGTTTCTGCTGCTGCTCTTCCCTTTTTATGGGATTTCTGTCTCTACCTCGTCCGCGTCCACCTAAAAATATTGGATCCCATGGTGGTGAGACAATTATAAAATTACCCCAGCGAGAGATATAACTCTTCACCGAAAACATTGTTATTATAGTTTAATATAAATAAATTGAACAGTGGAATCATATATTCCACAGCAAGTAGTTCAATATCTATGCAGATTAGAGGAACATTTCTATTCAAGAATTTAAGCTAAAACTTGTTAAAGCAGCATGTCTCTTATTCAATAAGGAGTTGAAGAATATATATAAAATTTATGTATCTAAAACATGCTAATTAGAATAATATCAACCAGTGATTCTCATATTTCAATATTATGCAAATACGCTACATGACTGATTACATTTTACAAACATTCTTATGCCCTGAGGAGATGAGATATACCGCTCATACTCCAACCGACCTCGATTACATAAAGCATCGGTACCACATAAGGTCAATGAGAGAGCTGGATTCCACGACCTCACCTGTCTCGGTCATTACGAGACTACTTTAGTAGAGACATCATGTGTCAAACTACAATTATCTTACCAGGGCATATTGGCATCTTCGCTATAGAGTTATAGCCCGTAGCATATACTCTTTTCAGGGTTATGTCCTGTAGCCAATGCCTGGCATTATATTGAGGAGTTATGGCCCGTAGCCATACTCTTATTGGGGTATGGTCCGAAACCAATCATGTATATAGGACATAGCCTGTAGCCATTCCTATGGGGCATAAGGATATATTTGCCCAATTACCCCCACATTAAAAAATATGCGTTCCGAGTAAAACTCATTTCACCATTCATGTAATTCTGACGTTGATGGATCTATGGTCAGGGAAACTACATTCTATGGTATAACTTGATTAATTAAGTACATTATCATATTCTTTTTGCATCAACCAAGTTTTCAAACATAACTTATTAGGACAAGTGCTACAAAGAAACATGTATTGTTTTCATCAATTACTTCTCAGTCTTTATAAGACATTGGGATCTCAGTCCCTCATTTCAATACTGGGAATTATCATCCCTTCACAATCTCAATACCATAATTATATAGATCTGGGTATTCAAAACCTTAGCTCATCACTGAGTACTGTTACCACTTTTTCAGGTAGTTATCACCTTCAAGTCATTTTACCAAGGTAAACATGATACTTGCTACACAAGCATCTCTTACGGCACTTGAGGCTCATTAACTCTCTTGTTACCATTTACTAAGAAACAAGGTATATTATGGCACACAAGGTACAATGAATAATTTCAATGAATAAATCATCATAGCTCAAACGTGGCTATGTTCATCATCTCAGGATACCTACATGGTTAGCACACATGATAACAAATATATCAATCATATTTCAGTTTCATACTATTCAAGGGTAACACCACCATTCCCTTACTAGGGTTAGGGTTTCCCATTTCATGTCAATCAGGGTTACTCATTCCCTTTGCACAATTAGGACCAATGATTTATCATTTCATTGTCCAATGTTAAAGTTTCATGCTATATAATATAACCGAGAATTAGGGTTTCACATACCTTCACCCTATTTTAGAATTAGGGTTTACCATTCACATCACATCAGGGATTATCATATACTAACACCCAATTTAGGGTTAGGTTTTACTATTCCTCCCAATTAGGGTTTTATATTACATTACCCTCAATTAGGGTTTACTATTCATCCAAATTAGGGTTTATCATCATGATCCCCTGAATTAGGGTTACTCATGTCATTACCCTAAATTCATATCACATCATCCTCCTAGTTTAGGGTTTCACTCAAACTTGCCCTAAATTAGGGTTTGAGTTCATTAATCATATCAATTAGGGTTTTATGATCTCTCTATCAAGGATCATGCCCTAATTATATATCACATTATTTTGAATGTTTTAGACTTAATTGCTACATAATTATCATTCATGTATGAATCTTTCTCTCTCATCCTTCTCAGGATGTCCACTACTCAATTCTTGATCCGATTGAGCCTCCTCTTTATTCAAATAAATGCATTTACAGTTAGCATGATGTATTGAATTATTACATCATTATGCATCAATGATTAATCCCACTAAGGGTATCCATTATCTAAGTACATCAGATCTCCAAATGGTTTAATCAATTGAACCTTCAATTATATGAGGGATCCAAAAGAAGTAACCAATTAAACTTTCAATTACATACGGTGATCAATTGGATTAACCAATTGAATCTTCAAATGCATTAGGTACCAAATAGATTAACTATATTGGTCCTTCAATTACTTGAGATATCCAAATGGATTAACCATGTTGATCTTCAAAATATTTAATTACTTAGACCCTAAATAGTCTTAGTTCTCATAATTCAATTGGTTAAAAACCATTTGGGCAAATTGCCCTTAAAACCGATTGGAAAAGAAAGATGTTGAAACCGATTGAACTTTGGGTCTGCAAACAGTCTTGAGACCGTTTGGTCCAAACCCTCTAAAAACTGAATGGACCAAAAAGTCCTATCAACACATAAACAATTCATGGTTTCATTAGATGAACCAATTATCAATTGAATCCTTGATTTCTGCATCAATTAAACTATTGAATCATCCTTCAATTGGACCATCAATTAGGCTTTTGAACCCAATTGATCTAGGATTTCTACTCAAGAACCTTCAATTAGGGATTTGAAATCGAGGAACCATCAATGATCAACATTGTGGAATTGATTCAATTGAACTTAATGAATCATCATCAAATTTTTGATATGACCTGACCCCAAATGGTCTCGAGGTCATTTGGATGATCTCCAAATGGTCTTGAGACCGTTTGCCCCATCCTATCCTTAGAATTTGTGAAATTCCATTAGGGTTTACATCATTAGATTGATCATCAATTCAACTATTGATTGCATTTCAATTTGGTATCTCTGGACCTTCAATTATGCAACCATACTTAACCCTAGACCTCCAAACGGTCTTGGTTGAACTCCAAACGGTCTAGAGACTGTTTGGGAGACCTCCAAATGGTCTTGAGACCGTTTGGGTTAATCAACCCAAAAATCTAAATCAACTAATTGGAATTTCAACACTTAACTCGATTAGGGTTTGGTAATTGATGAACCTTCAACTAATGAACCCTTTGGAATTAGTCTATTAAATTTAATGGGTCATCAACCATCATCATTAGCATCAAATCACCAAATGGTCAATTGTGGTCAACTATTCCAAAGGGTTGAAACTATTTAGTTCCTAACGGTTTGATGATACCATTTAATTCCAAACGGTTTTGCTAAAACCGAATGGAAAACTTGTTGAAACCGATTGGAATAGAACTTCCTTGGTAAAAGTGTCCAAGATGATGTCATCATCATCAAACTTCGTCTTTGTAACTTATAGCACTTCTGATTTCATGAATTTACCAATTACAACAAACAATTAATAAAAAAGATGAAGGAATCAACGAAATTGCAAGATTGATAGTTGAATAACAATGTAGAGGGATTCAAGTTATATAACCTGCATCCAAATGAGCTTCAAGCTCCAAGCTCACGTCAAAAAATGTGGATGCAACTCCTTTCACTATCCCAAGGCTCGTCCTCAAGCTTTGAGTGAAAAGGAATGGTTAGAATTGAAGATGGGATCGAGATAAGAAGAAATCGTGCATTGTTTTGTGATTTCCACCATGAATTCAAGGTGAAAGGAGTCAAGAAGCTTACCAACAGGTTGGGGGTCATCCTCCTGGTCCTTCAAAGCTTCCTTGGTTGTTTTTCAAGCAAAGGGTGGAAGTGGATTCGAAATTACCCTTTCATTCTATGGATAAATAAGTTTATATGCATTTTTATTAAAAAATCATTTAAGAGAGAGAAAGTATGAATTAGCTCCCACATTTCCTTGCCACTTGCCCCCGTCTCTTCCTTATAGATGAGGCTATCCTCTTTGCCTCTTATTACTCTCAATTATCCACAATTTAAAGAAAAGCAAATTAAGCACCTTAACCCTTATAATATTAATATCCATAAGTTAGTGGATATTTCTTTTTCTTATAATAATGTGAGTGGAGTCTTCCCCTCCTTAGGAAATTTCGTTGCCTTTGCAAGGCATAAGGATGTTCACACTTGATAAAATTCAACCATCTCGTTTTTGGTTGAAGGCCCTTCAATTATTTTATTTATTTTTTGCATTAAATTGAATTAAGGTTTCAATTATGATTAAATCTTGATTATTTTAATATCAAGATTCTCTCTCATTCGAAGTAGCTCAAATGAGATGTCCCTTTCATTTTGTTGACTCTACAAGATGACAAGAAATATTATCAACCTTAATGAAGTGAAAATTTGCATATTGAACCCTGGGTTTTGGGTAAATTGCACATTACCCCAAAACTAGGTTTTAATGTACAACCCTTGCCTTATCAGCTCTTTCTTGGTACTCGGGCTTTCACTAGCCATACCTCTATATCATCTACATTCTTATGATTCTCCAACACATGAGGAACATATTATCATATATTATTTGCAAATTAACCCCTCAACTTGGGTAAATTGTACTTTAGTCCACAATAATCAAAACATTGTTTTCAATATTGGTCAAAGGACTAAAATTGAAATATAAGTACCTCTTGAGCCTTAATTATATTTTATGAGATAAGAGCAAGCATCTAATCAACTTTATTAAGCAAAACACATAGTGTTAAAGCATAACCCAGGTCAGGGATGTTACAAGTTATCCACCCCTTACATGATTTCGTCCCCGAAATCATCAACGAAAACATCAAGAGAAAAGAGAAGGATACTTCTTCCTCATCTCTTTTTCTAGCTCCCACGTAGCTTCTTCAATGCCATGATGATGCAAGAGAACTTTTACAATACATATGTCTTTCTTTTTCAGCTTCTTGATTCTTCTATCAAGAATCAACGCAGGTTCTTCAACATATGATATATCATCATTTAGTTCTACCTCCATATGTTGCAGAACTAACTTTGTGTCAGGATGACACTTTCTCAACATGGAGATGTGAAACATTGGGTGTAATCTATGCAACTCAGATGGTAACTCCAGCTTATAGGCTACCTTTCCCATCCTCTCAATAATTGGATAAGGCCCCATAAATCTAGGAGCTAACTTGCCCTTCTTTCCAAATCTAAGGATACCTTTCCAAGGTGAGACCTTGAGGTACACTCTGTCTCCAACTTGGAATTCTAAGGGTCTATGATGCTTATCAGCGTAAGATTTCTGTCTATCCTGAGCAGCTTTCAACTGTTGTTGTATTACTTTAATCTTCTCAGTTGTCTACTGAACTAGCTCAGGACCCAAAAGTTGGTACTCCCCTGTTTCATACCAACATAAAGGTGATCTACAACATCTACCATATAATGCTTCATATGGTGCCATTTAAATAGTGTGCTGATAGCTATTATTGTAAGCAAATTCTATCAAGCTGAGGTGTAGATCCCAACTTCCTACAAATTGAAGGACACATGCTCTAAGGAAGTCCTCCAAAGTTTGTATGATCCTTTCAGATTGTCCATCCGTCTATGGGTGAAAAGTAGTGCTAAACCTTAATTGCGTACCCAAAGCTTTATGGAGTCGCTCCCAAAAATGACTCGTGAACTGGGGGCCTCTATCAGAAATGATAGTAGCTGGAACCCCGTGCAAACACACTATCCCATCTATGTATATCTATGCAAGCTTCTTAGTAGTGTAGGTTGTTTTGACAGGAATGAAATGTGCTGTCTTAGTCAACCTATCAACTATCACCCATATGGAGTCATGATTTCCGGCTGTTCTAGGCAAACCAACCACAAAATCCATTGTCACATGATCCCATTTCCACTGTGGTATAGGAAGACGTTGCATTGTTCCTGCGGGCTTTTGATGTTCAACTTTAACCTGCTGACACACCAGACACCGCATAACAAACTCGGCTACATCTTTCTTCAAATTAGGCCACCAATACATATCTTTCAAGTTATGATACATCTTGGTGCTTCCTGGATGCATAGCATACATCGAAGAATGATCTTCTTCTAGGACTAAATTTCTTAAGTCATTGGTATCATGTACTACCATCCTACCATGGTAACATACTACTTGATCCTCTGACTCATGGAAACCATCTCGTTTCTGTAACATCCCTGACATGGGTTATGAACTAACCGTAGGTGTTTTGCCTAAATATGTAATTAAATCCTTGTGATTATCTTTGGGCATGTAATTAAGTTCCTGAGGAACATACATTTCCTTTTCTGTCCCTTTTTAAACAATATTGAAATGATTGTTTTGTAATGAAGGGATCTATGTGCAAATTACCCATTTAAGGGGTTAACTTGCAAATTGCACATGTTAAGATGTTCCTTTGATGATATGGCATCATATGAGTGAATATGATGAAGTAAGAGGGATTTCCCAAGCTTGAGCACCAAGGTGCAGCTGTGGAAGCAATCCCTGTGCTTGAAACCCTAAATTAGAGTAAAGTGCAATTTACCCAATTTGAGGGGTGCAACTTGTAAAAATACACCATCTAGAACATCTTTTATGACTCTTGTCATCATTTAGAGAAGAAATGATGAAGAGGTCACTTCTTTTGAATAATCATATAATGAAGAACACCTTTGTGATTGAATAATCAAGGTGTAAGTATAATAGCCCTTTTATGTGTGTACTTTAGTGATGGGTTGATCTTCTTTGCCTTCATTTCTTGACCTTAGAAGGAGTTTGTCCTTAGAAATAAGAGGAAGGGACGTGCAAAGATGAAAAGAAGGACTTAGATGAGAAATGAGGAAAACATATGTTATTATGTTGAAGTTTCACCTAAGTATATATGCTACTTTCCTCACTTAGCAAGGAAACGATCCTTTTCTTTTCTTCACTTTTCCCCTTGCTCAAAACCGACCAAGGCTAAGCTCTGGAGCAGAGAAGGACGACCAGGGGTCCTAGGTAAGTTTGGATCATCCCCTTTTTGCTTGAATTCATGGAGGAAACCTGATTTCAAGGTTGAATTCATGGCTAGCTCACTTAGCTTTATCTTTCTAGCCATTCCTTTTCAACTCTCCTTGGAGAATATACCTTGGCCGACCTGTGGAGCTCAAATACACCATTAAAGGCTTGGATCTTGGAAGCTTGGAGCTCAAGGAACAATCTTTAGGAGGGTTTTATAACTCTAAACCTTATGCTTTGATTATACATCTCTCTCTTTGCATTTAGTTGCTAGTTCTTCTTCTTCCCTATCTTCCCTTGCATCCTTGCAAGCAAATCCGTGAGGAACTACTACTGTTCTCGTGCTAGAAGATGAGGGCGTTATTTCCTATGCTTATCCACGATTTTCTACTTTATGAAACGACCTTGAACCTTTGGCCAAACGGGTTCATACTCGTTTAGAGGCCAAACGGGTTCACCAAGGTCAGTTTGCCCAAACGGGTTCCAACCCATTTGAGGGCGTTGACCAAGCGACGACTATTTGGGGTTCCTGTTCATAATTATGTAGGATAATCACCCACCACGTTTGAGGGATTAACTCCAAAGGAATCGTGAAATATAGGCTAACCAATTAGCAAATCTAATTGAATTAAGTCCTGATTTTCAACCTGTTTAATTGGACCTTTTTGGGCAAATGGGTTCCAACCCGTTTGAAGGAGTTGACCAAGCATTGACCGTTTGGGATTACTGTTCCTAATGACATTGGTTAATGACTCACCAAATGTGATGGATTAATTCCAAACGAGTCATGAGTTGAAGGCCAATCAACTAAGCAATCGATTTAAATTAAAATGCTGATTTACCAAATTGAATAACTTGAACTTTTGTCCAAACGGGTCTCAACCCGTTTGAGGGCATTGACCGTTTGGGATTCCTGTTCATAATATATTGAGTTTCATTTCTACCAAGAATCATCATCTAATTCCTAACCAATTAAGAGTTGAAGGTATTTCAACACCTTAACCCTAATCGGGTTGAATGTGCTGACTTGAAGAGTAGTTTGTGTTGAGTTTTGGGTTGAAGGACCCAAACGGGTTCCAAACCATTTGGGGGTCCTTCCAAACGATCCCACACTCGTTTAGTGACACTCCATGATCGTTTGGAGGTCTATAGTTAAAGGAATTTGATGAATTGAGGGTCCAATCACAAGATGTTGATAATTGATGAAAAGTGCTGATTTGTAATCTTTAGGGTTCAACCCTTATCAAATTAACTTAGTTTTTGGTCAAACTTTGGGCAAACGGTCTCAAGGTCGTTTGGAGTTCATCCAAACGACCTCAAGACCGTTTGGGCCAAGTTTGGGCCCAATTGGAGTTCAATTGATAGGTTCAACCTTGTTTTGATTCACATTGTTGATAATTGGTAAGTGATCGATTGGAAACCCTAATTGAATTAGATTTAACCCTAATTGGCTTGAAATTGAAGATCAAATTGGTGACCAATTGATTGAGGCTCATCCTAGTTGACTCAATTTGTAAGTGGTTAATCTAGCTTGGGCCAATTGAACGTTTCAACATAAGAAACCCTTTTCAATTATGATATTTGTATCAACTTTCATGTCCATGCGGTTTGGACCCAATTGGGTTCACACCCGTTTAAGCCCAAATGAGTGCACACTCGTTTAGACCCAAAAGAGTCCATACTCGTTTAGACCCAAATGAGTGCACACTCGTTTAAGCCCAAACGGGTTCACACACTCATTTAGGTCTAAACGGGTTGACACTCGTTTAGGTCCAAACAGGTTCACACTCGTTTGGACTCAAACGGGTCCACACTCGTTTGGACTCAAATGGGTTCACACCCGTTTGGAGGTCAAGAGTGTACACACTCGTTTGGAGGCCAAGTGGGTCCATAACCGTTTAAGGAACAGATGGGTTGAAGGTTGAAGGTTCGACCCTAACCCAATTGAAGAATTTCAAGGATGATTATACTTAACCACTTGACGGCCTAAATGGTTCAATGATGATTTTATTTAATCCATAATGGTAACCTAAGTCATTAAAGGAACTAAGTGACTAATGACGTGAACCATGATGATGATCAATGGGCAATTTACCAAAATGCCCTTGAAAGGTTCAAATTGAGTGAAACCTTGTTCTAATCAAACCCTAATCACTCAATAGTGGTGATTTGGTTTATGTTAATCAAAGTGGACTTAACCCAACCTGATCTAGAGTGGTGTTATCACCATCTACTAGTATGAGGAGAGAGAAAGTATCTTAAGAGAAAGAAAATACCCTTTTATGGTGGAAATTCAAGTAAAGTACCTTCAATACACATGAATATGCATGATTAGGGTATGATCCACCTATGTGAGATCATGGAAACCCTAATTATGATAAATGATGAATCTTAACCTAAATCTGAGAGCATCAATGATGAGGTTCCTCATACATGATGATGTTATGAGTTCAATTCACCATAATGTGAATAGTAAACCCTAATTCTAGGGTGATGACATGTAATGGGGATAAGTAAACCCTAATTGATGAGAATCAGGGAACTTAGCTCTTATGGCAAGAATGGAAGGTATAATTCTTGAATTGAATTACTTTTATCAGTTGAATTAACCATGCAGGTTCTTATATGAGGATGATCATATCCAGGTATGGATGATGATGTTACATTCATTGAAAGCATGTTGTTAGCTTTATGAATAGTAAAATATCTTGATGCCTTGTCAGTGGCATTTATGAGTTTAATGGGCTGTGAGAACCATAAATACCATCAAGGTCATGCTTTAGAGATGACTTGTGATGAGGATGTTGAGAAATGATAATTGATGTGAGTTAGATTTGTTACATTTAGTATTCTCCCTTCATAGCTGCTATGCTAATGTTATTGTTTGAAGAACAATGTATGATGTTAAAAGAATATTGAATGTACCTAACTAATCAAGTATAACCATACCATGTAGAGCCCTGATCATAGATCCATCATTGTCAGAGATCAAATGATGGTGAAACAGATTTTCCTAAGGGAACTCCTAGATCACATACTTTTGAGTATGTGGGGTATATGGATGTGTAGAACCTTACATCCTAGTGTAGGTATTTGATGTAGATGTGTAATCCGTCAATCCTTCACTATAAATCCATACCGCATCAGTGGAAGGTAAACATGAAATCTCTTGATGGCAAAGAAAACACAGATACCGTATCAGTGGAAGGTAAACATGAAATCTCCTGATGACGAAGAGAGTACAGAACACCACTGTAACTCTAGAATAGCGAAGTACCAGATTACCCTGGTAAGCTATATAGTAGAGACACAAGATGTCCCGTAAGTAATCCTCTTACTGACTGAGGAAGGTGAAGGTCATGAGAATCCGACTCTTTCAATGACCTAGTATGATACCGAGGCACATAACAGTGTTCGGTTGGAGTATGAGTGGTATACCTCATCTCCGTAGGGCATAATATTAATGTTTGAAAAACATAATCTACATCGTAGTACCTGTTAGAGGTAACTATGAGCTAATTGATTGATGTTACGCTGTATAGTGCATATGATCTTCATGTTTCATAAATGTTGAACTCTTGATTACTACCAACTGCTGTTGTTTACTTCAAAGATTTTAATTGCCTATGTTGTTCTTGATATGTTATAATAAAGCTTCTGGCGGAGAGTTATAACTCTCGCTGGGACAATTATTTAAAATTGTCTCACCCCGTAGACTTCAACTTTTTAGGTGGTCGCCAAGGACGAAGGGACCAATCTCCAGGTGACCAGTATCAGCAGCAGCAGTACCCGGAGCAGCAGTAAATCTCAGGTGGAGATTCAGACTGCTGAGTTATATAGATAGATAGTCAGTCCTATGCGTCCTCTGTACTCTCAGGTCCTTGGGGTCATGGTCTGAGTTTTGATTCGTCCCTTGAGATTTTGTAGCATGCTGTGTTTAATTACTCAAGAAGTAATTAACAGAGATGTAAACAGTTTATCTTGAATCTATGAAAGGAGTTTTTATAGTTTCAATGTCTTATCTGAAAAAGTTTTAAATTCTGCTGATTTTTGGTATTCCGCTGCTAAACGAATCGCTTCCGCTATGTTTACTTCGAAGTTTATGTGTTTATCTCAGATTTTGGAGATCAGAGCCCACAATTAGTGGTATCAGAGCTCTAGGTTCGCTGAGTCTACAGAGACATAGGACTTAGGATGTCGAGTCTATCCTTAGTGTTCCTTCCTTATCTAATAGAACCTTCTGCTCCTCAGGAGAAGAAGATATATAAGGATGTCTGAGCCACATGAAGAATACGTGGCGGAAAGTAGCGTTGCTACACCACAGGGAGGTGCAAGGCACCCAGAAATGGAGCAACCCTTACCTGAGCAACCCAGGGAGCCACCCCAGTTTGACCCAGCTGAGATAGAAAACGGAGCTGTCCATGCCTTATTTGATAAGTTTCTGACAACCATAACACACATAGCAGATAGGGTGCCACCGTCTGCACCTAGGGTACCAGCCCATCAGGAAGGTTATGGAGCTGGCAAGACTTTCGAGAGACTTCACCTGGTGGGAGCCATAGACTATGCTGGTACATCTGACCCAGCAGATGCTGATCTATGGTTGACAGAGCTGGAAAAGGCTTTCAGGATCCTTGATATTCCTGAAGCTGAAAAGGTAAAACATGTGGTATACCTCCTAAAAGGGAGTGCTGGTAATTGGTGGATGATAGAGGAGGATAAGAGACCAGGCGAAGAAATAGGATGGGAGGTTTTCCGATGAGAATTCATCAATAGGTACTTCCCTAAGACGTATCTAGATGAGAAGATCTTTCAATTTGAGAAGATCACACAAGGACACATGAACGTTAGCGAGTATGAAGCTAAGTTCATGGAGTTACTACAGTTTTGTCCACAAATGGCAGTTACCGATGAAGAAAGAATTCGACGTTTTGAAAAGGGTTTGAAATCTGAACTAGCCACTCCTGTGTCTGCTCTAGAGAATAGAGAAAGGTTTGCCACCTTTGTGGAGTCAGTAAGAAGGATAGAGAGGTCAGAAACCATGAAACAACAGACAAGTAGTAAGAAGATGTGCACCCAGCCTCAAGAACAAGGGCCTGAAAGTTTTAAGAAACCAAGATTTTCTACACCATCAACTTTGTCAGGATTTCCTACCCAGACACAATGGGTGTCAAGTGGAAGTATGGATCATAGTAGTATTCCAAGAGGACCCTCCGACATAGCATCAACATCGGTAACTGGATCGTATAGACACTTTGCACCCAGGATCTGTTACCTATGTAGACAGCCGGGACACCTGGCAAGGGATTGTCCAGATAGGAATACAATAATGACTCTGCCCCAAGGACAGAGTCTGCAAGGCTCACAAGGGAGGCTCTATAATAATAGAGGACGTGGACAAACGTCCCATACATGTCAGATGAAATAAGTTTTGTTTTAATATTACATATCAGGATTCTATGTGTTAAAAATACGTAATTTTGCTGCTTCTGAATTCCTTGACTAGATCCTGGAAGAACACAAGGGAGATAAGAACTTGTATCTTACTCGGTATTCTTTAAAACAATTTATAATCTCCCTTAACTGTGCATGAAAAGGATGAAATATAGATGTGATACCTGAAGAATAATCTAGTATGGTAAATTCTATGTGTATAATGATATGAAGAACGAGGAATATGTTGATAAGTAAAATACATACTACCTAATCTCAATACTTATATACCCTGGCCAGGTATATAGTTATTGTAGATAAGGCAAGTATGAAACTCCTAGATTGTTATCTTTTGATTACTCTGATCAGGTAAATATTCTATAACAATCTAGAGGGTATAAGGAAAAATTAAATAAGAAAAGCTCAGTGAATACTTAGTGAATATGCTTAGTGAATATACTCAGTGAATACTTAGTGAATATGCTTAGTGAATATACTCAGTGAATACTTAGTGAATATGCTTAGTGAATATACTCAGTGAATACTTAGTGAATATGCTCAGTGAATATACTCAGTGAATACTTAGTGAATATACTCAGTGAATACTTAGTGAATATGCTTAGTGAATATACTCAGTGAATACTTAACGAATATGCTCAATGAATATACTCAGTGAATACTTAGTGAATATGCTCAGTGAATATACTCAGTGAATACTTAGTGAATATACTCAGTGAATACTTAGTGAATATGCTCAGTGAATATACTCAGTGAATACTTAGTGAATATACTCAGTGAATACTTAGTGAATATGCTTAGTGAATATACTCAGTGAATACTTAACAAATATGCTTAGTGAATATACTCAGTGAATACTTAAGTGAATATGCTCAGTGAATATACTCAGTGAATGCTTAGTGAATATACTCAGTGAATACTTAGTGAATATGCTCAGTGAATATACTCAGTGAATGCTTAGTGAATATACTCAATGAATTTCCTCAGTGAATACTTAGTGAACAAACTTAGTGAATATACTTGGTGAACTTCCTCAGTAACTACTTCGTAAGCATACTCAATGAACTCCTTCAATGAAGCCTTTGAGACAATATACTGAGTAAAATATCCGTGTTAAGGTATGTATGTTCCTCTGATGGTAAGCATTCTTGAGTAATATTGGAAGAATGTTCTTTTATGCTTTTTCCTTTCAAAAAGTATGGACACCTTTTGTTAGGGGTTTATGCTTTACACAAGCATAAACAGTGATAAGAAGTAATTAACAAAAGGGACTTTGAACAAATTACAAACCCATAATATCATCATAATGATCAATCTGTTCTTCCTTTCCCTGGGATTTCGAGGACGAAATCCTTGTTAGGGGTTTATAATTTGTAACATCCCTTACCTGGGTTATGAACTAACCCTAGGTGTTTTGCCTAAATATGTAATTAAATCCTTGTGATTATCTTTGGGCATGTAATTAAGTTCCTGAGGAACATACATTTCCTTTTCTATCCCTTTTTAAACAATATTGAAATGATTGTTTTGTAATGCAGGGATCTATGTGCAAATTACCCAGTTAAGGGGTTAACTTGCAAATTGCACATGTTAAGATGTTCCTTTGATGATATGGCATCATATGAGTGAATATGATGAAGTAAGAGGGATTTCCCAAGCTTGAGCACCAAGGTGCAGTTGTGGAAGCAATCCCTGTGCTTGAAACCCTAAATTAGAGTAAAGTGCAATTTACCCAATTTGAGGGGTGCAACTTGTAAAAATACACCATCTAGAACATCTTTGATGACTCTTCTCATCATTTAGAGAAGAAATGATGAAGAGGTCACTTCTTTTGAATAATCATATAATGAAGAACACCTTTGTGATTGAATAATCAAGGTGTAAGTATAATAGCCCTTTTATGTGTGTACTTTAGTGATGGGTTGATCTTCTTTGCCTTCATTTCTTGACCTTAGAAGGAGTTTGTACTTAGAAATAAGAGGAAGGGACGTGCAAAGAAGAAAAGAAGGACTTAGATGAGAAATGAGGAAAACATATGTTATTATGTTGAAGTTTCACCTAAGTATATATGCTACTTTCCTCACTTAGCAAGGAAATGATCCTTTTCTTTTCTTCACTTTTACCCTTGCTCAAAACCGACCAAGGCTAAGCTCTGGAGCAGAGAAGGACGACCAGGGGTCCTAGGTAAGTTTGGATCATCCCCTTTTTGCTTGAATTCATGGAGGAAACTGGATTTCAAGGTTGAATTCATGGCTAGCTCACTTAGCTTTATCTTTCTAGGTATTCCTTTTCAACTCTCCTTGGAGAATATACCTTGGCCGACCTATGGAGCTCAAAGATGCCATTAAATGCTTGGAGCTTGGAATCTTGGAGCTCAAGGAACAATCTTTAGGCGGGTTTTATAACTCTAAACCTTATGCTTTGATTATACATCTCTCTCTTTGCATTTAGTTGCTAGTTCTTCTTCTTCCCTATCTTCCCTTGCATCCTTGCAAGCAAATCTGTGAGGAACTACTACTTTTCTTGAGCTAGATGATGAGGGCGTTATTTTCTATGCTTATCCACGATTTTCTACTTTATGAAACGACCTTGAACCTTTGGCCAAATGGGTTCATACTCGTTTAGAGGCCAAACGGGTTCACCAAGGTCGGTTTGCCCAAACGGGTTCCAACCCATTTGAGGGCATTGACCAAGCGACGACCGTTTGGGGTTCCTGTTCATAATTATGTAGGCTAATCACCCACCAAGTTTTAGGGATTAACCCCAAAGGAATCGTGAAATATAGGCTAACCAATTAGCAAATCTAATTGAATTAAGTCCTGATTTTCAACCTATTTAATTGGTCCTTTTTGGGAAAACGGGTTCCAACCCGTTTGAAGGAGTTGAACAAGCATTGACCGTTTGGGATTACTGTTCCTAATGACATTGGTTAATGACTCACCAAATTTTATGGATTAATTCCAAACGAGTCATGAGTTGAAGGCCAATCAACTAAGCAATCGATTTAAATTAAAATGCTGATTGACCAAATTGAATAACTTGAACTTTTGGCCAAACGGGTCCCAACCCGGTTGAGGGCATTGACCAAGCGTTGAACGTTTGGGATTCCTGTTCATAATATATTGAATTTCATTTCTACCAAGAATCATCATCTAATTCCTAACCAATTAAGAGTTGAAGGTATTTCAACACCTTAACCCTAATCGGGTTGAATGTGCTGACTTGAAGAGTAGTTTGTGTTGAGTTTTGGGTTGAAGGACCCAAACGGGTTCCAAACCATTTGGGGGTCCTTCCAAACGATCCCACACTCGTTTAGTGACACTCCATGATCGTTTGGAGGTCTAGAGTTAAAGGAATTTGATGAATTGAGGGTCCAATCACAAGATGTTGATAATTGATGAAAAGTGATGATTTGTAATCTTTAGGGTTCAACCCTTATCAAATTAACTTAGTTTTTGGTCAAACTTTGGGAAAAAGGTCTCAAGGTCGTTTGGAGTTCATCCAAATGATCTCAAGACCGTTTGGGCCAAGTTTGGGCCCAATTGGAGTTCAATTGATAGGTTCAACCTTGTTTTGATTCACATTGTTGATAATTGGTAAGTGATCGACTGGAAACCCTAATTGAATTAGATTTAACCCTAATTGGCTTGAAATTGAAGATCAAATTGGTGACCAATTGATTGAGGCTCATCCTAGTTGACTCAATTTGTAAGTGGTTAATCTGGCTTGGGCCAATTGAACGTTTCAACATAAGATACCCTTTTCAATTATGATATTTGTATCAACTTTCATGTCCATGCGGTTTGGACCCAATTGGGTTCACACCCGTTTAAGCCCAAACGAGTGCAAACTCGTTTAGACCCAAACGAGTCCATACTCATTTTGACCCAAATGAGTGCACACTCGTTTAAGCCCAAACGGGTTCACACACTTGTTTAGGTCTAAACGGGTTGACACTCGTTTAGGTCCAAACGGGTTCACACTCGTTTGGACTCAAACAGGTCCACACTCGTTTGGACTCAAATGGGTTCACACCTATTTGGAGGTCAAGAGTGTACACACGCGTGTGGAGGCCAAGTGGGTCCATACCCATTTAAGGAACAAATGGGTTGAAGGTTGAAGGTTCGACCCTAACCCAATTGAAGAATTTCAAGGATGATTATACTTAACCACTTGACGGCCTAAATGGTTCAATGATGATTTCATTTAATCCATAATGGTAACCTAAGTCATTAAAGGAACTAAGTGACTAATGATGTGAACCATGATGATGATCAATGGGCAATTTACCAAAATGCCCTTGAAAGGTTCAAATTGAGTGAAACCTTGTTCTAATCAAACCCTAATCACTCAATAGTGGTGATTTGGTTTATGTTAATCAAAGTGGACTTAACCCAACCTGATCTAGAGTGGTGTTATCACCATCTACTAGTATGAGGAGAGAGAAAGTATCTTAAGAGAAAGAAAGTACCCTTTTATGGTGGAAATTCAAGTAAAGTACCTTCAATACACATGAATGTGCATGATAAGGGTATGATCCACCTATGTGAGATCATGGAAACCCTAATTATGATAAATGATGAATCTTAACCTAAATCTGAGAGCATCAATGATGATGTTCCTCATACATGATGATGTTATGAGTTCAATTCACCATAATGTGAATAGTAAACCCTAATTCTAGGGTGATGACATGTAATGGGGATAAGTAAACCCTAATTGATGAGAATCAGGGAACTTAGCTCTTATGGCAAGAATGGAAGGTATAATTCTTGAATTGAATTACTTTTATCAGTTGAATTAACTATGCAGGTTCTTATATGAGGATGATCATATCCAGGTATGGATGATGATGTTACATTCATTGAAAGCATGTTGTTATCTTTATGAATAGTAAAATATCTTGATGTCTTGTCAGTGGCATTTATGAGTTTAATGGGCTGTGAGAGCCATAAATACCATCAAGGTCATGCTTTAGAGATGACTTGTGATGAGGATGTTGAGAAATGATAATTGATGTGAGTTAGATTTGTTACATTTAGTATTCTCCCTTCATAGCTGCTATGCTAATGTTATTGTTTGAAGAACAATGTATGATGTTAAAAGAATATTGAATGTACCTAACTAATCAAGTATAACCATACCATGTAGAGCCCTGATCATAGATCCATCATTATCAGAGATCAAATGATGGTGAAACAGATTTTCCTAAGGGAACTCCTGGATCACATACTTTTGAGTATGTGGGGTATATGGATGTGTAGAACCTTACATCCTAGTGTAGGTATTTGATGTAGATGTGTAATCCGTCAATCCTTCACTATAAATCCATACCGCATCAGTGGAAGGTAAACATGAAATCTCCTGATGGCAAAGAAAACACAGATACCGTATCAGTGGAAGGTAAACACGAAATCTCCTGATGACGAAGAGAGTACAGAATGCCACTGTAACTCTAGAATAGCGAAGTACCAGATTACCCTGGTAAGCTATATAGTAGAGACACAAGATGTCCCGCAAGTAATCCTCTTACTGACTGAGGAAGGTGAAGGTCATGAGAATCTGGCTCTTTCAATGACCTAGTATGATACCGAGGCACGTAACAGTGATCGGTTGGAGTATGAGTGGTATACCTCATCTCCGCAGGGCATAATATTAATGTTTGAAAAACATAATCTACATCATAGTATACCTGTTAGAGGTAACTATGAGCTAATTGATTGATGTTACACTGTATAGTGCATATGATCTTCATGTTTCATAAATGTTGAACTCTTGATTACTACCAACTGCTGTTGTTTACTTCAAAGCTTTTAATTGCCTATGTTGTTCTTGATATGTTATAATAAAGCTTCTGGCGGAGAGTTATAACTCTCACTGGGACAATTATTTAAAATTGTCTCACCCCGTAGACTTCAACTTTTTAGGTGGTCGCCAAGGACGAAGGGACCAATCTCCAGGTGACCAGTATCAGCAACAGCAGTACCCGGAGCAGCAGTAAATCTCAGGTGGAGATTCAGACTGCTGAGTTATATAGATAGATAGTCAGTCCTATGCGTCCTCTGTACTCTCAGGTCCTTGGGGTCATGGTCTGAGTTTTGATTCATCCCTTGAGATTTTGTAGCATGCTGTGTTTAATTACTCAAGAAGTAATTAACAGAGATGTAAACAGTTTATCTTGAATCTATGAAAGGAGTTTTTATGGTTTCAATGACTTATCTCAAAAAGTTTTAATTTCCACTGATTTTTGGTATTCTGCTGCTAAACGAATCGCTTCCTCTATGTTTACTTCGAAGTTTATGTCTTTATCTCGGACTTTGGAGATCAGAGCCCACAGTTTCTCACTACCATACTCTGACCTGATTTGTTGAATCACAACATCAGCCTACTATGCTTCTTTAATCTGCTGTCTGAGAGTTAGTTTTATGTGCATCTTAGCTAACAACCCGGCTAACAATGATACTTGAAACTGTACATTGTTTTGCCTCAAGGATATTAACATATCTCTCTTACAGCACACTAAAGAATTCAATTGTGCTTTATCTAAGGCTGGTGTTGCTGATTTTCTACTTAGTGCATCAACTACTACATTAGCCTTCCCTAGATGATAATCAATTGTACAATCATAGTCCTTGATTAACTCCGTCCAGCGGCGTTGCCTCATGTGTAACTCATGCTGAGAAAAGATATATTTTTAAATTTTTATGGTATGTGAAAATCTAGAATGTCTCCCCATAGATATAATGTCTCCAGATCTTCAAGGCATGGACCACAATAGCTAACTCTAGATCATGTGTTGGATAATTCTCTTCGTGTTTCTTGAGCTGTCGAGAAGCAAAAGAAATCACTTTTTTATCCTGCATCAACACACATCCTAGACCATTCTTAGATGCATCACAAAAGACTATGTACCCCTTTCCCTGCTCAGGTAACACTAACACAGCTGCACTTGTTAACCTTTCCTTCAACAATTGGAAAGAATGTTGACACTTGTCATTCCAGATGAAAGGAACCTCTTTCCTGGTCAGCTTGGTTAGGGGTAAAGCTATATAATTGAAGTTCTTAATGAACCTCCTGTAATAGCCTACCAAACCTAGGAAAGTGTGTATTTTCGTTGGTGTCTTTAGCTGTTCCCATTGCAGGACAGATTCTACCTTCTTAGGATCAACACGAATACCTGAGGCAGATATTATGTGTCCAAGAAAAGAAACTTCTGGTAACCAGAACTCACATTTGCTATACTTAGCATACAACTTATGCTCTCTTAACAAAGTCAAAGCCTGACAGAGGTGCTACTCATGCTGTTGAGCATCTCTACTATAGATTAAGATATCATCTATGAAGACTACTACACACTGATCAAGAAAAGGTCGAAAGATTCTATTCATGAGTTCCATGAATGCAACTGGTGCATTAGTTAGTCCAAATGACATAACTATGAACTCATAGTGACCATACCTTTTCTTAAAGGTAGACTTAGGTATGTCACTCTCCTTAATATGCAACTGATGGTATCTCGATCTCTGATCTATCTTAGAAAAGATAGTTGCACCACGCAACTGATCAAACAAGTTATCAATCCTTGGTAGAGGATACTTGTTCCTTATGGTTACTTTATTCAACTACCTATAGTCAATGCATAATCGCATAGACCCATCCTTCTTCTTAACAAAGAGGACCGTAGCACCCCATGGTGAAGTACTCAGTCAGACAAAACCCTTCTCAGGCAACTCCTGCAGTTGTTTCTTGAGCTCTACGATTTCAGCAGGTGCCATTCTATACGGCGTTTGGGCTATTGGTTGTGTTCCCGGAATTAGATTAATCTCAAAATCAATCTCTCGGGGCGGTGGAACTCCTGGAAGTTCCTCAGGGAATACATCTTCAAATTCCCTAACAACCAGAACTTCAGAAAGTTTAGAACTCTCCATTGTGGTGTCTACCACATGAGCCAAGAATGTAAAACATCCTTGTCTCAACAACTTCTCAGCTACCGTGGCTGACACTAAGCAAGTTGGAAGAATCTTTCTGTCTCCCTAAAAGATCCATGTGTCACCGTTGTCTGTGAACACAACCTACTTGGAATCACAATCCAAGACCACCTTATACTTTTCTAAGGTATCCATCCCAAGAATTATATCAAACCCATGCATTTCAAGTGGCATAAGATCCACCTGACTGCGATGATTAGAAAAAGAAAGAATACAGGGAGAACACACTTCTTGCAACACTGCAAATCCCAATAAAGGTGTTTCTAACAACAAACTATCCGTTCTATGACTGACAATCATATTGCAGTCATGAATCACTTCTCGAGTGATAAAGGAATGCGTAGAACCCATATCAATTAACACAGATATAAAATAGGATGAAGACATATCAGAATGAAATAGTTCCATCTCACCTGTCACAACTCATGGATTAACCACTGCTTCAGGCTGATTCATTGCATAAAATCTCACCATTGCCTGCTGTTGACCCTGTGCTCTATTATTGGATGCAGAAGATCATTCTTGGGACGCCTGTCCACGTCCTCGAGTACCACGAGAAAATGGCTTTCTCTGAGAGCCTTACTGACTCTGGGGGCGGGGGGTTGATTCACCACTGTATTCCCCGTTGGGCAATCCCTTGCCAGATGTCCTACTAGTCCACATCAATGACAAGTTCTATTCTCTTGATGTGGTTTAGAGGGTCCAATTACTGATGTTGATGCCATGATAGGGGCTCTACTCGGAGGAAAACTACACCCTCTACCCCTACTTGACGTCCAATGTGTCTGGGTATTGAACCTCTGTGGTGCTGCCGATGCGGAAAACCTTGGTTTCTTGAAACCCCCAGACCTTTGTCCATGAAACTGAGGATACACTTTCTTATTACTGGTCTGTCGCTTCTCAATCACAGACATCTCTATCCGTCTTACGGACTCCACAAAGGTGGAAAACCTCTCCCGGTTCTCTAAAGCAGACACCGGAGTGGTCAATTTAGCGTTCAACCCCTTCTCGAAACGTCGTATCCTCTCCTCATCAGTAGATGCCATATGCAGACAAAACCACAAAATTTCCATGAACTTAGCCTCATACTCACTAATGTTCATTTGTCCCTGCCTAATCTGTTCAAACTGAGTAATTTTCTCGTCTAGAAAAGTCTTGGGAAAGTATCTACTGATGAGTTCTCATCGGAACTCTTCCCATCCTATCTTAGCACCTGGCCTCTTACCCTCCTCAATGGTCCACAAATGACCAACACTACCTTTCAACATGTATACAACATGTCTCACCTTCTCATCCTTAGGAATATTAAGGATTCTAAAGGCTTTTTCTAGCTCGATCAACCATAAGTCTGCATCAGATGGATCAGCTGTGCCAGCATAATTCATGGTGAGCTGGTTCCCTAGGTGTAGGTAATGGCATCCTATCCGTCATATGAGTCATGGCTACCATGAAATACCCAAACATAGCTTGGAAGGCTGGGTTCCCCATATCTTCTTGATTGAACTGGGGTTGTTGTGGTACATGCTCCTCCCTATCTTGGTCTCTTGCACCTCCTCCTGGTGCAACAACACTACTCTCAGCAACATGTTCATCATTTGTTCCAGACATCTTCAAGTTCTGCTTCTCCTATATGAGCAGAAGATACTTATCAGATAATCGGGAAGACACTAGAACAGACTCAACAACCTTAATCCTATGTCTCTATAGACTTAGCAAACCTAGAGCTCTGATACCACTTTACTTGTGATGAAAAATGCCATCAATTAAGATAACAAGTGTTATCAACAATAATAAAACATACAGAAGCGATCGTTAGCAATGGATTGCTGAAAATCACTAAAAATTAAAACCATTTACAAAGAGATCCATTCTCAGGAAAAATCTGTAAACAAGAATCATAATTTCACATTCACATCCGGGTTCACATAGTGCATTCTCTGTACCATTCTTCTCGAGGAATATATATATATATACACACATCATTTGCGTTATCAAAAGTTCAAGTAACAAAATCCTCGAAGCATCATGCCAAAATCTCAGATCGATTATAATTCACTATCTCCTAGGACCTGAGAGTACAGAGACGACACATAGGATTCTATTTATACATAAACAAGACTTGGCCAATATCTCCACCTTAGGATCTACTGCTGCCCTTGTTGTTGCTGCTTCTCTTCCCTTTTTATGGGGTTTCTGTCTCTACCTCATCTACGTCCACCTAAAAATATTGGATCCCACGGTGGTGGGACAATTATAAAATTGCCCCAGCAAGAGATATAACTCTTCGCCGAAAACATTGTTATTATAGTTTAATAGAAATAAACTGAACAATGGAATCATATATTCTACAACAAGTAGTTCAATATCTATGCAAATTAGAGCAACGTTTCTATTCAAGCACTTAAGCTAAAACTTATTAAAGCAGCATGTCTCTTATTCAATAAGGAGTTGAAGAACATATATAACATTTATGTATCTAAAACATGCTAAGTAGAATAATATCAAGCAGTGATTCTTGTATTTGAATCTTATGCAAATACTCTACATGGCATGATTATGTTTTACAAACATTCTTATGCCCTAAGGACATGAGATATACCTCTCATACTCCAACTGACACCGATTATGTAAAGCATCGGTACCGCATAAGATCAATGGGAGAGCCGAATTCCATGACCTCACCTGTCTCGGTCAGTACAATACTACTTTAGCAGAGACATCATGTGTCAAATTGCAATTAGCTTTCCAGGGTATATTGGCATCTTCTCTATAGAGTTATAGCCCGTAGCATATACTCTCTTCAGGGTTATGGCCCATAGCCAATGCTTGGCATTATATTGAGGAGTTATGGCCCGTAGCCATACTCTTATTGGGGTATGGTCTGAAACCAATCCCGTACATAGGATATAGCCTGTAGCCATTCCTATGGGGCATAAGGATATATTTACCCAATTACCCCCACATATTCAAAAATATGCGTTCTGAGTAAAACTCATTTCACCATTCAGCTAATTCTGACACTGATGGATCTGTGGTCAGGGCAGCTACATTATATGGTATCACTTGATTAATTAAGTACATTATCATATTCTTTTAGCATCAACCAAGTTTTCAAACATAACTTATTAGGACAAGTGCTTCAAAGAATCATGTACTGTTTTCATCAATTACTTCTCAGTCGTTATAAGACATTGGGATCTCAGTCCCTCATTTCAATACTGGGAATTATCATCCCTCCACAATCTCAATACCATAATTCTTTAGATCTGGGTATTCAAACCCTTAGCTCATCACTGAGTACTGTTACCACTTTTTCAGGTAATTATCACCTTCAAGTCATTTGACCAAGGTAAACATGATACTTGCTACACAAGCATCTCTTATGGCACTTGAGGCTCATTAACTCTCTTGTTACCATTTACTAAGCAACAAGGTATATTATGGCACACAAGGCCCAATGAATAATTTCAATGAATAAAGCATCATAGCTCATACCTGGCTATGTTCATCATCTCAGGATACCTGCATGGTTAGCACACATGATAACATATATATCAATCATATTTCAGTTTCATACTATTCAAGGGTAACACCACTATTCCCTTACTAGGGTTAGGGTTTCCCATTTCATGTCAATCAGGGTTACTCATTCCCTTTGCAAAATTAGGACAAATGATTTATCATTTCTTTGTCCAAGGTTAAAGTTTCATGCTATATAATATAACCCAGAATTAGGGTTTCACATACCTTCACCCTATTTTAGAATTAGGGTTTACCATTCACATCACATCAGGGATTATCATATACTAACACCCAATTTAGGGTTAGGTTTTACTATTCCTCCCAATTAGGGTTTTATATTACATTACCCTCAATTAGGGTTTACTATTCATCCAAATTAGGGTTTATCATTAGGAACCCCTAAATTAGGGTTACTCATGTCATTACCCTAAATTCATATCACATCATCCTCCTAGTTTAGGGTTTCACTCAAACTTGCCCTGAATTAGGGTTTGAGTTCATCAATAATCTCAATTAGGGTTTTATGATCTCTCTATCAAGGATCATGCCCTAATTGTATATCACATTATTTTGAATATTTTAAACTTAATTGCTACATAATTATAATTCATGTATGAATCTTTCTCTCTCATCCTACTCAGGATGTCCACTACTCAATTCTTGATCAGATTGAGCCTCCTCTTTATTCAAATAAATGTATTTACAGCTAGCATGATGTATTGAATTATTACATCATTATGCATCAATGAATAATCCCACTAAGGGTATCCATTATCTAAGTACATCAGATCTCCAAATGGTTTAATCAATTGAACCTTCAATTATATGAGGGATCCAAAAGAAGTAACCAATTAAACTTTCAATCACATAAGGTGATCAATTGGATTAACCAATTGAATCTTCAAATGCATTAGGTACCAAATAAATTAACTATATTGGACCTTCAATTACAGGAGATATCCAAATGGATTAACCATATTTATCTTGAAAAGATTTAATTACTTAGACCCTAAACAATCTTAGTTCTCATAATTCAATTGGTTAAAAACCATTTGGGCAAATTGCCCTTGAAACCGATTGGACAAGAAAGGTGTTGAAACCGATTGAACTTTGGGTCTCCAAACGGTTTGAGACCATTTGGTCCAAACTCTCTCAAAACCGAATGGACCAAAAAGTCCTATCAACACATAAAAAATTCATGGTTTCATTAGATGAACCGATTATCAATTCAATCCTTGATTTATTCATCAATGAAACTATTGAATCATCCTTCAATTGTAACATCAATTAAGGTTTTGAACCCAATTGATCTAGGATTTCTACTCAAGAACCTTCAATTAGGGCTTTGAAATCGAGGAACCATCAATGATCAACATTGTGGAATTAATTCAATTGAAATTAATGAATCATCATCAAATTTTTGATATGACCTAACCCCAAACGGTGTTGTGGTCATTTGTATGATCTCCAAACGGTCTTGGGACCAGTTGCTCCATCCTATCCTTGGAATTTGTGAAATTCCATTAGGGTTTACATCATTAGATTGATCATCAATTCAACTATTGATTGCATTTCAATTTGGTATCTCTGGACCTTCAATTATGCAACCATACTTAACCCTATACCTCCAAACGGTCTTGGTTGACCTCCAAACGGTCTTGAGACCATTTGGGTTAATCAACCCAAAAATCTAAATCAACCAATTGGAATTTCAGCACTTAACCCGATTAGGGTTTGGTAATTGATGAACCTTCAACTAATGAACCCTTTGGAATTAGTCAATTAAATTTAATGGGTCATCAACCATCATCATTAGAATCAAATCTACAAATGGTCAACTGTGGTCAAATCTTCCAAACGGTTTGAAATCATTTAGTTCCAAACGGTTTGATGAAACCGTTTAATTCCAAACGGTTTTGCTAAAACCGAATGGACAACTTGTTGAAACTGATCGGAATAGAAATTCCTTGGGAAAAGTGTCCAAGATGATGTCATAATCATCTACCTTCGTCCCTGTAACTTATAGAACTTATTATTTCATGAATTTACCAATTACAAAAATAATTAATAAAAAAGATGAAGGAATCAACGAAATTGCAAGATTGATTGTTGAATAACAATGTAGAGGGGTTAAAGTTACACAACCCGCCTCAAAATGAGATTCAAAGCTCCAAGCTCACGTCACCAATGGTGAATGCAACTCCTTTCACTATCGCGAGGCTTGTCCTCAAGCTTTGAGTGAAAAGGAATGGTTAGAATTGAAGATGGGATCGAGATAAGAAGAAATCATGCATTATTTTGTGATTTCCACCATGAATTCAAGGTGAAAGGAGTCAAGAAGCTTACCAACAGGTTGGGGGTAGTCCTCCTGGTCCTTAAAAGATTCCTTGGTCGTTTTGCAAGCAAAGGGTGGAAGTGGATTCAAAATTACCCTTTCATTCTATGGATAAATGAGTTTGTATGCATTTTTATTAAAAATTCATTTGAGAGAAAGTAGGAATTATCTCCCCCATTAACTTGCCACTTTCCCCCTTCACTTCCTTATAGATGAGGCTATCTTCTTTGCCTCTTATTTCTCTCAATTATCCACAATTTAAAGAAAAGCAAATTAAGCACCTTAACCCTTATAATATTAATATCCATAAGTTAGTGGATATTTCTTTTTCTTATAATAATGTGAGTGGAGTCTTCACCTCCTTAGGATATTTCGTTGCCTTTGCAAGGAATAAGGATGTTCACACTTGAGAAAATTCAACCATCTCGTTTTTGGTTGAAGGCCCTTCAATTATTTTATTTATTTTTTTGCATTAAATTGAATTAAGGTTTCAATTATGCTTAAATCTTGATTATTTTAATATCAAGATTCTCTCTCCTTCAAAGTAGCTCAAATGAGATGTCCCTCTCATTTTATTTCCTATAAATATGCTAAGAAATATTAGGAACCTTAATGAAGTGAAAATTTGCATATTGAACCCTGGGTTTTGGGTAAATTGCACATTACCCCAAAACTAAGTTTTAATGTACAACCCTTGCTTTATCATCTCTTTCTTGGTACTCAGGCTTTCACTAGACATACCTATGCATAATATACATTCTTATGATGCTCCAACACACGAGGAACATATTATAATATATCATTTGCAAATTAACCCCTAAACTTAGGTAAATTGCACTTTAGTCCACAACAATCAAAACATTGTTTTCAATATTGTTCAAAAAGGACTAAAATTGAAATATAAGTTCCTCTTGAGCCTTAATTACATTTTATGAGATAAGAGAAAGCATCTAATCAACTTTATTAAGCAAAACACCTTGGGTTAAAGCTTAACCCAGGTCAGGGATGTTACACAATAGTTTGTTAGAGAATGGTTGTATCATGCACATCCGAGACGTAACATCAATATACCAACGAGTGAATGTGTATGGATCTCCAAATACTAATATTTAATAACAAATGCAGTTTGGAAATGAATGTGGGTGCGGATAACCACTTTTGCTATCCCTACTTATGTCTAACAAGTATTTACATTGAGTGAGTTGGGGTTTAATAAGGAAAATATTCATTAATAATTATGCACTAATACTACTCATATAAGAACTATTAGTATTATCATCCTACCAAGGTTCCTCTGATACAACTTAAACCATGCTTTGGTGTTTTTATAAACTAAGCCCAAAGGCTTCTAATCCTTGTTATTAGGGTTTCTATGCCTAGGGAGTCATGGTTTTGGTATGTTACAGTAGGTTTCCCATACTTAATGTGTTTGGTTTCCCTTAACACCAACATGGAAGTCAAGGTTTTGGCATGTTGCAGTTGGTTTCCCATACTTAATGTGTTGGGTTTCCCATATCTTAACACCAATATTCCCATATTGATGCAGCTGGTTACCATTTTTTCCATTTGGTTGTAACATAATGCCCTAATTCATAGAGGCAAAACTAGTGTTTGTGTCGTGGAGAAATTTGAGATTATAAGTAACATTTGTGACAAAAGTATCTGAATCTTATCCCCAATTATGTCACAATTAATTGGATTATATAAGTATTCTTAAAATTTTCAAAAGGTATATTTCCTTTTTCATCAAATTCCCACAAGCTTTCTCATATTTCTTGTAGTATATTATTTCCATGTGGAATCAAAATTATTTTTCCTTTTCACATCTAACTTCCCAAATTTGGTATCTATGTCTCGAAAATATCCCTTGCCAAGATATATTTGATGTTGGTTACCATGATCTCCAAAATTTAATAATATTTTCAATGAGGCAGTATCTTGGGGCTGCTAATAACTATTCCTGGGGAGAATAGTTCCGCAAATTTTTAATGGTACCTATCCAGCCCAATCTAGATAACTACATCATCTTCCTACTAGTAATGATGGAAAATCAACTTGGGTTTCTGCCAAAAATTAACACAATGTGAGTAGCATGAAGTCACTACAATTTTTATTAAGTTTGTACATTTAGAAATTATTTTCGTTAAGAAGAATGCAAACATGATTACCATATATTGTAGAGATTATACTCTATTCATTGATGGATACATACCAATTTAGAGGTGGAAGGTAATGATGTTGGAAGGAAATAATTGGATGTTGGACACCATCATCAATGTTTATGTCAACTTGTTAAACAAGCAAAAGATGTGTTGCATGAATGATAGAGAAAAAATCTTTGTTGTCACTCAATATTTCCATGTGTTTCATGCAACAAGTTGTCTAATGCATGAACCATTATCCAAACTCATAACATAATGTTCTATACCATGAACAAATTATGCCTTGTCGTTTTCCCATTTCCACTCCACTATTACTTACATTCATAAGTTCATTTGAACCCATTTTCCTTTCATATTTTCCATGACTATATTGAATGTGAGTATAGATTCCTTAAATACAAACTAGATTGAATAACCACTCATTTCTATTTGCAACATAACTCCTAACTCAAATTGGGAAGACATGTGGATCCTATTATAGAATATAGTTTAATTAGTTTCAATTTTAGAAGGTCATTTTGCATCTTTCCTAATTTCAACCAAATCGATTGTGATTGTGTAACTTCACAATAATATTATTTTACTATTATCAATATAAATATTATTTATATTTGATAGTATCAATCTAATTTATCATTATATCCCATTAAAATGTATGCAGTTCCTGATTCTAATACTACAGAATCACCATTTTTCCTCTTTTACATTGAATTCCTCGATAGGAGCTTTAGGATATGTGATGACCCCAAATTTTAGGGTTTTGGTACCCAATACAAAATTTGAGGTCCATGGAGACTACTAGTTGGTTAATCCCAAGTTCAGGTGACATGTTCTCTAGCACAAATTTCATTGGCCCAAAGTTATGACTCTAAACCATCACATGAACCATAATAATTTATCTAGGGATATCTATTGAGATAAGTGATCTTTGGAATGAACCCACTTAGATATTTATATTATTGGTTCCATTATCGATGGTTTTGAATTTAATATTGGTCACATATATTTATAATCATTATGGAGCTTGGGTTAACATGTCTTGGCATTTCAACCAATCTTTTGAGGGATATTGATCATTGGGGGTTTCATTAATGACTAAGGGTTAAAATAAATAGGAATACATTTCATTTCATTCACCCACATTAGTGGCATGTCACACTCCCCTACTCTTGGTGGCAAATATATAAGTGGAGGCTCACATATATAATGACCCGCTGATCCATTTAGAAAGGGGTCTAACCCTGGTCGAGTAGGCCCACATTTTCCTTGATCTCTTTTTCCTAGTAATCTTTGATCTCCAAGTGTTATAGTTGGAGTATTCGATCCTATTATATTGGGATTGTTGAATGACCTTTGGGATAAGCTATGTATAGTGTGGTATGAATTTCGAACCAGATCCCCTAATCCTAGTAAATGACTCATTGAAGAGAGACCCGACCCCCCACACACAATGGAATTCTCCAATGCTTTACACAGATGGTGGCTGGAGGTGAAGGAGAGAAAGAAGCCTCATAGCCCCATCTTTCTAGGGTAAGGGACGTCACCTTCTTCCACCCTGTCGTAGATGCAGGTTATGGGGAAAAAGATCTCAGTATCTTCAACGTCATGTACTATGAGTTGATTAAGCTACCCGCAGGCCTTACAGATCCAACCTTTGGCTTCAATGAGGATGATGAACCTTCAACGATGGGTTTCAAACCTCCCTTCCTATATTTCCATCTTTCACAGTGGTGTTCATGCATCTGACTTGGAGTCTGTCAACTCCGATGTCTATGGATGATCTACAATCTCTGTGAGATGGTGAATGGTGTTGGAGGTTGATGTCTCTTGATTTCGTGCCTACCTGCAACTCCAATAAGACATCACCAAAGAGCTCCAAAGATAGGTCTCGAGGCATTTCATCACTAAGACCATGCCCACCAACCAGATGAGGAGCGGGGTGGAGTATGATGTAATCCGTCGATGTCAATACTATATATCATTGGAGTGCTCGAAGTCCAACCTCATGGATGCAACATGTACAAAGAAGACATGGGCGGGCGTCGAGACAACCCAGACATAGATTCGAGAGGAACATGCCACACACGCCTGATGGGTGAAGAAGCTCAATGGTACTTTGGGTCAGGTTCCATATGCACTCACTGGAGTGAAGCCTGCTTCATTGGAGGGCCGGGAGAAAGCCTCATCTTTGGATGATGGTCAGAATCACTCACCCGGGTTGGTTCTGCAGTGGCTTTCATTGTAGAGGAGTGAGGATGCTTTTTGGGATCGCAAAGAGAGACACACGGGTGTTGGTGGCCCCAATCTAGCTGGGCCAACCAGATCCTGTCAAACCAGCCCCTGAGCAGGCCCACACGAGAGCAACCCTTGCTGAAGCAGGAGATACAACCTTGATTGGGGGCTACGTGATGCAATCTGACCGGGCCTTAGGCCTTGATCCAATGGTGTGCAAATTTTCAAAGGTAAATATCTCAGATTATATGTAGATCTTTGAAATACAATTAAAAATGGATCCCTTGGCCAACAAATCTCCCAAAAATATCTCCAGACTAAAAAAGTGTACTCTTTATTACTAGATCTCTAAGTCAGACTTTTGAATAATATATGGTTGTTTCTAATATGGATTCTTATGCTCCATTTTATAGTTAGTAAAGTGGAATAATTAGAAAATGATGTATAGATTAAATTTGAGAAAAATAGTTTTGAACCTTAGTATCATTCAGAAACTAAATGTTGACTTTGATCTTAATATTATTGATCAATTTTAGGCCTTTTCTCATTATTGCCTAATTACATGTTTCAAATCCCATATTAATCATATAAACTAGACCAAACATCAGAAAATTATGAAAAATTAGACCAGACCCATAAAATGACCTCCATATTAGTAAAAAAATATCAGAAACCATCCTAAGATTAGATGGAATCTAGGTTTGGCTAAACCCTAATTTGGACCTAAATATCATTAATAATGGTGAACCTTATATGAATGATGAATATTTGTTATTAACCAGGTGATGACCAGATTATCTAGATGACCATGGATATGTAAAGAATCTATGAACTCAAGCACGTGGACATAATTATATGACTAGTTTTGTTGGATGATATAAGTATGTGAACTTGCTTGCATTTATTTGCATAAACTTGCTTGGATGTGTATATATATTATGGTACTCCTCCACCTTAAACATTAGAACATAAAAAAAAGAAATATAGTTACTATTGGTGTTAATTAATTTCCATATTAGAGAGGGAAAGTGTTAATGTTGACTAGGACCTCCCTAATGGTACATGGTACACGGGGAGATCCCTAATAGTACAAGGTCTTTGGGGAATGGGCCCAATAATATATGTGATTTTATGCTAAGTACACCATAGTAATGAATGTTCATTAAAATATGGTAAATAACTTGGGTTTACTTGATTCTTGATTTTATGGGTTGATTTGTTATTTATTTAATTTATTATGCATGAAATTATCTCAATGGCATGTTCTACCTAAATGCATCAAATTATATGATTTTTATTATTTAAGATGGTTTAATATTTATGTCGAGCATTTATCCACGTTCTTGTGCATTTCCAGGTACAATTGAACTTCATAGAGTCAATACTACCGACACCAAAAATCGGTAGTACTGACTTCACATTAGTACTGGACCAGGAAAGACTCATACAGACTTGATACTAACGACACTCAAATTTGGTAGTACCAAAACCTCATCAGTAAAACACAAGGATGGATCGTGAAAAGATAGTACTACTGAGTTCACAAACTCGATACTACCGAGATGGCATTAGTGAAGCTGTTCTCAGGTGACTTAAAGACTTGATGTTAATGAGGCAAGTTGATAGTACCGACATTGTGATGAGTTGCAGCTACCCTAGGAACTTGGTACTATCGACTACTAAGTCGATACTACTGAGTATGCCCAATTTGGCAAATCCAAAGATAGCAATCTAATCCAATGATTGGCGTTATTTTGTACCGTAAGTGACTCCTATGACCTAAGGGGAGTTCAACCAGACCAAAGGAGGCAACCGTTTTCCATTGTATGACACCAGAAAGAGAGGAGAGAAGAGTAAGGAAAACCATGCAGGGCTAAACCCCTTGATTCCTTAGGACCTGTGAATAGCCCGCATATGCATTGTAACTGATTTCCATGCATTATTTGTCCCTATTTTCTGGATATAAATCTATGAAGTTGCCTTGTTCTGTTTATGCCTGATCAACATAGATAGATTATTAGAATCTTAATCATTTTGGGAGGAGGTTAAGTGTTGGAAAGCAAAGATATACCCATTTATTTCACCCCTTGGGAAAGATAGAGAATAAACGGGAGGAGAAACCCATATTTTAATTATAAAGCCCCTAACTAACCAACCAATTGCTATGGAAATGTGATTGGCATTAGAATAGATAGTAACTACGATGCGAGAGTGGGTAGTTCTGACTACATGCTCTTTATCTAGGGATAGGGGTAATAGATATTAGTGTATGGAATGAATTGCAATGTTATCTATGGTGAAACCATAATCCTTAGAAATTCCCTGAAATTTGAGTAATTTAAGTGTTAAGCTTGGTTTGTTCTATTTTTCTTTCTATTCAATCAAACCAATTCAATTTCACCGGCCTAGCGGATTTGGCCATAGTTAGTAGTAGCCTTCTGGAGAACATTTCCCCGTGTTTGATTTGGGCCTCAAAAGAGCCTATATTACTTTGATATGTCCACTTGCGTATACGCATGGTAAACATGTGTCAATTCTCTGCCTTAAATAATGTTTTAATTTTCTTTTCTTCTTTCTCCAAGTATTTTAAATATGCGATCATAGTATTCATATCTTTTCAACCACGTACCAACTTTATGTTGATTCATTGTTTCACGTATTTTCTAGGTTCAGAGCTAGCTTGGGATAAAAGATAGAAAGTGAGTAGTTGTACAAGTTTACATATTGTCATTAGATCATTTTAGCATACATGATCAGACTTATGTAAGATATTTATTCAATATGTAATTGTAATTCATATTGTAGTCACTCATTTTGTAATGTACATATGCTAAATGTTGAGAAATTTTATGGTTTTTGGTATAGTAAAATGTTCATTTATGCATATTATCCTTCCACATCACTCTCTGAAACAATAACATTTTTGGATTCATTCTCTCGGGCCTTTAAAGTCTCAAGAAGGAGGAATCTAGGGACTTTACATGATACCTCTAAATCTCAATATAGGCCACATGGGGAAGTAGTTACTATAGGTGTGAAGCTCTATACGGAGATGGCCATGGATGTCCCCACTTGGAACAATATAGACGGGGAAGTTCCAACTATGCCAATTTAGTATGATTCTGATAAACATAACTTGTTCTTTATATGATGGAACACTGGAATGGTCATATTCTACATGAATGTTTATACAAATGGCCCATTTCAACGTTCATTAAGGTAACTCAAATGCTTGTAGTAGTAGAGATAATTAATGATAGACATAGAAACCTAAGGGATCAGGTTATATGTGATAGTAGATTCTTAAATGCCTTGATGTTTATTTACATTTTTATATAATCAATTCTAATTTGAATTTTTTTGATTTAGTAAATACTCTTATATATAATGGAAGTAGTAAATTGAAAATTGCTTGCTTGGAAAGCATTCATAATGTGCTTGCATTCTTTGGATAATCAATATTAGCATGTATTTGTGATGTGCATACATTTATTGGAATAATGATCTAGCATCAATAAGTATTTTGTCTGAAGGGACTGGGATCTAAACTGGAAGTATCTATTATTCTTCAATACGGTAGGAATTAGGATCTAAGCATGTAATAACTAGGATTAAGTCAGGGGGGGACCTAAATTGAATATGGGAGAAACTAGAATTCATCTTGGTAGCAACTAGTACTCATTCTTGTAGTAACTAATATTCATTACGGTAGGAACTAGGATCCAAACACATAGTAACTAGGATTTAGTCTGATAGCAACTAGGATATACACTGGAAGTGACCAATACTGAATCCAATAACTAGGATTTTTCATAAGTCTCACTTCTTGCATCTATAAATGATGGTCATGGTCATTTCTATATGAGTTCATCTAAAAGGTCACAACCAAAAAATGATTCTCTTCATACCTCTATGTTTATTTGTAAACTACACTTCTCACAGTTAGTTATTGTTGGTCTTTCTCTCCTTTGAATACTACCCACACGAATAGTAATTTGTAGTGCATCATTTTTATTGGATTGTAACTATTTATTGCCCCCTTACCCCCTATTTTCCTCTTCCTAGAACCTATTCATGCATTAAGAAGTTGTCCACTCTAGAAAATATCTTCATTATTTGAATGCATACTATTGATATAAATCATCTAATCTAGTTTTTATATTAAATTATTAAAACAACAATGCAAATCATAGATAGGTTCTTGTATAAGTCTAGTATTTCACCAGTCCATGAGGCAAATTAGTACTTGAGGTAAATAGATCAGATGGAATAAGTTCAATTGTTGTTGTAGGCTTTAGGATTTGATGGCCTACGGTATATAAGAATGAAGATCATACCTATTATGGTGTAGTATTTTTTATGAAACAAATTTGAGTCTAAATCTGAGAGGTTGTCACTCCACATTGTAAATAGTCTACTAATAGGTGCAACAGAGGCACAAAGAGTCTACTCCCACCCAAAAGTAAATATTTCTATAAAGGTGGATGTTAAAGGACTAAAGAATAAGAAGATAGATATGTCGTTGACTGAGAAGCCTAGTTTAAAAATCATTTGTAAGTTCTGTGTGGACTTAGACATGAAGTGTAGGTTAATGGGGTGTGATAACATGGAGGACCTTACAAAGTGTTACATCCAATTTGGTTGGGAATATTCTTTTTGCATCCAACTTTGACTAGCTCTTTCTCAACTATCTTCTGTCCTTAGACCCAATGGCACATAAAAGAAACTTCAATTGGGCATGTTTATTTACAAAGTATTTTATTTGGGGCCTTCTAGTATTTTGGAAAACCACTTGGTGACACACATATGTTGGTGGTAATATATCACTTATCTATAATGATGTTGATCATTATGTTTTCTTAATAGGATATTCTTGGTTACTCAACCATAAAATCCTAGATATACTTATGCTGACCCTCATGATGTTTCTTAGGATATAAATATGGGGTTTTGGGTGTACCAAACTTTGTTTTAATGTGACGAAGCACTAGAATCCCATTATCTTTTTTTTCATTTATCTAGTTTATTTGAGGAATTACTTAAATCATATTAACAATTTGATCATGTGGAAGTTAGTGGATTATGTAGAAGAAGGATAAATGGGGTATCATAATAAGCTATCAAAAATCGTAGATAAAATTTAGCAACATATGGTGTATCAAATACATGATATTTATTAATTTATATGATTACAAAAATCTATAAAAACTTGCTAATTATAACACCTAACTGTCTTATCTAATTCATAAGTCAAATTACATGGTACCCTATCTTTAGGTCCAACATGCATGTATACGTCTTTAGTAAGAACTTAAAATGGGTATAGGATTATACCCAAGATATATTAGAAAATAAAGAGGCATTAGAAAATGTTGGTATGTGCTATACATGTTATTTGGGCATAATAGATTAAAATTGAGTAAGGAAATAAGTTGTAAAGTGCGAACAAATAGAAGGAAACAAGAAGTAAAAAACCAAGATACAAGTAAATTCTATTATGAGGCATTTCAACAGATATCCATTTAGTTAATAATTTAACTTGTGATGAATAATGACACAATAATGTGTAAATATATGAGAAGAAAAATAAACATGAACAACTCAACTAGTAATGCCTAACAATACCAAAAATGGAAGCTGCAATACCACATACTACCTATTTAGTGCCTAAAACCCAAGGAGCATGTGCAAGCATGGCCAAATACCCCCAATTTAGAGACTATGCTTAAAGAGCATGTTCAACTAAGTCCATACACCCCCAAATTTAGGGAAAAAGCCCAAGGAGTGTGTGCAACTAAATCCATACACTCCACTCATTCCTTACACTACACTAGGTAAGCATAACTATTTCTTGTATAATAGAGCATGGAATGTAATTTATAAGTCATTGTGATCAATACAATATCAAGAAAATACCATAAGGTATTGAAGTAGTATATACAAACTTTAGTGTCTAGATCAACCATGTATTTGGAGGTCTACAGAAGTGGATGTATATTGATGTAACATATTTCATGTGACATATGTTGGTATGTATGCCCAGAGAGACAATCATACAATAATTGCAATGTCATATCTTGCAAATTATTTGGCTAATAATAAAGTAAATTTCGTTTATATGTTTGTTCAAATATGAGATGATGATAAATCATGATAGATGTCTAAAGAGTGATACTTCTCGATGACATATGTCTTCGGGTTCAAAACCTAAACAATGAGATTGTATGTATGATAAGAGTATTTACATTCTTGATTATGTCCTAGTCTGATATTACTATGGTAGCTAATAGACAACAATAATACATAACACTAGACTGTATATTAGTTGATTGCAGAATCTCATTGGTCATGATATGTGATATCAAACCAAACACATAGGTACTTGTTAAAGAACAGTGTACCAGACAGACCCGCACTGAGAAGTGATACATGGATAATAGTCATAATCACAACTCAATCTGATAGTGGTGATTGTGATTCTTTGACATGAAGTCGCTACACTCATCACATGTTGTTCAATGTATATTAGCATCGTCCTACGTGATATTGAATAAGGGTTTCCATAAAGGTGATGCTTGGGTACATTGTAACACATGAGGATTGAATGTGAGCGATATATATGGGATTTTCCCCTCCTATTGGATTTGACATATTGGATACTTGATTAGTGAGATTGATAAAATGAATGGCCAAACTCATGTGAGTCAATATGTGATATTGAGATCATATGCATCTCTACAACCCACTCTGGTTCAAGAAACATGGATGGTATGATTAAGAGGATGACTTTTCCATACCTCAAGTTCAATCTAGATATTTGAGACAAAGGAAGTATATAATCATAGTTGCACTAATCATAGATATAGGTTGAATTTGTTCTCCAACTTTCTAATTACTTGGGTAGCAATGATGTGTTTCTAGATACCATAGATTTCTTGTGATGTCATAAATTAGTTATGGATGTTCACTGCCAATGTAACTTGGGACCTATAGGGTCACACATAGGATGCACCTGGAATAGGAGTACTCATGAATAAGTTTGACTTGATTACTAAAATGTTTAGGTAATGAATTTAAACAACATTGGCTGACAAGAAATGTGAGATGACCGACTCAAGTGTTGAGTTGAATGACTCAAATGTCAAGTCGAGCTGTAGCATACCGAAACTTGGACATATTCTATTTTTGACCCTCTTCCTATGTGTTTTTCTATCCTCTTTGGCTTTTATGTTGAATTTGTGGAAATAATAATTGTTTGATGAACATTTGTTCATTATTATTGCCAACATATGGGTTTATGCACAAATACCTCTGTAAATATTTTTAAGAAGAGTCTAATATGCAAATTTACCACATATAAAGATAATGATAAAATAAATTCGTTCTAGATCATTCCTTAGCCTTATGGAGCAAGAAAAAAAAGAAATGATTAGTGTTGCTTTAAATATGTTAATGTGATATGGAGATATATAATATGTTAAATATTGGAAATAATGGTTAATGGACTAAAATTCATATAAGGTAAGACTTGGTTAAAGATAAGTTGAGACTAATTTTCCTTGAGTTTGATTAGGCTTGGAGGAAAAGTTTCATAATTTTGGGATAACAATAATTATATCTCTATTATTTTAAAAAGAAAAGGTGAGTTTTCCTCAAAATGTAAAATAAAATATTTATAGACTCCAAAAGTGGAAACTAATCTTAGATTCGTGATCTACACATTAAAAATAGAATTTGGGTGAATTTTCATTTAATTTGGATAATATTTAATATACAAGTGAAGTTTGGGGAGAGAAAGTATGTAGAACCTTCAAAATATTAAATAAATACACAAATAACTCCAACATGTAAAATTGATGGCAAATTCATATCCAAAGCACTTAATGTGACTTGTGGGTGAAGTTTCATCAAATTTGGATAATTTTATAATCATTAATAAAGGAGGCAAAATAAAATAATATTTGATTTATTTAACATATTAAAAGCCTCCAAAAGGCAAATCTAATTGCATATTCAGATAAAATAGGCTGAATATCAAATTTCAATTAATTTGGGTTTCATTTTCACCCTAATATGAAGAGAGAGAAAAAAATTAATTTAATTAGAACTTTAGTTCAATTAGATTTCGTAGAGTAATTATCTGTCACACATATATAGTTGATGTGCGTGCCTCTTTGGGCTGTTAGTATTTGATCGGACGACTGATAGCCATCCTCTACCTCTCGCCAAGTTTAGAAAGCAGCCGCCGGGCTGCGTGGCCTGTAAAATCCAAATTTCTCTCTGCCTACTCGATCTCTTCGTGAGATTTCTTCAGCAATGGATCCCCCATCCAAAGACGCATTGAATCGTGCCTTACTCGCACTCTAACTCCAAAGAATCAAGAAACACCCAATTTATGTATCTGAGCTTCTCAAGGCAGCTACCCCATTGGCACTATGCGTACCCACACCTATAAATATGGGTACCCAAACCTTTGTCACCCTCTGCTAAACCTTCCTCCTATTCTAAATTCCTTGTACGCTATGTGTGCCACTGCCGGTAAGTAGGCCTTTGTTCTAGGCTTACGTCGCCTCCTACTCCCTCCTCTTGTGCATCTCTGACCAAATTGCTGGTATAGGTCAGTTAGGTTTGGCCTTCTCTTTCTCTCTGTTCTCTTGCTTTCAAGTTTGGTTGAGAATCTCAAATTTACCCAATTTCTTGGGTCTTGCTTCTATGCTCAAAATCCATCCCTGGCGTGAGCCGTGAGGGAGACAACCCCTCATGTCATTTTACCAGTTCGACCCCGCCCCTCTCTTTCTTTCCTCTCTGTCCTCACACGGGGGTACCATCATCTATTGACTTTTTTTGCACCTTTGACCATGGATGAGTTGGTGAGGACCGCTGACTTGGTTCCATGCAGTTAGGCCAAGTCATATGACCCTCCCTCTCCCTCTCTCTCTCTTCACTTATACCGACATGTCTTTTTCTGATTGGTCGATTTTATAAAAACTGTATCTTTTGATTCCTTTATTCAAATTTAACAAAAAAATATGTTTTGGAATTGAAAAAATGTGATATTTTCATAAATACTTTCAAGGTTTGTTTTTGATTTTTGTTAAAAAGTGTTTTCTTAAAGTTATTTTAATACTTAAAAATCTCCAAAAATACACTTTAATCATCATAACTCCAAAATAGACAAAATTATATGTTTTCTTAATTAGGAGATTCTAAGGAGATCAATAGTGATGTTTTTAGAGTCCAAATTCGAGTTTTGTGTGAAAAGTCCAAAGCTAGGATTTTCTTTAAATTAATGTGCATGATATACCCTAATACATGATTATACATTGAAAATAGGAAAAGTTGATCTTGGATCATCTAAAAGTGGTGAAAGTTGATAATTGGAATTTATTAAGGAAGGTGTGTGCTTTCCTTACACATAAGTTGGGAATAGTTGCAAATGCTAACCTAATTTCCCTAATGAGGCACTTATTAAACCCTATTTTCTCTTTTGATAATACCTTTTCTATATTTTCCTCAAAATCTATTTTATTAATTATTTCTTGGGTCTTGTACCCCACTACCATGTCTTTATTTACTTGATGATTATACTTGCCATATTTCCTAGAATGTTGATTTTATTATACTATTTAACTAGTGTAGTGGTACTTATGTACAATCACACATAGATGGGCATATGTAAATTTTCCCAGGGGAATCTGTTACTCTCCCCATTATAAAATATTTTATAGGTGACTGGGACATGTTACTCTCCTTCACCTATTTGGTTGAGGTCGGGTAGGTGCCTCAACCCTACAAAGTTTAGGTAGTCAATATTAATCATGAATGCAACCTTTTTACTATTTTTGTTATGGCAAGCATCTATTTACTTATGCCTCATAATTTTGATCATCTTCATCTTATGATGAAATCTTAGCCTTTATTTTCATGTTAGTTCTTATCTTTTGTCCTTGTTCATTATCTCTGACACATACCTTTTTTTTCTTTCCTTTTAATTGGGTTCTTTCCCGACCACCCAGGGTTAGATCAAGGTGTTGAACAAGGCCTAGGACCAGAGTTGTAGAACAGGAGCGTGGAGGACCATCCTAAGAATACAATAAGGAGTACATGGCTTTAACATGGACCTGTCTCTTGAAGTTGTTTCTTGGAGACAAAGTTGGTCTAGTTTAAATTTCCCTCTTACATAGTTTTCCCTTTTAGTGACATGTTTTCCCTAGAATTTATCTGTGCAACACTTGAGATGATGAAAGGTTGATTTAGGACCCTATGCGTTTCACAATAGAATCATGATGAATAAACCCTAAAATATCTACAATTAAACCATAGTATCTTGAGGTTGTTCAAATTTTCCTTTAGGTAGTTACTAGGATATGAAGTTGAAAGCAAAGGTGTCTAGAAAGGATTAGGGTTTGGGGGTTGACAAGATTTTCCTCCATGCCACTAGCTTGGTAAACAAGGACTCTCAGATTCCTATGATACCTGCTTGGCCTGAGATGATACAGATTGTCTGAAATAGCATGATTTTAGGCAATAGTAACCTTAGAAATCTTTGTTGGATAACTTGGGAACCTTATATGTTGACCTAGTCTTTCAGGTGTTGTGACTTGTTTTGAGGATGGTTACCAATATAGTTTCCTTATGTCCCTTAGGACAACATGTTTGGTCATCCTAACTCTAGAACCTAGACTTTGAAGTTTGGTAAGCTATCAGAGTGCACAATGCAAGAATGATGGATCTTATACATGATTTAGTTAGACTCACCCTTTTACCCATGGTTTAGTTTGTCTTGGTAGGTCAAACCTTTTAAGGGGTGGAGAGTAGTTGGTTGATGTTGTTGGGTAGTTAGGTTTCAAGGATGAAATCCTTTTATGGGTGATGGAGCCCTGTGCCATACCAAGATCTTGCTATGTGACTCTAGAAGCCCTAACTCCATGTTTAGGAGGTTAGTGTGCTTAGATCCTTAGTTTTGTCCAAACAAGTTGTAGTTGTAACTCTGCATACAAATGAACATATAATGATCATCTAATGAATAGTTCATATGTTTGAATCCTAATGAATATCTAATCCACATAATATGAGTAACTCACATATTATTAATGGATATTCATTGTGTTGACCACGTCATGAACCAATATACCCTAATGATATGATGAGAAAGATAACCGTCACCTAATCTTAGACTTTATGCATACTAAGAAGGTATAAGTAAAATATAATGATCATGTTGACCTAAACACTAAGAAGTAATCATCTGATCTTAATATATACATCTTTAATGCCATTCATGATACATTAATGACATTAGGTGTCATAATCATATAATATACCTTGGTACACATAAATGTTATATAATCATCTAATCATAGATTAATCAAGTTATCAATATGATGTACATATCACCTCACTCTTGAATACATACCTAATTAATCACCTAATCATGCCTTGGTATGTAAATCAATCCATTAATATGTAATATGTCCCACCTAGTTCACTAAAATACATGTAATGACTTCAATATGGATAAGAAGTAATTGGATTCACATAAATGTGTATAATCAATAACAAGAAGTGAATAAATATGAGAAAATGATTAATGATGACATTAATGTGAGAAAGAAAGGTAATGTGACAATGCGATAATGTTTAATATATATAAGAAATTAATGTGACATTAATTGGATTAATTGTAGACTTAATAACAAATTGGATAAAGATGTCTTATTTTATGTACAATAATATGATACAATTCAATATGGTGATAATATGAACATAATAGAGTGTAATTCAAATTATTAAGAATAATGATCAAGTATAATGAGATAATTCAGTAAAGCCTAATTGTTCTTAAAATTCCTAATGAGATAAATAAGAAATATATAAGGTTTCATGCATAATAATGAAATATAACTCTTTTGACAGTAAAGTGAATATAATTGGACACAATTAATTGAATAATAATGATAATGTAATATCATAATAAAAATGATGCTAATGATCTAAAAATATTAATAATGTTAAATCTCATAAAAGAAATCTTAATAATGGAACCCTATGTGATCCTTGAGCACTTGACCTATGAGTTGTTGCTAGTAGAAGTTTTGATGAAAGTTTTATGGTTGGAGGAACTACCTAAAGTTAGTGTTGAGATGTTGCACACTCACCCTTCCCTCTTTTCTTGAGATTTCGTGGACAAAATCTTCTTTAAGGGGTGGAGTGCTGTAACATACTGAAACTTGAAACTATTCTCTTTTTGACCCTCTTCCCATGCTTTTCCTTTCTTTTCTATCCTATTTGGCCTTTATGTTGAATTCGTGTAAATAATAGTGGTTTGGTGATCATTTGTTCATTATTATTGCCAACATATGGGTTTATGCACAAATACCTCAGTAAATATTTTTAATAAGGGTTAAATATGAAAATTTACAACATATTGAGATAATGATAAAATAAATTTGTTCTAGATCATTCCTTAGCCTTATGAAGCAAGGAAAAGAAAAAGTTATCAATAATGTTTCTTTAAATATGTTAATGTGATAGGGAATTATTTAATATGTTAAATATCAGAAATAATGGTTAATGGACTAAAATTCATAAAAGGGAAGACGAATTGGTTAAGGATAAGTTGAGATTCATTTTCCTTGAGTTTGGTTTGGCTTAGAGGCCAAGTTTCTCAATTTTGGGACAATAATAATTATATCTCTTTTCTTTTGAAAAGAAAAAGTGAGTTTTCCTCAAAAAATGAAATAAAATACTTAATGAATCCAAAAAAGGAAACTAATCTTAGATTCGTGATCTATACATTAATAATAGCATTTTAGTTAATTTTCATGTAATTTGGATAATCTTTATTATACATGTGAAGTTAGGAGAGAGAAAGTGTGTAGAACCTTCAAAATACTAAATAAATATACAAACAATTCCAACATGTAAAATTGATGGTAAATTCGTATCCAAGGCACTTAATGTGACTTGTGGGTGAAGTTTCAATAAATTTAAATAATCTTATAACCATTAATAAATGAGGAAAGAGAAAATAAGATTTGATTTATTTAACTCATTAAAAGTTTCCAAAAGGCAAATCTAATTGCATATTTGGATTCCTCATATCAAAAATAGACTTGGCGTCAAGATTTATTTAATTTGGGGTTCGTTTGTACCCTCAAATGAAGAGAGAGAAAAAGTAAATTAATTTAATTAGAACTTTAGTTCAATTCGATTTAGGAGAGTAATTATCTGTCACACATATATAGTTGATGCACATGCCTGTTTGGGCCATCTGATCTTTAATTGGATGGCTGACAACCATCCTCTACCTCTCTCCAAGTTTGGAAAGCGGCCGCCAAGCTACGTGGCCTATAAAATCCAAATTTCTCTCTACCCACTCGATCTCTTCGTGAGATTTCTTCGGCTATGGATTCCACATCCATAGACGCTCCTAATCATGCCTTACTCACACCCTAACTCTAAAGAATTGAGAAACACCTAATTTCCATATCTGAGCTTCTCAAAGCTCCTACCCCGTTAGCCCTATGCGTACCCGTACCTATAAATATGGGCACCCAGACCTTCGTCGCCCTCCGCTAAACCTTCCTCTTCCAATTTCCTTATATGCTACATCTGCTGCCGTCAGCAAGTATGGCTTTATTCTATGCTTGCGACGTCTCTGACCGGCCTAAATCGCGCATCCTAAAATTGGTGGCGGATTTGAAGTAGTCAGACTTTTACATTTATAACCCAAAACCTTCTAGGCCCCATCAACTTTGCTTACGTGGTCGAAGTAGATATACGGGGTCGAACACAGGGACAAGGGTGGTAGTGTTAAGAACACCGAATCGACACGTTACACTTCTGTAAGGGTAAAGAGATGAAAAGTCCCCTAAGGGAGCAACAGGATAAGACCGATAAAATAAAAGAAATCTATCTCCAACTGGAGCTACGAGGAAAAATTAAGATTTTAAGCATTTATCAGTTTTTAGGGATTTTTCGTGCAACGGGAACATAGAGATAATACTAGCGCTAAAGCAAGGTACGAAGGATAAAACTACGGTAAAACAAGAAGAAGCAGAAACATCATGTACCCCTCCTCTCGAAGCGAGTACCTCTAACCAAGCATCAACACCCCTCTCGAGGTTGCTCGGCTTAAGTTAGAGTGGAAAGGTTACCAAAGGAACTCCAATTCCGGGCACTCTCGTACTCCAAAATCATACCAAATAATAGAGCCACAACACCTCTCTCGAGGTTGCTGGAATAAGAAAACATGATTCGGTAGCTAATCGAAATGCGATCCAAGCATACAAGCTAGAGTCTAGATGTTAAACATAGCAATCATCCAACAGAGGTACCAAACATAACGCAGGTGATTAAAACTCTTCAATTTCCATAAATGAATAAAGGTCTGATTACATTACATAAGATAAAGGAAGTAAATGACTGAATTAATAAAGATAAATGTCGCCTTCTTGATTTAGAAGGACGACAGACTACAACGGACTCTCCAGCCTGATACCAGGCCGGAGCCTTGCCCGATACAACCATGTCGGGCGGCACCCTCTCGGGCGACACACTAAAGATGGGTGGATTGTATCGTGCGAGGGGCCTTAGCCCGATACGCTCATGTCGGGCGGTACCCTCTCGGACGACATGCCGTGACAAGCGATGCGTATCGGGGTTTGGTATCGTGTCAGGCTTAGAGAGTTGCTTGAACAGTCGGTCACTTGTATCAGATATCCTCGTTGGCCGATACCGGCCTGCAGTGGTGCCCGGTACGACCCTAAGTGAACCATTTCCTCCCTCTCGGGATGGGGAAGTGCTCACCTAGAATCGCCCGACACACCCTGAGGCATGATACACTAGCTTCAAGCTCTTTACTCTGGTAGCTCTCGCAGGGTTCCCACACGTCCCATCGGAGTCCTGTAGCTCATATTTATAGTCGGCGGTTGGCGAAGTTATGGTGCTCAAGATGCCACGTGTCCTTCATCGGTTCTTATTATCGCGGGGTCGGGGATGGCCGATATCAGTATCTCCCGACACAAGGATGACGACTGTCGGTCATCGTGACGGGCGGTGCCTGCCGGTGGGTGGCCGTATCGTGTGACACACTTAAGTTGTCGTGGCGAGCCCGGCTCCCTGTCGGGTAAGAGGCGTGTCGCCCATTAGTTCCTTCTTACGCGACATCCTTGTGTCGCACGTCGGTGTATTGTGCTGCCCTGTCGGGCAGTGAGCGTATCGGCCGGCAGGTGGGAAGGCCGATACATGTAGAACACATTTGTGGGCCGGGACGGGCCTTGTTGCTGATAAATGGATTAAAAATAGGAGAAAACCCTGCAAAAGATGATAAATTTGGGTTAAGAGCGTTGCATGGCCTGTTATTGCAAAAGTACATATAAAAATGGAGGAAAACAGTTAAAAAGGGCAGTTTTGATAACAAAACAAGGGCCAAAAACATCACAAAATTTGGTGTTATCAACTCCCCCAAACTTAGCATTTTGATTGTCCTCAATCAAAATTTAAACTTATTTTGTGATGCTTCTTCTTGACCGGTGTAGTTTTCAGTCCATGAGTTAAAACAAGTATTGAGGTGTCTCACAGAGAATGCGACCCGACCACGAACAACAGACTTTATTTCTCCTGCCTTATTATTTCAGCAAAAAAATTCTCTACAACTGCGGCAAGACTTTGGTGCATGATTCCGAAGTTAGCTTTCACACCAAATAGCTTTAGGGGCAGAAAGTTGTGTGTTGGGTAGGCTAAGGCTTTTTGGGTTTTTCTTGTTTCCCATTAGTCCATCCAGGTACGGGTCCGTTAACGGGCAAGTGGTCCCTGTAGTCCAAGTCAGTTGGCTTTAGAGCAGTGATTTCACATCCTACGTACCACTACCCCAGATCTACCATGCCTAAAGATGGGTACTTTTAGAAAACAAGTGTGTATATATATTTTTTTCTTTTTTCTTTTCATCTGGCACAACTCTCATGCTTTTATTCACTCTCATAAGGTTGCTTTCTCTTTTTGGGATTTTTGTTGGGTAAGGAAAAACAAGAGGAATTTTTTTTTACTGTTTGGGCAGCTTTTTCCTTCTCCATACTCGTCTCTTAGCTGTTGTGAGATTATTATTTTTTGAAATTTTTGGCGTGGAAGTTCATAGTCTTTTGTTGTTTGAGGTTGCATTATCAGAAAGACATAACAAAACTTTGCATTTCGTTAGGCACATAGAAAACAAACTGGCAAGAAGTCGTATTAGGTTTTTACTAATATAGCGACTTTTGTACATATGTATGGGAACAAAATAAGCTAAATTTTTCAATTTTTCAAAATTTTTATATGAGTATTCATACGTACACCTGATATAGGAAAAAAAATGAAAGAACACAAAGGGTGGAGTTGAAGAAGAAAATTTTATACCTCCCTCCCTGGTACATTGGGTACCCCCCTAAACTTACTCCACACTCTGTCCCAGAGTAGTGAAGTAGATAGGGTAAGGTAATGTTAACCCAGTGAGGGTTAGACATTGATCGCGCCTGCAGACAGTTGTACCAGATGGTAAAAGTGCGTTCGGAATTGCAAGGTTCAATGAGATCAGTCATGGGCTTTTGCTGAGGAAGAAGTTCGCATTCCCTTAGATTAGGTAGGCTTTTTAAGATTCTTCCGTTGTGAACATGAACAAAAGGCCTGATCATCAACCTAAGCTTCTTTAAACCTTCATCATCTATTGGACTAGTCAGACAAGTCCACTTGAGTCCATTTTCTTTCCCAGGAGGATGCAGCCAGAACAAGTGCAAAGCTCTCAAGAAGGAAGCGCAAGGCTCGTGCGGATTATGACGATGATAAACGGCCTATGGTAGATAGAGATATCTTGAAAACACTTGTGGGTACTGTATCAAAAGAAGATACCCCCCCAAATATGAAGGTGTCTTCAAGACTGATGAACCCAAAATATCCACATTCAAAATAGAGGCCACTGGAGAAAGACTTCCACTAATTTTCTCTTTTGGAGATGGTCCTAAACCACCACAGAAGACAGACTATGATAGGGAAATGGACCTCTCTTGGGGCTACCCAATCAAGAAATTCCGTCCTTGCTCTTTTTTCGGCGATTTATGGCCCAGCTGCCTCGGGATTCTGACGTTTCTGTCTGACTGTTGTTGCTTCAGTTGCGGCCGCAGTGTCGATTCTTCTGCCGTGTTTTTCAACTTGACCGTTATCAACTTGACCGGGGGCTTGTTTTGTACGGGCCATACCTGTTATCATTTCATTGATCAATTAAATGTTAGATAGGAAAGAATAACTGATATCATGATAAAACTCGTCTCGTTGCAAAGTCCGGGAATCGTTCATCAAAAGAACATCCTAGGGGATACAAAACTGGCCGATAGGGAGGAGAAGCTGCGCATCACACCTGTTGCCTGACACGGGTGTGTCGGGCGACACAGTCATGTGAATCAAACTACCCGACAGGGACTTCCCCGAAAGAGAGACAAACATGTTGCCCGATAACAAGAACAAGTGATGCGGCATAAAAATGGGCGATACAGTTTATCGCCCGACGCGGCGTATAGGGAAAATGCGTAAGAAAAACGTATTGCGCGGCACACGTTTCGGGCGACACAAGAAAAATCAACTAAAGTCGTCCACCCGATACGCTGCACGCGATAAGAAGCTTGTGTCGGGCAAGCAGGCTGTCGGGTTATACCTTTGCTATCTAAAGCAACCCTGGCCGACACAAGAGCAAAAAGGGAAATTACTTCATGATACGGGTGGATAGAAGAGAAAAGTAATGGCTCGACATGATAAAACCTCCGTACTATATATATAAATCTCAATCGGGGGTAAAATGGGTAAATCTGGGGCGCACGTCGGCCGTTGAGACAAGTCATTCCCGAGACGAGCGGTTTCATCTGTCTAATCAAGGGCAATTATTCATCTTGCCCGATACGGGCACTCGTGGCCCGGGAGTACCGTCCGTCACGACCCTTGCAATCCCCGATATGCCGTTGCCCGATACGAGCGGTTCTGCGTGCCGGCTGAGCTGCCGTCCAATACGATCAACGAGGGAGATACATGTCTGATCCGCGGCCTGAAGAACTAAAAATGAGGCGAAGGAAAAAGCGATTGATGAGTAAGACATCATTGGCTTAGGGTTAAGTCCTCGACCTCAAATGGTATTACTCCTCAATGCTTCATAAAACTGAGCAGTGGCCCATAAAATAGAAGAGTCGGCACATGTGGCGCATGCACTGATTCATGCCTTATTACAGTCCTTATTTCATAACGTTTGTTTTGCAGGAAAGTAAATAACATCCTATTCTAGGAAAAAAAGAAAGCTCGGGCTGCCTCTCGAGGAGCGCTGGAGTTTTCGTCGCCATCTCGACCGGTTTAGGCTCTTCACTTTTGGCTTTCAACAGTATCCATGTCCTCCAAGTTGATCTCTACCCTCCTAACAAAAGCTTCATCTTTATAGTACCTCTTCACTCTGTGCCCATTTACTTGAAAGACCTTGGTCGGATCATCTTTGTCGTATAGCTCCATCATTCCTGATGGGTATATTTTTGACACAGTGAACGGTCCCGACCATCTCGTTTGAAACTTTCCAGGAAAAAGATGAATGGAGGATTTAAATAATAAAACTTTATCCCCTTCACTTACATCCTTTCTCCTTAGGTGAGCATCATGCCACACCTTCATCCTTTGTTTATAAATTTTCACGTTCTCATAAGCATGAATCCTTAATTCTTAAAGCTCTTGTAACTGCAAATATCTCTTTTCCCCTACTTTCTCCAGATCCATATACAGGAATTTGATTGCCCAAAGGACCTTATGTTCCAGCTCCAGAGGTAGATGATAGGATTTTCCATAGATCAACTTGTAGGGGGTGGTTCCAATGGGCGTTTTGTAGGCAGTCCTGTAGGCCCAAAGTGCGTCGTCGAGCTTTAATGACAAATCCTTCCTCGTCCGACTGACAGTCTTTTCCAGAATCTGCTTGATTTGTCTATTTGAAACCTCTACCTGCCTCGAAGTCTGTGGGTGGTAGGGTGTAGCGATCTTATGCTTAACTCCATACTTTCGTAGGAGTGCTTCAAACTGTCTTTCACTGAAATGCGACCCACCATCACTTATTACAGTGCGTGCTACACCGAACCGAGGAAAAATCATCTTCTCGAACAGCTTTATCACAGACTTAGCGTCACACGTTTGGGTGGCCACAACTTGTACCCATTTCGATACATAGTCTACTGCCACTAGAATGTATTGATACCCCCTTAATTGAGGAAACAACCCCATGTAATCAATCCCCCACACGTCGAAGATTTCTACTTCAATCCAATTCGCCATCCGCATCTCATTCCTTCGCCCTATATTGCCTGTTGACTGGCACTCTTTACAGACCTTTACAAACTGTGCAGCGTCCTTGAATAAAGAAGGCCAGTAAAAACCTGATTGTAGCACTTTGCAACAGTCCTTTTGCTGCCCATATGTCCCCCATAAGGGGAGGCGTGGCACTCCTTCAGAATGTTCAGGGTTTCTTCCTCGGGAATGCATCTCCTGTACAAGTTATTAGCACACCTTCTGAAAAGGAGAGTATCATCCCAATAGTAATTTTTCACGTTCGCGAACAACTTCTTTTTCTGATTATATGTGATGTTAGGAGGCAGTTCTCCACAAGAAAGATAGTTACAGATATCTGCGAACTAGGGTAAGTCTTGTTCCTTGGTTTCATCCAACATTAAAGCTTCATCGGCATAGTTGTCATTGATGGGCGGTCCCCCTGTCCTTCGGCTATGATCCTCGATAAGTGGTCGACGACCACATTTTCTGTTCCCTTCTTATTGATAATCTCATGGTTGAACTCTTATAGCAATAAGGCCCACCTCAACAGTCTGGGCTTTGTATCTTTCTTTTGCATTAGGTATCTTATGGCCCCATGATCTGTATATACCTTGACCTTTGCTCCAATGAGGTACGATATGAACTTATCAAAGGCGAAGACAATTGTGAGCATCTCTTTTTTAGTAGTTGTATAATTCACCTGAGCTTCGTCCAACGTGCGACTAGCATAACAGATCACGTGGTGCTTTTTATCTTTTTTCTGCCCCATGACCGCTCCTACTGCATAGTAACTGGCGTCGTACATAAGCTCGAATGGTAAATCCCAATCTGGAGCTTGGAGTATGGGTGGTGAGACAAGGGCGTTCTTCAAAACCTAAAAAGCCTTTAGACAGTCATCAGAGAAAACAAATTCAACATCCTTTACCAGCAGATTGGATAATAGTTTTGAAATCATCGAGAAGTCCTTTATGAATCTTCAGTAATAGCCGGCGTGTCCGAGGAAGCTCCTCACTCCCGTCATGGACTTTGGTGGAGGAAGCTTGGATATGGCTTCAACTTTGCTAGCGTCCACCTCGATACCCCACCTTGAGACCTTATGTCCCAAAACGATGCCTTCCCACACCATAAAATGGAACTTCTTTCAGTTTAAAACCAGACTATTCTGCTCACATCTTTGCAGAACCAAAGATAAATTTTTCATGTAGGTATCGAAGTCGTTTCCATAGACTGAAAAATCATCCATGAAAAATTCTATGATATCTTACAAAAAATCCGAAAACATTGATATCATGCATCGTTGAAACGTGGCGGCAGCATTGCAGAGTCCGAAGGGCATCCTTCTGAAGGCATAGGTGCTGTAGAGGTAGGTAAAGGTTGTCTTCTCTTGGTCATCGGGCAAGATGGGGACCTGATAAAATCCTGAAAAGCCATCCAAGAAATAGAAAAAGTCATGATGCGCTAATCTTTCAAGAACTTGATCAATAAAAGGTAGCCGAAAATGATCCTTTTTTGTAGCCTGGTTTAGCTTCCTGTAATCAATGCACATTCTCCATCCGGTGACAGTCCTAACTGCCACCTCATCACCCTTTTCTCCTTTTACCACTGTCATACCACCTTTCTTGGGTACTATGTGGATCGGACTTACCCAATTACTATCACTGATTGGGTAAATGATCCCCACATCCCTTAACTTGATTACCTCTTTCTTGATGACCTCTTTCAACATCTGATTCATCTTCCTCTGGGGTTGAGCCAGAGGCTTGGAAGATTCTTCCAGATTGATGTGATGCATGCATAAAGCGGGGATAAGGACTTTGATGTCTTCCACTGAGTATCCTATAGCCCGATGGTGGAGTCTTAACTCCTCAAGAAGTCTGTCCAGCTGGTTCTTTGAAATATTGGCGTTGACGATGACAGGGTTCCTTTCTTCCTGATCTAGGAATTCATATTTCAATCCTTCAGGTAATAGCTTCAATTCAGGCTTGGCCCTAGATGTCCTTTCTTGCATCCCCCCTTCGAGAGAGGCATACTTGACAGATTCCACCACCTCATCCTTGTCGCTCAAATCTTCCTCAGATAGGTTAAGAAGGTTGAGACACTCAACAACTTCTGGACTTTCAAAGTCAGAATCTTGACCGCTTATTGCCCTCGCAAGGGCGTCTACGATTCAGATGTCCTCTTCTATCTCCTCGCATAACTAGTCGTAGCTGTCCGCTAAGCAAGCAGACTCTGACAGGGAAGGCCCTCTTATTGCATCCTTCACCGTGAAGTCTATGTGGTTGTTTCCGACCCTGAGAGTGATCATCCCCTCAGAAACATCGATCAACGCCCTTCCCATAGCCAGGAAAGGGCGTCCAAAGATGATAGGAGAGAGGGGGTCCTCCACGGTGTCTATGACAAATATATCACACGGAATGAAGCAATTACCCACCCGGATTGGCACATCTTCAACTACGCCGACATGTCTTTTGAAGGTATGATCTTCTAGCTTGATTCTCATATTGGTTCTAACCATGTCGGTTAAACCTACTCTTTGCGCGAAGCTTAGGGGCATGAGGCTTATGCTAGCCCCCAAGTCGGCAAGACCTTTCCACTCGACGTTATCTCCGATGGCAAAAGGGATTGTGAAAGCTCCAAGATCTCTCTTTTTGTTGGGAAGATCCAGTTTTACGAAAGCAGAGGAAACAACTGCTAGATGCACAGTTTCAATCCTTCCTCCTCTTCGCTTCTTTGTAATCAAATCTTTGAGAAACTTGGCATAAGTTGGCATCTCTTACAAGGCGTCCAGAAAGGGAACTTCGAGATAAAGTTTCTTGATTGATTCCATGAATTTTTCGTGATTCTTCTTCAGGTTTGCCTTTATCAACTTGTATGGAAAGGGTAGCCTAGAAGTTTAAGGGCTTATCCCACCAGGTAGCTCCTCGAAGGATATCTGTTCAGGCTCTCTGACATTAGCTTGTCGATTTTCATCTTCTACGAGATTCACACCCACAGTATCCGCTTCAGGTTCTGCCTTGGCATCCTCATCACGCTCTATTGTCCTCCCAGATCTCAGTACTGCCATTCTGGCAGATTCGGGGCAGGAGAGCATCTTTCTTGAAGGGTTCTTCATCAAAACGGCCATCTGGGCCAACTGTTGATCAACCTGTCGTTGGCGCGTCTGCAAATTTTCCATCTGGAACTACATGGAGTTCAGAACTCCTGGATGGGGAAGCATACTTTGTGCCAGGTGGTTTATGATTGTATCTTGTCTCTTTATAAAAGCGAATAGTTGTCTAACCAAATTTGGTTGGTTTGAAACCTCGTCTTGGCCTTGACTGGTGCTCGAGAGAGACCTGGTCCTCCCTTGGCGTTCACTTTCGGAAAGAAGTTGCTCAACGCAAGGCTACATGTTGATGGTGCTCTGTTGAACAGAATGCCTTTCTTCAGAGTAGCTGAAATAGCACGAAAAATCAAGTTAGAAAATCTATTTTCAATAATACGAATTATTCATTTCAGGCAAAGAATAATGAATAATAACAAAAAGGAAGAAAGAAAGAAAAAGAGAGTGTTGTCAAGCTCATAAAATCACATGTTGCTTTATGTTTGGTACCTCTGTTGGATGATTGCTATGTTTAACATCTGGACTCTAGCTTGTATGCTTGGATCGCATTTTGATTAGCTACCGAATCGTGTTTTCCCATTGTAGCAACCTCGAGAGAGGTGTTGTGGCTCTAGTGTTTGGTCCGATTCTGGAGTACGAGAGTGCCCGGAATCGGAGTTGCTTTGGTAACCTTTCCACTCTAACTTAATCCCATCAACCTCGAGAGGGGTGTTGATGCTTGGTTAGAGGTACTCGCTTCGAGAGGAGCGGTACAAGATGTTTCTCTCGCCGCTTGTTTTACCGTAGTTTTATCCTTCGTACCTTGCTTTAGCGCTAGTATTATCTCTCTGTTCCCGTTGCACGAAAAATCCCTAAAAACTGATAAATGCTTAAAACCTTAATTTTTCCTCGTAACTCCAGTTGGAGATAGATTTCTTTTGTTTTATCGGTCTTATCATGCTGCTCCCTTGGGGGACTTTTCAAATCTTTATCCTTTCCGGAGTGTAATGTGTCGATTTGGTGTTCTCAACACTACCACCCTTGTCCCTGTGTTCGACCCCGTATATCTACTTTGACCCCGTAAGCAAAGTTGCGGGGGCCTAGAAGGTTTCAGGTTATAAATGTAAACGATGATAATACGGTTATAAATTTAAAATTGGAGGTGGATTTGAAGTAGTCGGACTTTTACATTTATAACCCAAAACCTTCTAGGCCCCCGCAACTTTGCTTACGGGGTCAAACATAGGGACAAGGGTGGTAGTGTTGAGAACACTGAATCGACACGTTACACCCCGACAAGGGTAAAGAGATGAAAAGTCCCCCAAGGGAGCAGCATGATAAGACTGATAAAACAAAAGAAATCTATCTCCAACTGGAGCTATGAGGAAAAATTAAGGTTTTAAGCATTTATCAGTTTTTAGGGATTTTTTGTGCAACGGGAACAGAGAGATAATACTAGAGCTAAAGCAAGTTACGAAGGATAAAACTACAGTAAAATAAGCGGCAGGAGAAACATCATGTACCCCTCCTCTCGAAGAAAGTACCTCTAACCAAGCATCAACACCCCTGTCGAGGTTGCTGGGATTAAGTTAGAGTGGAAAGGTTACTAAAGCAACTCCGATTCTGGGCACTCTCGTACTCCAGAATCGGACCAAACACTAGAGCCACAACACCTCTCTCGAGGTTGCTGCAACGGGAAAACACGATTCGGTAGCTAATCGAAATGTGATCCAAGCATACAAGCTAGAGTCCAGATGTTAAACATAGCAATCATCCAATAGAGGTACCAAACATAAAGCAGCAGGTGATTAAAACTCTTCTATTTCCATAAACGAATAAATGTTTGATTACATTGCATAAGATAAAGGAAGTGAATGACTGAATTAATACAGATAAATGTCGCCTTCTTGATATAGAAGGACGACAGACTACATCAGACTCTCCATCCCGATATCGGGAAGGAGCCTTGCCCGATACAACCATGTTGGGTGACACCCTCTTGGGCGACACCCTCTTGGGCGACACGCTAAAGACGGGTGGATTGTATTGTGTGAGGTGCCCTAGCCCGATACGCTCATGTCGGGCGGTACCCTCTCGGGAGACACGCCATGACAAGCGATGCGTATCGGGGTTCGATATCATGTCGGGCTTAGAGAGTCGCTTGAAGAGTCAGTCACTTGTATCGGATATCCTCATTGGCCGATACCGACCTGCAGTGGTGCCCGGTACGACCCTAAGTGAACCATTCCCTCCCTCTCGGGATGGGGAAGTGCTCACCTAGAATCGCCCGGCACACCCTGAGGCACGATACGCTAGCTTCAAGCTCTTTACTCTGGTAGCTCTCGCAGGGTTCCCACACGTCCCATCGGAGTCCTGTAGCTCATATTTATAGTGGGTGGTTGGCGAAGTTATGGTGCTTAGGACGCCACGTGTCCTTCATCGACTCTTATTATCACGGGGTCAGGGATGGCCGATATCAGTATCGCCCGGCACAAGGATGTCAACTGTCAATCATCATGACGGATGGCACCTTCCGGTGGGTGGCCGTATCGTGTGACACGCTTAAATTGTCGTGGTGAGCCCAGCTCCCTGTCGGGTAAGAGGCATGTTGCCGTTGGTTCCTTCTTGCGCGGCATCCTTGTGTTGCACGTCGGTGTATTGTGCTGCCCTGTCGGGCAGTGAATGTATCCACTGGTAGGTGGGAAGGCCGATATATGTAGAACACATTTGTGGGCCGGGATGGGCCTTGTTGCTAATAAATGGGTTAAAAATGGTAGAAAACCCTGCAAAAGATGATAAATTTGGGTTAAGAGCGTTGCGTGGCCTGTTATTGCAAAAGTACATATAAAAAGGGAGGAAAACAGTTAAAAAGGGCAGTTTTGATAACAAAATAAGGGCCAAAACATCACAAAATTTGGTGTTATCAGTCTCCTACTCCCTCCTCCATGCATCTCTGACCAAATTGCTGGTATAGGTGAGTTTTGTTTGGCCTTCTATTTCTCTCTGTTCTCTTGCTTTCACGTTTGATCGAGAATCTTGAATTCACCCAATTTATTGGGTCTTGTTGCTATGCTTAAACGCCATCCATGGTGTGAGCTATGTGGGAGACAACCCCTCATGTCATTTTACCGATTTTCCCTCACCCCTCTCTTTTTTTACGTCTCTGTCCTTGCGTGGGGGTACCATCGTGTTTTGACTTTTCATTTTACGCCTTTGACCGCGACTGAGTTGGCGAGGACCACTGACTTGGTGCCACGTAGTTGGGTTAAGTCATACGGCCCGCCCTCTCCCTCTCTCTCTTCACCTCTCTAGCCCAATATGGTTACATGTCTTTTTCTAATTGACCGATTTTTATAAAAATTGTATCTTTTGATTCACTTATCTAAATTTAACAAAAAAAATATGTTTTGCAATCAGAAAAATGTGATCTTTCCAATAAAAATACTTTCCAGGTTTTCTTTTGAGTTTTGTCGAAAGGTATTTTCTAAAAATGATTTTAATGCTTAAAAATTATCAATAAATACTTTAATCATCATAACTCCAAAATCGATAAAATTATATGTTTTCTTAATTAGGACAACCTAATAAGATCAATGGTGATCTTTTTAGAGTCTAATCAAAGTTTTGTATGAAAGTCCAAAACTAGGTTTTTCTTTACATTAATGTACATGATATACCTTAATACATAATTATACACTGAAAATAGGAAAAGTTGATCTTGGATCATCTAAAAGTGGTGAAAGTTGATAATTGGAATTCATTAAGAAAGGTTTGTGCTTTCCGTACACCTAAGTTGGGAATAATTGCAAACCCTAACCAAATTTCCCTAATGAGGCACTTATTAAACCCTCATTTCTCTTTTGATAATTCCTTTGCTATATTTTCCTCAAAATAAGTTTTGTTATTTATTTCTAAGGTCTTGTACCCCACTGCCATGTTTTTGTTTGCTTGATGCTTATACTTGTCATATTTCCTAGCATGTTGAATTTATTAGACTATTTAATTAGTGTAGTGGTACTTATGTACAATCACCCATAGATAGGGTATGTGTAAATTTGCCCAGGGGAATGTGTTACTCTCCCCAATGTAAAATATTTGATAGATGACTGGAATGTGTTACTCTCCCTCACCTATTTGGTTGAGGTCGAGTAAATGCCTCAACCCTACATAGTTTAGGTAGTCAATATTAATCATGCATGCAACCTTTTTACTATTTTTGTTACGGAAGGCATCTATTTACTTATGCCTCATACTTTTGATCATCTTTATCTTATGATAAAATCTTATCCTTTAGTTTCATGTTATTTCTTATCTTTTGTCCTTATTCATTATCTCTGACACATACCTTGTTTTCATTCCCTTTGCTGGGTGCTTTCCCAACCACCCAGGGTTAGATCAAGCTGTTGAACAAGACCTAGGATCAGAGTTGTGCAATAGAAGTGTGGAGGACCATCCTAGGAATAGGATAAGGAGTAGATGGATTTAAGCATGGACCTATCTCTTGAAGTTGTTGCTTGGAGACAAAGTTGGTGTAGTTTAGATTTTCCTCTATCTAGATTCTTTTGTTGTATCTTTCATGTAAACCCTATGCGGGAGAATGATGATGTACACTTTTATAAAATTGATTATAGTCATGAAATTATATTCCGCTGCTATACACTTTGGTCTTTTGTGTACCATTATATAAAGATTTGAAAATTATAAACCTGTTTCAACATACCTTTTAAGTATGTTTGGGATAGATGTTTTATTTTTAAATTTTTTAGTAAAGGGGTGATTTCACTCTTTTACACGAGCAACCAAAGATTCTAGTCAGCCAACTAGATGATCAATAAGACATGATCAAGGATTGATGTTGATGTCATGTTGTGCATTGATCGTTGCATTAGAAGCCAATACATTTGCGAATAGGAAAGCATTCTAATCGTCTTAATGGATGTTCCGGTCAACTAATTGGGTGTGAGTCGATCGACTCAAGTGTTGAGTCAACCAACTCGTGGTTTAGTAGGTAGAAATTCATGCAAATCTATCTCTTCGACTCCCATTTGATCTGGAATACGTGACTCCAACCCTTTTATAAATAGAGGGGTAGTCAAGGCTTTAAGAGACAAAACTAATGCTAACAAACACTGTCTTCTCGTTGTTGTAGTAACGTGAGAGTCTGTGCAAGTTTTACTTGTAAAAGGGAGAGATAGCAAAGGAGAACAAGTTATGACTAGTATGTTGACACCAAAGGGACAAATTCCTTCCCATTGGCTCTAGCAAGCATGACTAGGAGTTCTTGGTGGTCTGTATGGACTACCATAAAGGCATTGAGGCCATCAACAACATGCTAGGAGACCGTGTTAGCTGTCATCTCTCTTGTCATACTAGGAAGTCACCCCGACTGTTGTCCAAGTGTTTCCAGATTTAGAAGCATTGTGCTTTTAGGATTGTCGTTGGACTTGCTATAGGACTAGGTATATGCCTTGCATACCCTCTTTCCTAAATACAATGTAGTTTACATAGTCTGATTGCTTGGGATACAAGATTTGTTTTTCATTGCCTTATTTGCTGCTCAAAATCCCAACAACATACACATGCTTATTTGTAACACTACTATACTTACCATCCTTTTTATTTCATTTACTAGCTGATGTAACAAGATGATCTAGGGTTTTATGCTTACATATTATCTGATATATGTGATGAATTCTAACATGTGTGGTGTTTCTTAGCATTGTGCTTTTTCTTATGATTGATATCTAATAAGAATTCTTCTCATCCTAATATGTGGTGTTGAATATTAATGTACAACAAGAAACCCTCGTGTGTCTCATATTGATAATATAGTTGCTTAGTTTTTGATTGTGACGTTAATTTTAAGGAAATTATAAACTCTTTGGGTTAACCAATTGATAATAACAAACTAAATTTTTGGTGTTGTAATAGTGATATTTATTGAAAGGATACCTTGATGTTATGAGATTTTGTCGATCAACCCTACTCTTATATCTTTCATTTTGAGGAGTTTGATTTGATGTTGACTTAGTACAAGTGATAATTGATTAAAAATATATATTGTTTGATGTTTTAAAATTGTTAATTTGCATATATATATGATTCTTTAAAATGATAATACAAGGGTCTTGTCAGAATAAAATGCTAACATGCCTTGAGATTAGGGTTTGTGGTTTCTTTGGTGTTTATAGTGGTTTTGATATGGTAATTTGTTTGGGGTTGGTGCATATCAATGTATATATCTTTTAGGGTTATTAGAATCTAGAAAGGTGATATATCCCTACATTGGGGTTAGGGTTGGAGATGGTGTCATTTTAGACAAGTTGGCAGCTGGTTGTCAAATGTGGTTCAAAAGTCAGATGACTTGTTCCCAAGGTCCACTAACATGTCTATCGACATTGACTTCATGTGATCAAAATTTACCTTTAGATTGGTTATCAAGTTTAACCTGAAATGTCCAAAAGGTCAACTAAACTATTGTCTAGTTTACTATGGCCTAAAGATCTTGGATGAATAATAGTGAAAAAAGAAAAGGATGAACCCCCAAGAAGTATACAATTGCTACATACCCATAACTCGTGAATGAGTTGAGTGTGTCCATCTCAAGTCGTGGAAAATAAAGGGAGAGTTTGAGAAGGGAGAAGCCTGGAATTCAGATGAATCAAGCCTACTTAAATCTTTTTTGATTTGATTCTTTTATTTTTATTGAGATATGAGGTAAGGTTGTGGTGAATAGTTTGTGTTTCACTGTATTAAACCATCATAAATAGAGTTTTACATCAAATAGAAAAAGTCCAATACTAAGACATTGTTGTAAGCTATAAGCTACACTTGCTCAATAATGGTAGGGCTCCCCAAAGCATTTAAATGTGGACAAGTCTACCCCAAACTGCAGATATGGAGTAGCTGATTGATATCTGATAGACCTTCATAGTTTAAAATGCAACATGAGGTGCATCTATACAAGATAAGGAGACTTGGACATTAATGTTAGGTTAATTGTCAATGTGTTGTACAAAGTATTTCCATCTTCACTTATGCAAATATACAGTGTTATCATTTATCACAAATACGTTTTTCATTTCCTCCATAATGGAAATCTATTTGACTGCATGTGGGAAGGGAGTGAGACAAAAAGACTTATAAGTTTATGAACATACATAGTTTTTTTTAACTTTGTTTTAGAAAAAAGTGATCAAGGAAGTGACCAAGATTCAAATCAAGTTGCAAGTTATTCATACAACTTTCAATTCATAGGAGTCTAAATGACATGGAAGTCACTTCAAATTTCGATCAGTTACAAAATATGAAGTCTAGAGAAGCGATGTAAGTGCAGTTTTACAATGAATATAGTTGTTGAGAGACATGAAGATTTTACTGAACGGTATTGCAGATGTTGCTAAAGGAGAAGCTTAACACCTGGATCTGGTACGTCCAGCTACTTCTAGGGAACTAGGCACCCTTCTTTAGGATGTTTTGTTCGGGTTCATATCTGCTGTCCAAAATGGCTGTCCTAGATGTGTCCCTTTTGATATCTATTGTACATCCACCTTATTAACCTTTTTTTCAGGAGCAAATTTTAGGTAAATGTACGGTTGTGATTGTTTGGGTCACAATTGAAACAGCAACTCGGAAATCACAGGTTTGGAAGGCGTTTTATCTAAGGCACAAGGCCCTAAAGAAGTTAGACACCACGAGACAAGGCGTCACTCAAGCCCCCAAAAATGACATTTTGATCAATAATATCTAACCACTGATAAAAAGAGGGACATACTGAAAGTATTTTGCTGCAATTCCACCCCCACCAAGCCCAGCGCCTCCCCACCCCCACCCCCACCCCCACCCAACACACACAATGTAATCACAAATTCTTGTTGTCTCTGAATGATTGAGGCATCTCAACTAAAGACAAGATGATTTGAGATATACCGTCCTTACTGTCCCCATCAGATTTAGATTATACGTACACGAGAACCACGTCCCAATTGTTTACCGGGAATAATTGCGTCGTGTTGAACAGCAGAGCATAAAGAATGGAACCACAGGACGTCCAAGATCTGGCTAACCTGATTGTTTGACATTCTCTGCCTGACGGTGCCGATCCTCAAACCTTGTGCGGAACATGCTAACAATGCATTTGACCTGCTAGATTTGAAGTCTGTAAAGGCAAGAGAATCTTAGCGCTTAAAGATGGCGGTTTTTGTTTGAAGGCACTCATCTGTACCGAGAATCCTAATGCAGAAACTTTTAAGAAAGGGGTTCTTCAGTCATGACAATGATTGATGACAACATAAAGTTTGATATATGTGGATTTGGCCTGTGTCATCAGAGAGGGTTTCAGGATCTGTAAACTTGTTTCAATTGCTCTCTGTTACTGCAACATTTACTTTGAAGAATTATTAAGAACTCATCAGGTGAATTAGCGGCAGAGAACTGAAATGTGAGGAGAGAATAACTCAATTTAAACGACGCAGTGTGTGGTGCTGTCATCGCGTACAGTTAAAAGGTCTGAGATGAATTCCCTTATGACACGCAGGAAGAGCATGCACCAGCCATTCTTTTCACAGAGTCCTTACCGTCAATCATCAGATACCATGAGGAATGAACTTTAAGACAGGCAACGAGTGGCTTTTGGAAAACCAGAAACCCAAAGACACCATTTTCTATGATGTGCCGACAAAGTCATTACTCATTGAGTAGAACAGGATGGCGCCTGCATTAAGACCTCTCTACGAAGAGGACAAAAATACATTGATATTGAATTAGACTCTGGCTCGATAAGTTACTAGATATGATGATCATATCTTCTGTCAACTATGACGGGTATGCGTGGTTACAGCTAAATACTTCAAAAATGTGAACAATTTTTTTTTTCCTTTCAAAAATGAGTGGAGAACGGGTTCCTCCTGTTTCACGCACGTTTGATGCACAAGAGGGGGTGGTTTCACTCACCAGGCCCTGACTGACGGTGGTTTGGGGGCTGGTTGCATGGTTTTGGCAGGTAACGTGGCGCGGGAAGATAGTAGTGACATGTGGACTGAGTTGAATGATTTGTGAAGAGAGAATGAGTGGGAAAGGGAGAGAGAATTTTGTTCTGTTTATAACTTTTTATAGCAAGAATTTTTTTTACAAAAATAAAAACTGTTAGATTCACTGTCGGAAGTGCAATCCAACGAGACCAATGTTGGCATACTTTTGAAAAAATAGTACATATATGCATTGATATTACATGGAAGAAGAAGAAGATGATTATGGTGATGATGATGACGATGACTACGACGATGATAATGATGGCGATGATGATGATGATGATGACGATGATGATGATGGTGCACTAACAAATAGGTGTGTTACAATATTAACTGAGCTCAATCGAGTCTGAACTGTGCGCTTTCAATTCCAAATTGAGCAATATCAAGACTGAATTAGGCTCATGTCTAAACTGGGTGTATCTAAGTCCAAACTACAGCTTGGACTCCTCCACCGCAGGGGTGTTTCAAGCTCAATGCAGACGCCAACGTCCAGATAGGGGGAAGAGGAGGTATTGCTGCAGTTATCAGGGACGATCTAGGGAGCATCAGGGCTATGTACCAATGTCATCTGGACCATGCGTTCTCAGTGCTTAGTGCGGAGGGAATGGAAGTCCTACATGGCATTTGTCTAGCTTTGAACATAGGCCTGAAGGATGTGATAGTGGAGACGGACAGTGAGACTCTTGTGCGTGCAGTAAAGGCTAGCTGGTGGATGGGGACGGGGATACGAGGATAGTACCGTGGTAGAGATCCATCGTTTAACTTATAATCTTCTCTCTTTTCATTGTTATTTTATCCGTAGGCAAGGCAATGGGGTCACCCATACCTTAGCCACTCAGGCCTGTTGCTTAAAATCCTCGGATGTTGTTAGAGGATTTTGATGCGAACATTGTAGCCATTGCTTTTTCTGATATGAATAAATAATGAAGCAACAGGTTCCCTTTATAAAAAAAAAGGTCCAAACTAGGCGCGTTAGATTGATTGTGGGTGTGATACATGCCAAACTGGGTGCAATACATGTGAAATTGAGTGCAATCAATAAGAAGAACTGAGCACATTACAATACTAACTAAGCACAATCAAGTCCGAATTGAGCGCATTCAAGTCTAAATTGAGCGCAATCAAGTCTGACTTGCGCTCAAGTCCAAACTAGATGCATGCAAATCTAAACTAAGAACATTGAATTGATTGTGGGCGATATACATGTCAAACTGGGTACAATACATGTGAAACTAGGTGCAATCAAGAAGAAGAACTGGGCACATTACATTACTAACTAGGCGCAATCAAGTCTGAACTGGGTGCATTCAAGTCTAAGTTGGGCACAATCAAGCACGATCTAGGCTCAAGTCCAAACTGGACACATCAAAGTCTAAACTGAGTGCATTGGATTGTTTGTGGTCGCGATACATGTCAAATTAGGCACAATCCATGTGAAATTGGGTGCAATCAATAAGAAGAAATAGGCACATTACAATACTAATTAGGTGCAATCAAGTCCGAATTGGGCTCAAGTCCAAACTGGGTGCAGTATTATTAATTGTGGGAGTGATACATGTCAAACTAAACGCAATACATGCGTTCATATTTTTGTTACTTCCCTCCTCCATTATCTTCCCTTCTCACTCATTTTATTTTATTTTGACTTCTCTCCTCTCTCCTTCTATATCCTTTTAGTTCCTCCACTTTTATTATTCTTTCAAAATATGCCAATATTGGTCTATTTCAAAAATACTTTTCATAAGGATTCTAATGGTTTTATTCTATAAAAAAACTCATTATAGACTAAAAGTTTTTGTTAGGAAATTAGGACAACAGATAAGGCAGTAGAAACAAAAAATAAATGCCTGATTTTATAACCAACAAATCACACCTATAATAATGTATCTAGGAAATTAGGTAGCAAGAAATATACCAAGTTCAACAACAACTCATGGACTGTGATGTGCACTCTTTGCAAGATGTACATGGATAACTGGCTACAACGGCCTCTTGGTACAACATCACAAACGAGAGTGGTTGTTGTCCTCCTAGTGTGGTGTCTACGACTTGCACACCCCTACGTAGTCCACCCAGACCACCGGAAACTCCATGTTGCAATACTAGAGCCAATGGGAAGGAGTTGTCCATTCAAACATCAATATGCTACAGATGATTCACTCTTGCTTGTTGTCTCTCCCTTGTTGTCCCCCCCACCTTTTATGGGTAGGACTTGCTCGGACTATCTAGCTATCACAACTAGAGAGGACAACAATTTTCAGAGCTTGTTGATGTTTCTTTGAAAGCCTTGACATTCCCATTTATATAGGATGGACATGGTCAAGGTTTCCAGTTCCTCTGGGAGTTGAAGAGACATAATTTCATGAATTTTGTAGTAGCTACGAACATTTGAACCGGTCAGTTCACATGGGAAATGATCGGTTGAACACTTAAATTGGTAGGTTCACTGTGTTTCCCATTCACAAATATATTGGCTTTCAATGTGATGATTAATGGACACATGACATCAACATCCATCCCTAATCCAATTGTATTGATCATTGAACCGAGCAGCTCACCAGTTGAACCGGTCATTTCTAACCTTGAACTGGTCACTTCATGTCCCAGTTCAGGCAATGCTCAATCAATGTTGTTCAAATTGACCTGACACTTGAATCGATCAGTTTAACACTTGAACATGTCGGTTCACAGTTCAGTCAGGCAATTTTTTACCATTGTCGTTTAAATTGAATAGCTAAAAACTTTGGTAATCAAGTTAAATATCATTCATGAATAAACCTCTATTCGAGGTGCATCCTATGTGTGTAACCCTATGGGTCCCAAGTTACATTGGAAATGAATGTCCATGGCCAACTTATGATATCACAAGCAATGAGCGGTGTCTAGAAACACATATTGCTACCCAAGTAATTGGAAAGTTGGAAAACAACTTCAACCTACAATCCTTGATCAGTGTTACTGTGATCGCATAACTCCTTTGCCTCTAATATTTGAGTTGAACATGAGGTGGTGAATCATCATCCTCTCAAAGTTCAATCCATGTTCCTTGAACTACAACAAACTATTTGAGATGCATGTGAGCTCACATATTATATATTGAGTCACATGAGTATGGCCATACATTTCTTAGTATCACTTATCAAGTGTCCTATATATCAATCTCTTATAGGATGGAAAAATCCCATCTACATCACTCAAACTCAATCCCCATGTGTTACAATGCACCCGAGCATCACCTTTATGGCAACCCTTATTCAAGGTCGCATTGGATAATGTCAAAATACATTGAACAATATGTGATACCAAATGTAACAACCTCTCTTTTCAACAACCCCCAACTAAGGAATGCCAAAAAGATGAGACCATCACCTAAAATTTTCCCAAGGATCCATATTAAGCAAATAATAAATAATAGTAAATAAATTCCATTATTTCAAATATACTGTTTACAAGATGTTTCTCTAGAACTTACATAACTTTCCATCATTAGGATTGAATATATGAGAATAAGTATCATCTATCTAATTCTCCTTACAAACTAACTATAAGGTCTTCATGAAATTTTGTATGTCCATCATATCTTGATATCATCTTATCTATCATGTACCTAAAACATTGTGAAACCAAAATGCTAATAAGTGTAACAAGTTATATTGTGCACGTGGGGTGCATGCAAAAGTGTGCAAGTAAACTAAAAACATGTATTCTATCAAATAATTGCAAATAAGAATTGGCATTTTTACATAATCTTTCTTTATGTGACACTCATAGTGGTATTATAATTGAGCAAAAAGTAAATCAATATCAAACAATTTAGGTGTTCAATCTTCAAGAAATACTCAGTTAACACCAGAAAACTAATGTAGGTAGTCATAGACGTAACCAAGTACCTCAAAGGCGAGCCATGAAAATTATTATACTTCAAGCACATTCAATAATTTCAATCAACAAAGAATATTTCAAGAAATTCAACATAAATTTGCATGTTTATAAATCCTAAAGTGTCCCCATCATATTAATTAGATCAAACCCTACATGGGATCCTAACCTAGGGTTTTAGGGCTTCGTTGTTATTGATTTATCGTTAGAGTCATGATTTAAAATCTCAATTACTATATCCAACATATCCTTTCATGACAATCACTTAAATTGGATCAGATTCATTAACACTTAATATGTTAGGGTATTTATCACTAATTCTACTTATACATGGTTATTCATATTAGAAACTTTAATTATGACCATTATGATTGCAATCATGTTATATTATCATTATATTACAAGCAACATATGACATCTCAAAATAATTTGATTTATTGTGGTAAACATCATAGTCACCAAAATTAGGGTTCTTATACCCCTAATTCATTTGTTAATGATTATACTCATTTAGAAACATTAATTGTCTTATCATCATCACCATTATCATAATATTGATTATTATCATACACAAAAATATTAGATAATGGCATAAAAGAAAGACTTTTAATGGTTCCAAAATTTTAATACCCAAATCTAGGGTTTTAATGTAGTAGTCACTTACTAAACATGTACGCATGGTACTTTTGGACTTAGGCTCATATCTAGTGTATAAAACCATTTTATTCATGTTCCTCTTATTTTCTTGATAAAAATCATATATAGTTTTGCTATATTTGGGCATTCCTAGCCTTTTCTGTGAATTAACCAAAATAATAATAGACTGTCCAATAAAAGAAGGCTACCTCAGCCAAGTGATCCATGTGGGAGACTCCTTAAAATGCCTAAAATGACAGTGGTATCCCCACCCTTAACTAATTCCTTTAGGGGATTCCATGGTATTTCATTCAAAATTCTTCCCTCCCTCACGATAGGGCTAAACTTAATCTGAGTTCTAAGAATTTTTTTATGGCCTAGGTGCGTCAACGTAGGGCAGTTTCCCTGCTCCCAACTCCCGGGGGTCCAGGAGGCGGTCAAAATAGAGGGAGAATGATGCTAGGTTTTGCCGTAGGTTACAAAACATAAGAATAAGAGGAGAATACCATTACCTAACTTCACGTGTTTGATGGTTGAGAGTAGAGCATCCATCTAATCCTCCTCAGGTTCTGGACCGCATCTGAAGTCCTTCCATGGCTGCTTCTTGATGGCAAATGATATGATTGGTAAGTGAGCTCAGATTTTTGTCTTTCTTTGACCGATTAGATCATCTGCCATCAAGAAGGAGCCATGGAAGGACTTCGGATGTGGTTCAAAACCTAAGGAGGAGTGGATGGATGCTCTACTCCCAACCATCAAACACGAGCAACTAGGTAATGGTATCTGACCTTCTTCTTGTGTTTTTTAACCTACATATACCTAACATCCTTGTCCCTCTTTTCTGATCATCGCCTAGACTCCCGAGAGTTGGGAGTAGGGAAACCTCCCCACGTTGATGCACCTAGGGCAAAGTCTGGTCCCCGTCGTGAGGGAGGTGAGATTTCAGATGAGATACCACAGATTCCCCTGAGGGCATGAGTTAAGGGTGGGGACACTGCTATCATTTCAAACATTTTAAGGAGTCCCCCCGTGAAGCACTCGATTGAGGTGGCCTCATGCCATTGGCCAGGCTAGTCCCATGTGGCTAATCAATAGCTTCATGTCTTGCTGATGAGGCCTTCTTTGATTGGCCAGTAAATTATTATTTTGGTCAATTTATAGAAAAGGCTAGGAATTCCCAAATATAGTGAAACTATATATCATTTTGATCAGTAAAATGAGAGGTACATTAATAACATGGTTTTGACACTAGATCTGAGACTAATTCCAAAAGTACCATAAGTACATGTTTACTAAGTGATTAGTACATCAAAATCCTAGATTTGGGCGTTAAAATGTTGGAACCATTAAAAGTCTTTCTTTTATACCATTATCTAACCTTGTTGTGTATGATAATAACAAATGTGATAAAGATGATAATATAAATAGGGTTGCTAAATGAGGATAATCATTAATAAATGAATTAGGGTACATGAACCCTAGTTTTGGTGACTATGATGCTTACCACAAAATATGTGATTATTTTGAGATGTTATCAGATTCTTAAATATAATGATAATATAACATGATGTAATCATAATGGTGATAATTAGAGTTGCTAATATGAATAATCATGAATATGAATAATTGGCGATAAAGATCCTAACTTGCTAAGTGTTAATGAAACTGATCAAATTTAAGTGATCGTCATGTTTGGTATAGTAATTAGGGTTTCGAAGAATGACTCTAATGATAACTCAATAGCAAGGAAAACCTAAAAAATTATATTAGGAAAAAAGTAGGTTTTGATCTAATTAATGTGATGGTGACACTTTAATATTTATATACATGCAAATTTATGTTGAATTGCTTGGAATCTTCTCAATTGATTGGATTTATTGAATGTGCTTGAAGTATAATAATCTACATGGCTCATCATTGAGGTCCATGGTTACACGTATGACTACCAAAATTAGTTTGCTAGTTTTTTCTGAGTGTTTCTTAAAGATTGAACACCTAAACTTTTTTTTGGAAGTGGGGAATTTCACCCCTGTCCAAGGTAGCAGGAGAGAGAGAACACCATCAGCTACGCCGAGGGCTATAGTCCCTTCCTGTTGTGCTCCAACGAGTTCGCTGAGATTTGAACCCGCAACCTGCGCTTCACAAGCAGCAGGCTTGACCAACTGAGCTAGTTGGCAAGTGCATGTTTATTTACATTCTGTTCAATTATAATGATACTATGAGTATCATGTAAAGAAAGATTATGTGAATATGCTAGTTCTTACTTGTAATTAATTGATGGAATATGTGTTGTTAGTTTACTTGCACACTTTTTCATGCACCCCACGTACAAAGTATAACTTGTTATACTGATCCGCATTTCAGTTTCACAACATTTTAGGTACATTCTAGATAAGATGATATCAAGATATGATGGACAAACGAAATTTCCTAAACACCTTAATGTTATCTTGTAAGGAGGACTAGATAGATGATACTTCTTCTCATATGTTCAATCTTAATGATGGAAATTTATGTAGTTCTTGAGAAAAATCTTGTAAACAATATGTTTGAAATAATGAAAATTATTTACTATTATTTATTATTTGCTGAATCTAGATCCTTAGGAAAATTTTAGGTAATGTATGATTTTGTCCTTCCTTAACCGGGGGTTGTTGAAAAGTGAGGTGTTACATTTGATGTCAGAGCACCATATTTTTCAAATGATATTTAATAGTTTATAATTTGAAGTAATCAGTATAAATATGTGGGAATTATTAAGGCATTTTCTAAAGATGATGGTGTCTAGAAGAGACCATGATCTGGGGCTGGCATGATTTTCCTCCGCATAGCTGGTCAGCTTACGAGGACTCCTGAGTCTGTGCATCCTTCCTGGCTAAAGTCAGACAATTTTGCCCAAAGTAAAATACCTTTAGGATTTATAGTTATCCTGATTCATCCCCTCTTTTCTTAATAAACCCTAAAAGGAACTTCCCTCCTCATTTTGAGTTAGGGTTTGTGAGAAAAAGTTGGATTAAGACATCCTCTTCCAATTAATGTACATGTGATGTAGAAACAACAATGTACACATAATGTGGAAATAATAATGCACATGTAATGTGGAAATAATAATATACATGCAATGTGGAAATAATGATAAAGAAAAGAAAAGTGGTTTGACATGTTTTTCTTATGGGAATAGAGTTGGGAAAACCCTAGTGTGTCAAGGGACCTAGAAACCCTAAGTGGTAGGGAGTAAGTTGGGTGGTCTCTAACCCTAACTAAAACCCTAATCCTAGGTAATGGAAGTGGTGTGGGTGAGATAGAAACCCTAACCATAAGAACCCTAATGAATGAAGAAAGAGGAAATATATAAATGGGTTTAGGAGACTCAATCTCCCATGCATGTATGTATGTGGAGCAAGGTGTTAATGAAAAGTGATGCCGTTAGATTGAATGTAGTGACTTCAGGTCTAAGAACCACAATCACTATGAGAGCTAATTCTGACCGCCATCCCATGGTCTCCATGTATTACTCTCAAGGTGGGTTTTTCTGATAAACTATTCTCTAACATGTGCATGCGTGCTTGATATCATATATCATGACTACTGAGACTCTATCATTAGTCAACGTACACTCTAGTTTTATGTATTATTGTTTTCTATTTTGCTTCCAAAATAACATTTGCCTAGGGACATAACAAGAATGTATGCAATCTTATCATACATATGATCTCATTGTTTATGTCCTCAACCCAAGACATATGTCATTGAGTAATGTCATTCTTTAGACATCTATTATGTTTATGCCATTATCTCATGATTGAGACAAACATAATAAATAGAATTACCTTTATCATTATCAAATCAGCTATCTAATGGCCCATTACAGTCATCGTATGATTGTCTCTCTGGGCATACATACCAACATACTCCCACTTGCACTTAGAGCCAATCACCCATGAATCTTATTCCAAGTGATCTCAACATGTCCAATCTTATTGTACAACTTCTCAAATGATATGGAAGTGTCATAGTATGCTAGCTGAGATTCATTACCTACAATATCTCCTATTGTTGTCACAATATTTTTACTGTCATTAACGGTGGGAACCTCCCATAAGTTCATCTATGTGAACTTATTGATTCATACAATATCCTCAACTGTGTTAATAACACCAAGATACTCAGATTCTTTTGTAGAATTAAACAATTGTCTCTTACTCAAGACTTTTCTAGCTTCTAGTTCTATTTTAAGGTCAAACACAAATTTATATTGTGATCATTAATTTTCTTTGTCATTTTGGAAGCTTGCATCGGTGTAACCCTCTACAACCAACTCCTCCTTATTACCATAACTAAGGAACTAATCCTTTTAGTGCTTCTCAAGTACTTAAGGATGCTCTTTATGGCAATCCAGTGACTTTCACTAAGATTTGATATATATCCACTCATGTCTAATGTATATGAGACAAAGGGATGAGTACATGACATTACATACATGATAGATCTAGTTGTGAATGCATATGACATCTTACACATGTTTTCCTGTTCTTTACAAGAACTAAGATAGTCGGCTCTTAAGAGACTAATCCCATGAAACATGGACAATTTTCCCTCATTAAGTCATACATGTTGAACCCCTTCAACATCTTGCCAATGTGTGTGCTCTTACTCATATCATGAATCTTTCCAAATCTATCTTTATAGATCTCAATTCCTATCACATAGGATGCTTTTCCTAAACCCTTTAGAGAGAAGGTACTTCCCAACCAAGTTTTAATATCTGTAGGATTAGGATGTTATTCCCCATCATTATGTGGAATATAAATATGATTCCACTTAACTTTTGTAATCACAAATTTCATCTTTAGTTTGACTAAAGTCAGACCCTTTGACTATCTTGTCAAAGTGATGATTCTAGCTCTGAGATGCTTGCTTCAATCTATTGATTGACCTCTATAGCTTATAGACTTTATTTCCAATAACTAGATTTATAAAACCTTTAGGTTGTGTCACACACACATGCTCATAATGATTCCCATTAAGGAATGTGGTTTGAACATCCATATGCCAAATCTCATAATCTTACTAAGTTGCAGTGGCAACCATGATCCTAATGGAATTAACCATGGCATCTAGTGAAAAGATTCATCATGTTCAACACCTTGAACTTGTTTGAAACCCTTTGCAACCAATATGCACTTATAGTTTCTTACATTATCATCCATTTTTGTCTTCTTCTTGAAGAGCTAACTGCACCCTATGGATTATACCCCTTCAGGTGGATCCACCAAGGTCATACATTGTTGGTGTACATGGAGTCCATCTTGGATATGATGATCTCAAGCCATGTCTCAGATTCTGGTCCCTCAATAGATTCTTCATAGGTTGTTGGCTCATCATCTATAACCAACTCGCTGCCTTCTTGACTTATTAGATATCTTAATATTTCAAACTTAAGGTGTGTTCTACTAGATCTATGAGGTTTTGTGTTACATAGGAAACTTGAGATTCCACAACAATTTATGATTCTCATTGTTCCCGATGTACCTATTTAGGTTCAATGTATTCTTGTTGGTCTTGAACTTTTCTGATTCTACTTATATCCCACTGATTCCTTTGGAGTTAAGTTCTCTTTAGGAATACAACCATCCTAGCAACAAATACCTTTGTTTTCATATTGGAATATACATGTAGTATTCAACAAAATAACATATATGTGATTTTTGGACAAAGTTTTTCAAGAAACAATTATCTCATTAGCCTTCATTCCTAATCATTGTAAAAGACATTATCGAGGCACCTTTCATATCATATCTCATATGATGTCTTTTGAACCATTTTAGATGGTACATTTTGTGTAAATCATGTGCCAAAAAAGAAAATTGTAAGATTAGCTAGATTTATAGATAATAGCACCATGACAATATGGTGTGATTCCTTCTTTATGATACATTGCCATTGTGTTTCAAGTAGAGTTCATCATGATACACTTTCATGATCTCCAAAAGCTCCTCAGACACTCTGTTCAAAGTATTTTCCATATCAATCACATCAAAATGTTTTAGTATTTATAACACTACTACAGAAATGGCTTATGAAGTCACTTTCCAGGCGTCAGTTATTAACTAAGTACCGACGCCTAAAACATACAGCGTCGGTTTAAAACACAAACCGACATATATCGGATAGGAGTGGCCAGACACGGGTATCGCTTTCTATTTAGTGACGGTTCAAGAATAAACAACCGACACCTATAAACACCCGCCAAATCCAATTTATCCAATGAAAAAATTAGGTCCAAAATTTAACTAACAGCGTCGGTTATTAAATACATAACCGACGACAAAACCTTTTCGCGTGGGACATTTTTATCGCCGGTTATATTCCCAAAACCGATGCCGATGTATTTACCCGCGCTGTCCGCGCCAAAATTTATACACCCCTATGGCGTCGGTTTTTTCTTAGTGACCGATGCTGTTATGTTGTAGCGTCAGTTTGTTAAAGAACCAACACTTAAGGCTAACTTAACTGCACCCGCACGAGGGACTCTTCCCCTTTCTCTGTTTCATTCCTGATTCTTCAGTTCGCGTAACTAGGTCCGGTGATTTCTTCTCTGCTGGTGCCGCCGCCGCTCGATTGCTTCTCTGCTGGTGCCTCCGTCGCTCACTGCTCGTCTCCTCTCCTCTCCTCGCCACCGCCCCCGCCAGTGGCTGCTTTGGTCGCCCGTCTACTCCTCTCCTCTCCTGCTAGGTCTCTGCTCCTGGTCGCCCGCTCACCGCCGCCTCCCGTTTGTTGCTTGCTGCTCCGGAAACCCACCCTCTCACTCGCTGCCGCCACCGCCCTCTTTCCTGCTCGCTGCTCCTACAGGTATATCCTTTTACTCCTCTGCTTCGCCATGTTGTGAAATCACAGGTCGGCACGGCCGTGATGGGCAACACAACCGTGGTGGCTGATTTTGTGCTATATTGCTCAATTATGTGTGTATATTTGTGTATTTACTATTCTGTGCTATTTTGTGCTTGCATATATTTGTGTTTAGGGTTTAGGGTCACATGTGGGTCTTCTATTTCTAAATTGATTATGTGACCCTAATTAATACATTATAACAGAATTGAATCGTGTATTTGTGTTGTTGTAGGTGTTGTTGACTTACTGTTCAAATCTTTGATATATGGAATCATGGTTTATTTACTGTTTATTATTTACTGAAAAGCATGATTAAATCATGTTACACAAAACTTAGGATATGAATGATGAAACTAGGATTGTAGGTATAAGAATGAAAACACATGTATTAATTTGTTGGCCGAGAAACTCATCCAAAATTTACTCATTAGGAGTAAATCTTGGATAGTCCCCAGTTTTTGAGACTGTTCTTGAACACCTAATCTCACTTAGGATGTAAGTGTATAATGTGTATTGGGTTTTTGAGAAAATTTTGGCAGCATTTCCCCGTTTGTTCTCTAAGTACATATATACTTAGAGAACAACAGGGAAATGCTACCAAAATTTTCTCGAAAACCCAATACACATTATACACTTACTAGTGAGATTAGGTGTTCAAGAATGGGATAGGTGGTACACATTTATTATATATATGAATGACAGCACATGTATTTGTTGGCCTAGAAACCCGTCCAAGATTTACTCATTAGGAGTAAATCTTGGATAGTTCCCGGTTTGGGACTGTTCTTGAACACCTAATCTCACTTAGGATGTAAGGGTATAATGTGTATTGGGTTTTCGAGAAAATTTCGGTAGCATTTCCCCATTTGTTCTCTAAGTACATATGTACTTAGAGAACAGCAGGGAAATGCTGCCGAAATTTTCTCAAAAACCCAATACACATTATACACTTACTAGTGAGATTAGGTGTTCAAGAATGGGATAGGTGGTACACATTTATTATATATAAGAATGACAACACATGTATTTGTTGGCCGAAGTTTTAACCATGCAAAAACTCTAATCTGTTAACCCTAGACCCTGATCTTTGTGTAATATATACTTGTTTTCTCTTTGATCAAAGAATGGATAGATCATGGATGTCCATTCGCAGTCGCTGCACCCCCGAGTTTATTTCTAGTCTTGACCAGTTTATTAGATTTGCCGAGGAACATAGGAAACAACCTGGAGTTAGGTTCTACTGTCCATGTAGGCATTGCGGTAACAACTTGAAAGTCAGCACTGGTGACGAAATCAAAAGTCATGTCATGTGCAACGGGATTGTACAAGGCTATATAGAATGGCACTGGCATGGAGAGATTTCAAACCCGAAACTAGTGGATGTCGGTGGTAGTGCTTGTGTGGAAGAAGAAATTGCCTACGATGACGTAGATGTGAATGAACCAGTTCCAGTAGACATCATTGATGCGATGTTGGATAGTTGTGGGGTAGAGCACATCGATCCACCTCCCATTTTTAGAAACATTGTGCATGATGCTGAGATATCATTATACACAGGTTATACTAAGTTGACGAAGCTTAGCGCTGTGTTGAGATTGTATAAGCTGAAAGCTAACAATAGATGGAGCGACAAAAGCTTCACGTCATTGTTGTCTTTGTTGAAAGAAATGCTTCCTGAAGGAAACAAGCTGCCAATCTCAACATACCAGGTAAAGCAATTGTTGTGCCCAATGGGAATGGATGCCAAGAAGATACACGCATGCCCGAATGATTGTGTATTATTTCAAAAGGACTATGTGGATTTGAAAGATTGTCCAAAATGTGGTGCGTCACGGTATAAATTGACGACTTCGGGGGAGTCCAAAACTAGTTCTCCTGCCAAGGTGATGTGGTATCTACCTATAATATCACGGTTTCAACGCTTGTTTGCCAATCCGATAGATGCGAAGAATTTGAGGTGGCACACAAATGTTAAGAAAAATAATGATGGGATCCTACGACATGCGTCTGATTCCCCATAGTGGAAGAAGATTGATCTATTGTACCCTGAATTTGGTGAAGAAGTCAGGAATCTAAGACTTGGGCTTTGTACAGATGGGATGAATCCATACGGGACATTGAGCAGCCAACATAGCACTTGGCCAGTCATGCTTGTTATATACAATCTTCCTCCCTGGCTGTGTATGAAAAATAAGTACGTAATGCTGTCATTGTTGATATCGGGCCCTAAACAACCTGGAAATGACATCGGTGTTTATCTTGAACCTCTGATTGATGACTTAAAGAAACTCTGGTGTGAAGGTGTGATGACCTATGATGCTTCATGAAGAGAGACATTTCGTTTGCAGGCTATGTTGTTTTGCACTATTAATGACTTTCCATCATATGGGAATTTGTCTGGATATAGTGTCAAAGGAGCTAAAGCGTGTCCTATATGTGAAGAGAACACTGATTCAACAAGACTAAAACATGGCGGTAAGACTGCATATCTCGGTCATCGAAGGTTTCTTCCAAAATTCCATCCGTATCGTAGGAAGCGCAAAGCATTCAATGGATTGAATGAGGAACGGAGTGCACCTAAACCTATACCAGGGGAGGTTGTTTATGAAAGAGTAAAAGACTTTGTCAATGAATTTGGTAAGAGATCACAATGTACTATGGCCACACGGAGTGACAAATCTTTATTCAAGAAGAAGTCAATATTTTGGGATCTTCCTTATTGGAGTTCTTTGACAGTCAGGCATTGTATCGATGTCATGCACGTTGAGAAAAATGTCTGTGATAGTGTCATTGGGACTTTGTTGAATATACCAGGTAAGACTAAAGATGGGATAAAATCCAGACTGGACCTACGTGAAATGGGAATAAGGTCAGAATTAACAGAATTTCGTGAAATGGGAAATCGGAGAACATACTTACCTCCCGCTTGTTACACATTGTCTAGAAAGGAGAAGAAAGCTTTTTGTGAATGTTTGGTAAATGTTAAGGTGCCACAGGGTTACTCATCCAACATTCGTAGATTGGTATCCATGAAAGATCTGAAGTTGATAGGTCTTAAATCTCATGATTGTCACACTCTAATGCAACAAATATTGCCTGTGGCAATTAGATCTATATTGCCGAATCATGTAAGGTTTGCAATCACCAGACTTTGTTTCTTTTTCAACAGTCTGTGCAGCAAAGTTATTGACCCTGATACTCTTGATAAATTGCAAAGAGAAGTGGTTGTTAGCCTATGTCATCTTGAGATGTATTTTCCTCCGTCGTTCTTTGATATCATGGTACATCTTGTTGTCCACTTGACTAGGGAAGTGAAAATGTTGGGACCAGTTTTCTTGCATTGGATGTATCCCTTTGAACGATACATGAGCATTTTTAAAAGTGATGTTCGAAACTGTTATCGGCCTGAAGGGAGTATTATCGAGGGTTATGTGGCGATAGAGGTTATGGATATTTGCAATGACTTTCTCAGTGGTAATGACACTCCTGATAATGACAAGAATATTGACGAGCAATTTGGCAAAGGAATTTTGGGATCATGTGTGAAAGTAATCAGCCGTGAGCAGTTGGAACAAGGTCACTTGTATATTTTACACAACATGGACGAAGTGAACGTTTATATTGAGGAACATACCAATTTCATCAAGAGACAATATCCTCGAGCCAATACAATGTGGCTTGCTAGAGAGCATAACAAGACATTTATTAAGTGGTTTGAAAATAAAGTCTTACATCAACTATCTCAAACACCAGATGATATTACTGAAACTATCAAATCCTCGCCTTTAAACCAAAATTGACTGTTATGTCTTATGAAGGGTATGACATTAATGGATTCACATATTACACAAAGCGCCAAGATGATAAGAGTGTCGTCCAAAACAGTGGGGTCACCCTTCAAGCATCGACTATGTTTTTTGCAAGTGCAAAGGATAAGAGTCCATGTGAAGCTAAAATGTCATATTACGGTGTCATTGAAGACATATGGGAGTTTGACTACATAGATTTCAGAATTCTGCTCTTCAAATGTAATTGGGTTGATAACACCAAAGGAGTTATAGTGGTTGAATTGGGTTTCACTTTAGTGAACATTGAAAAGATTGGCGAGAACGATGAACCATTCATATTGGCATCACATGCGAAACAAGTATTTTATATTAATGATCCTGCAAATGATAAATGGTCAGTTGTTCTTCATGGTAAAAGACAGTTCATTGAAGATCCTATAGATGAAGAACAGTACTATGATAAGTGTGATGACTCCAATCCATTCTCAGTTGGGTTGCCAACAACAACAAATATTGAAGCTAACGATGACTTGTATGTGCACGGAGATCACAATGAAGGATTGTTAATTGATAAAAAATCGCAATATTAGAGGCATGTTTATAGAATGTTTTTTTATATGTTTTATTTTTCTGAATGTGAACTTTACAATGTGAATTTGAACTTTACAATGTGAATTTTACAATGTGAATTACTTTATAATGTGAACTTTACAATGTGAATGTGAACTTTACAATGTGAATTTTACAATGTGAATTACTTTATAATGTGAACTTTATAATGTGAATTACTTTACAATGTGAATGTGAACTTTACAATGTGAGCTTTACAATTTGAATTACTTTACAATGTAAACTTTACAATGTGGATGTGAATTTTCAGATGGCTGAGCATTCTCCTGATGACCGTGCTGATGATTACCGTGAGGGTGAGGACATCAATGTGCCGCCTCACAATGTAAGTTTTAAAAATATATCATATATTTATATCTATATGTCCATTAATAATTATATCTTGTAAATGTGTTTATTTTGTCAAATTTTAGGTTGATGATGCACATGTACGATCTGAAGCACTTGAGGCACTTGATCAGCAACACCAAAAAGTTGACAGGAGAAGGGGCATCACTATGATGAAGAAGTTAATAGCGCAAAAGGGCAATGGACCCAAACTTGTTGTGGATTTTTATAATGCAAGAAATGTATCTAGTGTGAATCGCAATTCATTTGTTTCATATCTTGGGTATGTTACTCGTATCCATTGCGGTTGTAAGATAGATTCTTGGCATAAAGTTTCTAAGGAGAAGAAATACGTAATATGGAAGGATTTATGCGTGAGTTATTATTAATTTGCAATTATATTTTGTAGATTACTAATTTTTTGGATACTAGTTAATAGAAATTCTAATTTGCAGAGTATATTTGAATTGGATGAAAAACTGCATCGTAAATGCGTGATGCAACACTGTGGGAGAGTCTTAAGGAACTATAGGACAAATCTCACCTGAGAATACATAAAAGTAGCTGATAAGAGGAAGAAGACAGCCACTGAACAGTGGAACTTCCTGGACAAAGAAGAATGGGACGCATTTGTTGCTTCAAGACAAACGGATGAATTCAAGGTATTAGGCGTTAGTCCCAATCTCATTAATATATGTTGTATTCACCTATTCAAGATTAACATTTACTGTTACTAACCAAATCATTAATGTTCATACTAACTAGGCCCTTAGTGAGGCACAAAGATCAAGGCGTGCACTGAATGTGCATGACCACACAATGGGTCCAAAGGGGTATGCAGGCATCTGCCAAAGACTACAGTCTGAGGCTACTACTCAGTCTGCTGCTACTCAGGAGTCCTCCACTGTAGGTAGCACACCTCTGCCTCGCCATGATATCTGGAAAGATGGGAGGCAAAACAAGAAGGGAGAAATAAGGAAGCCCGCAACTGCTGAGGCGGCTGCAAAAATGGTAAAATACAACTCTTACAACAATCGTTCAAATATTGATTATTTGTGGTGTTTACTTAATTACAAATTTTTGTTTTGGCGATTAGCGGGAGCTGCACGAGCCGAGGAAACAAGGCAAGTTCATCCCTGAGGGCACAAGGGATGAATTGACAGTTGCTCTGGGTAACCCAGAGCATCCTGGACGTGTTAGGGCTGCAGGCGCTGGTGTGGGCATCAAATCTTTTTTTGGGCCATCCCAGCACAAACATGTACCAAAAGTGGGACTTTCACAAGAAGAGGTAACATATTCTTTCTTTATAATGTTACTGTAAAAAGAGAATTAAATAATTAGAAGCTAATGTTTCTTTTATCCATGTATAGGTAGAGAAGCTAGTTGATAGGATACTGGAAGAAGCACTGAAAAAGTGGCAGACATCTCAGACTGCCACTCAGCAGACAATACCTATCATAGCATCCCGCTCTACTCCTACAGCAGAGGTTGGGAGTAATCCTATAGACCCACCACCTAGCACATCCACTGTAAGTATTTTTATGACATAGTAACTAGTTTTTTAATTCAAGATGATATCTTTTCAAGATGATATGTATATATGTATATAACATTCTTTACACAAAAATTTGTAGGGGTTGAATCCATGCCGTCTAAAAGTTAATGAATATGTCATTGCAGAGGCGTCATCTTACCCATCCCTACCAGGGGAAATGTTTCATGGGTCTCCATTACCAGCTGGTTGGATTCGTGTGAGCCCAGTACATATATTCCCCAAGTGGATGGATCTTCCATGGCCATATGCCCACCCAGATTGTGAAACACTTGGTGAGGCTTTAGGCGGAGTGATATTGTGGCTAAAAGCGGATGTCATCTTTACTGAAATTGTATGGTAAATTTACATTACGTTAAATTGTTAGTGTGTGTATATGATGTCAGTTGATCTGAAATTATTATATATATATACAGGTTAAAAAGAAGACACCCACAACATCTAGGCCTCCACTTCCACCTCCTACATTACCCAGTTGGGTTCCACAGGACCTAACTGTCCCGTTAGGTCCTAACTGTAGGGGTATGGCAATATGGTTAGGCGAACATGATATAAACTGCCCTATAACTATTTTTATAGATTCAGATGCTGCAGGTCAATCATACGAAAGCAAACTATTTATACAAGATATTTTGGAGTTGTTTTGATATGATTGGATAAATACATCTGTGATAGAGCTATGGATAAGGTGAGATCTTCTTTATACATCCATATACCTTGTGTAGGATCTGGTGATCTGGTTTCTTATTTATTAATGCATGCATAATTAATACATATTTTGCAGCTACTTAGACAAGATATGTGCAGATTTTGCATTCGAACATGTAGGATTTTTGATTCCATCTATGATTAGTCTAGTAGCTAAAGACCCTCTGTCAGTTCAACAATACTGCTGTGAGGCTTTTTCAATTTTTGCTCAAAAAAAGAAGACGATGATAATGGCTCCATTCAATGTAGAGTAAGTTTACTTTGCTTATTAAGAAAATTACATTTTTATTGTAGATTTTGAGTTATTAATTTTTAACTTTTTTACCTCTAGTGGTATGCATTGGGAGTTACTGGTTATTGTCCCCGAGACGTTCACTGTCTATTATCTAGATCCAAAGGGGAGTAAATTGAATACAAAATATGGACACATAATGAAAATGGCATTATTCCGGTGAGAAATATTTTATTTTCATATCCGTTAACATATGTTATTACATTACTATTTAATTATGCAATGTATTGTGTTACATTAACATGTAGGGGTTTTGATGAGTTCAAAATGGCTGGAGGAAAGGTCCCCACGAAAAAGAACCAGCCAATAATTTGGAAGAACGTGAAAGTAAGTTCCCGACTGCAATATATGTATATATTATTTATGTGAACAATGCTTAATTAGTTGTATTTTTTAATATTTTGTATGTTTGAATTTATAGTGTGCCACACAAGACAACGGATGGGCATGTGGATACTACGTGATGTGATTTATGCACATGATTATCAAATATGCCGCAATGGACATCGATTGTATTGCTGAGGTATTATATAGTCTCATTAGATAATATGAAATATATCAATCTTATTTATAGCTCATTAATTATATATATACATCATTCTCTTTACAAGTGTTTACAACTGACCACACTACAGGAAATGCCTTATAAGATGTACATGCTCCCTATATGACGGGATAATTAAATGAAGTAAGAGAAGAATGGGCAACAACCATACAAGTAGTGGGAGATTTAAGATATAATTGGGATGTTGATAGCGAATAATGACTAAAGAATGATATTTTGTAAATGAATATCTGAATTATAATATATGTGTGAATGTTTCTACATATCTGGATGTTTCTACATGTGTCTGAGTGAAAATGAATGAAACTGTTGGTTGCTATATGAATGTTTCTATATGTGAATGTGAAAATGAATGGAACTACAGATTGCTAGCTACATGAATGTTTCTAAATGTGTGAAAATCAAATGGAACTGCAGGTTGCATTGCTAAATGTGTGAATATCTTTCTTGTTAATTTTGCAGGTTTGTGGCCTGTTGTTGGCTGATATCAATGGATGTTGTCAAACCTGCAGTTCATAACTGAACTGCAGGTTTCTCATCCTGCGATCAGCCATACAGCAGGTCTGCAGACTGACAGAAAAAAAAAACAAAAAATAGGCGTCAGTTATTTGTATAAAACCGACGCCACATCGTTACAGTGTCGGTTTTTATCTAATAATTGACGTCTATGTACTTAACACCACAGTTGTGCTGGCCAGCATAGATGTGGCAGCGGACCAGACACCACGGCCGTGGTGGTCAACACGGCCGTGGCAGCGGACAAGACACCACAGCCGTGCTGGTCAGAACGGCCGTGGCAGCGGACCAGACACCACGGCCGTACTGGCCAACACGGCCGTGTTGGAAGTGATATGACGTCAGTTTTTATCTAATAACCGACGCTAATAGTGCCCAACATGGCGCCCTTTCTGTGGCGCGAAGGTATATGGCGTCAGTTTCTAATCTAAAAACCGACGGTTATAGTGCCCTGCTGGTGCGTTTTCGGTGGCGCGCGAAGGGTTGTGGCGTCGGTTTTTGAACCGACACATAACATCTGGTCTTTTAGCGTCGCCCACATAGGTGTCGCTTAGAAACCGACACTAAAGGTCATTTATGTACTAGTGTAACAAGTTGGTTATGTACTTCGTTCATGATCTTCTTGAATAATTCAAGAGATACATACTTGTATTTCATTAAATACAATCACCTGTATCCTGAGAATATCAGTAAATATAATGAGGTACTATTAACCACCTTTAGAATTTATTCTAAAAGGTCTATATACATCAGTATGTATGAACCCTAATAGAATACTCTCTCTCCCACTACATGTAGTGAAAGGTGCTTTTGTCATATTGCTCAAAAAATAAGACTTGCATGTCTCTATTGGTTCAATATACACAAGAGTCTAGATAACTATCATTATGGATTCTAGAAATGCATTTCTCATCTGTGTTATCTAGAAATGCATTTCTCATCGAGTCATTCAGTATATGTGTTATGCATATTTGTCTCTACAACTATGGAGTTTAGATTATGAGATGTAGGGCACTGCCATATAAGATCTTATCTTTCAAATTAAAACATCAATTTATTCATAATATTCTTTTCCATACAAGATACATGATGTTTTGATTAATGGCATGTACTTAATAGAAATTCACTAATTCTATTACATTCCCATGAATGATAAATTCCAAATGTAGTGGCAACAACTCTTTCTCTACAAAGTTATAAATTACTTCTTCTTAGGTTTTGAAGTGGAGATCTCTATCTCTTTCTTATTCTTGAGTTCCTCTATATAAAGAGGCTAGTTCCTTTTCTAGTGGTCATGCTAATGGTAGTGGTGTCACTTTTCTTCCTTATTCACACCTCCCTTAGCTTTCAATACAAAAGACTTAGGTTTCTAGCTAGCTTTAGAATTCTTCTTAGCTTTGCCTTTGCCCTTGGACTTACCTCTATTGATCATTATCACATACTTGGGTTTGTCATTCTTCATCTATGCTTCAACTATCCTCAACATGCCAAACAATTCTGACAGCGGCTTGTCAAAATCATTCTTGTTGTAGTTCATGACAAACTGGCTGTATGATCCCGAAAGTGACTACAGAATCACATCTATGGCCAACTCTTGAACCAAGGAAAATCCCTGTCTGTCAAGGTTCTCCACATACCTAATCAACTTGAGTGTATGGGGACCTACTAGATTTCCTTCTGTCATGTTTCACTTGAAGAATGCCTTACAAACATCATATCTCTCTTGTCTTGTCTGATCTTTCTACATGTTCTTAAGATTTGTAACCATTTCAATAACATCCATGTTCTCATGTTGTCTCTGCAACTAATAGTTCATTGAGCACAACATCAGACACTTGATATCCACGACATCTTAGAGTGCTTCCAGTAAGAATCGTTGTCAGTCATAGGCACACTAGGGGCATGTTCATCTAGTTTCGGTGTCTCCGGGACATATAGGTTACACTCTTGAGTGAGAATGATTCTCAACATCATGAACCAATTGTGAAAGTTATTCCCTTTCAACTAGTCCTTTTCAAGGACCACTCACAATGAACATGTGTTTATATTTGCCATTAGATTCTACAAAAGAAATTTTGCAACTTTGTCAAAACACTTGTGATTAGATTTGATTTGATAAGTTTGATGATATTAGTAAGGATTTTAATTAATTACCTTTCCCACTATTTTGTTCAAATTGATATCCCTCGTATATCAATTCGGAAGATTGTAGGGTACAACCTTCTAGTATGCCAAGACCAAAAATAATTAAGTTATTACCCATCCAATGCTAGTGTCCATAACCAATTATTAAGGTAGGAAATGTTTTCCAATTGCATCTCTTGCAAATCTTGGATAGATGGTATGCACGACTCTTTGCCATAGTCACGTACAAGCTTCTAGGAACTTAACCTCATTGAGGTCATGTTACGACCCCGCCTCCCACTAACCCCCAATTAAGGGAGACCGAAAGGACAAAGCTGTTAACCAATAATCCAAATCAAAGGTTCGAAAATTAACCAAAAATAATTATCAAATTTTAACAGACTAAACTGAAAAGCTGTAAGAAAATAAACTTTTGCATACATTTTTTTTCTTTTGAAAACTTGGATCTCTAAACTTCTATCCACTTAAGGATTCTACTCTAACTAATCCTCCTTGTATTTTACTTCATGTATTGACGATTTACTATTTGTTCTTTTGACTTGTACCTAAAACACCGACAAACAAAACGTCGGTCAGCCGAGGCCGGTATGTGGGGAAAACACTAATCATACAATTATTCTTAACAAAGTAATCATTCAATTAATCATTTAACAACCAAGATTACGTTTTAAGCCATACTACTCAATCCTTACCTATCCCCTATTTCTGTGCTATCCATGCAGTGTATGCTACCTCTCTTTAGGTAGATTCTTACCACCATGGTCCTACCTTACATGTAGCCAATACATAGGGTAATAGAGTCACATGGCACTACCCGAAGGTAGCCCAATATCTAACTCAATGTGACTTGATGGACCTACCCCATTGGTAGCCATGTACTAAGTCATCCAGTGACCTGATGGTCCTACCCCATAGGTAGACATGTACTAGGTCAACTATTAAGCCACAGAGGGGACCAAGATCTAAGCTAGTAGGCACATATCTTATGTGATAGTCATATCCACATTATAGTTTGCATTAATTAAATTCATCCAACAATTAATTCATGACATCGATGAAAACTTCGGTAAACCTTGAGAAACTAACTCGAGATATTCATAAGAGTAACCACATACCTGTAGTGCAAATTCAGATACATAATTATTCAAAACACAGAAATCCCAATCAAGCAACCAATCATGCACAAAATCCTGAAATAAATATACCAATTTCCTTTTATTAATATTTATCCAATATCTTCATCCTCCTTAGGATTTCTATTCCAATTTTGGGGTTTCCTTGGGAATTAGGGTTTTGCCTCCATTCTTAGTTATTAAGAACCCTAATTCATCAAATCTACTTAAAACCTTTAAATTCTCTCCTTTTAATATTCTTAGCAGTCTTAGGATCATCATTTAGTAATTTACTTCCTTAATCCGAAATATAATGGTTTTCCTCTTCTTTTACCCCAATTAGGGTTCCCATATGAATTATTCTTCATTTATGGATTACAACTCTAAAACTACCAATTTTATATACCAAACGGATGAAAACTCTATATTATAATCAACGGGTTAATATCTTTCAAATTAACCTATTAGTCTTCAAAGATGTATCCTTTATATTCAATTTAGGGTTTCTAAGGTTTCCTACAAAACCCTAACCATCTGAATTATCTTCAATAAGAAATATCTAATCCAAACTATGTTCAAGAATCATTATATTATAGTTTTATTCTTGCAATATCATGTTATGACCATGAAAACTCATATTTACTCAAAACAGGGTCTTTAGTCTTTTAAACCATGTTCATGATCATAAAACCCTAAAAGAATCATATGAACTATCCTTTTATGATCTTACCACTCATAACAGGTTAAGATTGATCAAAAGCATATAAAAGATTCATCATGATTGATTTTATATCATTCTAGGGTTTTTCAGTCAATTAATGCATTAAAATATGTAAAACCCTATACTTTTTGAGTTCCAAACATATTTAAGCTTCAAATCTAATTTCTTTGCATTCCTCTCGTTTTGAGGATAAATTTTCATATAAGACTTGTTTTAATCCGAGTTACCAATCTTTAATTATGAATTTAGCAAGACTTCACTTACTTGGGCCAATGGGGGGCTGCCACGTAGCTTATTTCCCATGCAACGTTGTTGTGTGAAAATATAACGGAGTTACAATTATACCCCCGCTTAAGTGACCATCCCTTCATCATGTGGAGGGGCAGAAGTGTCATTTGCATCTAATCTTCGTCTTCCTTGAGAAGCATCGCGCCGTCCAGCGATCATGCTGTGATTTGCGGATGTTTCGGGGTCCGCTCCCCTGCCTGGGGTCTCGAGGGTTGCCTCCGACCTTTCCCCTAGCTCTGCCTCCCTCCTCTGTGCTTGGGGCGCCACCAGCCCATGATCGTGGTGGCTCGGTTTGACCAAACAAGCCTGCAACTTGCAGCCGAAAGTGCATCCGTTTTGCTGCTATGCCGCGTCATGTAGGGAATGGCGATGCTAGCTTGACATCGTTCCGTCTTCGTGGTATCTCCAGATCCCACCGAAACCCTACATGGACTCCCTGCTACCCCAGGGTTACATGGCTCCCTGCTGCTAAGGTTTTGAACAGAAACGATGAAGAAGGAGATGGGGAAGGGAGAGAGCCGTGTGAGGTCCCTCTAGACTTGGGCAAGGATTCGACCCCTTATATAGGGAGGACATCCACGCCCTAACGTGCTTGCCCAAGAAGAAAAATATGGTTCTTTTCTATTAGAAATCTAATTCCTTCATGATGAAGCAAGATTCTCTCTCCTACTTTCCTCTTTAATATTCTTTATTACTTGAATATTTAGGAATATGAAAATCCTCTCCTTTGTTTTCATTATTCTTGCCTTTTAATTCATTGGCCACGAAATTTCTATTTTCTTTTAATAGAAACAATACTTCTTTTTACCAATATCACAAAATTCATTAATAATGTTTCACATTATCCTTTTATTTTGCAATTTAGGTATTTTCCCTTTCTTTCCTTTTTATTGGGACTCCTTGGATCCCAAGACACTCCATTATTTCGAAATTCTTTTTATTGGATACTTATTATCCTTCTAGATGCATCTTTCTGCATTATTTCACATTATCTTGTCTTTTTTAGGATTTCTCTTTATTTCTCTTTTATTTTCCTCATTGGCATTCCTCTTAATATTAGCAACCTCATGGACACTAAATTTCACCAAGAAATCTCATTTATGCCTCTTTCCATTCATTTTCCACATTTTATCATTATTTTCAATTTCTTTCTTACTAAAGAAATACTTAATTAATCTTTTCTTTTCTGATTGCTTTATTTTTGCAACTTTGGACTCCTTGGAACCCAAGGAACCCAAGAGGCACGAAATCCATCCTTGGATTACATCTCTTTGCCTTCTAGAGGTTTCTACCTCTTTCTTTTTCTCAAATATTCAATTATTGAATTACTTAATGAATTTTCTTGTTACTTGGGCCCAATAGCCAATAAAGCCCACAACACAATCATCAAGGCTATTGTAAATGAAATCCACTTATTCAAAACAAATCATATCTTTATTTGTTCAATTATCTTTAATATGAGAAATTTCATTTCTCACCAATGAACCCAAAAATTTGGGGTTGTAACATCCTTTCCCTCTTATAGGAATTTTGTCCTCAAAATTCTATCAAGCAAACAAACAATTCAGGATAAGCCTTTTCCATGTCCATCATTGGCCCCTATGTGGCTTTTACTTATCCATGGTGCTTCCAAAGAACATTTATCATCACATATTATTTTCTCTAAGTTCTTTCATCCTGGCGTCTATAAACTGCACAGGTGACTCAGGCCATTCCAGCCTCCCTTGGGGCTCACTAGGTTCATTGCTCCGCACATGGTCGGGGTACCTCACATAGTGCTCTAAATTGGTCACATGGAAATCGTCACATATTACTTTATCCTGAGGGGTAAGATCAACTTAGCCTTCTCCACCAGCCCATCTCAATGGACCCATGTATCGGGGACTCATCTTTCTTAGCTATAGCTCAGAGGGGTCGGATTTTCATGTCACATATTCTCCCACAGTGAACTGCATGTCAGTCTACTTTGCATCGGCTTACGACTCTCGTCATCTTTAGGCTCCTTTCAGCCATTGCACAATCAAAGTGACTTCATCTACAGACACTATGGTCCTTAATTATCATGTGGTCCTTTCACCAACATCACCTTACTGAAGTGGTGACCGACACAACCTCCCTTACAGAGCTTCTTATAAATCCCGATACTAGATATGGTAGTTAATTTCACATCTTGCATAGGACAAGAACTATCTCTAGCTATCACCCTGAATGATCACATATGCTCTCATCAGACCCTTTAGTTTGGATCATACTAACCATTAGTTAGGGGTGATAAACTGTACTAACATCGAGTTCTTCATGTACCTACTTCCACTTTATGGAAGTGAACCTCTAGTTCAGACTCAAGAACCTTTGAACTCACATCCTGGTGTAGTTGGATCATCTCTCTCATGGATAGTTCAACCAGATCTGTCCCTTAACATAATTCTCTCTCTCTCATGTCATCTGGGCAAGACAATCTACCTTACCCCATGTCGCATCTCGACCTTCCTTGGTCCAGGGGAGACTTACAACATCCATAGTGATGAACTCCCTTTCTCTTTCGGGGACTCTTTATCCTTTACATTAATGCATGGGGTTACTGGTGTTCGTACTTCACCCTCAGCTTGTATGGCCATATACCACATGCAACTTTATCTCCAGCATCCATAGTACTGCTACCACTTATTATCTCAGTAGTACCATGGTATATGGTGACCTGAAAAACACGATTTCCTGCATGTCATGATTCCTCAAGATTGATTCCTTCAAAAACCCTAAACCACTCTCATTAGGGTTTTACCATCTTCCTATCCAAAGAAGTGTATCAGAGGTTCTATCACCATCCTTTCATTATATCAAGGACTAGACTGGCTAACCAAACAACCATTATCTTTTTCAACATATCTCGTTACATCTAAGTGTTATCCAAACACCTCTCCTTTCCAAACTTAGGGTTAGCCAAACAACCTCTTCCAGCCAAATGAGGCAGCTATATCTCAACCAGAGCATCCATCACCACTTCTCATTCTTAGGTATTAGGTAACATTGAAGACATACACTTCTATGTATTTCACTTATTGTCTCACCTCAAACTCTATGTCTTTCTCCATTAAGAACACTTTGTGCTCATCTTCTTAGTGATCAACCTCAACTTTGTATGACTCATATCTCATGATAAAACATCCTCATAAGGTGACTACCTCATTCCTCTTAGTGTTTGCAAACCATCCATGTATCATTCACTTTACCAAGGTATGTTATCATCTCTGTCCTCATACCTCATAGCAACATTCCAACTCACCTCATCTTTTGTCCTTGGTGTATGGCATGCGTATTGTCCTATCTCTCACTCCCATAACAAGAGGAAATAAGCATTTGGCTGCAGTCTAAATACAGAGCTCTTCCTATTCCAAGAGTAGAGATGGTACATCCCACCTTGCCAGTACACCTTTAAATCTAAGTTGAAACGTGCAACTTATGTCTCTACATCACAAACATCTCGACATCAAAGTTACCTCCATGGAAAACTAGTCTTGAATCTACTGAGGTTTATATCCTTGGTCATCTCCACTAGGTCTATAGGGTGCCGGCTCTTTTGGGGTCATCCCTCTTCCCTCATGCATCAAGAGAGTGCCCTACTCATCTGCCCTTTGGGTCCCATGAGTTCATGAAGGTGATCAATCTCCTAACCCATGGCCCTCAGACAATGATAGATGTTACCTCCCGACCCTATGGTCATGTGCAACTGGGGAATTAGGCAACTCCTACTTCCATCGGTCTTATCCCTACCTGACCCTAAGACAGACTTAGGATTCTCCATAGTACATGTTCAACTTAGAACCTTGCCCAAGCCTTCATCATCTCCCATTGTATACATGGGCTGACATCCATCCTTTCATAGGGGTCATGGTGACCTGCCTACCTTGGTCAGGCCCCTTACTGGTTACCTCCATGGTAACACATCCACATGTACTTAGAGATGGATATCTATGGGTCTACATGCGCATTCTCATGCCATGTACTTTTCACTTAGCCTCTCAAGATCCTATGAGACCTCTTTAGGTTACCTTAAACCAAAAAAACTGATATACACCCTACCAAAGGGTCCCTCTCCCAGGATGGGAGGAAAACTATCTCTTGACAACATGGTCACAAAAGCTCTTAGGTCTAGGGTTTACATCCACATGAGCCTACTTAACCCTAGCAAGCTATTAAGGCACAAGCAGATCACCTACTGAACCATGCTAGGTCATACTTGTCCTCTTTCCTTCATGTTGGATCAAGATCATACCTTCCTTTATCATCATCCTAGCTGTGAGGGGTCCATCAAACATACCTTAAACTTAAGGGGCTTCCCTTTTCCTCTATACATTAGGAGTACCATGCTCGAAACTATAGTAACTCAATTCTCGTCATGAGTATTAGGTACACTGCATCCCCTCTTAGGCCTAGGAACCCTAGGTTCACCTTTGGGTGTCCAACTGCAAGCTCAAACTCTTAACCACGAATCAAGCATGCAAGAGGCATGACATGCACTTCCTGTCATCCTTCAACTCGAGCAACACTTAGAGGTGGGTCCTCCTCAAGGACAACCAACAAGGTACAAGGCCCCATAACTTGTTACTAATCCTCTCCAGGGTATACAGAACTTCTTCTTCCTTTCTCAGAAGGTAAACTCTTATACCCTAGGATGATAAGTGCCAAAAGCCTCATCCTCTCTCTAGGGTTTGGTTCCTCCCATGGCAACCAAGAAATCATCAACCTCTAGGGATAAAGCATGTGACGACCGCTATCATCCCCTTAGGTCGCGTCATCCTCAACTCCTGACTTCTCCTCGTATCTCGGGGTCTAGGATTCCAACCTTCTTGCTGGGTTCCTGCTCTCTCTAGAGCTAACCCTACATCCAACCTCACCATTAGAGGTCCTCTCTTCACGAAGGATCAACCTAAAAGCATGCCCCTACCTGGATGAAATTTATGTTCGCTCAAGGTTATCCATAGCTCTTTATTCTTATTTCATAGGCCATCCTACCCACTCTCCTGGTCAGGGTTTCAACCTATTTCTCACACCACTAACCTACCATGGGTGCATATTATGCCCTATTTACATAAGCCCATAGGGTCTCTACAGCTCCTTCACTAACATCATCATCGAAGGAGCTATCTTTCACCCTAACATGCATGACCCTTCCCAAGGTTGGGTTGCCAAAGGTGCTAAGTCACCCATGGATCATATGGCATCCCAATGGCATGTCCTTTCAAACACCTGGTCCAACTCATCTCTCTCTAATCTTCACTTAGGGTTAGGGTTAGCATCATCCTCAGAGGATGTGCCAGGTCTCTACTTGCAATGGAGATCTCTATCTCCAGGATTATCTTATCCTCCTAACAAGAAGGTCTAGCCTCAGGTCTCTTCTAAGCATGTATCTATTCTTTAATTTGTGCTTAATCTATTAATCTTATGTCCATGGAATTCTATTTACATGCTTTTCATCAATTTGATGGAGGATTACTTAGACCTTATTAATCTTACCCATAACTTAAGAGGGTGAGGAGAAGAGAGAAAACCCTAACCCTTAAGGTCCTTAACAGAATTTTAGTTGAGAAGGGATGCATAAGATGAGAAAGTCCTAAAGGTATCTTATTTCGATTCATACCCTAAGACTTTGGCCAGGAAGTCACACAGATCTGGGAGTCCTCGTATTCTGACTAGCGGGGCAGAGGAAAATATTGCCAGCCCCCGGTCATGATCCTTTTCTAGACACCTCCGTATTTCAAATAATCCTCTAATAACTCCCTTGGGTTCTATGGAGTTTGTAAAATTTAATAATTATTAATGGTTAACTGAGGAACCCACGCTCAGATACCAATTGTTACGACCCTGCCCCCCAGTAACCCCCAATTAAGGGAGACCGAAAGGACAAAACCGTTAACCAATAACCCAGATCAAAGGTTCGGTAATTAACGAAAAATAATTATCAAATTTTAATAGACTAAACTGAAAAGCTGTAAGAAAACAAACTTTAGCATACCTTTTTTTTCTTTTGAAAACTTGGATCTCTAAACTTCTATCCACTTAAGGATTCTACTCTAACTAATCCTCCTTGTATTTTACTTCATGTATTTCCCACTATGACGATTCACTGTTTGTTCTTTTGGCTTGTACCTAAAACGCCGACAAACAAAACGTCGGTCAGCCGAAGCCGATATGTGGGGAAAACACTAATCATGCAATTATTCTTAACAAAGTAATCATTCAATTAATCATTTAACAACCAAGATTACGTTTTAAGCCATACTACTCAATCCTTACCTATCCCCTAACTCTGTGCTATCCCTATAGTGGACTTGTATGCTACCTCTTTTTAGGTAGATTGTTACCACCATGGTCCTACCTTACAGGTAGCCAATACATAGGGTAATAGAGTCGCATGGCACTACCCGAAGGTTGCCTAATATCTAACTCAATGTGACTTGATGGACCTACCCCATTGGTAGCCATGTACTAAGTCATCCAGTGACCTGATGGTCCTACTCCATAGGTAGCCATGTACTAGGTCAACTATTAAGCCACAAAGGGGACCAAGATCTGAGCTAGTAGGCACATATCTTATGTGATAATCATATCCACATTATAGTTTGCATGAATTAAAATCATCCAACAATTAATTCATGACATCGATGAAAACTTTGGTAAACCTCGGGAAACTAACTCGAGATATTCATAAGCGTAACCACATACCTGTAGAGAAGATTCAGATACAGAATTAATCAAAACATAGAAATCCCAATCAAGCAACCAATCATGCACATAATCCTAAAATAAATATACCAATTTCCTTTTATTAATATTTATCCAATATCTTCATCATCCTTAGGATTTCTATTCCAATTTTAGGGTTTCCTTGGGAATTAGGGTTTTGCCTCCATTCTTAGTTATTATGAACCCTGATTCATCAAATCTACTTAAAACCTTTAAATTCTCTCCTTTTAATATTCTTAGAAGTCTTAGGATCATGATTTAGTAATTTACTTCCTTAATCCGAAATATCATGGTTTTCCTCTTCTTTTACCCCAATTAGGGTTCCCATATGAATTATTCTTCATTTATGGATTACAACCGTAAAACTACTAATTTTGTATACCAAACGGATGAAAACTCTATATTATTAATCAACAGGTTAATATCTTTCAAATTAACCTATTAGTCTTCAAAGATGTATCCTTTATATTCAATTTAGGGTTTCTAAGGTTTCCTACAAAACCCTAACCATCTCAATTATCTTCATTAAGAATTATCTAATCCAAACTATGTTCAAGAATCATTATATTTTAGTTTTATTCTTGCAATATCATGTTATGACCACTAAAACTCATATTTACTCAAAACATGGTCTTTAGTCTATTAAACCATGTTCATGATCATAAAACCCTAAAAAAATCATATGAACTATCCTTTTATGATCTTACCACTCATAACAGGTTAAGATTGATCAAAAGCATATAAAAGATTCATCATGATTGATTTTATATCATTCTAGGTTTTTCAGTCAATTAATGCATTAAAATATGTAAAACCCTATACTTTTTTAGTTCCAAGAATATTTAAGCTTCAAATCTAATTTGTTTGCATTCCTCTCGTTCTGAGGATAAATTTTCATATAAGACTTGTTTTAATCCGAGTTGCCAATCTTTAATTATGAATTTAGCAAGACTTCACTTACTTGGGCCAACGGGGGGTTGCCACGTAGCTTCTTTCCCATGCAACGTTGCTGTGTGAAAATATGGCTGAGTTACAATTATACCCTCTCTTAAGTGACCATCCCTTCATCACGCAGAGGGGCAGAAGCGTCATTTGCGTATAATCTTCTTCTACCTTGAGAAGCATCGCGCCGTCCAGCGATCAAGCTGCGATTTGCAGATGTTTTGGGGGTCCCCCCCCTACCTGGGGTCTCGAGGGTTGCCTCCAACCTTACCCCTAGCTCCGCCTCCCTCCTCCGTGCTTGGGGCACCACCAGCCCACGATCGTGGTGGCTGGGTTTGACCGAACAAGCCTGCAACTTACAGCCAAAAGTGCAGCCATTTTGCTGCTATGCCGCGTCGTGTAGGGCATGGCGATGCTAGCTTGACCTCGTTCCGTCTTTGTGGTATCTCCTGATCCCACTGTGTGATAACCTAGATTTTTGAGTTTTAATAACTAATACAATAATTGAGAGACAAGCATTCTATGTAAGATGTCAAATACCAAATTGAGGAATTGGTTATACAATCATGGATTCCTTCACCCAAATTAGGTGATTGGAAATATGATGGAGGACTATGATGCCTAATTGAATTCAATTGTGAATGAATACCCTTTCTGATTAATTAAGTCCTCATGAGACCAATCATTCATTTAGTGATCCAGTGAGTAGTGAACTAATTTCTTTTGAAGAATCATATACATATGAACCAATGTTGAAGTTTTGGAGTCAACTTTGACTAAATGGCCTATCTTTTTCACATAGTGTAATGCCCTAAGTGTCACATGAAGTTGAACTTTAGGTATTAATGTGATTAGTCAATAACCATGCCTAACCTTCGAATTTCACTCCCAAATTTATGCCACATCTACATCATGACATTATAAAGCTACACCTAAAATTTCATTACATTTGGACCACCCAATTAGGAGATATAAACATTTGAAATTATGTGTATATTTGCCTTGTTCTCAACTTTAGGACCTAAGATTTCGATTTAATTGGTCAAATATGTGTCACAAATCCCTTTGAGGCATTGGGCGTGGATCTTGGTTTAGGCCAATATTTTATGGCCGTTGATCAGTAATCCAGCGGGGGAGACTTCGTCTCCTACCTTCCGCTTTTCTCGGCCGATCCCAGCAGAATCTGCCTAACCCCAAGGCTACCTCGCACACCTAGCTCCCACAACATTTGCATGAGATTTCTTGGAGGACCGATTCTACTCCTCAACCCAAACTCAACAAACCCTGCTAGGTCTCCTACCATGCCCTGAGCAGAGATAACAACCCTCCTCCATCTCGCGCTTCTCACTGGCGGCAGGACCCAATTAGGGCTTTTCCCTCCAACGCATCCTCATACCCATTTAAGGCCACCATCAGCTTCGCCAACCCTTCTTTCCCCTTTTCCGAGCATCAATTAGAAGCAAGACCACCCCAAGCACCGCCACCATATCCACCTTCCTCTCCGCAACTACATCACCTCGGCGGCACTACATAGGTCTCGCCCCACTGAATACGGCCTTCCATCACCTTCGCCTCAATCCGAAGGTGCTTCTCGGCTAGAACAAACCACTCCAGATCACCTCTTCATCCCTGACCTCCTCCTCTCCAGCGACCTCTCCATCCACAATGGTGGCACAGAGCCCCAAAGGGAGTTGCACCCACATAGCTAGCCGCATCGATGGGGAAGCACAAGATGAAGGTGGGGGTGCATCCTTTTCACCCCAGTCCTCACAGTAGGAGCCTCAACACCTCGCCGGAGCATCTCTTTCACAGCGGCGCTCTGCAGATCGAAGTCCCGCCTAGGACTGATCGCGTAAACCAGGGCAGACCAAGATGAACCGGGTTCAATCCCAGACCGGCCAGCAACCTTGGCGGCCCAACAACAAACAGTGTTAAACCGGCCGGCTCAACCGCTAGAGAACCCAACCCAAACTAAGTGAACCGACCGCAGAAAGAAAAGGAGCTGCGCCAGACCTAGTGGCCACGTGGCAAGCTCCCATTGGCTGATTAAGGTAAAATCTTCAGTAAATCTGCAAATCTTCAATAAATCATAGAAAATAGCTTGCTGATCAGAAAAATGTAAATAATGTATCAAAATTCTCAGAAAAATATGTAGAACAATATGAAAGCTTAATATCATACATTTTTATGCTTTAATATTAGAAATATCATATAAGACATGTAATACTTGTTTAATGGATAATAAATAGCAAATGATGACATAAAATTATTGAAAAATGTCAGTAAATCTATAATCATGTTTATAACGCATATGATGTCAGATATGGTCATATTGATGCATGAAAGCATATAATTTGATTAATATGGGTAATTAGGGTTAATAACCCTAATAAAATGCAATAAATGCATACATGGTCAATAAATGATGAAATTCACAGAGTAAGCTTATATCAGTATATTGAACCTCAGTTTTAATTATGAGATCATAAAGATGAACAAAATCCATGTTATATGAAGATGAATATTAATACATGGTTTAAAACCCTAATCTAGGTTAATGATGTAACCTAGGGTTAATATGTGCACAAAAATAGAATATGGAACCTAATATTCAGATAATGAATCATAATCTAGAAAATGACATCATTAGGATAAATATAAGACAATAATGCAAGTAAACATTAGAATATCCTAATGAGATAATATAAACCCTAATGAACATGACTAGGGTTAAGATGATGAGAATCTGATGATAATATGTGGTCTTATCTTAATCAGGTGATGACCAGACTTCTAGATGATCAAGGATAAGTTAGAAATCTCTGAACTCAGGTATGTGGGTTTATTTAATTATATGACTATGGTTTTCTTGCTTGCAATCATGATATGTATGTATGCTCTCTTCTATTTGAAAATATTGGATGTAGTAGCACTATATAGTACTTGATGTTTTATCACTTGTAAACATAAATGATAAGTAGATGCTTTGTAGTTATTTAAGGTGTTCATTATCCCCCTTACGAGGGAATGTATTAATGTTGGCTAGTACACCTCCCTAGAGAACACGGTGTATGGGGAGTTTCCCTAGAGTACTTGGTACACGGGGATGGGCCCAATATTTATGTTTTGGTACTAGTCCACCTTGATAATGCAATTGATCTAGGAAAATGGCTTAAATTGGAGTATTTCTCTTAATAAAGAAGTGTTTTCTATGATTTTATTTCCTTCTGCAAATCTTTTTCAAAAATTATGAAAGCTATAAATATATGTATCTTTCTGCCCACGTGCACAACACCTTGTGTGTTGATTTGTTGTTTCACGTATGTTTTAGGTTCAGAGCTAGCTTGGGATAAAAGACGGGAAGTGAGCAGTTGTCCAGGTTGTACCTATTGTGTTAAGATCCTGTTAGCAAACATGTTCATAGACTTGTAAACGTTTCTTCAAATTATGTAAATGTAAGTTGCAATTTTAATTCATGTTATAATATAAATATGTTGAATGTTGAGAATGTTATGGTTGTATGTTCATGTATGCACGTATTATGCTTCCGCATCGCTTTCTGATATGATTGGATGATGTTTTTAGATTCTGACATCTCACTCCCAATAGGGTTTGGAGAAATCGATATCCGGGGACGTCACAGTTGGTATCAGAGCATGAACAATAGCTACACCTAATAATTACTCACCATAAAACATAAAAACCAAATTTCACCTTTCACTTTAAACCTTAGAAACTTAGTAAGTTGTTCTATAAGAATAAGGTTTGACTTAGCCTCTAGGTTAGAACCTAGATGTTCGAGAACTAGGTTTAGACAAGTGTCTGAAACCCTTTCCATATAGAGCTCATATCTATGGGGTAGCTACACTAGTCTACACCATGTTCTCACCATTTCACTAGGTTACATGGCACCAGACTATCTACTATGTGTTGGACACTCGAGTTTGCTGGTTTGGTTTTGTTTCCCAATCGGCTCGCACCTCAACAGTTTTCTTTGACGCCTTCTTTCTCGGAGAAAAACAATGTAATATTTTATTATATGTTTGTAAATATAAAAATGTGTCCCTCACACAGGAGAGTAGTGGGTGTTCATGCAATCTAAGTGAAAGGGAGTGACATCAGTCTAGAAGAGAGAATAGATCTAGATTAGATGTCTAGAGCCTCATAAGGTTATGTGATAGATAGATAGACAAAAGAAAGATGAAGGAAATAAGTATTTAGAATCTTACCTAAGTTGATCTATGATGGTATAAGTTTCCTTATTGAGATTTGAGTTGCAGATGAGCTGAATCCACTCTTAGAGGATCTATGCTAAGTTGTGATGATGAGAGCACATTCCTTTTTCTTACTTAAGATAAGCTAAGTTAAGATAGAGATGAGTGTGCATGAGCCTCAAGATCTTATACAAGGAGGATGTCTAGTGGTAGGATGAGATATGTGGTGAACTCTAGAGAGAGTAAGACCCACAAGGAGAAGGTCATAGGACCTAGACTCCAATATATGAGATACGTAGAAAAAAAATGTCCTACACTAGATTACTCTCGAGTGTTGAGTTGAGTCCTTATGCATGATTCAAATCTATATGTGAGAATTGGGTAAAAGAAAAGGATGGGTAGATGACCCATATGATAAAGTCAATCCTTTGGCTGAGTTAGGTCCTAGATGGAGTGACATATTTTGTGAATCTCATCATTAGTTGCAAGTGAGGTATTATATGAACTGTAGTTATGAGAGTATGATGTGTGGTGCAAAAGATACTCAAAATACATGTTCTCTCTTCTTCTTCTCTTTCTTAAGATATGATGATAGAAACCTCACTTGAGCTATGTAGATGATTTATATATGAGGAGTCACTCGTATAAGCTTGACCTATTGTATAGTTTTTCCCCTATATCATACATGTAGTACCCAAGACTGAAATCATGATAAGTTTGACTTTAAAATATTCTCTTCCGCTTCATATGAAACATGAAAGATATGATGTTGAGATCATGGGAGAAACTTACTATATTCTCTTTTTCCCTTCACATAATACATGCAAGACATAAAAAGTTGAACTAATGAACTTGATATAAAGATATTTTTGGATCATAGGATATATGATCAGAAATATAGTTCGTAACTTTGATCCTTCTCAATACATGCTTCTAAGTTGAGTATAAGTATCACACCATAGGGTGAAACCCTAATGGTCAAACATGTTATGTAAGCCCTTCTTAAGAAAAATCCTAATATTAAGGATGAATATAAATCTCCTCTAATTCTGAAATTATTGTAAGATGTTGATCATAAAACATATTGATGATGTTAAATTTGAATAATCTAAATACCATGGCATATAGATGAATTCCTCTTGAACCTTGCAAGCATGAGCAAAACTTGTATCCTTAGGGGTGATGTAATCCTAAGATATCATAATGTCATGCTATGGTTAAGACATTAAGTGATGCTTCCACATAATAAGGTGGGGTGGACACACCCAAGAATCTCTAGACCCTAAGCTGACAACTTAGAGTGCATATAACTATGATGGTCTTAGAACCTAAGCAATGATGATGTATGTGAAGTTGAACTCCTAAATAGCCTCTTAAGGATGCGATTAGTTGAATTTCGAGGACGAAATTCCAAATAAGGTGGGGTGAATGTGATAACCTAGATTTTTGAGTTTTAATAACTAATACAATAATTGAGAGAGAAGCATTCTATGTAAGATGTCAAATACCAAATTGAGGAATTGGTTATACAATCATGGATTCCTTCACCCAAATTAGGTGATTGGAAATATGATGGAGGACTATGATGCCTGATTGAATTCAATTGTGAATGAATACCCTTTCTGATTAATTAAGTCCTCATGAGACCAATCATTCATTTAGTGATCCAGTGAGTAGTGAACTAATTTCTTTTGAAGAATTATATACATATGAACCAATGTTGAAGTTTTGGAGTCAACTTTGACTAAATGGCCTATCTTTTTCACATAATGTAATGCCCTAAGTGTCACATGAAGGTGAACTTTAGGTATTAATGTGATTAGTCAATAACCATGCCTAACCTTCGCATTTCACTCCCAAATTTATGCCACATCTACATCATGACATTATAAAGCTACACCTAAAATTTCATTGCATTTGGACCATCCAATTAGGAGATATAAGCATTTGCAATTATGTGTATATTTGCCTTGTTCTCAACTTTAGGACCTAAGACTTCGATTTAATTGGTCAAATATGTGTCACGCAACCCTTTGAGGCATTGGGCGCGGATCTTGGTTTAGGCCAATATTTTATGGCCGTTGATCAGCAATCCAGCGGGGAAGACTTCGTCTCCTACCTTCCGCTTTTCTCGGCCGATCCCAGCAGAATCTGCCTAACCCCAAGGCTACCTTGCACGCCTAGCTCCCACAACATTTGCATGAGATTTCTTGGAGGACCGATTCTAATCCTCAACCTGAAATCAACAAGCCTTGCTAGGTCTCTTACCATGCCCTGAGCAGAGATAACAACCCTCCGCCATCTCGCGCTTCTCACAGGAGGTAGGACCCAGTTAGGGCTTTTCCCTCCCATGCATCCTCATACCCATTTAAGGCCACCATCAGCTTCACCAACCTTTCTTTACCCTTTTCCGAGCATCAATTACAATCAAGACCACCCCAAGCACCGCCACCATATCCACCTTCCTCTCCGCAACTACATCACCTCGGCGACACCGCATAGGTCTCGCCCCACTGAATACGACCTTCCATCACCTTCGCCTCAATCCGAAGGTGCTTCTCGGCTAGAAAAAACCACTCTAGATCACCTCTTTGTCTCTGACCTCCTCCTCTCCGGCGACCTCTCCATCCATAATGGCGGCATAGAGCCCCAAAGGGAGCTGCACCCACATAGCTAGCCGCATCGACGGGGAAGCATAAGACGAAGGTGGGGGTGCATCCTTTTCACCCCGGTCCTCACAGTAGGAGCCTCAGCACCTTGCCGGAGCATCTCCCTCACGGCGGCGCTCTGCAGATCGAAGTCCCGCCTGGGACTGATCGCGTAGACCAGGGCAGACCAAGATGAACCGGGTTCAATCCCAGACCGGCCAACAACCTTGGCGGCCCAACAACAAACCGTGTTAAACCGGCCGGCTCAACCGCTAGAGAACCCGACCCAGACCAAGTGAACTGGCCGTATAAAGAAAAGGAGCTGCGCCAGACCTAGTGGCCACGTGGCGAGCTCCCATTGGCTGATTAAGGTAAAATCTTCAGTAAATCTGCAAATCTTCAATAAATCATAGAAAATAGCCTGCTGATCAGAAAAATGTAAATAAGGTATCGAAATTCTCAGAAAAATATGTAGAACAATATGAAAGCTTAATATCAGACATTTTTATGCTTTAATATTAGCAATATCATATAAGACATGTAATACTTGTTTAATGGATAATAAATAGCAAATGATGTCATAAAATTATGGAAAAATGTCAGTAAATCTATAATCATGTTTATAACGCATATGATGTCAGATATGGTCATATTGATGCATGAAATCATATAATTTGATTAATATGGCTAATTAGGGCTAATAACCCTAATAAAATGCAATAAATGCATACATGGTCAATAAATGATGAAATTCACAGAGTAAGCTTATATCAGTATATTGAACCTCAGTTTTAATTATGAGATCATAAAGATGAACAAAATCCATGTTATATGAAGATGAATATTAATACATGGTTTAAAACCCTAATCTAGGTTAATGATGTAACCTAGGGTTAATATGTGCACAAAAATAGAATATGGAACCTAACATTCAGATAATTAATCATAATCTAGAAAATGACATCATTAGGATAAATATAAGACAATAATGTAAGTAAATGTTGGAATATCCTAATGAGATAATATAAACCCTAATGAACATGACTAGGGTTAAGATGATGAGAATCTGATGATAGTATGTGGTCTTATCTTAATCAGGTGATGACCAGACTTCTAGATGATCAAGGATAAGTTAGAAATATCTGAACTCAGGTATGTGGGTTTATTTAATTATATGACTATGGTTTTATTGCTTGCAATCATGATATGTATGTATGCTCTCTTCTATTTGCAAATATTGGATGTAGTAGCACTATATAGTACTCGATGTTTTATCACTTGTAAACATAAATGATAAGTAGATGCTTTGTAGTTATTTAAGGTGTTCATTATCCCCCTTACGAGGGAATGGATTAATGTTGGCTAGTACACCTCCCTAGAGCACACGGTATACAGGGAGTTTCCCTAGAGTACTTGGTACACAGGGATGGGACCAATATTTATGTTTTGGTACTAGTCCACCTTGATAATGCAATTGATCTAGGAAAATGGCTTAAATTGGAGTATTTCGCTTAATAAAGAAGTGTTTTCTATGATTTTATTTCCTTCTACAAATCTTTTTCAAAAATTATGAAAGCCATAAATATATGTATCTTTCTGCCCACGTGCACAACACCTTGTGTGTTGATTCATTGTTTCACGTATGTTTTAGGTTCAGAGCTATTTTGGGATAAAAGACGGGAAGTGAGCAGTTGTCCAGGTTGTACCTATTGTGTTAAGATCCTGTTAGCATACATGTTCATAGACTTGTAAACTTTTTTTCAAATTATGTAAATGTAAGTTACAATTTTAATTCATGTTATAATATAAATATGTTGAATGTTGAGAATGTTATGGTTGTATGTTCATGTATGCGCGTACTATGCTTCTGCATCACTTTCTGATATGATTGGATGATGTTTTCGGATTCTGACATCTCACTCCCAATAGGGTTTGTAGAAATCAAAATCCGGGGACGTCACACACCGAAACCCTACCTGGGCTCCATGCTACCCCAGGGTTACATGGCTCCCTGCTGCTAGGGTTTTGAACGGAAATGATGAAGAAGGAGATGGGGAAGAGAGAGAGCCGTGTGAGGTCCCTCTGGACTTGGGCAAGGATCCGACCCCTTATATAGGGAGGACATCCACGCCCTAACGTGCTTGCCCAAGAAGAAAAATATGGTTCTTTTCTATTAGAAATCTAATTCCTTAATGAGGAAGCAAGATTCTCTCTCCTACTTTCCTCTTTAATATTCTTTATTACTTGAATATTTAGGAATACGAAATTCCTCTCCTTTGTTTTCAATATTCTTGCCTTTTAATTCATTGGCCACGAAATTTCTATTTTATTTTAATAGAAATAATACTTCTTTTTACCAATATCACAAAATTCATTAATAATGTTTCACATTATCCTTTTATTTTGCAATTTAGGTATTTTCCCTTTCTTTCCTTTTTATTGGGACTCCTTGGATCCCAAGACACTCCATTATTTCGAAATTCTTTTTATTGGATACTTATTATTCTTCTAGATGCATCTTTATGCATTATTTCACATTATCTTGTCTTTTTTAGGATTTCTCTTTTATTTTCCTCATTGGCATTCCTCTTAATATTAGCAACCTCATGGACACGAAATTTCACCAAGAAATCTCATTTATGCCTCTTTCCATTCATTTTCCACATTTTATCATTATTTTCAATTTCTTTCTTACTAAAGAAATACTTAATTAATCTTTTCTTTTCTTATTGCTTTCTTTTTGCAACTTTGGACTCCTTGGAACCCAAGGAACCCAAGAGGCACAAAATCCATCCTTGGATTACATCTCTTTGTCTTCTAGAGGTTTCTACCTCTTTCTTTTTCTCAATTATTCAATTATTCTATTACTTATTGAATTTTCTTGTTACTTGGGCCCAATAGCCAATAAAGCCCACAACACAATCATCAAGGCTATTGTAAATGAAATCCACTTATTCAAAACAAATCATATCTTTATTTTTTCAATTATCTTTAATATGAGAAATTACATTTCTCACCAATGAACCCAAAAATTTGGGGTTGTAACAGGTCACCTAGTTAAGTCTGACCCAAAAGCCAACACAATAATAATATACCCTGCTTGGCAAGCTCACATAACTACCATCACACTTCGATGAGATGGACAATGCACCACGATTGGTGTGCCCATGCTTTGTAGAACAAGTGTTTTCATGTGTGTTGCTTATGGAAAGCATATAACACTTAATATTTGATTGAGGGATATATATATATATATATATATATATAAATATATATATATATATAAATATATATATATATATATATATATATATAGACATCCAATCACCACATGCTTGTACTACGTAGCATATATATGCTATATCCACAAACAAAAAGATGCAATCAGAAATATATGAGTGATGGTTATAGCCATACTATTGTAATTCCTTGGAGATACAAGGAATTACTATCACTTAAGGTCCACATCATATGTAGAAATCTATTTTTTATGAAGATTTTTGTTGGAACCAATACAGGTTGATCGATTCAACTCTTGAGTTGATCAGTGGGCCTCCTGGTTGGTCAGTTGGTCTCTTTGATCAGTCGACTCGTCTCTGGTTCAAGTGATGTTTGGACTCCTCCAGTCGATCGATTGGGACATCAGATGATTGATCAACTCCTCCTATCGTCTGGCCTCCTTGGTGCTCCAGTCAATCAATTCAACTCATGTTGGTCAGTTAGCTCTGGTGTATATCGTCTTCTTTTCCATAACAGAAAAAAATTCTATCATATTCATATTTAAATTATTACCATGTAATAGGAAAACCCCAATTTACATTCAAGGGGATCATAAAAAGGAAAGAATTAGTAATTTTACATATGGAAAAGGAGAGAGAGGTCCAGTATGCAAACCAATATATAAAATTAGAATATCAACCATCCAACCAAGCATAAAGATCTAGGGGTGTTATTAGCCATAACCATGCCAACATCCACCATCCAAAAAGGTGATGCGTATAAATTGCATATATATATATATATATATATATATATATATATATATATATATATATATATATATATATATATATATATATATATATATATATATATATATATATATATATATATATATATATATATATATATAGGGTGTTCATTCATTGCCCGCGCGGGTAGCAAGGATTTTCGCTACCCTACAGCCAAAAAAGTAACTCTCCTAGCTAAGAAAGTAACTCTGCTGTAAAAAAAGCAACTATGGTGTCAAAAAAGTAACTCTGCTGGCCAAAAAAGTAACTCTGTAAAAAATATACAGCAGATATATATAAGGACGGTTTTTTTGATTTTGGAGGGGCAAATGATATTATTTTTGGCTAAACTTTTTTGGAGAGATAGACAAAATAGTCCTCTACAATAAAGAATTTTTTTTTTTTGAAAAAAAGTGGTCGGAAGGGTGGGCGGGTAGCTACCCGCGCTGGCAATAAAGATGGGCCCATATATATGTATATATATATATATATATATATATATATATATATATATATATATATATATATATATATATATAGGGTATATCTTCGCTACCTATGTGGGTAACTAAGATTCGCTACCCGTGCATCAATTTTGTAATGGGAAGGTATGCATTTGTAATGAGACAATCCAAATTTGTAATGAGACGACCGAAATTGTAATACAAAGACTCATTTTGTATTACGACGCTGTTACAGTAATAAATATATATTTATTACTGTAACAGCGCTGCAATACAAAACGAGTCTTTGTATTACAATTTTGGTTGTCTCATTACAAATTTGATTGTCTCATTACATATATGTGTCATCCCATTACAGAATTGATGCACGGGTAGCGAATCTTAGTTACCCGCACGGGTAGTGAAGATATACCCATATATATATATATATATATATATATATATATATATATATATATATATATATATATATATATATATATATATATATATATATATATATGGGATCGTATGTGGTATTTCATCTGATATGTACATTAATCATTTTAATATTCGTATTGCACACAATATAATAAATTTGATTATATCGATTTAAATCCAAATACACCATAAAATTGATGTGGCTCTTATACAACTGTTAGGAAATCAGGGTAATATATATGATAGTAGATATAAGAGTTTAATTCCTAATTCCCTAACCAATAGATTGAGCCAATAACAATGTATCTTGGAAAGAAGATAACAAGAGATATACCTAGTCCTGGAGCAAGTCTAGCGACAACTCTTGCACATAGATGTGCACTCTTCGTAAGACACACACAGACAACTGCGACGACGGCCTCCTGGTGCAGCACCACATACACGGTGGTTGTTTTCCTCCTACCATGGTGGAGACAACTTTCACACCTCTACACAGTCCATGCGGACCACCACAAACTCCACATTGCACTGCCAGACCCAACATAAGGAGTTGTCCCTTTGAACGTCAACATGTTAGTGACTATTCACACTCCCTTTTTGTATTTCCCTTGTTGTTCCTCCCTTTTACAGGTAGGATTTGCTTGGTCGCTCTAGTTACCACAACTAGAGAGGACAACAATTGTCATATCTTATTGTTGGTTCTTAGAAAGCCCAGACTATCCCCTTTTATATAGGATGGCCACACTCAGAATTTCTAGTTCATTTGGGAGTTGAAGAGATGAAATTCCATGATTTTTAGAAGCTACAAACATTGAAATGGTTGATTCACTATGGAATTGTTTGGTTCATGTGTGAAATGATTGGTTCAACACTTGAAACATCCAGTTCACCATGTTTCCTATTCGAAACATATTGGCTTTCAATGGGACGATTAATGCACAACATGACGTTATCATCGATCCTTGATCCAATCATATTGATCATTGAATTAGACAATTCACAGGATGAATTGGTCATTTCAAACCTTGAACCGATCTGTTCACCAACTGCATCAGTTGGTTCATGTCCCAGTTCAGGCAATGTTCAACCAATGTTGTTCAAATTGACCTAACACTTGAATTGATCAGTTCAACACTTGAACTGGTTGATTCACAGTCTAGTCAGCCAATTTTCAACCGTTGTTGTTTAAATTGAATACCTAAATACTTTAGTAATCAAGTTAAACATCATTCATGAATGAAATCCTATTCCAGGTGCTGCTTATGCGTGTGACACTATAGGTCCTAAGTTACATTGACAGTGAATGTCCATAACCAAATTATGATATCAAAAGTAATGAATGGTGTCTAACAACACATCGTTTCTACACAAGTAATTGGAAAGTTGAAGAAAAACATCAACCTACGATCTATGATTAGCGTTATTGTGATCATATGGTTCCTTTGACTCTTCTATCCAGATTAAACTTAAGGCATGGAATCATTATTCTCTCGACGTTCAATCAATGTTCCTTGAACTAGAGTAGACTATTTGAGATGCATGTGAGCTCACATATATTATATTGAGTCACATGAGTATGGTCATACAATTGTTAGTCTCTCTTATCAAGTAAAAATAGATATCAATCTCCTATAGAAGGGACAAATCCAATCTACATCACTCACTCTCAATCCTCATGTGTCATAATGCACCCGAGCATCACCAAAATAAATCAAACAACATGCCTTGAGTGTAGTGACTTCATGTCTAAGAACCACAATAATCACTATCACTAAGAGAGCTTATTTTGACTACCATCCCATGGTCTCCATGTGTGATGCCTCGATGCCACATGAACAAGATGACTTAAAGCAAAGCGCAAAATCAACCACTATGCAACCACATTACCAAAAGAATCGGTAAATTAAAACCCATCTTATATTACCATCACTATGGGAAAAAATATTACAAAAAGGTCCACAACCTATAACATATCACATGTCAAACCAGGTATATACATTTGTACAGTGGCCAAGGGGGTGAATAGGGTTTTATATATATTTTAACAATAATTAAACTCAAGCAACCACAATTGAAACTTTAAGAAGGAGGCAAGGTGTTTAGAGTGGTTCCACCTTTCGCAACAACTAAAGGAGTCAGTCCACTACCCAATTGTTTCCAATTAGGATTTTGAAAGTATTTGAATTTTATTACCTCACAAGGATGTTACATAAAATTACAAATACTTTCGCCACCCTTTGGACAGCCTTCACCTTGAAGTAGTCCCACCAACCTTGAAGCAGCCTTCCTTGAAGTAACTTCAAGCTCCCCCTTGAAGTAGACTTCCTCTTGAAGTAACTTCCCGTTGAGATAGCCTTCTTAAATTAGTCCAAAGTCCTCCTTCTCCACTGAGAAGACCCTTCTCCACCCGAGAAGATAAACCCTCTCCAATCCGCAGCCTCCAACCCTAGGAGTAGCAAGGAGAGTAGAAGAAATAAGAAAGAATAAGAAGGAAAATGGAAATTACAATTACCATTGTAGAACAAGGCTTTATTTCCTATATCAAGCGTTTTAATCTCCTAACTAATGTATATGAAAGTGTAAGTGCTATAGGTAGGAGATGCTAGCCTATATGACATGAAATTGGAGCAATGGAAATGAGTAGAAAATGTTGGAGTTGCTCAATTGCTCACAAGAAAGATTGCCAATTGCAAGTAATATGCTCAAGTGTTGCATAAGTGTGTTTTGGGTGTCCTAAGGCATGTCCTATTTATAGGAATGGCCTATGAGTGCTTAAGGACGTTCTAGACACTTTCTAGGGGGTTCTTAGTGCTTAACTAGCCGTTAGGTATCCACTAATTGCTTTAGTAATGGCTAGTTAATTAATCCTGAAAAGTGCAGATAGAGACAATCTCGGTCGAGGAATTGTCGATCGAGAATCCTGTCGGTCAAAGTTTTTGTCGACCGAGGGATAGTCTGGAGCAAGTGTATATAACGTTCGATTCTAACTCCCAACTACCTTGTTTGTTGTGTCTAACAGCTACTTGGGTCATTCTCGGTCGAGGAATTGGTCAACTGAGAGTGTCTCGGTCGAGAAGTTTGTCGACCGAGATTAACTTTGTTTCAATGTTTTAAACTATGTACTAAGTGTGTATACCAGTGTGCAGTTGTGACACTATTGTAGGGGATGTCCTGTCTAAGTGTTGTGATTGGCTAGGGAAGATCTAAATGCTTTATTTATATGATATCTAAGTACTTGTATATTATATACTTGTACAAGTTTTTACATTTGATTACAATCATGAAATTAAGACATTCGAGCATATAGATCTTCTAAAGGTTTGTCATCCACCTAGTTCCTGCAACACTCAAGTAGCACGTTAGATCCACAAGAATGAAATGTTTGTCATCATCAAAACAAAGGGATTATAATATTGTCCAATTTAGCCAACAATCTCCACCTTTTTGAAGATGACAAACATTTCCAAAATATAAAATAAGGAAATGTAAATCATATGAGTTTCATACTAGGTGAAAAACCACTAGAGGGGGGTGAATAGCGTTTTATAAATATTTTAACAATAATTCAACTCAAGCAACTACAATTGAAACTTTAAGAAGGAGGCAAGGTGTTTTGAGTGGTTCCACCTTTAGCAACAACTAAAGGAGTGCGTCCACTACCTAATTGTTTCCAATTCAGATTTTGAAAGTATTTAAGTTTTATTACCTTGCAAGGATGTTACATAAAATTACAAATACTTTCACCACCCTTTGGACAACCTTCACCATGAAGTAGTCCCACCAACCTCGAAGCAGTCTTCCTTGAAGTAACTTCAAGCTCCCCCTTGAAGTAGCATCCCGTTGAGACAACCTTCTTGAAGTAGTCCAAAGTCCTTCTTCTCCACCGAGAAGGCCCTTCTCCACCTGAGAAGATAAACCCTCTCCAATCTGCAGCCTCCAACCCTAGGAGTAGCAAGGAGAGTACAAGAAATAAGAAAGAACAAGAAGGAAAATGGAAATTACAATTACCGTTGTAGCACAAGGCTTAATTTCCTATATCAAGCATTTTGATCTCGTAACCAATGTATATGAAAGTGTAAGTGATGTGGGTAGAAGATTCTAGCCTATAGGACACAAAATTGGAGCAACGGAAATGAGTAGAAAATGTTGGAGTTGCTCAATTGCTCACAAGAAAGATTTCCAATTGCATGTAATATGCTCAAGTGTTGCACAAGTGTGTTTTCAGTGTCCTAAGGCATGTCCTATTTATAGGAATGGCCTATGAGTGCTTAAGGACGTTCTAGACACTTTCTAGGGGGTTCTTAGTGTTTAACTAGTCGTTAGGTGTCCACTAATTGCTTTAGCAATGGCTAGTTAATTAATCCTGAAAAGTGCAGACAGAGACAATCTCCGTCGAGGAATTGTCGACCGAGAATAATGTCGGTTGAAGTTTTTGTCGACTGAGGGACAGTCTAGAGAAAGTGTATATAACGTTCAATTCCAACTCCCAACTACCTCGTCTGTTGTGTCTAACGGCTACTTGGGTCATTCTCGGTCGAGGAATTGGTCGACCGAGAGTGTCTCGGTCGAGAAGTTTGTCGACCGAGATTGACTCTGTTTCAATATTTTAAACTATGCACTAAGTGTGTGTACCAGTGTGCAGTTGTGACACTATTGTAGGGGATGTCTAATCTAAGTGTTGTAATTGGCTAGGGAAGATCTAAATGCTTGATTTACATGATATCTAAGTACTTGTACATTATATACTTGTACAAGTTTTTACATTTGATTACAATCATGAAATTAAGACATTTGAGCATATTGATCTTTCAAGGGTTTGTCATACACCTAGTTCCTGCAACACTCAAGTAGCATGTTAGATCCATAAGAATGAAATCTTTGTCATCATAAAAACAAAGGGATTATAATAATGTCCAATTTAGCCAAAAATCTTCCCCTTTTTGAAGATGACAAACATTTCTAAAATATAAAATAAGGAAATGTAAATCATATGAGTTTCATACCTGAAGTTTACCTTTTGTAGCCATTTTCTTGTTTGTAAGTGTGTTCTGACCGAATTATTATGAAACTCATTTTATTTTAAATTTTTGATTTTATATTATTTCTCCCCCTTTGTCATTTCAAAAAGATAACCAAGATAATCATTAAGTATGACTTTTATTACTCCCCCTTAATTTGAAAATTATATGCTCCCCCTTAATAAGATATTCAATTTTAAAAGCAAGGGATGCAAACCACTTATTGTCAAATTTAGCCACAATTTATTTCTCAATCATTTGTAAAGGATGTTAAGCCTTGAAATGATATGAGATTCTTTTAGATTCATGGTATGTGTGTTTTGATTTCTCATCCATTTTACAAGGGTTGTTAACCCTGAAAATGGCATGAGAATCCTTTAATCTTATAAAGGAATACATGAATGTATCTCTAACCAAATACACGGGATGTTAAGCCCTGATTTGTTTAGAGAATTCCATTATATTCATACATATTGTAGGCTCCAAAATTACTTTAAAGACACTAAGGTCATAACTAGCCTCAAATTTTCTGTATGATGTTTACAAAGTTTTTTAAGCTCCTTCTTATAGTCAAGATAGTTTTTGTGAGCTCCCCCTTAATCTTTTAAGGATTCTAAAGTCACAATAAGTATTAGATCATAATAAGTTAACCTTTTATGAGAGCTATGCACTAAAATCCTGTTTTCAATATATGAAGATTAAGTGCAAGGAAATGATTTACAATTAAGCATTTTGTCAAGCTTATTTTAGGTCGACCTTGACTTTGACCTGGGCGCCCCTTGGTCAAACTTGATTTCAACCAAGAGGCAATTTCTGCAAATTTACAGTTTAAGCACTCTTATTGGATTACACATTAATGTTAATATATGTCAAACATAAAGTCTTTATGTAATATGATCAAATGTATATCAATTTGAAGCACTTTGAGTGATACCTATTTTGAAGAAGTTTTATCAATTGAAAACTTAATATAGGCATCACAATGAAGTCTTTGTTCTTGATTTTCTTGAACAAATTTTCAGAATGTATGTGCTTTAAGAAATTTTGATATCCACAGTGATTGTTTTTCTGGCAACAAGGTAATTGAGCTACATCTACAACATGTTCAATCATAGCAAGAATGCAGCTTTCAATCATTTTTTATAAGCAATATAAGAATTTAGTACCTTGCTCTTTATAATAGATTTTAAATGTAGTATTGAAATAGCTCTTTATATTAAACAAGTATCTTATTTTAAACTTATTACTAGATTAACTCTTTAGAATCAGTCATCCTTGCGTATAAATTAAGAACACGTTTTATATCTCAAGTTATTAAAATCAAGATTTTGCTTTTGATTACCTACAACAAACAGCTAGATAAGACATTAATATTCTTGTTCTAAGAAACAAACTATTTAGCTTGCCATAGTGTCATCTAGAAAGAATCATTCATTTACTACATAAGATGATACAAGCCATGCACATGATAATCATTATATATTATGTCAAGATGCATTTGTGCCATATATTTTTACTGTTATGCAAAATGACATTTTCATCATCTTTATATGTAATGAGCTGAATCACAATGATCATTTTGAAAACAATATCCATTCATGGTTTGTATATATAGATCAAAGATTATTTTAGGCAAACCAAGTAAAGAATGGAAAATAGTAAAAGCATATCCATAATTTTATGAATTATAATGATGATGATCATTTAAGAGCAAATTTCAAGACACATGGTTTTTATATAGATAGACCAAGGAATACTTAGGACAAACCATGTGGATTGTGATAAAATAGTAAATTCCTTGATTAAACCAATCATGGTTCATATTTTCAGTTTTAAGCCAAACCATGTAGGAGATTATAGCAATAAAAAATGAACTTGCAATCTATACTATTTCTATATTGATTCATTTTGCAAGAAGGCATGTACAATTTTAGATTGCAAAAAGTATACAAGTTTGATAAAAGTATATTTAATAAGTCACAATGCAAGCTTAAAGAATTTGTCTCCAAGATTCATTCTTGATTTGCAAATTAAATCAATCATTAATAGAAAATTGATAGCAAACTGGATCAATTAAATAGGTTCAACAGAACTTGATTCAGTCGAACTATTCTTCGATCGAATTTATCTCGGTCGACGTTTTTCTCGACTGAGATTGTTGCTGTTTGTACATGTTTTATCAGACTGTTGTAAGATTAAAAATAGTAACCTGCTCGGTCGACTAATTCTCGACTGATAGTGTTCTCGGTCGAAGATTTTCTCGACCGAGAATGTTTCTGTATCATTTTTCAGTAATTATTTGCAAGTAAAACATAGATCACTTTCAATTCAATTATGCAATTTAAAACTTATTTTAGTTGAGATAAAACATTTAAGTATCAAAGTAACATTTGAGTCAAATCTCAACTAATCATATTCAAATCCCTAGGTTTTAGGAACTAAAACAAGTTATTAAAGATGTGTCTCTACATGTTTATATAACAATGTGTATTTTCAAGTTTGAAATTTTAATTACTTGAATCAATTTGTTATCTCATTATGTTAAGTTGAGATAGACGTGAATATATACAATTTCGAGTTTTTGGTCGTATCTTAACTTAATTTAATCTATTTATTTTGGGGGATTTGGAACCCATACCAACTCAACATCCTTTTTCTTGTAAGGACATGAGAAGGAATAATGTCCAAGACACAAACAATAATGTCAACATATAGAATCAATCTCATTTCTCTTTTTCTGAGTTAGATCTACATTGTCTTTGGGTACATAAGTATATTTTCCTTTAGGTACATACATAGATTGAGTCTTTGGCACTTGAGTCCTTCCCCCACTAGGTTTTTGATAGGATTTTCCTTTAGGCTTGTACCCTAGTCCTCTCCTTCCAATTTGGCCATGAGAATCATTTAAGATCTTATCAAGAACATCATTGTTTCTTAAGCTACTAACTTCTTATTGTAACTTAGCAATCTAATCCAATCTATTTTTGATATCTAACTTTGCTTGATCTAGATTAGATAATAAAGAATCGCTTTCTTTCACAATAGTATCATAATCTAGATGGTTGCATAGGATTGGTTGTTTTTGAAGATCATTAATTTGGGCTTGCAAGTTTATCTTTTCTAGAGAGAGAAGATTGGAATTTGCCTCTATTAATTTCAGATTAATATCATGGTCTTTGATAGTTAAGTTTAATGTATCCTTAAGATCTTCATTTTCAGATGTGAGAGCAAGAAGAGTAGCATGTAACTCATCATTTGCTTTATTAGATTTCTTTAATTTCTTCTTGCACTCAATATACTTATCATGTGTCTCTTGAAGGCTAGCAATTAATTCTTCTTTAGATAAATAAAAAAGGCTTACCTTTTCTTCTTCTTCACTTATTGTAGCAATAAGACATCCTTTATGCACATCTTCCTTCTTTAACCTCCATGGACAGCTAAGTGTTGTGTGCCTTATTCCTAAGCACCAATTACAACTTGTTGAAGATTGGTCCATGCTTCTCCTTTGCTTGCGGTTGTAGACACCACCACCCTTCATTCTTCAAGACTCGATTAGAGCTCCTTGAAGCCTGCTCTGATACCAAATGAAAAACCACTCGAGGGGGGTGAATAGGGTTTTATAAATATTTTAACAATAATTCAACTCAAGCAACCACAATTGAAACTTTAGGAAGGAGGCAAAGTGTTTAGAGTGGTTCCACCATTAGCAACAACTAAAAAAGTCAGTACACTACCCAATTGTTTCCAATTGGGATTTTGAAAGTATTTAAATTTTATTACCTCACAAGGATGTTACATAAAATTACAAATACTTTCACCACCCTTTGGACAACCTTCACCTTGAAGTAGTCCCACCAACCTCGAAGCAGCCTTCCTTGAAGTAACTTCAAGCTCCCCCTTGAAGTAGCCTTCCTCTTGAAGTAACTTCCAGTTGAGATAGCCTTCTTAAAGTAGTCCAAAGTCCTCCTTCTCCACCGAGAAGACCCTTATCCACCTGAGAAGATAAACCCTCTCCAATCCACAGCCTCCAACCCTAGGAGTAGCAAGGAGAGTAGAAGCAATAAGAAAGAATAAGAAGGAAAATGGAAATTACAATTACCGTTGTAGCACAAGGCTTGATTTCCTATATCAAGCGTTTTGATCTCCTAACTAATGTATATGAAAGTGTAAGTGCTATGGGTAGGAGATGTTAGCCTATATGACATGAAATTGGAGCAATGGAAATGAGTAGAAAGATTGCCAATTGCAAGTAATATGATCAAGTGTTGCATAAGTGTGTTTTGGGTGTCCTAAGGCATGTCCTATTTATAGGAATGGCCTATGAGTGCTTAAGGACGTTCTAAACACTTTCTAGGGGGTTCTTAGTGCTTAACTAGCCGTTAGGTATCCACTAATTGCTTTAGTAATGGCTAGTTAATTAATCCTAAAAAGTGCAAATAGAGACAATCTCAGTCGAGGAATTGTCGATCGAGAATCCTGTCAGTCAAAGTTTTTGTCGACCGAGGGATAGTCTGGAGCAAGTGTATATAACGTTCGATTCTAACTCCCAACTACCTTGTTTGTTGTGTCTAACGACTACTTGGTTCATTCTCGGTCGAGGTATTGGTCGACCGAGAGTGTCTCGGTCGTGAAGTTTGTCGATCGAGATTGACTCTGTTTCAATGTTTTAAACTATGTAGTAAGTGTGTGTACTAGTGTGCAATTGTGACACTATTGTAGGGGATGTCCTATCTAGGTGTTGTGATTGGCTAGGGAAGATCTAAATGCTTGATTTACATGATATCTATGTACTTATACATTATATACTTGTACAAGTTTTTACATTTGATTACAATCATGAAATTAATACATTCGAGCATATAGATCTTCTGAGGGTTTGTCATCCACCTAGTTCCTGCAACACTCAAGTAGCATGTTAGATCCACAAGAATGAAATGTTTGTCATCATCAAAACATAGGGGATATAATAATGTCAAATTTAACCAACACAAGGTCGAGCACTCCTCCAAAATAAGAACACAAGGGAAGGGCTCCAAGGAGAGGAGAGGTACAACAAAAATGTGATAAATTACAAGATATACCCTAAATATGGGTAAATTGTAATTAAGTCCAAAACAAGAACATATATGTGTAACTAGAAGAAACATCATCAAAACTGGACCAAACTAAAAACATAAGCATGTCACATGTCATTAAGACTCATCACATGATTAGATTAAGGTTTTAAGCATCTTATTATGTTAAGAAATCAAGATCAAGCATAAGGTTAGATTAGGGGTCTTACACCATGTATCACTCTCAAGGTGGGTCTGTCTGATACACTATTCTCTAACATGTACCTGTATGCTTGACTTGATATCATATATCATGACTAATGAAACTTTGTCATCAATTGACACACACTCTAGTCTTATGTATTATAGTTGTCTATTTTACTTCTACAATAACATCCGACTAGGGACATAACAAGAATGTATGTACTCTTACCATGCATATGATCTCATTGTATAGGTCCTCAACCTGAAAACATATGTCATTGACTAACATAATTCTTTAGGCATCTCTATGTTGGTTTCATCATTTCATGATTGAGACAAACAAAATAAATGGAATTACCTTTATCATTACCAAATCAGGTATCTAATACCCCATTACAATCATCGTATGATTGGCTCTCTGGGCATACATACCAACAATTATAAGTAAAAAAAATAATATAAAAATAGATGTTGAAGAAGGAAAGAGAATGCGGGGAGGCGAAGGGGTGGGGGACCACGTTGATAGGGATGATTTCACCTCCATATGAAACACACATATGCCCTCCCCCTGTGTGTGAAAGAATCATAACTCTTTTTATAAAGGAAAACCCCATCCTCCTTTATTTATTAAATGAGAGGTTACACCCTATTCCTTGGCACTCCTTAGATGCATTACACCCTTTCAAGTCATAGTTATACTTCTCTAATTTATGTGCTAGAAACCTCAACAAGGCTATGTTTGGTTCTGGTGATTCGAGATACCACATTGATAATCCATTAGCCACCTTTTTGTCTCTCTTCCTTTGTGCACTACCTTATACTCCTTGAATTCCCTCCCCAACCACCTTATGTTTCTGAAGCATGAACGATATACATTTTTGTTACTTCCTTAGTACTTGTGATGAATTGCTCAAAGAGACTTGAGTCTGTGTAAACAATACAATAGTCAATCTTAATGTCAATCGCATGTTCCATTCCTCACTCTGTTGTAATTATCTTTCCTTCTAAGGGATCTATTCTTCTAAAACTAGCCGCACCCCCATTGATCCAGTGACCTCTCAAGCTCTTCACTAGATAACTTATACATGATCATCTATTGTGCCCACTAACTGCCACATTGATGTTGAGCGTCATCCATCTTAGAGGGGGTAGTATACATTTTGTATCCCTAAGAGTAACACCTGATGTCTTCTCTTCCATATGCCTTCTCTAGAGACTTGACCTCAACCTTGGTCTTGATGGACACTTCAGTACACGTTGTGGGCTTTGATTGGAAGATAGTTTCATTCCTTGCCTTCCACAACAACCAGAAAGTCATCATGAACTTGCGTCTCCAACTTCCTTTATTTGCAGTGATCCCCTAAGCATGTTCTAGCCACTGGTTCATGGTGTGTGTTAAGAAAAAGGCTTAATTCAGATTTAGGTTCCTTGAGAGTTTCACCCAAACCTAGAGGCTGATTGGATAATCCCACAAGACATGTAGTGTTGTTTTCTTGTCATGCCCACACCTTATGCATCTGTTGTAGGCTGTCATATGTTGTCTATATCTGAGGACATTTATCAGCGGTCCATCATACATGAGTAACCACATGAAGTTCTTCATACACTGGGGGACCTTAATTTGCTAGAGTGATCTCGATTGCCTTATTGTCTTACTTTCCTTAGGCGTGACAGTAGAGAAATGTCTACGCAGTCCTGTCCTCCAACAACAATCATCCTCCTCCTATTCTGCATCTAGATTAGGCATAAACTTGATTTGTCTCCTCATGTCTGGTTAAAACCACTCTTCTAAAAATTACTGTCCCATTCTCTACCCCCCTTCACCATGTAGGCCACATTAAGGTCCTCTAACTCTGGAGGAGTTGTTTTACCCTAGAGTAACTCTAGGTGTTTATCTCCACATAACCATCTATCCCTACGGATTCATGTTCCCTTCCTATTGCAAATGATTTTTCTAATGTTTTCTCTCACCACTATTTCCTGCTTACGAATGGTTTGCCACATCATTGACCCGTTTCTAGTGAAGCATGTTCTTGTCGAGTACTTGGATACCATGAATTGTACCTAGTGAATGTTCCTCCTCTTGACAAAGTCTCATGTAGATTTCATAAACAATGCCTCATTATGCACTTGAGGCAATTTAATCCCAAATCCCCCTTCAGTCATAAGGGTAGTTATTTTCTTCCATGCCACCAAATGTGTTCCCCTAGTTCCATGATTTCCAAACCACACAAAGTTTTGTATTAGTCGATCGGTCTACTCAAGCATTGAGATCGGTAATGTTGTTGTTTATGTATTCTATGTAGTAGTCCACTCAAGGTAGATTTAGTAAGAGTGATCTTTCCTGCCATCAACAAGGTCTTATTTTCCTAGCCTCCTATCTTCCTCTATAGTCAGACCATATAATTTTTTTTTCAAATTTCTTCTGTGCAGTATCAAAACCTCAAAAGTGTCTACCAAGATTGGAGACCTATGATATCCTAGTGACACAACAAACTCATATTTTGGTGAACCTAGGCATGTTATGGGAGAAAAAGAGGCTAGATTTGCCCTTTGAAAACTATTCTTGAGAAACATTTTAAAAAATGTTAAGAAGTTTCATCATCACACATAATTGATTTGCCTAGGCCTCCACAAACAATATAATATGAACATGACATGTGAGACTCCCATCCTCTTCTTGATTCCTCAAGGTCTAAATTGACTAATCCCTTGTTTTGATGATGACTAAACCATTGCACTTATTTGTGTCTAATAGATCTACTTGAGTGATTTTAGATTAGATAGACACACTCCAAATGTCAAAACTTACACATCCCAATTTGGAGACATCAAGTTGTAAATTTCTAAAGATCAAGATTGAAGAATATATAGTTTTATCCTTAGATATTTGATGTAAATTACTTTTAATGATTATATGACTTGTAATGAAGCTCATACGTGTAATAGAGTCAATTAAGATGAATTACAAGCACTTTTTGGGCATTTGTCATAGGTCCTCACATACAGACTTTGTCAAACGAGTTTCCTTTGAGGTAACTGAGTAAACAACCAAACCTGGCTTATGGAAATACCCAGGGTCAGATGAGTTTGTCTTGGTGCAACTCGAGCAATAGCCTACACTGATGAAATTAGATGCAGTTGTCGACCAAGTTTCCTATCAAACAAACTCAACCAACAACTATGTTCTGACTTGCCATCTAGTGCTGTCAATTGAATTTCCCAAAAGGTAACTTAGCCGACAACACTGTATGGCAAAGTGCAAAAAAAGTCCTTCCAGTCATTGTTCGTGTTGTAAACTTGAAAAATAGATATGTTGTTATTCCGAATAATGACTAGAATTCATCCTGAATGGTTCCAACATTTAGGAGGGGTCCTCAATTATAAATAAGATACCTTGGGCTTCATCCCATGGGTAGTTGAGCACTATGACGGTCCATGTACTATAGTTGTAAGAGATTAGCCTATGAAGAGTCTCCATCCACTCCCACGAGCTTAATCGCTTGCTTCATCCATTAGATGTGTAGGAGATTTGTAAGAGAGCTAGTCCTACATGTATAGCATGTAAGTCTCTCACTTCCTCCACCTCCCAATATCTATTTATAGCATGAAGATGAAGATTCACTATCTTAGCTAAGAAAAGTGAATAAGAAGAAATGAAGGAGTCCCTTAGTGAAAAGCTTCTCCTTGGTGAAGGTGAAGTCAAAGGCAGAAGACCTAAGTCAACAGTGGGTAAATCCTTAAAGGTGGAAGATTTGTTGCAAGAGTGGGTAAGTCCTTGGAGAAGGTCTAAGACTCGTTGTAAGATTAGTTAAATCCTTGGTAAGGTGGAAGACTCTTAGTCATGGATAGGTAAGTCCTTTGTAAGGTTCTTGGCTCCTTTGACCTTAAAGGGAAGGCTAGTTATTCCTTAACCTAGATAAGGGTGGTCTTACATTGTAACTCTTATAGTGGACTATAAGGACTGAGACATGGTTGAAAATTCTAGAGTTTGGGCTCTTTAGGTAGATAATATATATCTCATAGTTAGTTGGTTGGAACCACTATAAATAACTTTTGTTTTTTGATGCTTGTTCAATCCCTCTCTCCCTTGCTATATAAGTTCAGTTGAACTCAAGTTTCATACATACAACTTTATCTTAGGATATATCTTAAAGGTCCAATGAAGTTTATTTGTGTGGTATTATCTCTATTCACCCTTCCCTATAGAGCCCATTATAGATCCAAAAATTGGTATCAAAGTGGGTCTTCTCTAAGAAATACTTCTACAAGTAGGAGAAGATGGACGATAATCAAGGTGGAAGATACTACATCAATATTCCAATCTCTGATGGGAGCAACTTTCTCTATTGGAAGAGAAGAATGCAATTCCACATCCAAGAATCAACTCTTGAGCTATGGGGAATGGTGGATCTTCCAGATAAGAAACAAAAAACAAAGGTAGAAGATTGGGATGAGACTACTTTGAAGAAAGTAACCTTGAATGCAAGAGTCATCAACGTCCTCTATGCCTCTCTTTCCCCCACCAAGTTCATACAAATTTCTTCTAGTGGCACAAATTATGAGATATCGAGAAAGCTATGTGTCACTTATGAGGGGAAAAAGAAAGTAAAGGAAAGTAGACTATATATATATTTATATATATATATATATATGTGTGTGTGTGTGTGTGTGTGTGTGTGTGTGTATATGTCCTCAATGGTCTCCTTGAGAACTTCAAGATGGGAAAGGAGGAGAGTGTGATTGAAGTTGTAACATACTGAAATCTTGAAAGGCTGAGAGGTTAGAGATCTTAGTTCTTTGGGCCTAGACAAACAAGGATAAAGATATACACATAAGTAGTTCAATTGAAACCTTAGCATGCATAAATATAAACAAATATGACCTAATGATCTCATAATTAATCTTTAGACCAATAAAATGTGTCACTTGTGATAATATTGATCAAAGTATCATGTTAATCATAGTATGTATATAAGAACTAAAATGTCTAGACAATCAAGATGCATATGTGCAGTTGGGAAGCCTACAAACTCTCCTTTGTAGGACGAATTATACTAGCAAGGAGCACACTGCAATCCATTCCCTCGTATACTATGCAATCCGCCAAACTATCACCTACTTTATGGGATGACATAGATAGGCACATTCAATACTTTATCTGATCTAATGGTCGAGACCAGCACAAAATGTCACTCCTTTACTGGAAGAAGGTCACACTGCCTAAATACATGGAAGGGTTGGGGCTTAAGAATGCGAGGGAGCAAAATGAATCCTTGATGGTAAGGAATGTATGTCACTTTATGATGAAGCCCTTCACTCTATGGGTGAGAGTGATGAAGGGTTAATATATGCACAATGGTAACTTTAACAAAAAACCATGTTCCTCAGTTTGGACATTTGAAAAATGCAACATCACTAGACTGCAAGAGCTTAGCCTCGAAATAGTGAACTCGATCATGACTACGAACAGTTGGTCTGATCGTTGGCTCTTAGGGAAATCATTGCTTGATTATGAGCATGGTTTTCCTATTCCACTAGTTCTTGAAGACCATAAACTGCACTCAATGGTGCTCCTTGACAATAGCTCGGATTGACATTTAATAAATAACTACTTTCCTACAGATGTAAAACAACTCATGTGCTTCATCGACCCACCAGCTCACCCTGAAGTGGAGGACAATTGGTCTTGGCCCTTCTCTTACACGGGTGAATTCTCTACTAGTACTGCTTATACCTGGACCACAAGTAATGATATGAATCTACCTGCTCCTTTCTAGAAGAAGATCCGGTCGTAACCTATACCACATAAACTTTGTACCTTTATGTGGTTGTTATTTCATGCCACCCTTCTAACTAATCTTGAAATGGTCAGAAGGCATATCTCTACAGATGACTTATGTCCCATATATAACAATGGGCCAGAATCCATCCTACATTGCTTAAGTGAATGCCCTACTATCAAGAAGGTCTGTCTAAACCTCTAGATGCCTAAATATTTCTTCACGAGAAATGAGCACGAATGGGTCCAAGACCTTTTGTCTACCTAGATCAGTGTTGAACAATGGCAACTACACTGTGTTAGCTGTTGGAGCATATGGAGGAACCATAATGACTATGTCCACAGTGGGAAATATAGAATGAGAATCACCACTATTTTATTCATAAAAGGATCACACAAAGACAATCTTGGGAGTCGATGCTCAACAAAAACCAACTCAAATTCAATGAGTGGTGTTACCATCGCCTGTAACAACTGTCAAGCCATCATATGTGTGGATTGTGCTTTCTAGGGACATTCTGATAGGATTGGTATTGGTATTCATGTTATGAATCCAGAAGGCTCTTGCATCTTAGGAGCTGGCTATACTGGATATGCGACTTCGGCACTTGAATCTAAAATCATGGTCATCCTTCGTGCATTTAAGCTCTATAATGAGAAAGGTTGGCTTTCTCTAGGTATATATTCAGACGCAGCTGCGGCGATCAAAATCTTAAAGAACAAGGAGTTTCATGCTAGCAAGTTCAAGTCCCACTGAAGAAGCTTTGCTTCTCATTTGTTGGCTTGCCCCATCATGAAACTCTCATATATCCCTAGGATTCTAAAATTTATAGTGGTTAACATTGCAAAACACACTTTGTATTCATTCACTCCACATAGCTTTCTTTCTACCAAACCACCTTTGGCTTACTAAGGATGTGAATGTTAGACTATCTTATGTTTGGCCCGGTATAGAGAACAGGATGAATAACATATAAATCTCTATGTTTTCCAAAAAAAGTCCATAATAGAGAATAATAGTACAATATTCAAATCAATTTGGAATTAATACCTTAATGAGATAATACATAAATACATGTAAAGTCTTGTGCATAATAATGAAATACAACCCTTTTTGTAATAAGAGTGAAGGTAATGTGACACAATTAAATAAATAATAAGGATGATGAAATAAATACAATGGTGTCAAGCCAAAAATGTTAATTCATAGAAAGAGATCTCAACAGTGAAATATAATGTGAAATTCGAATTCCTTGGGTCCCAATTGCCTTGGGAGTCAAGTTTCACATTATTTACCTAGTAATAAATAATTTAATTCAATTTGGAAAAGAATATATGAGTTTTCCCCAAAATATCAAATAAAATAATAAATGACTCCAAAATTAGATAATAACTTTGAAATCTACATGTTAAAATAAGGATATATGCAAATTTTCATGTAATTTGGATAACCTACATGTACATGTGTAGATTAGGAGAGAGAAAGTCTACAATATTAAGTAATGTGCAAAATAACTTCAAAGGATAAAATTAATGATCGATCCATGTTCCATATATTTTGGTTTTCTTAATGGTGAAGTTTCATAAAAATTGGAAAATTCTAGAAGTCTCTATTGCATTAAGAAAGAGAAAATAAGGTTTACTTAAAAAGAATTAAATAAAATAACTAAAGTTTTCAAATGAAAAAACTAAGGCCATATTTGGATTCCTCACATCACAAGTAGGTTGGTTGTCAAATATCATTTAATTTAGAGTTTGTTAGCACCCTCAAATGAAGAGAGAGAAAAGATGAATAATTAATGCAACATTTTATTCGATTTTGATTGGGATAATATCTCTGTCACATGGTTATATGATTTTTGTGCCTCCTTTGGACCATCCGATCGACAATGAGTGGTTAATATTATGTCTCGTACCTCTGATAGGAGAAAACAACTTGCATGAATAGTAACCCACCATGGGTGAGATTTGATTCATGGTTTCCTTCCTCAAATCTCGATGGTTTTTCATGATTTTTCTTGTGTTAGTTTCGGTAGAGATTTCCACACACCCCAAGCCCAAACACAACCCCTTTCATGCCCTATTCTTGAAACTCCCAAAATCCCTCTCCAAGCTTCCTGAAGCTACCCCCCTATAAGCACAAAACCCTAACTATATAAATAGGCAATTATGCCTTTAGTTCTGTCACACCTCGTGTAATCTTTCACCACAATCAATTGTCCCATATTCCTTATAATCTACCACTAAGAAATCAAGTTGGGGAGGACCTATTCAGGGTCTCATGGTGCATTGTCTTGTAGCCTCGGCCAAATTGGTCTAGCGGTAAGAACCTTGGACTCTTCTCATTCGTTAAACAACCATCAAAACTATCATTTGTCCTCTCCCATCATTTTCCCCAGTTGCGACCAATCTACTCTTCCTGGAGTAGTGTCCATGGAGCATGCACTGGGAGGTAAAAGATGAACCCTCACATTTTCTCAGACCTGGCCTTCTTTTCTCATTTTCTTTGATTTCTCGCTCAAGGGCAAAATAGTCTTTTTGCCCATTTTTCTTTTGTTTTGAGTGAGTCCAGTCGAGATTTGACCTGGGGACATGGCCGCTTGTTGTTGGGCCACATCAACTGGACCTGACTCCCCCCTCCCTCCCTCCCTCTCTCTGTCTCTCTCTCTCTCTCTCGCAAATTATACACTGATGTGGATATTTAGTGATTTGTAATTGGTTGATTTTCTAAAAATCATATCTTTTAATTTGCTTGTCCAAAAATTGAAGTAAAATATGTTTAGGAATAAAAAAATGTATTCTTTCTAATTAAAATACATGTTTTCTATGATGTATTTTTGAGGCTCTAATAAATTAATATAAAAAGCCCTAAAATTGGTAACTAATTCATCTTAACTACAAATGTAACAAATAAATATTTTTTCTTCATCAGAAAAACATTAAGAATCACTTAATATATGTTTTGAGTCCGAAATCCAAGTTTTGCTAAAAAGGTATAGAATTAGGGTTTCATTACATTTATATGAATCTGAAACCCTAATACATCTAAACAATTTGTAATAGGCAAAGTTGATCTTGCAAACAATAGATTGGTGAAGAGTGTTTTTAGGAATCATGTTTAATGTATGATTGAATCCCACATTATTTCGATCTTGATAAATTTCTAATTACTCTCTCTAAATGTATGTTTTCATCCCCTATTATTCCTTTCGAGCAATAACTTATTTTGATCTTTCTCTTGGTCCTATGGACAATAGCCTACACTATATCTCTTTTTAGTTTCAGAATATATTTCATGTGAAATACCTTATTTGATTTTTTATCATCTTAATTTGATGGACATTCTTTTGACTTAAGCTTTTTCCTTTATTCATGATAAATCCCTAAAGTTTTCGAATTTTGTGATGGATGTTAATTGTGCAGATTTGTTGAAGGAAATCCTATATGGATCCTTTGATCCTACATTATACTTTGTTGGATGTTCTTATCCCTCATACTTTGATTTATTCTTGCTTATTATTTTTTATGTATCATATGGTGACTTCTAGTATAATGTAACCTGTGTTTTTTTTATGTGGATGTGTAAATTTCCATATATGATTGCAGAGGTGATAATTCTTGCAAATTGAAATTTTTTGAGTTGATGTGTATCCTGTCTTGCTCAGATCAGATGTATATAAGTCCCTGATCAACACATATTTTAGAGAAAATGTATACAAGTCCCTACTCACCCCACATTTAGAGTGGATGTGTATAATTTCCTACTCAGTCCATATTTATGAAAGATGTGTTATTTCTTACAGCATGCTTATATTATTCTAGTATTGTCACAAGTGACCAACATGCTTATATTGTTCTAGTATTGTCACAAGTGAAACAAATGGATGCCTTGCTCATATTTTATTGAACTCTTATTTTTTATGCTTGATTGGGTAGTTCTTTTCTTTTTCTATGGGAAGCCTTTTTATTTAACTTCCTTTATTTCATTAAATTTCTCAATTTCAATCTAGTATGCACATACCAGCCTTTTTCTGATGTCATCTTCTCTTTTCCTTTTGTATGGTACACTTCCAACCCCAGATTTTGGTCAAGGAGGAGACAACCAAGTTGGACTAGGACCTCATCATGTTTAACTAAAACCTCACGGGAGACTTTCTTGAAGTATTAGGTCATCCTCATCTAGTCCTATGTTCAGTTAGTTTTCTTTTATCTCACACTACGTGGTGAAGGATAATGATGATAACAAGTTTTGTAATGGTTAGATACATCTTTAAATTGTACTTCTACTTTGGTGTTTTGGTACATACATGTTGAATAAATTGGTTATCATCCCTTTTGAGAAAATTTTATGTTTGTGTTTGGTTTGGGATGTTGCCTTTTTATTTTAGTAGGGAGTGAATCCCCTCTGGGATCATACTCATTGCAACATGGTATCAGAGTCTGTCACTGTTGGTTATCTAAGTATTTCAATGTTGTCTCCTTTAGGATGCTTATACCTAGTACCATTGCCCTGTGCAGGAAAAACCATCATGGAGGGAGATAAGTCAATTGTTGAAAACCAGTCTGACTATGAGATATCCTAGAACCCTAGGTTTGGGATGCGAAGGATGGATCCTCCCTTTACCCCTTTGGTAACTCAAGTTACTCCTCCAACTGGAAGTGGGCCATGAGTAGGTCAGGAAACCTCAGCCTCTGCTACTAATGCAGGCATAGTCTTCTCACTTGAGCAAGAGTTGTCCATGTTTTGGCAACGTTTTACTACAACTATGGTAGGGAAGATGAACAACCCACATGTGCCTGATAAGGCTAAGGAGTATTCAATAATGGAATTCATGAAGATGCAACCACCCTCCTTCAAGGGTGAAGGTGAAATAGAGATGGTCGATAAATATTATGATTAGGTGCTAGACATAGAGCAGACTTTTGATGGGATGGCATATTCTCCGCATCAGAAGGTTAGGTTTGCTTCATATCTTCTGGATGAAACCACTCAAATTTGGTGGAACGACATAGAAAGTACTTGTGATATCTCTACCATGACCTGGGAGCATTTTTGGTGATTTTTTGTGGGAAGTACATATACATTGTTTCCCTAAAGAAGAAGGAAGCATAATTCTATAGTTTGAAGCAAGATTCACTATCCTATCAACCTATTTACAAACATTTTTATTCCTTGAACACTATACATATCGACTTAGTAAAGAGCATAGAGCTGACGTATATCTCCAAGGATTCAACTACAATGTGGGTCATTCTCTTTTTCCACAACTTCCCTTGACCTTTCAACAGTTGGTTGATAAGATTTTAGCTATGGAGTCATATTTAGGTTTCCATGCCTTGACACACAAAGAGAATTGTAGTAAGAGGAAGCACTTTGAAGGTGATCATGAGCATGAAAGGTATCATAGACCAGAGGATCTCGTTGCATGAAGAAGGGATAGATAGCTGATATGTCATCATTGCAATAAACCATGACATATTCACCCTAATTTCCCTCAGCTTCATAGTAGGCATGCACCAATTCAAGAACAACATCAACAACCTCATGCACCTCCTTAGAATAATGGCAACAACAATAATAAAGGAAGACCTATGGAAAGACATGCTGGAAGAGTATTTGCTTTTGTTGGTCATGAAGTTTATGAAGAAGATCATGTTGAAGGTAACCCATAATCCCATAGTTAGACTTTAAAATTATGTTTCCCTTTTGCATGATACCTTAGTGGCTATCCTTTATACCCATAGAGTGGTTTGACTTTTTAAGATGAATCTTTTAAGGGGTGGTAACTAGTTTATGTTTAGATTTCAAGGACGTAAGCCATTTAAGGGATGGTATGATGTAACATACCAAAATCTTGAACATAATCCTATTCCAAGGTTGAGAGGTTAGAGAGCTTAGTTCTTTGGGCCTAGCCAATCAAGGATAAAGATATACAAATTAGTAGTTTAATTGAAACCTTAACATGTAGACATATAAACAAATATGACCTAATGCTCTCATAATTAATCTTTAGACCAATAAAAGGTGTCACATGCGATAATGTTGATCAAAGTATGATGTTAAGAATAATATGTATATAAGAATGAAAATGTTGATAATAGAAAATAATGTTCCAATATTCAAATATATATGGAATTAATACCTTAATGAGATAAAACATGAATACATGTAAAGTTTCGTGCATAATAATAAAATACAATCCTTTTGGTAATAAGAGTGAAGGTAATGTGACACAATTAAATAAATAACAAGGATGATGAAATAAATACAATGGTGTCAAGTTATAAATTTTAATTCATAGAAAGAGATCTCAAAAGTGAAATACAATGTGAAATTCGAATTTCTTGTGTCCCAATTGCCTTGGGAGTCAAGTTTCACATTATTTACCTAGTAATAAATAATTTAATTCAATTTGGAAAACATGATATGAGTTTTTCACCAAAATATCAAATAAAATAATAAATGACTAGAAAAGTAGAAAATATCTTTAGATTCAAAATCTACATGTTAAAGTAAGGATATATGTGAATTTTCATGTAATTTGGAAAATCTTTAATGTACATGTGTAGATTAGGAGAGAGAAAGTACAAAATATGAAATAATGTGCAAAACAAATTCAAAGGATAAAATAATGATCAATTCACATTCCTATCTTTTGGTTTATTAAGTGTGAAGTTACACAAAAATTGGAAAATTCTAGAAGTCTCTAATGCATTAAGAAAAAGAAAATAAGGTTTATTTTTGAAGAATTAAATAAAATATGTAAAGTACTCAAAAGAAAAAACTAAGACTATATTTGGATTCCTCATATCCTAGATGGTCTGGGTGTTAAATTTTATTTAATTTAGAGTTTGTTTGCACCCTCAAATGAAGAGAGAGAGAAGATGAATAATTAATGCAACACTTCATTTGATTTTATTGGGATTTGATTAAGTATCTCTGTCACATTCTCATATGATTTTCATGCCTCCTTTGGACTGTTCAATCAGCAATAAGCAGTGGAGATTGTGTCTCCTACCTCAGGTAGGATACAACAACTCGTGTGAATAGTAACCCACAGAGGGTGAGATTTAATTCATGGTTTCCTTCCTCGAATCTTGATGGTTTTTTGTGATTTTTCTTGTGTTGGTTTTGGGAGAGATTTCCATACACCCCAAGCCCAAACACAACCCCTCTCGTGCCCTATTCTTGAAATGCCCAAAATCCCTCTCCAAGCTTCCCGAAGCTACCCCCCTATAAGCCCAGAACCTTAACTATATAAATAGGTGATTATGCTTTTAGGTCCGCCACACCTCACATAATATTTCCCCACAATCAATTGTCCCAGAGACCTTGTAATCTACCACCAAGAACTTAGGTTGGGGAGGACCTATTTAGGCTTTTTTGGCACATTGTCTCGCAGCCTCGACTAAAGTGGTCTAGTAGTAAGAACCTTGGACCCTTCTCGTTCACAAAATGGCTGGAAAAACTGTCGTTTGTCCTTGCCCATCATTTCCCCCAATTTTGACAAAGCTACTCTACCTGGATTAGAATCCATGGCATGCATGCTGGGAGGGGAAATATGAACCCTCACATTTTCTCGGATCTGCCCTTCTTTTTTCATTTTCTTTGATTTTTCGTTATGGGGAAATATAGTCTTTTTGCCCATTTTTCTTTTGTTTTGAGAAAGTCCAACCAAGCTTTGACTGGGGGGACATGGCCGTATGTGGTTGGGCCACATCATCTAGTATCATATACTTCCCTCTCTCCATCTCTCTCCCTCTCTCGCAAATTATACACTAATGTGGAAATTTGGAGATTTCTAATTGGTTGATTTTCTAAAAATCATATCTTTTAATTGGCTTGTCCAAAAATTAAAGTAAAATACATTTTGGAATCTAAAAGTTATGTTATTTATAATAAAAATAGTTTCAAAGCCTTGTTTCCATATTTTTGATGATGGATTTTTTAGGATCTAATTAGTTAATATAAAAAGCTCTAAAATTGATAACTAATTCGTCTTTACTTCAAATATAAAAAAATAAATATGTTTTCCTGATCAGAAAAACATAAGGAATTGTTTGGTATAGGTTTTGAGTACAAAATCTAAGTTTTTCTAAGAAGGTCTAGAATTAGGGTTTCATTACATTTATATGAATCTTAAAGCCTAATACATGTGAATAATTTGTAATTAGGCAAAGTTGATCTTGGAAACAAAAAGATTGGTGAGGCGTGTTTCTAGGACTCAGGTTTATGGTGTGATTGCATCTCACATTATTTCTATATTGAGAAATTTCTAATTCCTCTCTATAAATGTATGTTTGTATCCCCTATTATTCCTTTTGAGCAATAACCTATGTTCGTCATTCTCTTAGTCCTATGGACAATATCCTACACAATATCTCTTTTGGTTTTGAGAATATATTTCATGTGAAATACCTTATTTTGTTTCTGATCATCATAATTAGATGGACATTCTTTCAACTTTAGCTTATGCCTTTATTTGTGATAAAATCCTAAAGTTTTCCCACTTTTGTGGTGGATGTTTATTGTTCACATTTATTGAAGGAATTCATGTATGGATCCTTTGATCCTACATTATATTTGCTCAGATGTTCTCATCCCTTATACTTTGATTTATTCTTTCTTACTCTTTTGTTATGCATCATGTGGTGACTACTAGTATAATGTTACATGTGTTTTTTTTATGTGGATGTGTAAATATCCACATATGAATGCAGAGGTGATAATTCCTGTAAATTGATATTATTTGAGTAGATCTGTATCCTGTCTTTCTTGAAGCAGATGTATATAAGTCCCTACTCACCCCATTTTTTGTGCAAATGTATACGAGTCCATGGTCACCTCATATTTAGAGTTGATGTGTATAAGCTCCTACTCACTCCATATTTATGGTAGATGTGTTATTCCAACCAACATGCTTATATTGTTCTAGTATTGTCACATGTGAAACACATGAATGTCTTGCTCATATTTTTTTGAACTCTTATTTCTTTTATGCCCGATTGGGTAGTTCTTTTTATTTTTTGTGAGAAGCCTTTTTATTTGACCTCCTTTATTTCATTAAATTTCTCAATTCTAATATAGCGTGCACATAACTACTTTTGATGATGTCATCTTCTCTTTTCCTTTTGTGGGGTACACTTCCAACCCCATATTTAGGCCAAGGAGGTAACAACCAAGTTGGACCAGGACCTCATCAAATTTAACTAAAACCTCATGAGAGACTTTCTTGAAGTGTTAGGTGATCCTCAACTAGTCCTATGTTTAGTTAGTTTTCTTTTATCTCACCCTACATGGTGAAGGATAGTGATGATAACAAGTTCTATAATTGTTATATACATCTTTAAATTATGCTACTACTTTGGTGTTATGATACATACATGTTGAATAAATTAGTTATCATCCCTTTTTAGAAAATTTTATGTTTGTGTTTGGTTTGGGATGTTGTCTTTTTATTTTGGTAGGGAGTGGATCCCCTTTGGGATCCCACTCCTTATAGAAGTATTCTCAAGGCTAAACACCATAGTAAATGGTCTTGTCGTTCTTGGCCATACCATGGATCAAAGAAAGGTAAACTTCAAGATCCTCCTTAATCTTCCTCGACATTGGCAAACAAAGGTGGCTACCATAGAAGAAACGAAGTCTCTCACTGCCATTCCTATTGAAAAACTCATAGGAAATATTAAAATCCATGAAGTTAGACTCAATCAACTAGAAGAACAAGAGCTTGAAGGAAGGAATCAAAAGAAGAAGGCGAAGGGTTATTCATGTCCTTGCTTCATCAAGTCACAAATACACTCAATATGAAGATGATGTTATGTGTTCCAAATATAGATTCTATAAAGGCATGTCTTCTTTCTCTACTTGATACTCCAAATGTGGAAAGAAGGGTCACTTAATGGATGATTGTCCACAAGGCCAAGGACCCATCATCACAAGAGAATAGAATAGAAGTACAGGAAGAAGGAGAAATGGCACAAAAGATCTAGTAACTCCTCCAACCCAAGCTCAAGTAAAGACTCTAGTGAAATCTCTAGATCAATCTCAAGCGGAACTAGAGAATGTCACTTTTCTCTTATGGCAAGTTAAAATGATGATTCATACAAGGTACATCTAAACTCTTTACATAAAGAATCCTGGATTGCCATTATTCATGTTACTCATGCATCTCTTAATTCTTCTAAGCATACAAAGAAAAAACTCACTAAGATTGTTAACAAATTACATGAAGAAAAAGATGATCTTCAACATGCTAATGTTGGCTTGCAAGATGACATTAAAAATCTCCAAAAGCTTTATCTGGAACTTGAATTTAAATTCAATAGTGTTAAGATAGAAAACAATGCTTATCTTAGACAAGTAGATTCTCTTAAACTTGAAAATAATTGATTACTTGATGGGATTAGATTTTTAGAATTTCAATCTGTTATGCCTAGGTCTAGTGAAGAGCATACTAAAATTATGAATTCTCTAATGAATGATATTGATGTTCTAATAATTGAAAATGAGGAAAAAGATTTAGTTTTGCAAGGAATATAATATGGAAATAGTATTTATGATTCTAAGATTAATATGTTTGATAAAGAAAATGCTTCCTTGTTTTCTAAAATCATTGTCCTTGAATCTTGTTGTAGTTATACCAGTAGAAAGAACAATGTTGTTTCTCTTCATATTGAAGAAGATTCTTATATGACTAAAGATCTTTGATTATAGACCAAACTTTTGCATGCTATAGATGATATTAATCAATTATGTTGTACTATTACTTCTATTATGCATGATAATCATAGTTTGAGATCCTCTTTGAAAAGATTCATAGAAGGTAAAATGAATCTTAATCAAATGCTAGACCATACTACTAAACAAATGAGTATAGCCGGTATTTGACTTGAAAATATCTAAAGGAACAACAAAGATAGAGGACCTACAAATTTCAATGGAGAATCCTCTAGTTCCAAGGCTATTGGTGCTTATAAGCATTGTAATGAAATTGGTCATTATTCTACATATTTACTTTTAGGAAAGCACCTAAAAGCAATAGGACTTGGGTGACTAATCTAACCCACTGGACCCAAAAATATGATTGGGGACCATTTCATATTTATTATTGTAGGTCACTTGCTAATGGATTGACATGGTCTATTACTTAGCAAACTACTTTTTCAACCCACATAAAATAAGAAATGGGTTTACAACAAGTGGAAACGCATTGATAATGACAGAGGTAAATATATTCTTGATCATATCCAATCATTGCTTGTTTTTTCCAAGTTTTTATGCACTATACATATAGTGTTGAGTTAAAATTACTAAGTTTGATGCTCAAAAACTACCCCTTATACTTGATAAGTGCATAGCTGACTTTTTTATACATGTTTGAATATTGTTTATGTTTTATCATGCCTCTAGATATGTTTTCTATAAAACTATTGTCGACCAAGTTTGTCCTGAGGAAACACACCTGACAGGCATCCTTTGGTTTGCCATCAGTTTTGTTAGTTGAGTTTGTCCTAAGAAAACTCAATCGAAAGGCACTAATGGGGTCCATCTAGTAACCGTTGTTGGTCAAGAAGTTCAACCCAAAAACTCGACCGACAACATTGTGCACTGAATATACATATGACTTTTTATATGAGAATTTCCCTCTCAACTATACTTCATAACCAATAGCCTTATTCTATTGGCACTACCCTTGGTACCTTTTTATGATATGCATATTTCCATGTTTTGGATTGCCCAACTTGCATACAACTCTATCTTTCTAAATGCTCTAAATTGGTATCTCTATATCTTGTAATTACTTTTCTATGTTATGCATGTTTTAATGATGATCTCTTTGGATATCTTGGTTGTGACTTAAATTTCTTCCATTGTATTCTAGCTTGTTACATATATCTAGTCATACATCTTTTCAATGCAAACTTGAGTTTCTTTGTGGTAACTCATCTTTTGGTAATGATGCCTATTTTTGAGTGAGTAATATCCTTTCATGCTTCTCAAAATTGGATAGCTCATTGTTTGGATATTTCTCTAGATATACATATACATTAGTTTTTCACTTATGAATCATTTTCTATGATCTAGATACTACTAGTAGTCCTAACCTATGGTGTCATATACTAGAATTACATATTTATGTAGTTCTTGTTTTGTTCATCTATTGGTATCCAACTATATGCATTCTTATATCTTGCTTCATACATACTCAATCTTGTTACTTGATTTGCAAATCTACTATCTTGAGTTTCTTGCTTGAATATCATTGCCTTGATATTTTCTTGAACTACATATAGGCTTGTTCAAATGCATGTATTTATAGATACATTGCTTGGACAATCCCTTTGTTGTGCTCATATTATCTCCTTTTCTAACAAGTTGTATTTTAGCTCTTCAAACCCTTACTTTTTGAAATGAAAAAGGGGGAGAATATGTATCTTACTATCTTATTTGAAGGGGAGAATACATATATGAGGTGAAAAAATATGTGTATAAGACATTATTTCTAAAAATTATATAAAAACATACCTTGTAGGAGAAATAACATAAATTGAAAAGGAGTATGTGAACTCAATTGGAATAAATTGAGGGGGGTCATATGTAATTAATTCATTGAAACCACTAGGTTCAAAGGTATGATTTTACTTAAGTTCTTTCAATACATTTTTTGCATGGATTGTCATCTTCAAAAAAGAGGAGAATGTTGACTTAAGGTTTAAATTGACTAATACCTTATTTTGATGATGACTAAACCATTCCACTTATTTGTTTCTAATGATTCTACTTGAGTAATTTCATACTATCTAGACACACTCCAAATGTCTAAACTTGCACATTCTAATTTGGATAAATCAACTCATACATGCATAAAGATCAAGTTTGAAGAATAGATAGTTTTCTCCTTAGATCTTTGATGTAAGTCACTTGTAATGATTGTGTTACTTGTTATTAAGCTTGTATGTGCAATAGAGTCAATTAAGATGAATTACAAGAACTTTTTGTTCTTTTTGTCATAAGTCTTCACAGGTAGGCTTGTCACTTGAGCTTCCTCTAAGGGAACTCAGCCAACAGCCAAACCTAGATTATGGCAATACCTAGGGTCGACTGAGTTTCTCCTAGTGGTAACTTGATAGACAACATGCACTGATAAAATCCGTCACAATCATTGGTCAAGTTTCCTATCAGATAAACTCGATTGACAACTACATTTTGACTTATTATCTACTATTGTCTTTTGAGTTTACCAAAAGGTAGCTCAACCAGTAACATTGTATGGTAAAGTACAAAAAAGTGTTTCTGTCCATTTTGAGTGTTGTAAAATTCAAAAATAGATCTATTTCAACCACCAATAACCACTCAATTTTTTCCTAAATGGTTCTAATATCTAGGAGGCATCCTCAAATATGAATATGACCCCTTCAACTTCACCCCATGGTTAGCTAAGCACTATGAAGGTCCCTATGCTATAGTTGAGAGAGATTAGTCTCCAAAGAGCCTTCATCAACTCTTATGAATTTATTCACTTGCTACATACATTATACTTAGTAGGAGATATGTAAGAGTGCTACTCCTACATGTATATCATGTGAGGCTCTCACTTCCTCCACCTTCGAATCCCTATTTCTACCATGAATATGAATATTCACTCTCTTGGATAATAGAGGTGAAGAAGAAGAAGAGAAGGAGTCCCTTGGTGAGAAGCTTGTCCTTGGTGAAGGTGAAGTCAAAAGTGGAAAATCTAAGCCAAGAGTGGGTACATTCTTGAAGGTGGAATACTTGTTGCAAGAGTGGGAAAGCCTTTGAAGAATTCCAAAGACTTGTTGCAAGAATAGTTAAGTCCTTGATAAGTTGGAAAACTCTTGGTCATGGATATGTAAGTCCTTTGTAAGGTTGTTGGATCTCTTGAGCTTAAAGGGAAGGCTAGTTATCAATTGACCTAAAATAGGGTGGTATTATGCTGAAACTCTTATAATGGAATATAAGGAGTCAGACATGGTTGAAAATCTTATATGTTGACCTCTCTAGGTAGTGGATGTACATTTGGTTGGAACAACTATAAATAACTTATATTATTTGGTTCTTGTGCAATTCCTCTCTCCCTTGTTAGGAATGTTTCGTTTAACTCAAATTTCATATATGTAACTTTATCTTGGGATATTACTTGAAGGCATAATGAATTTTTTTAAAGTTGTTTCAGATCTATTCACCCCATGCTCTAGAGCTCTTATAGATCCAACAGTTATTTAGAACCCTTCTTGCTTTCCACCTTCCTTCTTGTACCTCTGACATAAACTCTTATCTCAGCTCTTCCACGTAGAGGATGAACATGTAAGGCATGAGTGGGCCTCCTTGCCTCACTCCCATTGTTTGGTTGAATGACTCTAGTTGTTCCTCATTCCATAAGATATGAGTGTTGCTCTAGGTAATGACTTGCAGTAGTGATATGTACTAGGTTGGGAAAAATTGCATTCCTCCACAGTGTATCTTCAATAAACTCCCAACTCATGCAATAATACATATTGGAAAAATTGAGCTTCATAGCTAACCTATGTGCACTATATTCCTTCGTTCCATTTAAGGAATCATGTAAGGACCCTAACCTAGCTCAATGCTTGAGTGTGATTGCTTTTCTTAATAAGATGCTTAAACCTTAATTTAATCTCTTCAGTGCTTTTATAACATGTGACATATGTATGTTTTTAGTTTGGTCCAGTTTGGTTGATGTTTGAGACATGTTTCCTTATTTTTTACCAAGTTTAAATTTACCCATGTTGAAGGGTTATCTTGCAATTTATCACATGTAAAGTGTGTTTCTTGTGCCTTTGCATCATGAAAGAGAAGATGATGCTATAGGGTGCCTTTCTTGGACCATGGTTGATGATGGGGCATCACATGGTGAGATTACGGTTTGCTTGAGTTGCCTTCTTGTTGAGTATCAACCTTGCTAGGGTTTTGTGTGTTGCGACTGTAGCACCACTCTTGGATGAGTGTTGTGATTGCTACACTACACTAGGTGTTGTTTTCTTCAACCATGATGATCATGATGTGGTTTGGTCGGCATGGTTTATCCTTTAGTGATGTGTTTCGATCATGTGGTGATGTGGTGACCTAGTGTTGCAGCCGCTACATGCACATGGTGTGCTTCGACCGCAACAAGGGTTGTAGCTGATCTAAGTGGTCGATACCCTTCCTAGGTTGTATCAACCTTCGTTGCATGCAAGTCTTTAGTGGTTGCATGGTTGTTTTCTTGGTGGACAGGTTTCCTTTTGGTTCTCTCTTGTGTTGACACCTCATGCCTTCAACCTCCCTCCTACCCACATGTATATATGCTCTCTCTTTAACATGAATGCAATTCTTTTAGCTCTATTTCCTTCACCTTTCTTGCTTGGATGACCTTAGAGCTTGGTGGAGCTAGAGGGTGTTGATCTAGGTGCTTTGCTAGCCGATCAACCTTGCATTTGGTGTTCTTGAGCTTGATTATCCTCCTTGTGGTAATCCTTTGTGATCTTCCTCCTTGGTACATTGTTATCTCTCCATGGTCACACTTTCTTTTGATCTCTACCCCTCTTTCTTCTCCTTCTCAGCCATGAGACTATGATTTGACCATGGTGGTACCTATATGAGAAGAAGCACTCTTCTTTCTCCTTCTTGTTTGGCCTAGGGTTATTACTATCTTTCTTGAGCCTTCCTTTAGCCGTGGTGTTCTTCTCTTTTGAGGTGATATTTGTTGGCTAAATGGACATCTAAAAATCCCTTTGTTTTGATTATGACAAACATTTCATTCTTATTAAATCTAACGAGCTACTTGAATGTGCAGGACTAAGATGGATGGCAAAGCAACTAGGGAAAATCCACAAGCTAAAATGTTTATATTTTCATGCAATGTAATCATTGTTGTAAAAACTTGTACAAATATATAATGTACAAGTACTTAGAATTGCATGTAAAACAAGCGTTAGATTTTTCCTAGCCAAACACCATAGTTAGACACGTCATCCCATTTAAATAGGATCACCTTTGCACACTCACACATATAATTAGTGCCTAAATTGAAACCTTGAAACAGGATCATTCTCGGTCGACAAACTCCTCGACCGAGACACTCTCGGTCGACAATCTTCTCGACCGAGAAAGATCCAAAGTAGCCGTTAGACACAACAGACAAGTTAGTTGGCAGTTGAAGAAAGACGTTGCAAATCACTTGTTCCAGAGAGCCTGTCGGTCGACAAAAGTTCGACCGAGTAGGTGTCTCGGTCGACCATTTGTCGACCGAGATGGTCTCTGACAACAACTGCAGAATAAATTAATTAGCCGTTGTTAAAGCAACAACTTTGTACCTAACAGCTAGTTAAGCACTTAGAAACCCCTAGAAGTTGTCTAGAACGTCCTTAAGCATACTCAGGCCATTCCTATAAATAGGACAAGCCATAGGACACTAGAATTCACTTGTTATACTTGAGAATACACTTGAGCATACTTGAGCAATCTATTGCAAGCAATTTGAGCACTGTGATCATTTGTCTACATTCTCCTTAGCTCAATCTCGTGTCCTATAGGCTAGATTCTCCTATCCACAGCAATCACAAGTTCACACACTTGGCTAGGAGATCTATATGCTTGATCTAGGCATATCAAGCCTTGGGCTTAAAGGATAAGTTGTAATTTACTTTTTCTTTCTTGTTCCTTTTTTATCTTTTGTACTCTCCTTGCTACTCCTAGGGTTGGAGGCTGCGGATTGGAGAGGGTTGACTTCTCAGGTGGAGAAGGGGACTTCAAGCTACTTCAAGAAGGCTATCGCAAGGGAAGCTACTTCAGAAGGCTGGTGCAACGGGAGTTGGTGCATCTACTTCAAGGGAAGGCTGCTTCAAGATTGGCGATTACTTCTAGGTGAAGGCTGCTTGAAGGGTTTAGGAAAAGAGATTGTATTTTATGTAAATTCCTTGTGAGGTAATAAAATAAATTTCTTTTCAAATCCCGGTTGGGTAAGCAACCGGGTAGTGGATTGACGGCTATAGTATTTGCTATAGTTGGAACCACTCTAAACCTTGTGTCTCCTTGTCCAATATTTTCATTGTGGTTGTTTGAGTTCAATAATTGTTAAATTATCTAAAAACTCTATTCACCCCCCCCTCTAGTAGTTTTCAATTGGTATCAGAGCAGGCTTCAAGGAACCCTAACCAGGTCTTGAAGAATGGAGGGAAATGGTGAAAAGTGCTTGGACAAAACCACTACATGCTGCAATTGGTGTTTAGGAACAAGCCACAAAACAACCGGATGCCCATGGAGATCAAAGGAAGAGGATAAGCACAAAGAATGCCTTATTGCTACAACTAGTGAAGAAGAAGAAGAAGAGGTAAGTCTTTTTGATTTATCTAAAGAAGAACTAGTTGCTATTATTGAAGAAACACATGATAAATATGTTGAGTGCAAAAAGAAATTAAAGAAATCAAATAAGGAAAATGATGATCTAAATGTTAAACTTCTTGCTCTTGCATCTGAAAATGAGGATCTTAAAGAGGGAAATAAATTTTCTGATCTTAAGTTAAAATCTATGGAAGCCGATTGCAAGCTCCTTTCTGTTGAAAATTCAAACTTACAGACTCAAGTAAATGATCTTCAAAAACAACCATTATTGTGCACCCATATAGATTATGACACTATTGTTAAAGAAAGAAATTTATTGTCATCAAATCTAGACCAAGCAAAAATAGACATTAAGAAAAGAATGGATGAGATTGCCAAGCTACAACAACAAGTTCGTAGTTTGAATAACCATGGCATTCTTGATCAAATTCTAGATAATCCCTATCAACAAATTGGGAGAAGGGGACTAGGTTACAAGCCTAAAGGAAAATCTCATCAACAACCTAGTCAGAGAAAGTCACAAACCCAATCTATATATGTACCTAAAAGGACATCCTCACCCAATGACAACATAGGACACAACCATAGAAAAATATATGAAGTTGACTCAATATGTTGTCATTACTGTTTGCGCCTTGGTCACTATTCATTTTCATGTCCTTATAAGAGAAAAGATGTAGAGTTAGTTTGGGTTCCAAAACCTCCAAACTAAATGAACAAAATCAAGTTGAGATATGACCAAAGACATTAGTTGCATATTTCTATGTCTATCTCAACTCTACATAATTACAAATGTAAATGAAATTAATATTAGTTTGTTCCCTAGATGATTTAAAGTCTAAGTCAAATGAAAAGAAAATTCCTATTTTCATATGATTTTTCGTAAAAGTATTTTCTGGTCTATTCATATACTAATTATAAAATGGAATTATCATTGTATGCTTTATACCATGCTTTCATCATTGGGTGCGCATAGAAAATTGTATGCAAGCAAGCAAAATAACTTATTAGTTATATGTTATTGCTTGCAACAAAATCTCTAACTCAGTATCTTTGAAATAATTAATTGTGTCTCCAATTAAGTAGTATGCTTCAACTTGATATTTAAATTTTATGCAGATATTAGACTCAATATATTCAATCTGAAAAATCTGCAAAATTTGCCTCTTGGTCAAAATAAAACTTGACTAAGGGGCGCTATGGTCGTAGTCAAGGGCGACCTAAAATAAGCTTCGACAAAAATTGCTTATTTTGGAAATTCTCTCTTTGGACCTAAATCTTAATATAAATTTTTCTTGAAAATTAAATCATTTGTTATCATTTAAGCCTTAAATTATCCCAATATTACTCCCTTAGAATATCCATATAAATGCTCTACAAAAATAATCTACCTTTTGCATTAAAAAATTAGCTTTAAAATTCTTACTCAGTAAGTCTGTCGGTCGACGAATTCTTCGACCGAGACCCTGTCGGTCAGCTCACCTCTCTCGACCGACAGAATCTAAATAGACTTAATATCGGACGAACTTTTGGTCGACAAATGCTCGACCGAGGCAATGTCGGTCGACAATAGTTCGACCGAGAAATAGCCGTTGGATGCGACCATTGTAAACCGACCATTATGACCGTTATTTGACCGTTGGGGAGCCGAGTGGCGCGTCTGCAACACGACCGTTGCGGACGCTCGGTCGACGAATCGTCGACCGACCTGGTCGCTGGAATGTTATAAAAGGGGGCAAAAACGGGTCACCTACTCACACTTGCATACTCTTGCTTCCATAGTCCCTCTCTAGTGCATTTTCGTGCTACTCTTCAGCATCCTCATCCTCCAACCTTCCTTGCTTCTTCTCTACACTCAAGTAACACAAATGGCCTCATCATCAGCTGCCCGTGGGAAGAAGAAGGTCGCCGGAAGGAAAGGAAGGGAAGCTCAGGAAGCTACTCCACCACTGACGATCATCAACGACATCGCCTTCGTCGATGGAGATGCTGGTGATCGGTATCTACGGCTTTCCTCCAAAGCTCCTCTTCCACGACGACCAGTCGAATTCATGGACTTCATCAACATCGTCGATCTGGAGGATCTCTTTGAAGTGCAAAAGTTGAAGGACTTCATCAATCCCTCTTTCCCTTCCTATTCCACTAAGGTAGTCAACGAATTTTATGCCAATCTCATATCCCATACTGAAAATGAAACCACATTCTTCTACACCATGGTCAATGGGCATAGCCTTAAATTTACCGAAGGGGATATTCTTGACATGCTAGAAATTGACATAGATGAATACCAAGATTCCTTTGATCTCACCACCGGAAATCCACTAAATCTACTTTCCCAAGATGATCATACCATTAGCCTTAGTGACATAAAAGAGCTATTTTTCAATCCAACACTACTTGTCATGAAGATAGGGGAACCTACTATGCTATAAATCTCAAACCAGCCTGTAGGATTGTAAATCTCATTGTTTCTACAAATATTCACCCTAGAGCCAACAAATCTGAAGTTCCAATATTCCGTATGTGCCTCATTTATGCCATCATAAGCCGCATTCCCACAAACTTCATCCGTATAATTCTTAAAAACATGATTGAGTTTTCTGGGAACCCACCATATGCGGATTTCGTTTGCCAAATTACTCAACATTTTCTTAAAACAAACATTGAGGATATGGGATATACATGGGACCGTCGACCACAAAAGATAAGTAAGAATACCATAGAAAAAATGGGAATAGATTTTGGTCACAAAAGGGCTAGAGTAGAAGGAGAAACATCTCATCAAGACATACCACCACCTCCTCCTACTACCCTACCACAGGACCCCATTCAAAATAATCTTACTTATATTGCTGGCTCCCAATATCACCTTAGTAGACAATTAGACTACAATCATCATGCCATGACATATTTAAACCAAAGAATGCAAACCCTTTCCCCAAACCAAACCGATGAATATCCATATTCTTTAAATCCAGGCATGCTCAATCCATACAATCCTTCATACAACTACTATCAAACTCCACCTCCACCATCCATGGATCTAACGCATACTCAATTTTCATCTATGCAATTGCAAGATATTGTTGCTCATTTCTGATTTGACCGAGTTCCTACATTCTTGGAAGCATATGCTTTAACCAAGACAAGAGCTCTAGATTGGAAAACCTTGGTCCAATACTATGGAGCTGAGCCATTTATTGGGAAAGATCCTGACGTTGATGTAATTCTTAAATCTTTTCAGTGAGTGTTGGAGTAATATTAGTTGTAATGACTTGCTTTGAATGATTGTAATGGATCACTTCTGTATGATGTGTCTATCTTTCCATGCTTATTAATGAAATTGGTTATCCTTTTGTTGATTTGAATGGATATCTTTTTGCATATGAGACATCTTGTAAATAAATGGATTATAACGATTATTATTGTAGAGCATACAAAATAAAGGGAGAAATAAATAAAACCTTGTGGCTAAATTGATAATGATCTATGACAAACAGTTCTCCAGAAACATTCTCGGTCGAGTCACTAGTCGACCGAGAACACTGTCGGTCGAGAAATGGTCGACCGACCAGGTTTCTGTTGTCCAGACTGAAATACATTTGCATATGTTTTTTTTTAAATCAAGAATAAACAATAAGGATCACCCTCAATACTTTATATATATGAAATTTCTTCAAACTTTCATTTGGGATATCTATCTAAGGGGGAGCAAAGCATAAAACTAAGGGGGAGCTCATAAAAACAACTTTGACCATTTGATTGAAGAAGCTTACAAAAACATTGTACACACCATGTGTAGCTGGAATTTTACTTGATTATAAAGAAATTTATGAATTTATTGAAAATGGTATTTTGTACTTAAAGGAACTCTCTACCCAAAACAGGACTTAACATCCCTTGTTTTTGGATGGAGACATTTTATGTAGTCTAAGATTAAACGATTCTCATTTTATTTAGGGCTTAACATCCATTGATAGATGAGAAATACATTCGTCATAAGCTTAAAGGAATCTCATATTATTTCAAGGCTTAACATCCTTTGCAAATGATTGAGGAACAAATTGTGGATAAATTAGAAACGAATGCTATTCAACCCTTATTCCTAATAGAATATCTATTTAAGGGGGAGCATAATATAAAATTAAGGGGGAGCAGAAAAATAAAATATTCAAAATGGATATCTTTTTTAAATAACAAAGGGGGAGAAAGAATATGAAATCAAAAATATAACATCTTGTCAGCACTCATGGATACAAAGGTAATCTTCAGGTATGAAACTTACATGCTTTATATTTCCTTATTTCATATTTAGGAAATGTTTGTCATCTTCAAAAAGGGGGAGATTGTTGGCTAAATGGACATCTAAAAATCCCTTTGTTTTGATATGACAAACATTTCATTCTTATTAAATCTAACGAGCTACTTGAATGTGCAGGACTAAGATGGATGGCAAAGCAACTAGGGAAAATCCACAAGCTAAAATGTTTATATTTTCATGCAATGTAATCATTGTTGTAAAAACTTGTACAAATATATAATGTACAAGTACTTAGAATTGCATGTAAAACAAGCGTTAGATTTTTCCTAGCCAAACACCATAGTTAGACACGTCATCCCATTTAAATAGGATCACCTTTGCACACTCACACATATAATTAGTGCCTAAATTGAAACCTTGAAACAGGATCATTCTCGGTCGACAAACTCCTCGACCGAGACACTCTCGGTCGACAATCTTCTCGACCGAGAAAGATCCAAAGTAGTCGTTAGACACAACAGACAAGTTAGTTGGCAGTTGAAGAAAGACGTTGCAAATCACTTGTTCCAGAGAGCCTGTCGGTCGACAAAAGTTCGACCGAGTAGGTGTCTCGGTCGACCATTTGTCGACCGAGATGGTCTCTGACAGCAACTGCAGAATAAATTAATTAGCCGTTGTTAAAGCAACAACTTTGTACCTAACAGCTAGTTAAGCACTTAGAAACCCCTAGAAGTTGTCTAGAACGTCTTTAAGCATACTCAGGCCATTCCTATAAATAGGACAAGCCATAGGACACTAGAATTCACTTGTTACACTTGAGAATACACTTGAGCATACTTGAGCAATCTATTGCAAGCAATTTGAGCACTGTGATCATTTGTCTACATTCTCCTTAGCTCAATCTCGTGTCCTATAGGCTAGATTCTCCTATCCACAGCAATCACAAGTTCACACACTTGGCTAGGAGATCTATATGCTTGATCTAGGCATATCAAGCCTTGGGCTTAAAGGATAAGTTGTAATTTCCTTTTTCTTTCTTGTTCCTTTTTTATCTTTTGTACTCTCCTTGCTACTCCTAGGGTTGGAGGCTGCGGATTGGAGAGGGTTGACTTCTCAGGTGGAGAAGGGGACTTCAAGATACTTCAAGAAGGCTATCGCAAGGGAAGCTACTTCAGAAGGCTGGTGCAACGGGAGTTGGTGCATCTACTTCAAGGGAAGGCTGCTTCAAGATTGGCGATTACTTCTAGGTGAAGGCTGCTTGAAGGGTTTAGGAAAAGAGATTGTATTTTATGTAAATTCCTTGTGAGGTAATAAAATAAATTTCTTTTCAAATCCCGGTTGGGTAAGCAACCGGGTAGTGGATTGACGGCTATAGTATTTGCTATAGTTGGAACCACTCTAAACCTTGTGTCTCCTTGTCCAATATTTTCATTGTGGTTGTTTCAGTTCAATAATTGTTAAATTATCTATAAAACTCTATTCACCCCCCCCTCTAGTAGTTTTCAATCTTTTGGCTGAAGAGTTGATCTTAGTTGGAGTTTCATCTTCTCTCTTAGAGATCGTGATCTTGGAGCTTGATCCTCTACATAAGGTGGGTTATATAAATCTCTTCCCTATTCTATTATTGCCCTTAATTGTGCTTACATGTTACTATTTTAATCTTTAAAACATGATGCCAGTGTGCTTGATGATGTTAACATCATATATGGTTTATGACTTTGTAGTATTCTCACATAAACTACGCTCTTTGTTAAACCATAATTTCATGTGCTCAATTTCTAAGTGATGTGGAGGTGATGCTCTTACATGCACCATGATTCTTAGTTTTATCATCTTGCTATGTTTTAGCCTCTATGTTTTATTTAAGGTTTTGAATTGGTTTTCATGAGGTTGAAGCTTGGTCTTCTCTCTTCTAGCTTTGTTTACTATTTGATCAGGTTAGAGATCATTCCTAGAGTTTGATCTTCGATCTCCCTCGTGTTTTGGACATGGTGATGCGTAGTTTCCTGGTGTCTAACACCTATTTTGGTCAATACATGTTTTCCTAGATGATTTGGTCGATACTTATGTGTAGTTCATGTGCTTGGGTTGCCACCTATTTTGTTATTTTAGCTTAAATGATATGGTGTGTCTTGATCAAAGTGACTTTGTTTTGATTTCCACCTTGTTGTCTTTGTTACGGTCAAAATGCCCTTTTCCTATTTTAGATGGTGTGTGTTTTATTTAGTGTAGCAGGTGCTACATGCTTTGCTTTGGTTTGGCCACAACGCAACGTTGATGTTTGGTTGTTACACCCTTGAGTTATTTCAGTCGACATACTCTTGGACTGGATTTGTGGTCGCCAACGCTCGATGGTATTGGTTTGGTTACAATTCCTATTGTCTTGGGCTTGGTCGCTATGTTTGTTTGGGTTTTGTTTCAGTCACAACTGATGCATATGGTTACAGTGCCTACCCATAGATGACCATGATGGTTTCTACACATGGGTGTATGTGAGATGGTCGTTGTACATGTATGGGTGGTTATTTGTGATTAATACATTCTAATGAATGGATAAATTTGCTTACCTATCTATCAAAACAATGTTAAACCCTAATGTGCTCCAAGAAAGTGGTAATTGACATATCTTGGGTTTGGTGATAAGTAATGAAATGAAAACCCTAATCTGTTATGTGTGTGGTACACTAACCCTAATTCTAGGGTATGTTATATTTGTTGGTTTGCTTGGATGGATATATAGCATGTGGTTGTGTTTTCTCTCTCTCTTACCTATGTATCCCTAAACATGTAGATTGGATGAATGTCATAGCTTGTGAATGCTATGGAGGTAATCATATGATACATGGTGATGGCTATGAGGCTTGCTGAGGCATGGTAAGATCATAATCATGTGATGGGTCTTAGGATTTGGAAGAGGCTTAATGCCTAGTGTGAGGTGTTATCCTCCAGTGATGTTACAAGGGATTGATATTCCATAACAGTGTGATAATGTTGATGGCCTTGAATTGGCAGGAATATCAAGTGATAATGTGACAAGTTTGCACCTTATGTGTTTTATATCTTCTGGAGTTATATTATCCCCTTGACTTTGTAGAGTTTGTTTAGGGTTTATACGTTGTAACAATATTATTGTTAAATGATACTAAATTGGCTTAACTAATCAAGTGAAACCCTAATCATGTAGCTGCCCTATGCAATAGATCCATCTTCAACGTCAATACTTTGGTGGATGGTAAAACATGTATTCCCATGGGAAACCTGGTGCACATTCTGTTGAGTATGCGAGGTGCAAGTGATTGTGTCCTTGACATCTTAATCCCAAGTGTTTTTTAGAATGACTATGGATGGGTCTCAGTGATGAGCATGTGATATGATGTGATCTGGGTCACCTGTGGTTGTACCTCCGTGTTTGGGTTACATACCCTAGTTTCTAGAATCGTGACATATACTAAGGCGGGCTAGATATTTATAGGACCATAGCCTTTACTATGAGTTGTCGTCTCTACTGGACTATAACTTTGACTATAAGTTGTTGTCTTTGCAGTTTGACTATATTCACTACGGTGCAGACTCGAACTGACCGAGTAGTACAGGGGAAGATCACAGAGTCCGACTCTTCCATTGATCTTGTCTGAGTTTGATTTTGACTTAGCAGTGGTTAGTAGGATTTGGGTGGTATGAATCAATCCTTAGGGAATAATAAAATACTTAATACAACCAATGTAGAACACTTCATTATGGTCAAATATGATTCACATTGGATGACCCCTTGCTTTATTTTTGTACTAATTTCTTGATTTATAATGCCATTAGAGAAATAAGTTCTTATACATGTTCTTCATATTTCTTCTAAAAAGTTTAAATTTTTCTACTTCTTAGTTGTAGCTACCTAACTGTTGAGTCTGTGACATCAATTTTATACATATCATTAAGCTGAATCTATTCATAATGGTTAATCTACTATGTATAATCTGCACATGCTTATAATAGATGTTGTCAGAGAGTTATATCTCTAACTGGGACATTTGGTCTCACCCTTTGGTTTTCCAATTCTTTTAGGTGGTGGTGCATGAATGTTGGGTTTTAGGGGAGACAGAGAAGGCAGCGGAAACAAAAAAAATTTTCTCCCCAACCCATACCGAGGAAACGCGTCAACGTCTATATAATAGGAAAGGATGGTTTGTGGAATCATACCTTGTCCCGAGGCTTGCTCGGCGACAATACCTCACGCAATGCGCGGTCTTAAACTCCGGACTTCGATGGTGTCTGTGCAGCTCCTGGTCGCACCGGGACTGACAACTCCTATTCGAACCGGACTGCCAGATGACAGTTGTCCTCCTAAGCGGCAGTGTCCTCCCGCCTCTGTAGTAGTCCACACGGACCACCTGGAACTCCACACTCCTTGTCCCACAAGGAAGTGGAAGGAGTCGCACCCTCCTGTTGACGTACTAGTCGCCAACACGCTCTCCTGCCTCCTATTGCAACTGCATTTGTCCTTCCTTTGCTGCACCTCCCTTTTGCGGGAAGCACTTGCTCGGGCTCTCTCACGGTTACCAAAACCAGAGAGAACGACAACTTGCAGAGCAACTGGTTGCACTGAGCTGTACTTTGAGAAGCCCCCAATACCCCTATATATATAGGAGAGTCATGGGACAGGGTTCTCCATCCCGGGAAATGTGGGACTAAAGCAGGAGTAGAAGGGTTCGAGAATTTTCCACAAAAAGCAACCGGTTCGCAACTTGAAATGATCGGTTCACAACTGAACCGATCGGTTCAGCCATTGAGCAGATCGGTTGGACCTGAGCCGATCGTTTGGGGCACTCCAACCGATCGGTTGGTGCCCTGAACCGATCGGTTCATGGTCCTAATCCGGCTCAAAAAGACTTTCCTTGTTTCTTTCCAAATTGGTATCGAATACCAATATTATTCCCAATCGAATTGGGCAATTTGAAACCAAAGGAAAATTCTTGCCGACATGACTTTTCCCAACTGGTCGGTTGCACCAGTTGAGCCGATCGGTTCAACTCTTGAACCGGTCGTTTCAACCTGGGCATGAGCCGATCGGCCTGGACACTCCAGCCGACCGGTTCAGCAACCTCAGCCGACCGGTTCATCACATGAACCGATCGGTTGGGAGCACAGGTTGGGCAAAATCATGCAATTGGGATTTCAATCAATCCGATACTCCAATCAATGCGTCCAACACCTTGCACCATACGATATTGAGATATCGACTGATTGAGTGTTTAATTGAACTACTAAACTCCTTTAGTAATCAATCTGAACATTGCTTTGTGGACAAAACTCCTCTTCCAGGTTAAATCCTATGTGTGTGACCCTGTAGGTCCATTTCACGTTGGCAGTGAAAGTCCATAACACTTATGACTTCACAAGCAAAGAGCGGTGCCTAGTCACACATCAGTGCTACCCAAGTGAAAGTAGAAAGTTGGAGAACAACTTTCATCCTACAATCCGTGAATGGTGTTACAACGAATGTATAACTCCTTTGTCACTGATATCCCGAATGAACTCGAGGCATGGATCAATCATCCTGTCAACGTTCATTCACTTCCTTGATCTCAGAGTAGACTGGAAGAGATATGTATGACAACAATATCACATACTGATTCACACATGCGTGCACGCCTTTCTCAATCCTACTCATCAAGTGGCCTTGGATATCAAACTCCCTCAGGAGGGACAAATCCCATATCTATCACTCACCCCTCAAAAGCCCCATGTGTCAAAGCCACCCAATCATCACCTTTATAACAACCCATGTTCCAAGACTGCGTTTGATGATGTCAAAGTGCACCCAACGACATGTGTTGAGTGTAGTGATTTCAGGTCTAAGAATCACACTCACCACCATCAATGTGAGTACTGACTGTGACTACCATCTCATGGTTCCATGTGTCAAACTCACGGTGGGTCTGTCCGGTACACTTGTTCTCTAACAAGTACCTATGTGTTTGGTTTGATATCTCTATATCATGACTAATGAGATTCTGTCATCAACCAACACCACAATCTAGTCTTGTGTGTCATTGTTGTCTATCTACCTTCCACAATGACATCTGACTAGGGACATAACAAGAATGTACAAACTCTTAGCATCCGTATGATCTCATCGTTCAGGTCCTCAATCTGAAAGCATACGTCATTGAGTTTTTTCATTCTCTAGACATTCAATCTGTTCTATCACTATCTCATATGACTGAACCAGAAAGAATTGGAAGCTCGCCTTTGATGTTTATCAAATCAATCTTAATGTATCCCACCAATCATCCCATGATTGGCTCTCAGGGCATACATACCAACAGATTCCCACTTGCACTGTGAGCCAATCACCCATGAATCATATTCATAGTGATCTTCAAACATGTCCCACATGTTACTGTGCACTAGTGCCAACATAGTGAGTAATGACAACACCTTGCCAAAGTCTGTACAAATTGCATGTCTCTCATCTCTTCACTGTACGACGAACGTATGAGATGGAGTTGCCGTAATATGTGATCTAGTATTCCAGTGCTAACCTTTAGCCACATTGCATGATCAAGGATTCCAGACTTGTCATCAATGAGTGGAATATCTATAAGTTCATCTCATGAACTTCTAGATCCATATAGTATCCACTGCTGTTCTCTAACACATAGATACTCGACTTTTCCCTTTTTAAATGGTTTTATTGGAACACTTCCAATTATCAACAAACTTTCACTTTTATACATCTTATGTATATTTTGCGATTAATTTTCTGTCTTTTCAGAAGTTCGCATCAATGTAACTCTTTACATCGAACTCTTCCTTATCTCCATTGAACTAGTACTTCACAAGCACTCATCAAGTTCTCATGGTATTCCAGTAACCCTTACTGGAAGCAGACAGACATCCACTCGTCATGTCCCACATACGAGTTATCAGGATGAGCACATCATATTGCCATGTCCTACATACAAGATGATGAATGCATTTTATTCTTGCCATGTCATACATGCAAGATAATGGGATGATTACATACATGATAGATCCATATCTATTCTTAGTGTTCCCATTCTTCATAAGAATTGGACACTTGGCCTTGGGATACTAACTCCATGTAACATGGACAAGTTTTCTCCCACTGAATCTGTGCATATTGAACACTTCAGTACAAATTGCCAATGTATGCTCTCTCCTTTTCAGGTCAAGAGATTTTCGAGAACTATCTCTATTCCTATCACATAGGAAACATCTCTATCTTCCTTAAAGATAATTTCCACATTTGGATTTCCAATCTAGAACATTTCCATTTCACATTAATATGTGGAATGTGAACACGCTCCCACTAAATCATAGATCCCTTCTTTATCTTTGACATATCAGTCAAACCCTTTGACTATATCATAAAGATCCAGTTTTGAGTTGCTTGTACTCAATCAATCACATTGATTAGTCCATTGTAACTTATAGACTTCATTTGCATTAGTGGATTCATAAACCTTATAGGATGTGTCACGTACACATCCTGGTTTTATTCCTCATAGGAATGCGGTTTTAGTATCCATATGCCAAATGTCTTAGTGATTAAGTTGCAATCAACAAGCATCATCTTTCTCAAAATGTTATCCATGTGTCTTAACACTTAAGACTCATTTGCACTTATGGATATGATCCAATGAGTGCTACCATCAAGGTCATACCTTATGGTTCACATGGATGTCATTTAGGATGTAAAGGTCATAAACCATAACTCAAGATTCGGTTCCTCATATTCATCTTGATAGTTGACTCATCATATGAACAACTCATCACATAGATAATTGAGGTGTATCTGTTAAAGATATAAGAACTCACAACCCTTGTGATTCTTAATTTCTTTTTATTAGTGTGAGGTATTCTTTTATTAAGAATAATTCAGTTATTTGATAATCATTCTCTAACTCCTTATAGTATGATTCCTTCTTGATTCAGACATCACCATGCCTTAATCATGAGTTCACTATGATACACTATCATAATCACTCATAAGGATCTCAAATATTTGGTCCAAGTATTTCATTCATTGATCTCATCAAGAATTAATCTTTACCAAATTTGTACTTCATTTATGATAATCTTGAACACTTCAAGATATTCATATTGGTATTTCTCTAAACACCATTTGAAGTATTAGCATTTATTCCAATAGGTATGTAAATACATCACATGTATTATACCTAATAGGATAATCACTCTCCCACTACATTAGTGAAGATTGATTAATCATGTCCAAGATATTCATGTCTCTTATTGGTTCTATAACCAAAAGAGTCTAGATTTATCCATCACATGGAAACTAGAAATGAATTTCTCATGATTAATGCTAATTAAATTGTTTGAGTTATCTATAACTTTTAGGTATTGTATTATCTTATGCATATCAAAATATCACAAGATAAATAAGGCATTGCCACAAAGATCACATCTTTATAAATTGAAACATCTCTTTATTAATTGCCATCATTGTCATACAATATGCAAAAATAAAGTGTTTCTATCTATTGGCAAGTATGAAATAGCAGTTCACAACTGTATTACTTGTCTTATTGGCTGAAAATAAACTAAAGTATTCCTATCTATAAAGGCAACACTTGCCCCAAGTAAGAATGCTTTACACTTTACATCTTGGTACCATATACCTCAAAAAGTGTTACAAATTTATTTACATGACACCTTCAAGTAGAGGCTTCAGTCGCCTCCTTCTTCTTTTGTTCTTCCAGGTAGAGAGGACAATTCCTTTTCCAATGTCCTGGCTTTTGACAATGGTGGCAATTTCCTTTCTTTGTCACCCCTCCCTTGGCCTTGAGAGCCGAAGATGGCTTGGACTCCTGGCTAGCTTCAGAACCTTTCTTAGCTTTGCCCTTGCCCTTGCGCTTGGACTTGCCTTTCTTGCTCGTGATCACCATCACAGCTTTAGGCTTGTCCTTCTTCATATGTAACTCGGCTGTCCTCAACATGCCCAACAACTCTGACAGTGGCCTATCAAAGTTGTTCATGTTGTAGTTCATCACAAACTGACTGTAAGATTCTGGCAACGATTGCAGTATCACGTCAGTAGCCAACTCTTGGCTCAGTGGAAATCCCAGTCTCTGCAGGTTCTCCACATACCCAATCATCTTGAGTGTGTGAGGACCAACTGGATCTCCTTCTGTCATGACGCACTTGAACAACACCCTAGAAACATTGTACCTCTCTTGCCGTGCCTGATCTTCATACATGTTCCTGAGATGCCGAATCATCTCAATGACACCCATGTTCTCATGTTGCCTCTGCAACTCATGGTTCATTGAACATAGCATCAAGCACTTTGCATCAATGGCATCATCAAAATGCTTCTTGTAAGCATCCCTTTCTGCCTTTGGTGCATTAGGAGCGGGTTCCTCTGGAATTGGAGTATCCAGGACATAGAGCTTACACTCTTGAGTGAGAACAATTCTCAATGTCCGATACCAGTCGTGGAAGTTTGTCCCATTTAGCTTGTCCTTGTCAAGGACTGATCGCAAAGAAAAGTTGTTGTTGTTTGTTTCCATTTGAACTACAAAAGAAAAAATATGCAATTTTAGTCCAAAACTCATTTTTGACTTATTTGATTGATTTGAAAAATTGACGATATAATTAGGCCTTTAAATTAATTATCGCTCCCACTATTTTACTTCAAATTGATAGCCCTCACCATCAATTCGGAAGATTGCAGCATACAATCTTCTAGTGGGCAAGATCCTGAAATCCTCTAAGTCATGAGTCAGCTTTGGCTGATCGCCCACAACTTAGATCTCTCAGGTAGGCAACTCTTGGCAATTTCATAATATGCAACTCTTGTTGAATGAACATGCACAACACCTTGCCATGAACATTCCTTGCCTCTGGGCTTATACGCTCTAAGAATCACCAGTTAAGTCTAACCCAAAAGCTGACACGGTAAACATGCACCCTGCTTTGGCAGAACCTACATGTCTACCCTTCACACTTCCACAAGATAGACGGCGCACCACTCTTTGGCGTAACCTACGCTTGGTCGATCGAGCTTTTCATGTGTGCCGCTAATGGAAGGCATATAAGACTTAATATTTTAATGAGGGATTTGGTTTTTATATACATATACATATCCAATCACCACGATACATAGTACGTATCATATACATGCTATATCCCACAGAATACATGCAAAAATGATAAAAAGTGATGATTATGGCCATCCTAATGTGATTCCTCAAGCCAAGAGGAATTACGGTCATCTAGGTCAACATCACATGCAACCTGTATAAGATGAACTCTGTGCCTTGCCATCCGAGTTGATCAACTCATCACATGAATGATCTGTACTCTCCAGCCGGTCGTCTGGGTGCCACCAGCCGATCGGTTGGCTCTTCCAACCGATCGGTTCGCCTGGTCGTCGTGCATCTCGTCATGTCCGCCACCCGCTCGTCTCGCTCCTCGAACCGGTCATCAATCGATCGGTTCACTCCTTGAACCGACCGTCTGGAAGGTCAACCGATCGGTTCACGCCTTGAACCAACCGTCTGAACAGTCGTCTTGATGTCCGCCGGTCTTTGACATAACAGGAAATAAAAAATCTATCCTATTTATTACATTGCTTTAAAAGGGGAAACCCCGAGTTACATTCGGGGGGAGCAAAGGTAGGAAAGAATCTCGAATTATTTCGAGTTACATCAGGAATAAGAGAGGGAAGATCGGTGTGCAGACCGAGATGCAAGCAACCACACACAACCAATCACAGATAGGGGTTTATATGCCATAATCACGCTACACACATCCACCACAAAACTCGTTTAAGGGCGACGCGTATCGAGTGCATTAATAATACATATCATATATGTAATTAGGGATTTGTGGATTTAGGATTGGACATGCATAAAGCCGATATTATTCACATCGTATGCAATAAATAAAGGCGACAAACCAAAATCGATCATATCGATATTCCTAAAATATAGAGCAGTTGACGTGGCTCTGATACCACTGTTGGGTTTTAGGGGAGACAGAGAAGGCAGCGGAAACAAAAAAAAATTTCTCCCCAACCCATACCGAGGAAACGCGTCAACGTCTATATAATAGGAAAGGATGGTTTGTGGAATCATACCTTGTCCCGAGCACTCGGCGACAATACCTCACGCAATGCGCGGTCTTCAACTCCGGACTTCGACGGTGTCTGTGCAGCTCCTGGTCGCACCGGGACTGACAACTCCTATTCGAACCGGACTATCGGATGACAGTTGTCCTCCTAAGTGGCAGTGTCCTCCCGCCTCTGTAGTAGTCCACACGGACCACCTGGAACTCCACACACCTTGTCCCACAAGGAAGTGGAAGGAGTCGCACCCTCCTGTTGACGTACTAGTCTCCAACATGCTCTCCTGCCTCCTGTTGCAACTGTAGTTGTCCTTCCCTTGCTGCACCTCCCTTTTGAGGGAAGCACTTGCTCGGGCTCTCTCACGGTTACCAAAACCAGAGAGAACGACAACTTGCAGAGTAACTGGTTGCACTGAGATGTACTTTGAGAAGCCCCCAATACCCCTATATATATAGGAGAGTCATGGGACATGGTTCTCCATCCCAGACAATGCGGGACTAAAGCAGGAGTAGAAGGGTTCGAGAATTTTCCACAAAAAGCAACCGGTTCGCAACTTGAAATGATCGGTTCACAACTGAACCGATCGGTTCGGCCATTGAGCCGATCGGTTGGACCTGAGCCGATCGTTTGGGGCACTCCAACCGATCGGTTGGTGCCCTGAACCGATCGGTTCATGGTCCTAATCCAGCTCAAAAAGACTTTCCTTGTTTCTTTCCAAATTGGTATCGAATACCAATATTATTCCCAATCGAATTGGGCAATTTGAAACCAAAGGAAAATTCTTGCCGACATGACTTTTCCCAACTGGTCGGTTGCACCAGTTGAGCCGATCGGTTCAACTCTTGAACCGGTCATTTCAACCTGGGCATGAGCCGATCGGCCTGGACACTCCAGCTGATCGGTTCAGCAACCTCAGCTGACCGGTTCATCACATGAACCGATCGGTTGGGAGCACAGGTTGGGCAAAATCATGCAATTGCGATTTCAATCAATCTGATACTCCAGTCAATGCGTCCAACACCTTGAACCATACGATATTGAGCTATCGACTGATTGAGTGTTTAATTGAACTACTAAACTCCTTTAGTAATCAATCTAAACATTGCTTTGTGGACAAAACTCCTCTTCCAGGTTAAATCCTATGTGTGTGACCCTGCAGGTCCATTTCACGTTGGCAGTGAAAGTCCATAACACTTATGACTTCACAAGCAAAGAGCGGTGCCTAGTCACACATCAGTGCTACCCAAGTGAAAGTAGAAAGTTGGAGAACAACTTTCATCCTACAATCCGTGAATGGTGTTACAGCAAATGTATAATACCTTTGTCACTGATATCCCGAATGAACTCGAGGCATGGATCAGTCATCCTGTCAACGTTCATTCACTTCCTTGATCTCAGAGTAGACTGGAAGAGATATGTATGACATCAATATCACATACTGATTCACACATGCGTGCACGCCTTTCTCAATCCTACTCATCAAGTGGCCTTGGATATCAAACTCCCTCAGGAGGGACAAATCCCATATCTATCACTCACCCCTCAAAAGCCCCATGTGTCAAAGCCACCCAATCATCACCTTTATAACAACCCATGTTTCAGGACTGCGTTTGATGATGTCAAAGTGTGCCCAACGACATGTGTTGAGTGTAGTGATTTCAGGTCTAAGAATCACACTCACCACCATCACTGTGAGTACTGACTGTGACTACCATCTCATGGTTCCATGTGTCAAACTCACGGTGGGTCTGTCCGGTACACTTGTTCTCTAACAAGTACCTATGTGTTTGGTTTGATATCCCTATATCATGACTAATGAGATTCTGTCATCAACCAACACCACAATCAAGTCTTGTGTGTCATTGTTGTCTATCTACCTTCCACAATGACATCCGACTAGGGACATAACAAGAATGTACAAACTCTTAGCATCCGTATGATCTCATCGTTCAGGTCCTCAACCTGAAAGCATACGTCATTGAGTTTTGTCATTCTCTAGACATTCAATCTGTTCTATCACTATCTCATATGACTGAACCAGAAAGAATTGGAAGCTCTCCTTTGATGTTTATCAAATCAATCTTAATGTATCCCACCAATCATCCCATGATTGGCTCTCATGGCATACATACCAACAATGAAGAGGTAGAGATCGTGCTATTGAGGCTGAGCAACAAGAGGAGCAATTGATGTTGAAAGGTTGGACATGCTGCAAGTGTTTTGTAGTAGAGTCCTATGTGTCACCCATGTACTCTCAGGTCTTTGGGGAGGATTCTGTGGTTGTACATCGATATGAATTTTTTGGCTATATGCCATTGTTGTACATATATGGCATTTATGTAGATGAACATGTTATCATATGTAACATGTTGTGGCTAGTGAATCAGTGAATAGTATCATGTAATAATCTTTTAGTAGGAGATATATAATACATGTGCTTTTTTTGACTCAGATGCAAATTTCTCCACATGAGGTGTATATGTGATATCAGATTTAATTTTCTATCTTTTCTGATAACCTGGTTGTTTAGTATTAATTCTGTTCTTTGTTTTGAGTAATCTCGTTGTGTGGTGTGTTGGGGCATCACAATTTAGTTTGGTATCAGAGATCTAGGTTCGTTGAGTCTACAAGGACATAAGACTAGGGTTTGTGTTTTTTCTAGTTTCCTCTAGTCTTTCTTATGGTAACTTCTACTTATGCAGAAGAAGAAGAAGAGAAAGAAAGATGGCTCACTACTACAGAACCTACCTTTAGTGTCGGTTATTTAAGGCCTTTAGTGTCGGTTTCTAAGTGACACCTATGTGGGCAACACTAAAAGCTCACCCATTACGCGTTGGTTCCAAAACCGACGCCCAAACTCTTCCCGCGCCACCGAAATCGAGCATGTTTGCTGTGGCGCAAAGGTATAGGCGTCGGTTATTAGTTAAGAAACCGACACCATATACCATCGTGCCAAAGAAAGGGTGCCTTCTTGGCCACTATCAACGTCAGTTATTAGATAATAAACCGACACCATATGCCTTCGCTCCACAGGGAACAGACGTCGGTTATTTATATAAAACCGACACTATAACTTTGTGTGTCAGTGTTATACAAATAACCGACGCCTATTGTTTTTTTTTCTGTCAGTTTGCAGACCTGCTGTGGCTGGTCGCAGGATGAGAAACCTACAGTTAACTGCAGGTTTTACGACATCCATTGATATCAGCCAACAACAGGCCACAAACCTGCAAATTTAACAACAAAAATATTCACACATGCATTTAGCAATACAACCTGCAGTTCCATTTTATTTTCACACATTTAGAAACATTCATGTAGCTAGCAATCTGTAGTTCCATTCATTCACATTCACACATGTAGAAACATTCATATAGCAACCAACACTTTCATTCATTTTCACTCAGACACATGTAGAAACATCTAGACATGTAGAAACATTCACACATATATTATAATTCAGAAATTCATTTACAAAATATCATTCTTTAGTCATTATTCGCTATCAACATCCCAATTATATTTTAAAACCCCCACTATTTGTATGGCTGTTGCCCATTCTTCTCTTACTTCATTTAATTCTCCCATCGTATAGGGAGCATGTACATCTGGTAAGTCCGTTCCTGTAGTGGGGTCAACTTTAAACACCTGTAAAGAGAATGATGTATATATATAATTAATGAGCTATAAATAAGATTGATATATTTCATATTATCTAATGAGACTGTATAATACATGAGCAATACAATCGATGTCCATACAACATGACAGACTAACACATATATAGTACATAACAACAGAAGCATCAAATTTACATACAACACTAGCTTAGTACATATATAGTGGGACTAAGGTGACGATCCCACCTGCTAAAACAAGTTACCGACAACTACATGTTACGACTGGGAGGTCGTGATTCAGCAACCGTATTCATTAGCAGGAGGACAAACAGATCCACCTGCTAATGCATACGGTTGCTGAATCACGACCTCCCAGTCGTAACATGTAGTTGTCGGTAACATGTTTTAGCAGGTGGGATCGTCACCTTAGTCCCACTATATATGTACTAAGCTAGTGTTGTATGTAAATTCCGAGTTGCTATTGTTATGCACTATATATGTGTTAGTCTGTCATGTTGTTATATGAATCTGAAGCACTTGTGTGTGTTGCACTTTATGTATTGTATCTATATCCTGCTTCTCTTCATTGGGGCTTCTTTTGCTGTTTCATGGCTTGCTGCCTATATATCTATATAACCTTTGGCGAACGCCTGCATATCCTCTTGGACCCATTGTGTGGTCGTAACATGTAGTTTTCGTTGAGCATCGCTGATAGCCTAGTTAGTTAGCACATTGATTTGGTTAGTAACAATAAAGGTTAATCTTGAATAGGTGAATACATAAAATGTATATTAATTAAATTGGGAGTGGAGCTTAATACCTTGAATTAATCTATTTTTCTTTGGGTAACAAACTCCTCCCAGTCTTTGGGGTCCAAGTAGTTCCATTGTTGTGTGGCTTCCTTCTTCCTATATTTATTTTTCAAAGAGAATACAAACAAAAATTATTAGTGTAGTGTTAGTGAAATACTAATCAATGTCTAGAATTGGAATCAATCAAGAACCTATTCTCAACATCGCGTATGTAATCTCGGGTGAGATTGGTCCTATAGTTCTTTAGCACCCTCCCACAATGTTTAGCATTTGTATTAACTAGAAGATAATGAAACATCAAATCAGAAAATGATATTGATATTAAAAAAGTAAACATTTAGCTTCAATAAAAAATATAAACATGCATGCCTCTAAAATTGTGATCTTTTATCAATTAACAATCCTTCATTGTGATCTCCGCACACATATAAGTCATCATTAGCTTCAATATTTTGTGGAGTTGGAAACCCAACTAAGAATGGACTGGAGTCATTATATTTATCATAGTACTCTTCTTCATCTATAGGATCTTCAATGAACTGTCTTTTACCATGAAGAACAACCGACCATTTATCATTTGTAGGATCATCGATATAAAATACTTATTTCTCCTGTGATGCCAATATGAATGGTTCAGCCTTCTCACCAATCTTTTCAAAGTTCACTAAAGTGAAACCCAATTCATCCACTATAACTCCTTTGGTGTTATCAACCCAATTACATTTTAAGAGCAGAATTTTGAAATCTATGTAGTCAAATTCCCATATTACTTCAATGACACCGTAATATGACATTTTAGCTTAACGTGGACTCTTATCCTTTGCACTTGCAAAAAACATAGTTGATGCTTGAAGGGTGACCCCACTGTTTTGGACGACACTCTTATCATCTTGGCGCTTTGTGTAATATGTGAATCCATTAATGCCATACCCTTCATAAGACATAACAGTCAACTTTGGTTTAAAGGCGAGGCATTTGATAGTTTCAGTAATATCATCTGGTGTTTGAGATAGTTGATGTAAGACTTTACCTTCAAACCACTTAATAAAAGTCTTGTTATGCTCTCTAGCAAGCCACATTGTATTGGCTCGAGGATATTGTCTTTTGATGAAATTGGTATGTTCCTCGATATAAACGTTCACTTCGTCCATGTTGTGTAAAATATACAAATGACCTTGTTCCAACTGCTCAGGGCTGATTACTTTCACACGTGATCCCAAAATTCCTTTGCCAAATAGCTCGTCAATATACTTGTCATTATCAGGAGTGTCATTACCACTGAGAAAGTCATTGCAGAAATCTATAACCTCTCTCGCCACATAACCTTCAATAATACTCCCTTCAGGCCGATAACGGTTTAGAACATCACCTTTAAAAACGCTCATGTATCGTTCAAAGGGATACATCCAATACAAGAAAACCGGTCCCAAGATTTTCACTTCCCTAGTCAAGTGGACAACAAGATGTACCATGATATCAAAGAACGAAGGAGGGAAATACATCTCAAGCTGACATAGGGTAACAACCACTTCTCTTTGAAAATTATCGAGAGTCTCAGGGTCAATAACTGTGCTGCAGAGACTGTTGAAAAAGAAACAAAGTATGGTGATTGCAAACCTTACATGCTTCAGTAATATAGATCGAATTGCCACGGGCAATATTTGTTGCATTAGAGTGTGACAATCATGAAATTTAAGACCTATCAACTTCAGATCTTTCATTGATACCAATCTACAGATGTTGGATGAGTAACCATGTGGCACCTTAACATTTACCAAGCATTCACAAAAAGCTTTCTTCTCCTTTCTAGACAACGTGTAACAAGTGGGAGGTAAGTATGTTCTTTTATTACCCATTTCACGTAATTCTGTTAATTCTGACCTTATTCCCATTTCACGTAGGTCCAGTCTGGATTTTATCCCATCTTTAGTCTTACCTGGTATATTTAATAGAGTACCAATGATGCTATCACAGACATTTTTCTCAACGTGCATTACATCGATACAATGTCTGACTGTCAAAGAACTCCAATAAGGAAGATCCCAAAATATTGACTTCTTCTTGAATAAAGAATTGTCACTCCGTGTAGTACATTGTGATCTCTTACCAAATTCATTGACAAAGTCTTATACTCTTTCATAAACAACCTCCCCTGGTATAGGTTTAGGTGCACTGCATTCCTCATTCAATCCATTGAATGCTTTGCGCTTCCTACGATACAGATGGAATTTTGGAAGAAACCTTCGATGACTGAGATATACATTCTTACCGCCATGTTTTAGTCTTGTTGAATCAGTGTTCTCTTCACATATAGGACACGCTTTAGCTCCTTTGACACTATATCCAGACAAATTCCCATATGCTGGAAAGTCATTAATAGTGCAAAACAACATAGCATGCAAACAAATGCATGTGATGTCATTATTATATATAATAAATGTGTACCACCTATCCATTCTTGAACACCTAATCTCACTAGTAAGTGTATAATTTGTATTGGGTTTTCAAGAAAATTTTGGCAGCATTTCCCCGCTGTTCTCCAAGTACATATGTACTTAGAGAACAAACGGGGAAATATTGCCAAAATTTTCTTGAAAACCCAATACACATTATACACTAACATCCTAAGCGAGATTAGGTGTTCAAAAAAAGTCCCAAACTGGGGACTATCCAAGATTTACTCCTAATGAGTAAATCTTAGACGGGTTTCTAGGCCAACAAATAATGTGTTGGACGGGTTTCATGTAGCAACTTTCAGTTCCATTCATTAATCTCTTTTTACATCCACACACAGGGGTGTACCCCTAAACAATAACCAAACAAAGGGGTTGGTGTACCCCTAAACATGCGCATAATTAAAAAAACTATTAATACAGACAAGTCTAGATAGATAGACAACTAAATACTACACCAACATGGTCCCGCATCAGTAACTTCGAGGACTTATCATTGTGGCGATCTTCTCCTAAAGTTCAGAATAGAAAGCAACTATGAGTATTGATTGCTTGACAATTATATTTGTTAATTGGACTTACCGTGGTCTTTTTGATGATGAAGCTGTGTCACGAAGCTCCTCACTGTATTTAGATGAATATGAACTGACAGGGACCTCAGATTCAGATTCGTCCGAGATGATATGCGACAACGTGCGCTCATACCGCAGTACATGATCGGGGGTCTCGCAGTTGTTGTTGGTTATCCAAACTTTGATGGAATTATGGCCAACTGGACAGAGAAAAAGCCTATTGCAACGGACCACATGCATCTCTCCAATCCAATCACGCCAACCGGATTTTGATACAAGATTTCCCTCCAAATCATACTCAACCTCGATAACATGTGAATAATTGCCAAAAGTTAGGGTCACTTTACCAGGCATGTAGTGTCTTCCTTTTAGAAAACGCCAATGTTTGGGTATGACCAATTGGTTTAAGGAACGATCATCTAGGATGATGTCCAATTGTTCTTCAATAGGGAACGTTAACATTGACATAGAGGCCCAGTTCATAGTGACTGTTATGGGTGGACAGAGACTGCATAATATTAGTATTAACAAAGTGTAAGTACATATAACGATGCTATATATTTTCAGAAAAAGTTGTATAACATCAGTTAACCTTTTATTGCTTGTCATAACCAACTTTATTGTGGTAGACATGATAGCTTGAAAAGAAGTCTACATATGTACTTAGAGAACAAATGAGGAAATGCTACCGAAATTTTCTCGAAAACCCAATACACATTATACACTTACATCCTAAGTGAGATTAGGTGTTCAAGAACAGTCCCAAACCGGGGACTATCCAAGATTTACTCCTAATGAGTAAATCTTGGACGGGTTTCTAGGTGCTTACTAAAATAGAACCATTATATGGAACTAATCCTACATTATACACATACTTTTCCTGAGTAAGATAATGTGCACTTCATGGAATTATTAAGATCTGAATATATATAAGTTGTTTCTACCTACTTTGATGGGATTTTATAACATTCGAGTCTTCCATTTAAGGCATTAGATGCATATATTGCAGTCCATTGTGTTGAGATAAGAATCCCATGTGATACACACGATTGAGAATCTTTCACGATACTAGGAAAATTACATGTATTGTATAGACAATAGAGGATTCAACTCAGTAGAAGCACAAAATCAGTACCTAAACCCTAAACTCAAATAAGTAAATAACTTAAAAAAAATGCCCAGCAGCTGCTTGGGCGTGCCTTGGCACCGCCCAAGCAGCCGCTGGAGCAGAGGAAGAAGGAAGAAGGCAGGGCAGGCGGGCATACCTTGAGGGCAGAGGAGAGCAGCGGCCGGAGCACAACAGCCACCGGCGGAGGCGGCGACAAAAAGAGGAGAAGCGACGGCGAGGACACGGAGCAGCGGCGGCGAGGGCACGGAGCAGCGGTGAGGGCGCGGAGTAGCGGCGATGGCATGGAGTAGGAGCACAAATGGCCGCCAGTGAGCACAGACGGCAGGAGCAGGAGCAGGAGCACGGCCGCCGATGAGCACGGAGCAGCGGCGAGGGCAGGAGCAGGAGCACAGTAGCGGGGACGGAGGAGCAACGACCGGCGAGGGTGAGCAAGAAATCGCCGGACCTAACTGAAATCGAGATTGAAAAAGGGAAAGGGGAAGAGAAGCTCGCGCTGGTGAGCTATTAAGTTGACAATAAGCGTCAGTTATTCTAAAAAACCGACAAATAAACCAACTGTGTCGGTTCTATACCAAAAACCGGCACCTATACTAGATTATAGTCGTCGGTTTTTAACTAAAGGACAACCGACAACTATTCCTGTCTCGCGAATACCCTTTAGTCGTCGGTTATTTATTTATGAACCGACGACATATGTCAAATTTTGAGGTAATTTTTTCGCTGGAATTTTGGTTTTGGCGGTTGATTTTAGGTGTCGGTTTTTTATTGATTAACCGACACTTAATAAAAGCGGTACTCATGTCTGGTCGACCTTCATAGATTGTATGTCGGTTTATGTTATAAACCGACACTGTAGAGTTTAGGTGTCTGTTTATGTATACAACCGACACCTTGAAAAGTGACTTTATAAGCCATTTCTGTAGTAGTGGCTAGAGAACATGAAGAACATGTTGCTAAGTGAAGTTTTGCTACTCCAGGTGGTGGTTCCAGGAGGCAAAAGAGGGTGGACGTTGTCTCTAAGATGCCTCAGTTGTGGTGTCCAATCATGCTTTCTAGTCCATGTTTGGATAGTTTATGGCCACAATAACACATATGGCAGACAGAATGTCTTTTCCTTAAGTAAGAGCAACAATCCCTAATGTGGAATCATTGGGTTCTAGAAAGACCTTTGAAAGGATGAGGCAAGTAGGGGTGGTTGATTATGTGGGTACGGCAGACCTAACAGATTCAAATTTGTGGTTAACCTGGTTGGAGAAGGTCTTTAAGTTCCTCACCAACCCCAAAGAGAATAAAGTGAAGCATGCTTTGTATCTGTTGAAGGGTAGTGATGGCCATTGGTGGGCCATTGAGGAGGAGAAAAGGCCCGATGTCGTGATCTATTGGGAAGAGTTCTGACGGGAGTTTGTGAGTCAATACTTTCCAAAGACCTATCTTGACGAGACGATCACCCAGTTTGAGAAGATCTAGAAGGGATCTATGATAGTCAATGAGTATGAGGAAAAGTTCATGGAGGTTCTTAGGTTTTGTCCTCAAATGGTTGTTACTGACAAGGAGAGAATCCAACATTTTAGAAACGGTTTGAGTATAGAGTCGACTACTCGAGTGTCATCTCTATAGAACAAATAGAATTTTCCACATTTGTGGAGTCAATCAAGAGGGTAGAGTGATTGGTGGTGGAGAATTGTAAGACTAAGGCTAAGAAGAGGCCTACACAATGTCAGGGATAGTCATCAGGAGGTTATAAGAATCCTAGGTTTTCTACACCACCATCACAATAGAGGTCGGCGAGTTAGTCACAGTGGTCACCACGCAAAGGTAGAGGTCGTACCTTTCCACCAGTAGGAGCCCATAGTGCTGCATCAGTTTTTGTGACAGGGTCATCCAAACTGTGGTATGAGAGCAAGAATTGTTACAAGTGAGGATAAGTACGAAGTGGTTTTTCCTAATAAAGGATGAAAAGGTTACCCAACAGCCAAGACAGAGTCAATAAGGGTTGTAGTAACGATAATAGTTTAACAGGTGGTAATGGTAGAGGATGTGGATAGGCATCATAGGTTGGTTCTTATGGACAGGCCAGCAGAGGAAGGGGATGAAAATAGGCAACGAATCGATTTCATGTGATGAGTCAGCCAAAGGAGTGGACAACTCATGAGTTTTGACAGGTCAGATGGAGTTATTTAATTTTTATTTGTCTTTTTCTTACTTTATATCTATTTTGGTTGACCCGGCTGCAACATACGCTTTTATCACTAGAGAACTGATTGCTAGTTTCTCTTTGCCTATTACTTATCTAAGTGATAGTCTTTGTTTTGAAACCCCTATAGTTGGTTCCACTGAGCTACATGAGGTTCGTCCTTCCTGTGTCCTTTCTTTTTCAGGACACAACATTCAAGTGGACCTTATACCACTTGACATGCATGGATTCAATGTAATCCTTGAAATGGATACTTTGGAGAAGTATTGAGTAGTCTTGGATTGTAGTTCCAAGGTGGTGATGTTTTTCAATGGCGATGAGATGTGGGTCTTCTAAGGAGATAGGAAGATTCTTCCAACATGTTTGGTGTCGGCAATGGTGGTAAAGAAGCTGATGAGGCAGGGATGTGATGCATTCTTCACGCATGTGGTGGATACCAAGGCACGAAGTCTGAGTATCTAGGAAGTTCCACTTATCTGTGAATTTGAAGATGTTTTTCTAGACAACTTTTCAAGTTTTCCCCTAGTCAGAGAGATTGATTTTGAAATCAATGTGGTTCCCGGTTCCCAGTCGATAGCTCAGACACCGTACAAGATGGCACCAACTATGATTTTATAATTGAAGAAATAGTTGCAAGAGCTTCTTGAGAAAGGTTTTATCAGACTGAGTATGTAACCATGGGGTTATCCCATTTTGTGTGTCCAGGAGGATGCATCCATGAGGCCGTGCATCAATTACACACAATTGAAAAAAGTGATGATAAAGAACAAGTATCCTTTTCCATGGATTGGTGATCTATTCAACCAGTTGCTAGGTGCCACAATGATCTCAAAGATAGACCTGAGGTCTAGATAACACCAGTTGTGGATCAAGGTAGATGACATACCAAAGTCAACTTTTAGGATGAGGTATGATCGCTATGATTTTGTGGTTATTCCATTTGGGTTAACCAATGCACCAACGATGTTCATGGACTTGATGAGCAGGGTGTTTAGACCCTATCCTGACCAGTTTGTGGTGGTCTTCATAAGTGACATCTTTATATACAATCAGGATAGCCAAGGACATGAGCAACATTTGTGTCAGGCGTTAACTATGTTGAAACGACAACAATTATATGCGAAGTTCAGCAAATGTGGGTTTTGATTGAAGAAGGTGTTTTTTATTGGACATTTGATATCTTTTGAGGGTGTTTGTGTGGACCCTAAGAAGGTGGATTCTATAATTGAGTGGGAGCAACCAAAGACACTTACAGAAGTCCACAATTTTCTGGTTTTGGCAGGATACTACAGTAGGTTCATCAAGACCTTTAGTGTTGTATTGTTTCCCCTAACAAATTTAATAAGGAAAAGTGTGTCGTTTGTCTGGGATGACAAGTGCTACCGTGCTTTCTAGATTTTATAGGAGAAGTCAACCAGTGCACTAGTTCTAGTGATGCTAGAGAAGGGAAAAGGCTACATTGTCTTTTGTGATGCCTCAAAGAATGGTCTCGGTTGTGTACTCATGCAAGATAAGAATGTGATCTCTTTTGCATCGTGACCATTGATAAACCATGATGAAAACTATCCCACATATGATCTGGAGTTAGATGTATTTATTCACACTATGAAGACCAGGAGACATTATCTGTATGGCAAGAAGTGCCAATTCTTCACGCATTATAGGAACCTATAATACATCTTCTCAAAGAAAGAGATGAACATGAGGAAGCCACGCTGGATGGAACTGATCAAAGACTAAGATTGTAGTATATATTACCATCTAGGTAAGGTGAACATGATGGGAGACATTTTGAGCAGGAAGTCTTCATCATCATCATTTGCTGACAAGGTGCAGTTATGCTCCTTGGTGTGACACAAGAAAAACGTGTTAGTGTCTTTGTGTGAGAGGAATGTAAAGTTGGAAGTCTCCTTGTTGGCAGGCTTGTCAGCTCAGTTACAAGTGAAGCCCACATTGTGGAAGCAGACCAGGGGTGCTCAACATGATGATATTGCGATTTAGTAGATTTGAGTAGAGTTTGGTAGCGAGAAGTGTGATGGTTTCCATGAGGCAGAGGATGGGAGAATATGTGACCACGATAGAACAATGGTACTAGATGGTGATAATTTGAGGAAGTTGGTCTTAGAGGAGGCTAACTCCTCAATGTACGCTATGCATCCAGGAAGCAGCGAAATCAATCATAATTTGAAATATTTGTATTGGTGTCCTAGTTTGAATCATGATGTGGATGAATTTGTTGCTAAATGTCCTATGTTCCAATAGGTTAAAGTACAACATCAAAAGCCTACATGAACTTTGCAACCATTGCCGATACTATAGTGATAGTGGCATCATATCACTATGGACTTTTTGGTTGGTCTGTCTAGGACAGCCAAATGTCATTACTTTATATGGGTGATTATTGATAGGTTGACTAAGTCAGTACATTTTCTTCTTGGGAAGACAAGAGATACAACAAAGAAGTTTGCTTTGATATATGTTGATGAGATAGTTTGGTTGCACGATATCCTGACTACCATCATATCCTACAGAGGTCATCGGTTCACCAATCATTTTTGGGAACGTCTGCGCACAACTAAGGGCACTTAGTTGAGGTTTAGTACAACTATCCATCAGCAGATAGATGAACACTCAGAGAGGAGGATCCAGATTCCAGAAGATCTATTGAGGGCATGTGGTTTGTAGTTTTTGTCCTGTTGGGACATCCACCAAAGTTTGATAGATTTTTCCTATAAGAATAGTTATCATAGGATCATTGATATGACATCTTATGAGGCGTTGTATGGGAGACATTGTAGAACTCCATTGTGTTGGTACGAGACCAGAGAATATCAACTTTTGGGTCCTAAGCTTGTACAATAGACAACAAAACTATTAGAGTGATTCAACAACAACTGAAGATAACAAAAGACAGGCAAAAGTTCTATGCAGATAATCGGTGTAGACCTTCCAATTGGGAGATAAGGTGTATCTCAAGATTTCTCATTGGAAGGGTATTTTGAGGTTTGGGAAGAAGCGTAAGTTGGCTCCTAGATGTATGGGACCTTACCCGGTGCTGGCACATATTGGAAAGGTGGTTTACAAGTTGGAGTTGCCATCTGAGTTACATAGGTCACATCCAATGTTCAATGTGTCTATGTTGAGGAAGTGCCACCCTGATATAAAGTTGGTGTTGCATCCAGTGGAGGTTGATCTAGATGAGGATATATCTTATGTGGAAGGTCCTATATTGATCTTGTATAGGAGGATCAAGAAGTTGAATAAGAAAGACATCATGTTGGTCAAGGTTTTGTGACATCATCGTGGCATGGAGGAAGACACATGGGAGCTTATGGAGGAGATGCATATGAAGTACCCATCTGTTTTCATGCAAAATTTCAGGGGAGAAATCCCTGTTAGGGGTTTATGGTTGTAAGGCCCCTAACCAAGATGAGTTCTTGAGTGTGCTTTCTTTGCTTAATAAGATGCTTAAACCTTAATCTAATCTCTTGAGTGGTTTTATAACATGTGACATATGTACATTTTCAATTTAGTCCAGTTTGGTTGATGTTTGAGCCATGCTTACTTATTTTGGACCAAGTTGCAATTTACCAATGTTAAAGGGTTATCTTGAAACTTATCACATCTAGAGTGTGTTTTTTGTGCCTTAGCATCATGATGGAGAAGATGATGCTATGTGTCACCTTTCTTGGACCATGGTTAATGATGCAACATCACATGGTGAGATTAGGGTTTGCTTGAGTTGCCTTCTTGGTGAGTGTCAACCTTGTTAGGTTTTGGTGTGTTGCGACCGATAAACTACCCTAGGTGTTGTTTGCTTCAACCATGATGATTTTGATGTGGTTTGGTCGACATGGTTTGCCCTTTAGTGATGTGGTTCGATCATGTGGTTATGTGGTGACCTAGTGTTGCGGCCACTACATGCACATAGTGTGCTTCGATCACAACAAGGGTTGTAGCAGACCTAAGTGGTCGATACCCTTCCTAGTTTGTATCAACCTTCATTGCATGCAAGTGTTTAGTGGTTTCATGGTTATTTTCTTGGTTCACAAGTGTCCTTTTTGTTCTCTCTTGTGTTTACACCTCATACCTTCCACCTCCCTCCTACCGACATGTATATATGCTCTCCTTTCTACACACAAACAATTCTTTTAGCTCTTTTTCCTTCACCTTTCTTGATTGGCTAACCTTGGAGCTTGGTGGAGCTAGAGGGTGTTAATCTAGGTGCTTTGGTGACTGATCAACCTTGCATGTGGTGTTCTTGAGCTTGATTATCCTCCTTGTGGTGATCCTTGGTGATCTTCCTCCTTGGTAAGTTGTTATCTATCCTTGGCCACATTTTCTTTTGATCTCTACGTACCCCTCTTTCTTCCCCTTCCTGGCCATGAGACTATGGTTTTACCACGGTGGTACCTATGTGAGAAGCCTGCTTTTTTCTCCTTCTTGTTCGGCCTAGGGTTGTTACCCTCTTTCTTGAGCCTTCCTTTGACCATGGTGTTCTTCTCTTTTGAGGTGGTCGAAGAGTTGATCTTAGTTGGAGTGTCGTCTTCTCTCATGGATATTGTGATCTGGGATCTTGATCCTCTACATAGGGCGGGTTATATAACTCTCTTCTCTCTTCTATTGTTGCATCTTAATTGTTCTTGTATGTTATTATTTTAATCTCTAAAATGTGATTCCAGTGTGCTAGATGATGTTAACATGATCTAGGGTTTATGACTTTGTAGTATTCTCACATAGATTTCTCTCTTTCTTAAACCCTACTTTCATGTTCTCGATTTCTAAGTGATGTCGAGGTGATGTTCTTACATGCACCATGATTCATGGTTTTATCACCTTGCTATGCTTCAACCTCTATGTTTTATTTAGAGTTTTGAATTGGTTTTCATAAGGTTGAAGCTTGGTATTCTCTCTCCTAGTTTAGTTTCTTGTTGGATCATGTAGGATATCTTTTCTAGAGTTTGATGTTCAAGCTCCCTTGAGTTTTCGACATGACGAGTCTTAGTTTTCCTGGTATCTAACACATGTTTTGATCGACATATGTTTTCCTTGATGCTTCAGTCGATAATTATGTGTAGTTCATGTGTTTGGGTTGCCGCCTATGTTGCTATTTTGTCCTAAGTGCTATGGTGCATCTTTGTTAAAGTGAATTTGTTTGGTTCAACACCTTGTTGTCTTTGTTGCGTTTGAAACACCATTCACATGTTATAGACAACATGTGCTTTGTGTAGTGTAGGGCATACTACACACTTTGCTATGGTCTGGTCACAACACAATGTTGTTATTTGGTTGCTACACCCTTGAGTTGTTTCAGTCGAAACACTCTTGGACCTAATTTGTGGTTGGAATGCCTGATGGCCTTGGTTTGGTCACAATGCCTGTTGTCTTGGTCTTGATTGATACATCTATTTGGGTTTTGTTTCAGTCACAAGAGATACCTACGGTTACAGTCGCTACCCATAGATGACCATGACGGTCGTACACATGGGTGTATGTGAGATGGCCGCTACACATGTATGAGTGGTGATTTGTGATCAATACATACTACTAAAAGCATAATGATGCTTACCTATCTATCATAATAATGTTTAACCCTAATGTGATCCAAGAAATTGGGAATTGACATATCTAGGGATTGGTGATAAATAATTAAATGAAAACCATAATCTTCTATTTGTGTGGAACCCTAACCCTAATTCTAGGGTATGCTATACTTGTTGGGATTTGTTGGATATCTAGCATGTGGTTATGTTTTCTCTCTGTCCTACCTATGTATCCCTAACTGTGCATGTTAGATAAATGTCATATCTTGTGAATGCTATGGTGGTAATCATATGATACATGGTGATGACTTTGAGCTTTAATGATGCATGTTGTGATCATAATGATGTGATGGCTCTTATGACCTGGCAGAGGATTAATGCCTAGTGTGAGGTGTCATCCTCTTGTTATGTGATAAGGGATTGATATCCCATAACAATTTGATAATGTTGATTGCCTTGAATTGGTGGTGATATCAAGTGATAGCATGACAAGTTTGCACCTTATGCATTTTATATCTTCTGTAGTTGTATTATGACCATGTCTTTGTAGATTTTGTTTAGGGCTTATATTTTGTAGCTTGATTGATGTTAAAACATAATCAATTGTCTTAACTAATCAAATGAAACCTTAATCATGTAGCTGCCATGTGCCATAGATCCATCTTTAGCATCAATACTTTGCTGGATGGTAAAATGGGTATTCCTAAGGGAAATCCAGAGCTCATATTGGTGAGTATGGGAGGTGCAAGTGACTACGTGTCCTTGACATCTTGATCCCAAGTGTTTTTTAGAACAACTACAGTCGGGTCTTAGTGATGAGCATGTGATATGATGTGATAGAGGTCATCTGCAGTTGTAACTCCATGTTTGGGTTATATACCCTGTATTCTAGAGCTGTGACATGTACCAAGGTGGGCTAGGTGTTTTATAGGACCATAGCCTTGACAATGAGTTGATGTCTCTATAGGACTATAGATTTGGATATAAGTTGATGTCTTTGTAGTTTAACTATATGGCATTGCGATGCAGACTCAAACTGACTGAGTAGTGCTAGGGAAGATCATGGAGTCTGACTCTTCCATAGATCTTGCATGGCACTGATTTTGACTTAGCAGTGGTCAGTTTGATTTGGGTGGTATGACTTAAATCCTTAGGGAATAATAAAAGACGTAATACAATTGTGTAGAATACTTTCTTTGGGTCGAATTTGATTCACATTGGATGACCCCTTTCCTTATCTTTGTAATGAATTCTTGAATTATAATGCGGTAAGAGAAATCAACTGTTATACATGTTCTTGATATTTCTTCTAAAAAGTTTAATTTTTTCTACTACTTAGTTGTAGTTACCTAACAACTTAGTATGTGACACCAGTTTTATTCATATCATTGAGATGAATATGTTCATAATGGTTAATACACTTTTTATAATCTATAAATGCTTATAATATATGTTAGCAGAGAGTTATATCTCTCACGGGGATGTTTGGTCTCACCCTGTGGGTTTCCACATCTTTTAGGTGGTCGTGCATGAAAAGGTAGATATCATGTTGTTGAGGCTGAGCAGCAAGAGGAGCAATAGTTTTTGAAAGGTTGGACATCTTGCTAGTGTTTTGTTGTAGAGTCTTATATGTCATACCTGTAGTCTCAAGTCTTTAGGGAGGTTTTTGTAGTTGTACATCGATACGAAGTTTTTGTCTATATTCCATTGTTGTATAGATATGGCGTGTATGTATATGAACATGTTATCATATGTAACATGTTATGGCCAGTGATTTAGTGAACAATAACATGTAATAATCTTTTAGGGAGAGATATATAATATAGGTGGTTTTTGTGGACTCAGATGCAAATGTTTCCACATGAGGTGAATATGTGATATCTGTTTTGATTTCCGGTGCTTTCTGGTAACCTAGTTGATTAGTATTAATTCCACATTTTGTTTTCAGTAATCTCATTGTATGGCACATCGGAGCATCACAAATCACCTCCTCGACTAATATGACATTATCATTTATTCTCCTCCCAGGTATAAAGCAGGATTGTGTTGGTGATATCCAACCATTGAGAAAATACTTAATTCTACCGACTAGAACCTTCATGGGGATCTTAGTACATACATTATTTAATAAAATCAGCCTTGACTGGATACAGGTTTTGGGTTGGTTGACTTTAGGTATGAGGACCATAATGGTGTTAGCTGAAGGTTTATCAACTACTCCCCCTATGACTGATTTTTGTATGATGTTGATGAATGGCCTCTTCACCCGTGTCCATTTGTTCTATTGGAAATTGACATCGATTCTATCTGGAGTCAGTTCCTTAAGTGGGGTAATGGAAAAGAGATCATTCCTTATTTCCTCATCATTAGGCATTTGTCCAAGGTCCTTTTTGTCGTCACACTGATCATGGGAAAAACACTAATGTATAGATTTTACTTGTGTGCCTATGTACCGAGTTTGTCATCAATATACTTTGCCCTAAAGTACTCTTGAATCATCCTATTGAGAAAATTCCCTTCTTCCACCCATACACCTTATTCATTTTAATAGATAACAAATAACAAATTTAGATTTTTATCTTACAATGTAGATGTTAATAGGCCAAGACTTGCAAATCATCCACCACTACAATCAAAGTTGAAAATCGTGTGGACTTGAGGTATCATTTACATAGTCATTCTAGTTCTTCATAGAGTGTGACATTTAGCCAAATTACATATCGTATACTTATTTTGGTGAGTGAAGTATTTTTATTTTATTATTCTAACCATTTTATGGAGGTCTTACGATCACTGAGTTAGGTGAATTAAGAAAAATCATCCCAAGTTTATATATTTTAACTGACGAAAGACACTATAAATGTTATTTAGCCATTTGTTTGTTGAGTTACAAACACATTTAACCCTTAAATAGGATCGTAGGTAGCCACATAGTATGATAAATTTTACTTTAAAATTGCTTAGAACTAATTTTTTTCCTTGCAGATTAGGGAAAGATAGACATTTTTTGGTCAAAGTCTTAGTTTGATGGAGTTGATGCTCAGTTGTGCTCTTAGTTTAACCATGAGATGATTGTAGATTCACTAATATATAAATGTCACTTTAATCCAAACTGCTAATTTGACAAATCACAACCTCAAGTGGACTCTCTATTTGGTCGATGGTTAGTCAAACTAACTTTATAACCCAAAAGTAGTTGGTTTACTTGTGATGACACATATTGTATGCCGTTAGTAAACTTTGTAGTTCAATCAAAGTATATCTTGGTTGAAGTTCAAGTTGCACATAGAATAATAGTTTATTTTGCAATTGAGAATTAGATGTCATTATTTCTCAACTCATTGGCTCAATGGCAGCTAAACCTTTCCCTAGAATATCCCTAACCTATCCCTATAAATAAGAACCATCTAGTTCCATTCCAAACATACTTGATCCATAGAATAATCTTACGAGTTGTTTTTCCAATGTAGATTTGTCATTGTGATCAAATTTGAGTTCCTTATACTTCTGATTTTCATAATCATATGATGAAGTTTATCAACAATGTCTTTATGCTCAGATTGTAATCAATTTCTCACCTCTAGTTTTTTTGTGAGATTTTTCAAGAGTAACTTAAAGGTAAGGAAACAAAGACCAAATAAAGGTTGAGGAATGCATCCTCTACATATCATGATTCTCTAAGCTCTAGAAATTAGGAATTGTGATCTCTAATAGTTAGCTAGAAAAAGTTAGTTGGATTTACACAAAAGAAATGGATGGTAATCTCTTGCGATCAATTTCATTAAGAGTGTTTAAAAATTTTGTATTTTGAAACCTATTGGTCAACAAATATTATTTCACAAATTTTTTTGGTTCAAAAGCCAAGAAAGCATGAACCTAGAACTTCTTTGAACCACTTTAAATCATCTATATGTTGTAGTCATCCTCCTTCTTTCTCCCTTTTTTCTCTCTCTAGCAAGTATTAATAACTATTGGTGTCTAGGATTTTGTAATCATCAAAGTGAGTCTATTCATTCTCCTTCTATATTATTCATTCAAGAAACGTCCACCATGATCATGAGATATTGTCTTAGTGGTTTTATATTGAATAAAAATGGTTCAAGATACATTTTTTCAAGTAATAAACTCATGTTAATGAATTATCAAAATGTTTTAAATTATGGAAATGATTTTTGTGTGATATATAAGATATGTTAAGACTCATGTTAGAGTTATTACTATTTTCTAAATATATAAAAATGGTTATTTGTTTTAAGTCTTAAATGAATGAATGTTTGATATGAAATATTGGGCCATGTTGATAGTCGTACGTCAAAATATTCACGAGTATTAACCTTATACATAGTATTGAATTTGATAGAATATTTTAGCCTGCATAACCAAGATAGTTTTTTCACCTAGTTAATTGAAAAATGAATATGTAAAATTAGGTCAAAATGAAAATTTTCAATTCAATGTTGCTCCTACTAGGATAATGAAAGATACGTTATGCATTCATTGTTGATAGAAAATATTCTTGGTACTTATATTTGTGTACTAGTAATAAAGAAGAATTAGGAATATCTTAATTATTAAAAGTGAAATTAAAACATAAAGCATAAAGTACTAAGAGAGATATTTTTTTATAAAAAAGGAGTATTTCTACACTTTTCATATAAATATAAAATGGTAGTATTATACATGTGTTAGCTATTTCTTATTAAAAATAATGAAATGAATAAAGAAAATGAAGAATATAACTTTTCCAAATATGTGATTTATAAGTTGTATAGTTTTAGGCTACTAATAACACCAAAATTTAGGCATTTATGCTAGGTATTTATTTCTGGTTTTGTGTCAATATAGCCTTAATATGCCCAAAATAGTCGTAGACTCTTATCTTTCTGAAATCTATATCTTTCTAAAGCTAGATTTACTCAACTAGCCAATTTGGGGACGTGCAGGCACCAAACTCAAGAAGACATCAATTCTACAGATTCTACCCCACAAGCATCGCGTTATTTGCACTAGCTTAGGAAACGATGGTCCTACAACCACCATCTCGAACACTACCAACATCTCAACCACTATAGCTGTAGCGACTGCCACGCCTATAAATACCCACCCCCTGCTACATTTAAAGGGGTTCTGTTGTTCAACAGTTCCGATCTGTGTTATGTAAATGCAACTTTTTGGGATTTCTTTTGGCGACCGGTAGTTCCCAGAGCTCTGTGGGAGCACTCCAAAGTCCGAGAGGGTCAAAGAGCACACTCTACATCCATCCCTATAGCCAACCTGCATCCACCATCATCCTCTACCTCCGAACAACCATTTCTACCATCAGTCACCTGCTTTCCAGCCACCTTCCACCTCCATACATCCACCAAGGTTGTTGTTTGAGGAAAAATCAAGAAGAAAGGAGGCCAAGGATTCCAGAAGACCAAGGATGGAAGTGAAAAGGATGAGATCCAACCCTTCCATAGGTGAAGGAGCGAGAGCCACCTATCCTCTATGGGATAAATCTCTTCCTCGACCTTTTTTTCTACTTTTCTCCTTTGTTTCTGCACAAATGATATTCTTCCATTTTTGTTCAGTGCAACTATGTTTGTCCATGGATAGTTGATCTCCTTCTTGTCTATGTAGCATGTTTTGGGCATGTTTATGTACTTTTACCTTAAGCAAGTAGTTTTATTTTAGATTTAGTACGTTTTCTGTTCTATCTTCTCTTTCTAATTATGATTGGTAGTTTGGTTGACATCTTCCTTACTTGAACTTCAATTTCTGCATGTATAGGGATATTAGTTGTAGAAATCTATGAGAGAAGGTATTTTGGATTGAATATGAAAGGAAGAGGTCCAAAGGAGTGGTTCCTAACATCTTTTAATGTTCCGCACCTGAAAGGGTATCCGAGAGATTTGGGAGTGTTGATCCATAATCCTTGAGAGAGGTTTTGGATGCTTGATGGGGTTTTAGTCACGCTATGCTAGAGCAAGTGCGATGACCCTTACATGATAAACTACTATGGAACTATTGGTTAGGTATGCTCAGAGAGAAAATCATGTGATGATTGTAATGATATATCATGTAAAAATGTGTTGATTATTAATAAAAGGCAAGCTTCGAATTTATTTTGTTTAATTCAGTTATGAGATAATGATGTAACATTATAAATGTCTAGAGAATAATATTACTCAATGATGTATGTCTTCAAGTACATGACTTGGAAGAAATGAGATCATACAGATGTTAAGAGTACATATTTACATTCTCATTATGTCCCTGATCGATTGTTATTGTGGAAGGTTGATAGATAACACTAACACATAAGATCAGAGTCTAAGTTGGTTGATGAGTGAGTCTCATTGTCATGATGTAGGGATATTAAACCAATCACAGAGATACATGTTAGATAACAATATATCAAATAGACCCACCATGAGACTGACACATAGAGGCCATCCTTATGGAAGTCATAGTCATCTCTCACAGTGATGGTGGTGGTTGTGGTTCTTAGACCTAAAATCACTGCACTCCACACGTGTCATTGGGTACACTTTGACATCATCAAATGCAATCTTGAAACATGGGTTGTTATAACGATGATGATTGGTTGGCTTTGACACATGGGGATTGATTGTGAGTGATAGACATGGGATTTGTCCCTCCAACTAGAGTGTGTTGTCCTAGGCCTCTTTATAAGTGAGACTGAGAACAGCATGGCCATGCGCATGTGAGTCAATATGTGATATTGAGCTTATGCATATCTTAGACAGTCTGCTCTTGGTTCAAGAAACAAGATTGAATAATAATGAGGGTGATTGTTCCATGCGTCTAGTTCAATATGGACATTAGTGACAAAGGAACTATACAAACACTGCAAAACCATACACATATTCTAGGTTGAAGTTGTTTCCCAACTTTTCCATTTACTTGGGTAGCAATGATGTGCAACTAGGCACCACTCTTTGCTTGTGATGTCATAAATTGTTATGGACATTCACTGCTAATGTGATATGGGACCTATAGGGTCACACACATTGGAACTCATCTAGAAAAGGATTTTGATCTTGAATGATAATTGAATTAAGTACTAAAGTATTTAGGTACTCAATTCACACAAAAGATCAATGGATTGGCTGACTGAAGTGCCAAATGACCATCTCATTGGGTGATACAGCCGTTTGGGCATCGAGATGGACGTCTCAAGTGTTGAGACAGCCATTTGGGTTGTCAGGCCGATTAGAAATTAAATTGGCTTAGTTCTTCCCTATGAACTGATCAGCTTGACTCAAACATACTAGAAGGCTGTCTGGGTGAGTGAGATGGGCATCTCGCTTATGTGAGATATCTAGGTTGGGTTGAATGAAAGTTCTGGAGTTTTCTAAACTCGTTTCAATTGCACATACTTGGGGTGCAAGTAAATTAATGTATGACATTAATTAGGAAATAATTTGTCAATTTATATCTGACTGGGAAAGTGCAAAACGACTATCTCACTAGAGAGATGACCATCTCACTTGGCGAGATGACCGTTTCTTCACATGTAGGTTGTGAAACTTCCAAAAAAGTTGTGATAATTCAAGATCTACTTGTCCTTTTCACTCCCTCTCTAGTCCCACATTAGTCGGGGACTGGGAACCCTGACCCTAACCCCTCCTATATATAGAGGGGTACTAGGGGCTTCCCAAAGTACAACTTTAACATAGAAAATTGAGAATCACTTCCTCTAACAATTATTGTCCTCTTTGGTTGTGGTAACCATGAGAGCCCCGATAAGTCCTACCCGACTAGGGAGGGATAGCTAAGGGAGAGAACAACTGAGAGTTGTGATGGTGGGAGAGAAAACTGGTGACTATTACGCCAATGGGAGGTATAACTCCAACCTGTCTGGTCCAGCAAAATGACAAGAGTTCTAGGTTGTTCGTGTGGACTACCATAGAGGTGGGTATTCGTTGTTTGCCACTTGGAGGACAACGTCAACTAGCAGTCTGTGACAAGAGGAGATGCTGAAGAAGGTGACATTCATGGTTGCAGTCTGTGGTGCTGACCAGGAGGTGCAACTGTCAGACGAGTCCTAATGTAACTAGGATTCAGAGTTGCACATCTACAACGACGAGGATTTTTGTTGGACTTGCTCCAGGACCAGGTATATCCCATAACAATCCTTCCTACATTATAGTTATTAATGCAATCTACTGTTTATGGAGAATATAGTCATCAAATTTAAAATTTCACTACCTACTTTGTATCATATTTCCCAACATTGGTATCAGAGCCAAAGTCAATTTACTATAATAAGGGATAATTGATATGATCAAATTTTGGTTTTTTCATTCTATTAATGCCTGCGATGTAAATAATATATTGTCAAATCCAAACAACACGATAATCCTAAACTTATATATATATATATATATATATATATATATATATATATATTTATATATATGCAATTAACATGCTTTGCCCTAAACTGGTTTTGATGGTGGATGTGTAGCCTGGTTATGGCCAATAACTCTATCTATGCATCATTGTATGTTGTTGGTCTATCTATTTATCTCAATCTATGTACTGAGCCTCTATCTCATCTTCCCAATGTAAAGTGAATTCTCTTCTACCTTTGCTCCCCTTGAATGTAACTTGAGGTTTCCCTATAATCATGTAAAAGTAGGATAGTTTACTTTCCTATTATGATAAAGATAAAGGCATCCCAAAGACATGCCGACTGACTTAAGGACCTTGGAGGACGTGGTGGACAAGCTGGATTGATCGCCTGGTGGGCCCGACTGATTAGATGGAGGAGCTAGCTGATTGTGGATAGAAGGAGGATATGACTAGTGTGATGCCCTAACAACTAGTCAGGAGGCAAGTTGATCGGTTCAAAGGTTGAACCAATCAACCTAGATTGGCAAGCACAAATCTTCATCAACAATAGGTTTCTACATGTGATGTAGAATTAGATGACATAATCCTTTATGGATCCAAGGGATTACATTAGGACTGGCCATAACTGTCACTTTCAATTATTGCATGTTTACGTTGTGGGATATAGCTTGCACATGATACATGCTATATATGTGGTGATTGGATAAAGTATATGTATATATACAAACTCCCTCAATTAAAATATTAAGTCTTGGATGCTTTCCAAAAGTGGCACACATGAAAAGCTTGATCGGCCAAGCGTAGTTTACACCCTAGCACGGTGCGTCGTCTATCTCATGGATTGTGATGTCAATAATGTAGTTTCCGCCCTAGGGGGGTGCATTATTGTCGTGTCATATTTTGGGCCAGACTTAACTGGTGATTCTTAGAGAGTCTAAGCCCATAAGTATGTTGATGATCATGGCAAGGCATTACACATATCATCTATCCAAGAGTTTCATATGATGCAATTGGCATGATTGCCTACTTTGATAATTGACTATGGACGTTGGTGTAGGCCGAGTAATAGTTGAATTATTTTGGATCTTGGCCCACTAAAATATTGTATGTGTGACAAAGTGACATTTATCATTATTATGAAGTAATTAATCTTTTTCCCTCATTATACTCACTCATGATCCTTAATCATTTTTCTTGGTTTCATAATCAATGTTGAGACTCAAATACAAAATATGGTGATCAATGCGAATTTTATACACCTTGTAACACCTTATATTTGATAAATTCATTACCTTGTGCAAATTAGAAAATTGATCCATCAAACTTCATCATATTGTTGCCAAACTTTTTATAAATGTTCTCCACGTTTTTGTGAAGCTATGGTCCAAATTTCATGTCATTTGGACATTTCTACTATTTTTTATGAATTTTGGAAGTTATGTGCTCAAAATCCCCTTCTATTTGCCTTTTTATTGACAAATTCCATGTCAGCGATCTACTTGCAAAGGAAGGGGTGATTCCCAGCCCTTAGATCTAAGCCACCTAGATCCAAGATAGATCAGACAACTTCTGGCTTGTCTTCTACCTCCCACAATCAGTGGGGAGGAGTAAATGAAGGTCGAGAGAGAGATCTCCCGCCCATGACCTCCATTCAAGTTTTGAAGTGAGCCAAAATGATCCCTTCACAAATATGAACTAAATCAACCCTATTTTGAAGTAGATTTGTGCTCTGTCTAGCCACCAAAAAGAGTTTTTTGCTCTCTCCTCTCACTCTGGCGGCCATGGCCATTTTCAAATCTTGATCTTGCCCTAAACCTCACCCTAATAGTATAAAAAGGGCCCCTTAGGTTCGCATCACCTCACCACACTCAGAACCACACCCTTGCTCATTGCCTTGGCCCCAAACGACCCAATTTCTCCTTGCCACCTCCTGCTGCCATAGTCGTGCCGCCGCATAGGCCCCTCTGTGTATCTACACTCCTTGCCCTCTCACCTCAATCTACCTACACCATCCACTTCACGAGCCCCCGTCGAACTTGAACGAAAGTGAAGATGCCTCTACCTACCCCTCCTCCTCCTAAACCCCCTCTACTCCGGTAGGATCCTCTGCCACGTTTCCTGTTCTTGCAGAAGCTTGCACAAGCAAGGGAGGAAAGCATCGACCTCCGGTCCAAAAGACCCAGTAACCCGAGCTCGAACCAACAAAATTGAAGGGATTGAACCCACAAATCGTGAGTGAACTGGTTCATCTGAGCCAGTAAGCCACCTCTCTTGCATGACACAATCTGGACCACACGTCCTGAATGGAACAGTCCTCGTTTTTCTTGATCAAAGGTATTTCTACTCCTCTCTACTAAAAAATCCAATAATTGGTAAGATCTTGCTCTATTCTCAGAAAATACATCTTAGCTCCAAAAATTATGAACAAGTAGTTAGTCTTGATCATAAAAACCCAATGAATCAATTAAAAATACTTTAGAAACCTAATTCCAAATGATTCTTACCGAGATATCTTAATCTTTATCTATTGCTTATATAATTGGTCTAAACAACTTTATTTGTGGTTAATCTTGACTGAACACTGAAAATCCTAATTCTTGATTCTAATGTTCATATTGAGACTCTAAAATAATAATTGACCCATTAATTATCTAGATTTATATTTGTTGACTTGATTTAATCTTGAATATGATGATGACATCTTAATAATATGATTGATCTAAATCTTGTGGCATATTTTGATCTATTGACCTAAATGTTGATCCCTAATTTACTCTTAATATTAATAGAAACTTGATCTAATCTTGAATACCAATGATGCTAAGTATCATGATGATAATCTAGAAACTGATGATGACTTGGATAATGATCATAAATTAGGGTTAACACATATGATCTTGGAAAACCTAGGTAAGTCATTCACACTTGCAAATATTTGATATTTGAAATAATGTTGGATACACTAAAATATTGGTTGATTATAAGTGAATGACCCAACCCTAAGGTTGACATAGGAAAAGTGTAACCCTAGTCTCGAATATTGAAACATAATATCCAAATATCTTGATCTTGACCCTTGATCAAAACATTGTGTTTTAGGATTGACTCAAAGGGTCTACCTATTACTTGTTGATCTATACTCAAAAACTTCGGTGAAAGGTACACTATTATACAAGTCCTCCTTGATTGTATTGAAGACACTTTTATGTATCTCTTGACTGTATACTTAGCTATTTACTTGGATGAGCTACTATTCCCTATGATTAATCTTTTGTTTTTCTATACTATATTTTTAAAAACATGAAAACATAAATTGCATGCCCATTATGACTTCCCGTATATTGATAATGATGATGATATTGATAATGTTGATAATGTTGAAATTGAGTACAACAACCCCCTCATTTGGAGGTGGGACTTGTACATTGGCTTCCTATGTTCCTATGGTGTGAAGGAGCCTAGTGACCTTCGCCATCGTGTTGGGGTAATAGAGTCACACAAAATATATAAGCATCCTTCTCAAATTACAACATAGTGCGAACTCGTAATAAAAGTCAAATTGCTTGAAAAACTTGTCGAATAAATGTTGGTTTTGCAAATTGCTTGTTATTCTTTTGAATATAAGTCCTGCCAAGTATACTTTTTTATTATAAACCATTTTACTTGATTTTGATAGCATACCATGCAATTGCATGATTGTGTCTAGATTTTCATGATTTTAGGCAATACAAATGGAATACTAAATAAGATCGCTTCCGCACTCTACATACTGTGATGACAAAAATAAATCGGATATATCTCCATATTGGGTTAGTTGTTCTTTTAATATCCAGTTTTTCGAGTTATTATTTCTTATTATATATGCCAGTATGCTAGATCCTATCGGGCCACTTAGGGACGGGCGCTTCAATCCTTTTACTACTGTCTAGGCAATAGGATTGGGATTGGGGTAAGAACGGTTCTGTGACAGTATGTTATATTATTCCGAATTGATATTGAGTGCAATCAATTTGAATAAAATAGTTGGAGCAAAATAATTATAGACCTAATTATTTCATTAAAATTTTCAAATCAAACCAAATCAAAAGTTTTTTTTGACAAATGCAAATTTTATCCATAGTAGAATCAAATGGAAAACATATCATCACGTTCGAAAAAACTAAACAATATATATTTCCATAACTGGTTCAAGATATTGAGAAGTGTTCTACATGATCCTGAAATACTAGAACCAATATCCACTCCAAATTTTCCTAACACTGACATGGATGCTTATTTGAAGCATGACAATGATGTTGTGAACATCAAGAACATTATGCTAGGTTGTGTGAACTATGAGTTGCATAAACAACATGATAAGCATGAAAGGTATAATGTCTCTAAGGCGCTATTTGAGTGCAAACTAATAGAGGGAGATCTAGTAGAGCCCCATGTACTTAATATGATTAGGAATATGGAGAATCTGGAGAAGTTGGGATTTCCTTTGGGTCAAGAGTTGTCCACGGATATGATTTTGCAATCATTACCTAAATCATATAGCCGGTTTATTGAGTGTTATCACTTGAGCAACATGGTTGGGCCGCTGTAAGAGTTGCTTGACATCTTGATAAATGTCGAAGCACAAATCAAGGTGGAAAATTTTTTGATGGTGATCAGTAGAGTTGAGTCCAAGGACAAAGGCAAAGCCAAAAAGAGTATTGTGTCTAAGCTAAAGTCCAAATCTTCTACACTCAAAGTAAGGAGAAGGATAAGGGAACCCAGGAAAATGAAGCAAGGGATAGAGATCTCTACTTATGGGGTATACGTTACAGAGATTAACCTCATTACTTCTTCATCATGGGTACTTGATACCAGATGTGGATCATACATTTGTTCAAATGTGAAGGATCTGAAAAGAAGTAGACCTCTTCAAAAGGTGAGGCTGAATTGTGTGTTGCAAATGGCGTAAGAGTTGCGGCCCGCGCAGTTGGAACCTATGATTTAACTCTACCAAGTGGGCTTGTAGTAGAGTTAGAGAACTGCTATTACATACTTGCCATTAATTGGAACATCATATATGTATCTTGTTTGGACAAGAAAGTATTTGAATTTCTTATAAAGAATGGATGATGTTCTATTAGTAAAGATGGGATCTTTTATGGAAGTGCCCCAATGTCTTATGGTCTATATTTGATAGATCTAGAGATAGATGTATATAATGTGAATACCAAAAGGTAGAAACTCAATGACTCAAAAAAAACATACCTTTGGCATTGTCATCTAGGGCAAATAAATGAGAATCACATATCTAGACTCTATAAGGATGGTTATCTGGACTCTTTCGATTTTGGATCAATAGAGACATATGAATCTTCTTTGTTGGGCAAGATGACTAAGACTCCCTTCACTGGAGAGAGAGAAAGGGCCAGTGATCTATTAGGACTCATACATATTGATTTATGTGGCCCTTTTAGAACAGATGCTAGAGGTGGATAAAAGTACTTCATTACCTTTATTGATGACTTCAGTAGGTATGGCTATGTCTACCTAATGAGACACAAGTTAGAAACTCTTGAAAAGTTCAGAGAGTTTATGAATGAAGTACAAAACCAACTTGGAAAAATATGAAGGCACGTCATTTCGATCGAGGTGAAGAATACTTAAGCCAAGAGTTTGAGGACCTTCTGAGAGCCCATGAGATTGTATCTAGTGGATTGCACCTGGAACACCACAGCATAATGGTGTATCAAAAAGAAAAAATCACACATTACTGGATATGGTGTGATCTATGATGTGTTTAGATGAGCTTCCAACTATCTTTTGGGGATATGCTCTTGAAACCTCCACATTTACACTTAACCGCGTACCATCTAAATCAGTTCAAAAGACACCATATGAGATATGGAATGGGAAATGTCCCAATGTGTCTTTTATCAAGATTTGGGGATGTGAGGCTTATGTGAGGAAAATGTTTCTTGAAAAGCTTGGACCTAAGTCCAATAAATGTTATTTTGTTGGATATCCCAAAGAAACAAGGGGATACTACTTTTATACTTCATCTGACAACAAAGTGTTTGTTACCAGACAGCTGTATTCCTTGAAAGGCAGTTTATTTCCAAAGGAATCAGTGGGAGGAAAGTAGAACTCAAAGAAGTTTGAGAACAACAAGAAAACATTGAATCGATAGATGAATCAGAATAATAAGGAGAATCACAAAGTGTTGTGGAAACTCAAATTCCTCAGGTAACACAAGAACCTTGTAGATCTAATAGGACACACCTTGAACCTGAGAGTTTTGGATATCTTGTGACTCAAGAAGGTAGTGAATGGATCATAGATGATGAGCCAATATCCTATAAAGATTCTATTGAGGGACCAAAGTCTAAGAAATGGCTTGAGGCCATGAGATCTGAGTTGGAATCTATGTATACCAACAAAGCATGGACTTTGGTGGATCCACCTAAAGGGGTAAAACCCATAAGATGCAAGTGGGTATTTAAGAAGAAGACCGATATGGATGGAAAGGTCCAAACCTATAAGGACAGATTGGTTGCAAAGGGTTTCAGACAAGTTCAAGGTGTTTACTATGATGAAATCTTTTCTCCAACGACCATGATTAAATCCATCATGATCATGCTTGCTATTGCAGCTTATCATGACCATGAAATTTGGCAAATGGATGTTAAAATTGCATTCCTTAACATGAATGTTATTGAGGATATGTGCATGACACAACTTGAAGGGTTTATAAATCCAAAGTTTGTCAATAAAGTTTGTAAGCTACAAAGGTCAATCTATGGATTGAAGCAAGCATCTTAGAGATGGAATCTTCATTTTGATGAGACTGTCAAAGGGTTTTCCATTGCTCAAAATGAAGATGAACCTTGTGTGTACAAGAAGGTTAGTTGGAGCATAGTGACATTCCTCATATTGTATGTAGATGACATACTATTGATGGGGAATGACATTCCTACATTACAAAAGGTAGAGACACTAATAGGAAATACATTCTATATGAAATACTTGGGAGAAGCATCCTACATCACTGGGACACAGATCTATAGAGAAAGATCCAGAAGACTTTTCAGACTAAGTCAGAGCACATACATTGACAAAGTGTTGAAGCGGTTCAACATGGAGAACTCAAAGAGAGGAAACCTGCCTACGTGCCATGGTGTCCCCATCTCTAGAGCTCAATGTCCCAGTTCTTGTAAAGAAAGGGAACGCATAAGTGTGATTCCATATGCCTCGGTAATTGGACCAATCATGTATGCAATGTTATGTACCTATCCATACGTCTCGTATACCTTAAGCATGATGAGAAAATATCAGTCAGATCCATGTGATGCTCACTAAATAGCCATGAAGAACATCGTCAAGTACTTGAGAAGGACTAAGGATGAGTTCTTGGTCTACAATAGAGATGAATAGTTGGTGGTAAAAGGTTACACCGTTGTAAGATTCCATACTAATCAAGATGATTACAAATCGCAATTGGGATTCATATTTTGCTTTAACAATAGAGTTGTGAGTTGAAAGAGTTCCAAGCAAGAAATTGTTGTTGATTCTACAATAGAGGTCAAGTTTATTGTTGTATCAAGTGCAGAAAAGGAGACTGTATGGATCAAGTAGTTCATCACTGAACTTGGGGTCATTCCTAGCATCAGTGAGGTAATCGAGCTATATTGTGACAACAAGGAGCTATTGCACAAGATAAGGAACCTAGATTGCATTAGCACTCAAAGCATATACAAAGGCAAGTTCATCTCATATAAGAAATCGTGCAACGTGGAGATGTGAATATTTGCAAAGTTCCAACTAAGAGCAATGTTGTTGATCCCTTGGCAAAGGCACTTTCACTGCAAAAGCATGATGGTTATGTTAGGTCACTCGGAATAAGATTCGTGGGTGATTGGCATTAAGTGTAAGTGGGAGTCTGTTGGTTATGTATGCCCAGATAGACAATCATGTGATGATTGTAATGACATATCATGTAAAAATGATTTGATTATTAATAAAAGGCAAGATTCCAATTTATTTTGTTTAATTCAGTTATGAGATAATGATGTAACATTATAAATGTCTTCAAGTACATGAATTGGAAGAAATGAGATCATATGGATGTTAAGAGTACATATTTACATTCTCATTAGGTCCTTGATTGGTTGTTATTGTGGAAGGTTGATTGACAATAATAACACATAAGATCATAGTGTGAGTTGGTTGATGACTGTGTCTCGTTGGTCATGATATTGAAATATCAAACCAATCACTTAGATACATGTTATAGAATAATGTATTAGATAGACCCACTAAGATACTTACACATGGAGGCCAACCTTATGGAAGTCATAGTCAACTCTCACAGTAATGGTGGTGATTGTGGTTCTTAGACCTAAAATCACTGCACTCAACACATGTCGTTGGGTACACTTTGACATCATCAAACACAATCTTGAAACGTGGGTTGTTATGACAGTGATGATTGGGTGGCTTCGACACATGGGGATTGACGGTGAGTGATAGACATGGCATTTTTCCCTCCTACTGGAGTGTGATGTCCTAGGCCTCTTGATAAGTGAGATTGAGAAAAGCATGGCCATGTGCATGTGAGTCAATATGTGATATTGAGCTTACATATATCGTAGACAGTCTGCTCTTGGTTCAAGAAAAAAGATTCAATAATAATGAGGGTGACTGCTCCATGCCTCGAGTTCAATCTGGACATTAGTGAAAAAGGAACTATACAAACACTGCAACACTATACACAGATTGTAGGTGGAAGGTGTTCCCCAACTTTTCCATTTACTTGGGTAGAAATGATGTGTGACTAGGAAACACTCTTTGCTTGTGATGTCATAAATTGTTGTAGACATTCATTACCAATGTGATATGGGACCTATAGGGTCACACACATACAAACTCATCTAGAAGGGGAGTTTGATCTTGAATGATAATAGAATTAAGTACTAAAGTGTTTAGGTACTCAATTCACACAACATATCAACAGATTGGATGACTAAACTGCCAAAAGACCATCTCATTGGGTGAGATGATTGGGAAGCCTGACAGGCATCTCAAGTGTTGAGACTTCCATTTGGGTTGTTAGGAAGATCAGAAATTGAATTGTCTTAGTTCTGCCCTATGAACCAACCAGTTCAAGTTGTTGAACCAATCAACTTGACTCAAAATCACCAGACGACTACCTGGGTTAGTGAGACGGGTGTCTCTCTTGTGTGAGACAACCATGTTGGGATGAATGAAAGTACTGGAATTTTCCAAACTCGTTTCACTTGCACTTACTTCGGGTGAAAGTAAATTAATATATGACATCAATTAGAAAATGATTTGTCAATTCATATCTGACTAGGAAAGTGTGAAATGTCTATGTCTCTTAGTGAGATGACCATCTCACATTTCAATCATGTGTGAGATGATCGTCTCACTTGGCAAGATGACCGTTTCGTCGCACGTAGGTTGTGAGACTTCCAGAAAAGTTGCAAAAATTCAAGATCTACTTGTCCTTTCCACTCGCTTTAGTCCCACATTGGTCAGGGACTAAGAACCCTGACCCTAACCCCTCCTATATATAGAGGGTACTGGGGGATTCCCAAAGTACAACTATAATACAAACAACTGAGAATCAGTTCATCTGACAATTATTATCCTCTCTGGTTGTGGTAACCACGAGAGCCCTGACAAGTCCTACCCAACTAGGGAGGGATAGCTAAGGGAGAGAATAACTTATAGTTGTCATGGTGGGAGAGAAAGATGGTGACTAGTACGCCAATAGGAGGGTTAAATCCTTCCTGTCTGGTCCAGTAGGATGAGAGGAGTTCTAGGTGGTCCATGTGGACTACCATAGAGGCGGGAAACCATTGTTTGCCGCTGGGAGGACAATGTCAACCAATAGTCTATGATAAGAGGAGTTGTTGAAGAAGATGATGTTTGTGGTTGTAGTCCGTGGTGCAGACCACGAGGTGCAACAGTGAGACGAGTCCTAGTCCAACTAGTATTTAGAGTTGTGCATCTACATCGATGAGGATTGTCACTAGACAAGCTCTAGTACTAGGTATATCCCATAAACCATCCTTCTTGCATTATAGTTATTTACGCGATCTACTATTTATGGGGAATACGATAATAAAATTTAAAATTCCGCTGCCTACTTTATACCATATTTTTCAATAGGAACATGCTATGTTTGGATGTTAGTTACTTTCTAGGGTGTTCGAGGGTTGCCTACACCCGAGAATGGGTGCATGGCCAGGCCAACCTATGGTTACATAGCCAGGAACTCTGTCTCTTTATTTAATAGAATCCAATGAACTCTCTTTTGTTTTGTTTTCATTGGTTTGTTTTATTTTGTGATACCTTGCTAGACAAGTTCTAGTTCAAAACTTTTATCAACTATCAGATGATTTAAATGACATAAAAATGAGATCTTAAGCATCCTAAACATACTCACATCCTTGTTTTGACCCCTTATATCTACTTCAACCTCATAGTAAAGTTATGAGGGTCCTTCAAGTTTTCGAGTTATAAATTTTAAGTCTGATTCTCCTTTGGGATCACGCCTCCACTTTTGGAGCATGCACCCATGGCCCATCAACTACCTAACTTTAAATATATGGAAATTTTTTATTTAGCACTTTGTGTTTTCAGAAGATTTCCTCATAAAAATAAAGAAAATGGTTATGTTGAACTTTGTTAAGGTCTGAAGATAAGTCTAAAATATAAGTGTTGTGTGTGTTTTCAAAAAGCACCACTTCCTAACAAAAAAGAATTCTAGATATGTAACTATTGACATCATATTCCTAATTAGGTGAAGACAAGCCATGCATACATATTTTTTGTTATTGTAAAATAAGCTACATTTGTCACACATGCCAATACAACTATTGAATTGGTCGATTAACATTATTTAACAATATATTTACTATGATAGCTATTGTACCTATTTTACCCATTGGGAAAGAAATTATAAGGAGAAAATCTCATGAGGTTGTTTTAAACTTAAAAGAAATGGAAAAGATATGGAATTTGGAGACATCCACATTATCTTTTTATAAAAATAAAGAATATCAAATGTGATTAAAACAATAAAAAGACTTAAAGTAACTTTACCCAAAGACAAATAATACAAGGAAATGTAGACATGATACCAAGTATGGTAATCCTATTATGACCAAGGAAGGTGTTAGAACCCCAACATCACCAAAAATTTGTACTGTGCATGTAAATGTTAAGCTTGTGAAATTAGCATAGTCTGGTTTAGGTGTTGAGTTAAAAAAAATTGATAAAAAAACTAATTAAAAGGTGTGCAAGTATTTTAGGGATTTAGACAACCATGGAACTTCATGATGTCATCCTTAAAGACTCTAGTATATTATGTGATCTTGGTTACCTCAAGATCTCCCACGTAAAAATCCATCAAGGGGGAAAGGCTCGAGGTATGGGAAATAGTGAGAGATGATAGATTGTGCGAGTATATAAATGAATATCTAGATATGTGTGTTTAATTTTCTTTATGTTATCAATTTTACATTATTTTAATAAGATTCATAAATAGATGTGGTCAATCATAATAAATATGAAATATGTTAAGAAATTAAACAAGCACATAAAAAATAAATGATAAAGAAAGTATGTCAATATTATGTAACTAGATCAATGTGTAAAATGTGACTGGATAAGCATGGCATGATCTTTTTTAGTTTAACATCAATTTAAAAGATGTCATCATATAAGCATTGCAAATTTTAGTTCAATTTAAGGTCAAGGTTGCTAGATCAATTGTATTGTTAAAGCAACTAGTCAATCAATGAGAAATAATTACCTAGGTGTGTAAATGATTAGTTGTTGTGTAACCAACCAGACAAACGAGTAGTTAAACAAGTTGTCTAACATGAGATATTATCAAAACATGACCAAGTAAGTAAGTTATCCTAACACGAGACTATTCTAGAACATGAACAAGTAAGCATGCTTTCCTATCATGATTAGTTGTTAGAATAAGTAAGCAAGATATACTAATATGAGAAATCAGAGCATGAACATATAGATAAGAAGTGAACGAATATAGGATATTCATCTTATTATATTAGATAGAACAACAACAACAACTATATCTCAACTAGAGTCCCTTTGTGTTCTCTTACCATTTCCACAATCTCTTGACAAAACATAATAGCTATTCTAGGTGAAGGATCTTCTAGACAAGATGGTTTTGAGTGTCATCCAATTAAGGTACTTCTCTCTCTACCTTCGAGTGAGTCAAAAGGGGAAAACATTGATGACCAATATGGGAGGGACTATTTTAGTTCATTTTTACGGAATGAGGGTTTAACACCAAGAAAAGAAATTTCACAAACTTGATCAACTTTATATTAGGAATAACAAATAAAATCTAGGATTGTGTGCCTTAGGGCCCAAGTACTTCTTCATTTCATGGCAAGGTGATAATAATGGAAGAATGCGGTGTTCTACCAAGTGGCATCCTGGTAGAACAAGGTGATCCTCTATGGTGTTCCCACATAGGAAACAATGCATTTTACATATCCAACTTTCTCACTTTCTAGAAGTTTTGAAGAAAACATAAAGTAAGAGAGTGGAAAAATTCTTGAGTAAGAACTCTTACTTTTTACTATATTTATCAAAATACTTGAGTCATGATTGAATAGGGTTTCCAAGTCAAATATGAATTGTGTCAATATGTTCTCCATTAAACTATGGGTATTTCTTTTAAAGGAGAGAGAAAAAGGAATTTCAATTTCCCATTGGGATTTAAGTTGGATAATTTTTTTGTCAAAATTTGAAATAGATGGAAAACGTCAGTAGATAGAACAATTAAAAGGCCAAATTACACTTAATTCTTTGTAAAAGATGTTTTATATACTCAATCTCTTGTAAGGTGATAAATGGGTAAATGAGTAGATTGAATATGAAAAAAGATGAGAAAATATGGAAGAAATTAGGTAACTCATGTCATTATCTAGAGAGTTGATTTGATTGTGATCATTGAGTGAGTGACTAATAATAGGGTGTCATAAATTTGGCCCTCTCAACACAAGGTTCAAGGTTTGAGTGAGAAATTCAGGCTTGACACCAGGTGTGGCCCACAATTTTGGCCATGATGGGACAAGAGGTTAGACTCATCAAGGATATTCTATTTATCATGAGTTGGAATTGGAAAAGGATATTTGAAGTGCAAGGATGTGAACAATTTATTATCTCTTTTTAGAAATGATCAAATCATTGAGAGTATTAGATAAACTGTGAAGACTTGATGCATGTGAGATGACGGTGGAAAAACATAGACTTACGATTGTAACCCTAAAATTGTATAATGTGGCAGTTGCTTATGAGTGATAGGACATTGGAAATGAAAATTGATGACTTAGAGTAGGGCTTAAATGAAAGGATGATGTGTAGAGTTCCTACTTAGGTTAGGCCTTAAATGAAAATGAGGTACCTACATATGGTTGGTTTTATTGCCCAAGTTATATTTTAAATGAAACATTCATTACCTAACCATGGTCGGGCTTAGATTGCAATGATTTCCCTACCAAGGTAGGTCTTGGATTTATAAATGAAAGTATGTGGTTTTACCTAATAATGGTAGGAATTCAATGATAAAGTAGAATATGAGGGAATCCTTCTCATGGTAGGGGTTGGATACCTAGGTAGAAATAGGTTTTCCTACTCAGTGTAGGGCTTGGGTGCTAAGAATGAAAATGCATGTTTTGCCTACTCATGATAGGTCTTGAGATGAAAAAGTAGAAATTGGTTCACCTATTAAAGGTAGGCCTTAATTGAAAAGGGTGCCCATTTAGGAGATATCTTAAAGAAGAAGCTATCTCATTTAAAGGTCTTGATCCAAGACCCTATGGGGACTACCTACCAAATTTAGCATTTTGATATGTGAGGTGTTCTTTTGGTTAGGGCCTTACACATGTTCTAGTTTAAAATCTTTGTCTCGGTTCCTAATGAGGCGATGGCATTGTCTACACAAGATAGAACTTTGTATTTTGGGTGACTTGAGGTCAATTTTGCTTATGGTTTGGCTGTAAAATTGAAGACATCAAGGTGTTGATTTTAATGAAGATCAATTTACTGAATTTAGGAGGGTGGAATACGATCCAAGATTCATGGTCAAAGATATTTTATTGCCATATTGGAGATCAAGTGATTGTATCTTCCATGTATGAGTAATATTTTAAACTTAAGATGACATTTAATATCTATAGTACTTTATTGTTAGCATATTTTACTCACATTTTCTTTTTTCTCTATGAATTTCTATGAATATGTGAAGTGATATGGAAATTCTTAAAACTTTTTTCTAAGATGATGAACCTAGAGTAACCTCAATTTCCCTTTAATATTTATTTAGAATAATGATTAATTGAGTGATCAAGTTTTGAGATCAGTTTTTCGGTGAATTTTATGATTAGTTGATTAATATAAATCCTTAATTTGACTTAATTTTCACTTTATTTAACCTAATTTCAAGTTTCTTTAGTGTTGAACTTATTGTGAATTCACAATAAAAGAGAGTCTGATTGGAAATAATGTGAAAAATATATATTATTTTTATCATCATATTCATGCTTTATTAATCCTACCTAGTTGGTTAAGAGGTAACTCTAATTTTCCTTCAATTGCACATTATATACCTTAATTTTGTAATTTCATGTACAATTATGAATTGCTGTGAAAGTCCAAAATAATTGAGGGTTTAATTGGAGATTTAATGTACATCACCTTATATATAATTCCACATTCTCTCACTTGATTTTATTTAATTAGAATGCTTACAGTCTTAGTTGGAACATTGTATCAACACTTGCTACCAAAACCTAACCCTAGCTAGTGTGGTGGTGGTTGATGATGGTTGATGGACTCATCAACCTTTGATGGTCTTGGTCTCACCAAATGAAAAAATCAGTGGATCTCATCAAGTGATGGTATTCTTGGTTCCATCAACCGATGGGAAGACCAACCGATTGGAAATCCTAGTGGATGACCGATGAGAATTGTAGGTTGCTAACATATGGGATCACTAGGTTATCAACATATGGAGGCTCATCTTTGAATATAGATATGATACTTTCATGGGTAAATATATGGGATCCTTGGGTTGATTAGGAATCTATAAGAGTAGGTGAAATGTCTTGTTCAATCAATAAAAGCTCTCCATTGATTATTGGGTCTTCTAGACACTACTTATGGGATGTTTTGACATTTTCACACATTCTAGTATATCTAGTGAAATCATTCGACCACAGGAGTTGGTCCTTTATTCAAGACACTCTCAACAACACCATAATACCACCTCATCTTACCTCAATCATCTATATATTGTAATCTCTGGTTAAACATCTATTTTTTGAAATGGTGAAAAAGTGGACGGTTCAAACCTTCATTTGCAGTAAAACAAGGGGATTCCCTATCCCCATACCTATTTGTCATATGCCTGGAAACATTTTGTCAATTGATTTTGAATGACCAAAGAAAAGGTAATTAGAGACCAATCATCCTCACCAAGAAGAAACTCTCCTTCACATGTGTAACTTTCCCTGATGATATCATCCTCTTCGGAGAAGGCACTGTCGACCAGGAAAACATCATAATGAGTTGCTTACAAAAATTTGAAGAAGCTTTTGGGAAAACCCTTTCCCAGGAGAAATCATATAGGTGGCCACCGCCCTATGAAACAGTAGCACCCTAATCCAAGGTTGAAGATGGGCCTTTGTCGTCAGATATCACATAGAAGATCTTGGCCATTGGATCAAATGACCATGGGTACAGTGAAGGAAACAAGCCGACACATGTGAGTGGGCCAAGCCCAATAGGAGAGAATGTTTGAGGACCAAAAAAATGAAAAGGGGCAAAATTGAGGTTATGAAAAGCTAGAAGTGGCTAATTAAATTTTCATAATTTTTTGCTTGAACTTGTGATTTGTAAAGTCTTAACTGTTGGATCATATATTTTACCCTCTATCTAATAGAAAAGTATTGAGATCAATGCCATGACGTTTAGTTGTATCAAAAATTCAAAACTTAAAAAAATATAATTAAGGCACACAACCTTATTAAATTGAGTTAAAATTGCAATTTATCAATCATATCTCAACAATTGAGCCATGTGTGATTATAGAACATCTATTGGTGATTTGGGAGGTCATTGAATCAAATTGAGTACATTATGAGTCAATGTGTACGTAGTTGGAGGAGAGAGAAAGTGCAAGATGTTATAGTGAGAGTATAGGGACACTTTTGACTTAAATAATTTCTTTCTTGTTACATTTTGATCAACACTTCCTTTTCACTTCATCATCATATCTAAAGATGTGGAAAACCACATGTGAGACCCCTGGTTCCAGAGATACGATATAACAAAGATAACATCTTATTTCTTACAAGCATAGTATAATCAACATATTTAGATGTATATTTTTCTACAGTTAAACATCTCTATATAGGATATAAACATCAAGTACTTATTCTCTTATAATGGATATATACTTAAGAAGTAGAAAAGGGTTCTAAACTTGTAACTATACCTGATCCATACACTTACCTATACAGAGTACAAACATGTGCAATGCCTGCAATAAATACATGAATACAATTGTGCATCCATGTTATTCATCAATTAAATGTAAACATATATACTACACGACTGAGTTACATATTTTATTATTTTCCATGGTAGTTTGAGGTATACCACTCAAATTACTAACCAACCACTGTGAAGTCACAATCAACACCGTATAATATCTTAGGATTACCAAACTCTCAAATATATCTTCCCCTCAGTTACTATGAGTGATAAACTATATAGGAAAAATGGCTCAACTACAAGCATGCTACAATGGCCATCTCACTAAAAAATGGTCCATCTTGGGTACAAAGGCCACGAACCAAAAACATGGTATACAACCCTAACTATAAGTAAAGAACATAGTTGCTCTCTGTAACATCAAATCTGATAGACAGCCCCAACCTCTCTCCATGACCTTGGGATTAGGATGACAGAGATATACCCTCCTCCACCTGTGTATACTCAATAATATTTGACTTTGATCTCCTTCTTGAGGATTACTTGTTTTACCATCCAGCAATTCATGACATTGAGATAGTTCTACAACATTGGACACTACATGATTAGGATTACACTAATTATTTAAGCCAATTAGGTATTTTTGACTATGAATCAAGACACATGCATGGTACCTACAAGTATTTGGGAAATAAACCAAGTATTATGACTATAAAAGACATAAAACATATAAAAGGATATCAAGACACTAATTCAAGGTACAAGTATCTATTGTTTTCCACATAAAGGTCTAACATGTCAATCTTGTCCACAACAAGATTCACAATAACATTCTTATCTATAATTAGGCCCAACATATCATCCTTAGCTATAAAAGGCCCCACATATTTATTCATGGAACATCAACCTTAGTTAAGAAAAAATAAGGGATATATCTCATTCTATTATTTCATCTTAACATGCAAATAGTATTACAAATATATGCCACTATCCCATGCATAGAAATTCTCAAAAATATTGAATAACACTAGACACGATCACAGAACATGATTAATCATCACTATTCAAGTACAAGATTATCATGAGGAACTCACATATTATCATGCTTTTAGATATATTAATTGAAGTCAACCAATACCCACTATATGTATCTCTTAGAGTTCACTTACCTATGATAAAATGTACATCATTATCAGGAGGTAAGGCTTTCATATTCATATGGTCACATAACTCATCCACTTTTAACAATAACACACTACCCCATCTTATGCTTTAATCATATTCAAAAATGGATTATATTTAACCATTTGGTCCAGACATCATCCCAATGCTGATACCAATTTCATTTCACTAAAGGGATCAACCACAAGGAACAAAGTCTAATGAATATACATTTAACCCATATCCAAGATATACTTTTAATGCCATATTTTATAGCTCATTTAGTCAAGATGAACATTGTAAAAAGAGGAGGCATATAAATATAGTAATAGTGTGTGTTAGAGAGTCATCTTATTAGGGTTATTTATCATAGAAGACTTCCATCCTTTTTTACAACTCACAAAAATTATAGAAACCATTAAGGTATTCCCTTGGTTATTTGATAATTTATTTTGTAATACATATCCTCCTCATTACCATAATTATATTTCTCAATTATGAAATTAATTTGACCTTCGTCAAGGATATAATTGAGTAACATCATCTTCAACTAGTATGATATGATTCATAATGTAATCTACCCATCAAGGCATAGAGGCCAAATACTAGACATAAAAATGGTAATTTTTCCATATAAGTCCACATTAGGTTCAATACCAAGTAAGAACATCACAACCTTTTGAAATTATGGATTATATTTCAATTTACAGTCACATACCACATCAAAAAGTTTAGTTTCAAATTTAAAAGTATGAGGGAGTTTTATTTAAAATATTATTATATATAAAAGGTGCCACTTCCATGCATAGTCGACCTACTTTGGGATTTTAAATCTAATTGAAAGGAACATCTAGAAGCATAATAGTTACATTAAGGCCTTGTAAACATTTTATATAAACTTCTAATCAATTGTATTTTGAAATTCAACATGTACATGATTATTTGGTCATAGAATTGACATCATGGAGTAAATTTAGAAGATTAGGAAGAACATTAAATTTCTTAAATGTATTCCACTTATCCAAAGCAGATCTAAAAGCATCACTGCCAGGGAACAAGATTTAGAGTAGATTAAACTATCAATGTGCAAACTTTGGATTTCAGACCTTAAACAAAGGGACAAGGTTCATTCCATCAAGGATTCATGATTAAAATATAGGGAAAGATATACAAGTTCGAAATCATATTACATTGCAGAAAAATAATCCACTAAGATTCAATCTTTAGGCATGCTAATCAAGTTTTAACAAGTTTTAGGGATTTGCATGAATTAGTAGGCAAAAGAATGCTACCAATATTATATCACTCACCTATTATGGTGATAATCACATATCCCATTCAACAAGGCCATGAATACTATTCCAAATCCTATATCATCCCTTTAAATATCCTAAAATCCATGCTCCAAGTAAGATCTAGCTCCCCTTAGATCAAAAAGAGGAAAAAGGAGGATTCTTTAGATAGATGGAGTAGTTTCCACCAAGAAAATCCATGTGTCACGACCAAAGGCAGAATATAAGGTGAGTAACAATAGGAAAAGAAAGTTTACAAGATTAATCTTACATGATTAGGGAAAGAAACAAACCTACCAAACTTGGAAGAATCTTGAAGAAACTAGATCTACAATATGCATCCACTTACAACAACATGCAAGGCTCCATCCATCTTCATCCCTTACTAGGAGATTTATTCAGCTTCAATGGCTCCCTCCATGATTCCATAAGCTATTGGGAATCTAAAGAGCCTCTAGACTGAATAGGTGGTTTTGTAAAGTGGGGATAGGTTCAAAAGTACAAACTGCCCATAGCTACAATCTATAATTACCCTTGTCATAGCATGTGATATATTTACCAAAGAAGCATTCTCATCAACCCTCCTAGTATTTTTATGTGTTTAAGAATCATTATCATCGTCCAATGTGAGTTTTTTACTAGTATATCACTTCCATAATCTAAAAGGTCCATTGGTAGAGCACAAGAAGCTCCATCGTCCATTGATAACCACCACCACCATACTAGCCAGGGTTGAAGCCCTAATTCAATTAAGGTAAAAAGAACCAAAGACAAAGAAGTATATATAGATACTAGATAATGTCATTCATTTGAATATTATATTCTCAACCTTTTAATTAGTTTCTCAATTAAGGTAAAATGTCAAACTAGTCCACAACTATATAGGAAATGTCATTTCAAGGAAAACTTAGAGCTCATCTTCTTGGTTATCAATCTCAACCTTGTATGACTCGCAAATTCCACATAACTCATGATACAAACATCCTCACAAGATGACCACCTTAGTTCTCTTTATGTTTGTAAACCATCCACATATCGTTTACTCCACAAGGGTATGTTATCATCTTTGTCATCATACCTCATAACAACATTCCAACTCACATCATCTTTATCCTTGGTGTATGGCATGCGTACTGTCCTATCTCTCACTCCCATAAAAAGAGGAAATAAGCATTTGGCGGTTGTCCAAACACAAAGTTCTTCCTGTTGCAAGAGTAGAGATGGTACATCCCACATTGCCAGTACACCTTCAAATCTAAGTTGAAATGTGCAACATATGTCTCTACATCATGATCATCTCGATATCAAAGTTACTTCCATGGAAAACTGGTCTCGAACCTACTTGGGTCACCACACAATCCTTGGTCATCTCCTCTATGTATGTAGGGTGCCGACACTTTTGGGGTCATCCCGCTTCCTTTACGCATCCAGAGAGTTCCCTCCTCATCTGCCCTTTGAGTCCCATGAGTTCATGAAGGTGATCAATCTCCTAACCCATGGCCCTCAGACAATGATAGTTGTTACCTCCTAACCCTATGGTCATGTGTAACTAGGGAATTAGGCAACTCCTACTTCCATCGGTCTTTTCCCTACCTGACCCTAGGATAGACTTAGGATTCGGGTATAGTACATGTCCAACTTAGAACCTTACCCAAACCTTCATCATCTCTCTCTACATTCCTGGGCTAATTTTCATCCTTTCATAGGGGTCATGGTGACCTACCTACCTTGGTCAGGCCCCATACCAGTTACCTTCATGGTAACACACCCACCTTCACTTAGAGATGGTTATTTATGGGTCTATAGGTTCATTCTCATACTATGTACTTTCACTTAGCTTCTCAAGCTCCTATGAGACCTCTTTAGGTTACCTTAAAACCAACAAAACTGGTATACACCCTACAAAAGGGTCCCTCTTCCAAGATGGGGAAACTACATATTGATAGAAACAAAGGTCACAAATGTCCTGGTGTCTAGGGCTTACATCATGCTTTAACCTAGCAAGATACTAAGGCGCAAGCAGACCACCTACTAAACCATGCTAGGTCATACTTGTTCTCATTCCTCAACATTGGACCAAGAACATACCTTCCCATGTCACCAACTCAGCTATGAGGGGTTCATCAAACATACCTTTGACTTAATGGGGTTTCCCTTTCCTCTAAACATAAGGAGTTCCATGCTCAAATCTATGGAAACTCAAATCTCATCATGAGCATCAGGTACACCACTTCCCTTCTTAGGCCTAGGAACCCTAGGTTCACTTTTTGGGTGTCCAACTGCATGCTCAACCTCTTAACCATAAACCAAACATGTACACGGTATGACATGCACTTCCTATCATCCTTCTACTAGAGAAACACTTCAGAGTGGAGTCCATCTCAAAGACAACCAACTAAGTATAAGGCCTCACAACCTATTATTAAACCTCTTCAAGTCTAAGGAACTCTTCTTCCTAGCTCAGAAGGTAAGCACCTATTTGCATATAAGTACTAGCAACCTCATCCTCTTTCTAGGGTTTGGTTCCTCCAAAGGCAACCAAGATATCATCATCCTCCAGGGATCCTGCATGAGGCAACCACAACAATCCACTAAGGTCGCATCATCTTTAACTCCCCAATGTTCCTCCTATCTCTGAGTCTAAGCTTCCAATGCTACTGCTTGGGTCCTGCTCTCTCTCTCAAGAGCTAACCCTACAAATAGCCTTACTGCTAGCGGTCTTCTCCCCATGAAGGATCAAACTCACAACATACCCCTACATGGGTGAAGCCTATGTTCAAACTTACGTTCGCTCAAGATTAACCAGAGATCCTCATGCTTATCTCATAAGCCATCCAACACACTCTCCTAGCCAGGGTTCAACCTACTGCCCGCACTACTGACATACTCTGGGTGCATGTTATGCCCTACTCGCATAAGCCCATAGGGTTTCTATGGGTTCTTCGCTAACCTCATCATTGAAGGACCTATCCTTCACTCTAACATGCACGACCCTTTCCCGGGTTGGGTCCTCAAAGATACTAGGTCATCCAACCTCACATGGCTCATAACGTCATGGGCATCCAAAAGCATGTCCACACACCTGGTCTATCATGACATCTAACTCGTCATGGCATCTCTCTCTCACCATAACTTAGGGTTAGGGTTAGCATCACCCTCAAAGGATGTGCCAGGTCTCTACTTATAATGGAGGTCTCTACCTCCAAGACTTACTCTCTCTACTCCTTCTACTGACAAGAAGGTCTAGCCTTAGGTCTCTCCTGAGGGCATGCCAACTCATGTCATACGACCTAAGCATGCATCTATTCTTTAGTTTACGCTTCAACTATTAAGCTTATGTCCATGACATCTTATTTACATACTTTCCATTAATTTGGTGGAGGATTCCTTAAACCTTATCAAGTTTACCCATACCTCGAGAGGTTGAGGAAAAGAGAGAAAACCCTAATCCATAAAATCCTTAACAACATTTGAGTTGAGAAGGGATGAACAAGATGAGAGAGTCCTAAAGGTATCTTATTTCGAGTCAAATCCTGAGACATTGGCCAGGCAGTCACACAAATCTGGGTGTCCTCATATTCCGAATAGTAGTGCAGAGGAAAATATTGCTAGCCCCCAGACATGATCCTTTTCTAGAAACCTCTGTCTTTCAGAAAATCCACTAATAACTCCCTTGGGTTCTACAGAGTTTGTAAAATTTAAAAATTATTAAAGATCAAATGAGTAACCTATGCTCTGATACCAAATGTAACGACCCCACCTCCCAGTAACCCCCAATTAAGGGAGACTAAGAGGTCAAAGTCGTTATCCCAATTAACAGGATCAAAGGTTTGACAAATAATCAGTAATCATTATAACATTCTACCAAACTATACTGAAAGCTAGTATAAAATAAAACTTTTCATACCTTTTTAAAAGTTTGGGTATATACTTCTATCCACAGCTTGAATCTATTCTATCTAATCCTCCTAACACTTTATTTCTTATTATCACAATGTATCACTTTACTGTTTGTTCTTTTCAGGGTTGTACCTAAAACGCTGACACACAAAACGTTGGTCAGCAAATAGGAATATGTTGGTATGTGGGGACATATAAAATTTTGCAAATATGGCTAACAATCTAAATATCACAATCAAGTTAATTAACAAGCCAAATTATGCTTTCAGTGTGACATTATCCTCCACTTTTGCCCTAACCCTGGCATACCCTCCTTAGGGTTTCTCTTTTTCCAATTACTTAAGGCCACATTCTCAATCCCGAGCTTGGTGTCTGGGGTCACCTCTCATGGTGCCCGAGAGTCATGCAATAAAGACCACCTTCTCAATCCTAAGCTTGGTGTCTAGGGTCACCACTCATGGTGCCCATGGGTCTTCCCTCCTGGGCTTGACCTTCTGACATCATCCATCAGTGTGGCATGTAGGTGCAAGAATGCACACTTCTATTATAATTTTGATAATCATAGTGACTTTATGATTTGCAATTATGAACATCCAAACTGATAGGTTGCATTCAATGCGATCAAATAATCTGGAAAACCTTCGAGAAACTAATGCGATTAACCATAATTAACCACATACTTGTTAGGATGACTTGAGTGCAGAAATAATCCAACTAAGCAAGAATTCTAGTAATCAAGCAAGCACACAAGATGATCTTAAAACATGCATCCAATTTCCTATCATTGATCATGCCAATAAGATCTATTAAACCTAGCTCGCTTCCTAGGGTTTCTAGTCCACTTTTAGGGTTTCTATTGCAATTAGGGTTCCTCTTCATTTTTACTCTTTTAAACACTAATTTTATATAATTACTTACAAACCCTAATTATCTCATCTATTTTTTACAAAAGATATTAAGGTTACCTTTTAACAACATATAACCTTAATTTTGGATTAAAGGCACAATTAACCATCAACTAAGTCCATTATGCTCTTTTACATTAAAACTACCATTTTATCCTTTTCATTCATGACAAGATCATTAGGCCTAATTATCATCTTTGGTTCCTTCCAGATTAACAACTTATAGTTCATTATGATCTAATTCACATATGAACTCCATTTATCATTGATTCCACCTTTATCCATTAGAAAACCCTAATTACCATATTAAGGGTATTTGTCCAAAATTAGGAACTCTTATACTCAAAATAGATTAGAACTAACATATCTCAACTTATTCATGAATTTGAACAATTAAAGCCATTAAGAGTCACAATTATTAACATTAGGGTTTCAAGGCCCATTAAAGCTCATTTATATACATGGAACCCTAAATTACATATTAAAGTTTGACTTTAATATTCAACAAGTTATTACTTCACAAATTGACCTATTAAACCTTAAAGATTCATCTGTTATACTCAAATAGGGTTTCTAAGTGCTGAATCATTCTTATTTGAGGTAAAAACACTAAATCATGCAAGAAACATCTAGATCAGGTTCAAGTTTGTCATTAACTATTCAATAGGTTGCAATTACTCAATTTCATCAACTGAGCAACATGAACTTAACCAATATGCTCAATTAGGGTTTCTTAATCTAATACATAAGCACTTTTCATTAGATTAACACACTTTTGCAAATAGGAACGGATTCAGGTTTTCAAACCAATTTTATTGTGTTCCTCGTAATTTTCTAAGAAACTTTCATCTATAATTTTTTCTAATCAGAGCTTCCTAGTAAAAGTTATGATTTTTGTAAAGAAAATCACTTTTTTAAAGTATCTATTATTTTTAGAAAATCGTAGGCCGCTTGATCCGTGGTCCACTGGACCACGTGGGATCTAACGGCCCACAATCGTGCACCCTACCTTGCGATTAAAAGAAACCAAAGACATAAGTGCCCTTACCTTCCTTCACAAAATTATAGGGCAAGGAGGTCTTTTTCCCTTTCTATTCTTCTTCCTCGCGATTCCCTGTTCACAGCCCAGCGTTGCCCGATGGTCAATTTATTAGGTTGACTTCGTGAACCCGGCTTTCCCAGCAACCAGTGATGCCTCCTCCTTCTTCACCATGAGCCACCAAACTCGATGGTGGTCTCAACTCTACTAGATCCGGTCAGATTCACCGGGATGGAGGAGCTCTTCTCTAGCAAGGTATCTTGTACCAGGGAAGGGGTGAAGACTAGCATCCAAAGCGAAATCGTTCGCAGGGCCATGATAGCGAAGAGCAATAGGATCTCTCGGAGACGTTTGCATCACAGTTGGGGGTCAGCAACCCTCCATTTATAGGAGGAAACTTGTGGAACCAACCTACCTCTATTTTAGTTTGGGAGAATAAGATAGAAGCAATGAAACCCTAAGAAATCTAGGTTTAAACAACTCGGACTGGCCTCCCGAAGTTGTTGATCCAATTTCTAAATCTTGTCATCCATCCTTTCGCGAGAAATTCAATTTGGAAAAACTTATCGTACTGCTCCCCTTTCTTGTTCTATCTGGGGTAGATGATGACTGAGTCACCCTTGGATCTTGATCCAATGCCTGACGTGCCATGCGAAGAACAAAGGAAATCAGTCCCTGGTTTCTAATTAAATAAAATCGTGACATTTATAGATTTCCTCCACACATTAGGAATACTTTCAAAATCGTATCTCCCAAACCGCTTATCATTTTAATCTTAAATTTTAGGGGAAATTCTATAACGACTTAATCCATGTGTGTACCAAATTTGGGACTTAAAAGCAAAATTATGAGATACTTTTCTTTATATGCAAGTTATCTCTTAATAAGGCATATTTTCTCTCTCTTAATCTTTTATTTTGTTTTTGTTTTGATTCCTTTATCTATTATAAACTATGTGGACATGAAATCTCGTCCAAGATGGATTCATTATCCATATTTCCACATATTTTTTGTAATATTATCATTACCTCACGTTTCTTCTAAATAAAGCAATATTTAATTAATCCTTTCTCTTTCTTGTTGCATTATCTTTGCAATTTGGATTCCTTGGAACCCAAGGAACCCAAAAGGCACGAAATCCACCCTTAGAGGATATTCCTTTTCCTTCTAGAGGTTTCTACATCTTTCTTTTCTACATTTCTTAATTATTCAATTACTAATTGAATTTCCTTTTTCTTTTCCTTGTTATTGGGCCCAATAGCTAATAAAGCCCACAATGCAACCAACAAGGCTATTGTAAATGAAATCCTTTTATTCAAAGCAAATCATATCAAATATATTTAATAGGAGAAATTACATTTCTTCCCAAAAGAACCCGAAAATTTGGGGTTGTAACATCCTTCCCCTCTTATAGGAATTTTTCCACCAAAATTCCACCAGGCACATAAACAAATAGGATAAGACTTTCTTATGTCCATCATGGCTCCCATGTGGCCTCATCATTTCTATGGTGCTTCCCAAGAACCTTCATCATCTCATATTTCTTCATCTAAGTTCTCTCTGAACTTGGTATATCGTACCCTCATAGGTGACTCAGGACATTTTAGCCTCTCATAAAGATGAATAGGTTCAGGGCTCAACACATGGCTTGGGTACCTCACATAGCGCTCTAGATCGGACACATGGAACACATTATACATCATATTATCCTGAGGGGTAAGGCTAAACATAACCATTTCCACCAATCCATCTCAAATGGATCCATATATTGGGGATCCAACTTTCTTAGTTGTAGTTTAGAGGGGTCGGATTTTCACATCACATACTCTCCCATAGTGAACTACATGTCAGTCTGCTTTGCATCAGTTCATGAGTCATGCCATCCTTGGGCTCTCTTTCAGCCATTACACGATCAAATCAACTTCATCCGCACACACTATGGTTCTTTCTTGACCTTCATGAGGTCCCTTCACCAACATCATCTTAATGAAGTGGTGACCGACACAGCCACCCTTACACAACTTATTTACATCCCGATACTAGCTATGGTGGTTATCATCACATATTACAGACGATAAGAACTGTCTCCATGTATCACCCTGAACAAGCACGCATGCTTTCATCAGACCCTCTAGTCTGGATTATACTAATCATTAGTTAGGGGTGATAAGTTGTACTAACATTGAGTTCTTCATGTACCTACTTCCACCGCATGGAAGTAAACCTTTAGGTCATACTCAAGAACTTTTGAACTCGCATCATGGTATAGTTGAACAATCTCTCTCTCATATGTAGTTCAACCGGATCTGTCCCATAGTGGCATTCTTTCTTTCTCATGTCATCTAGGTAAGGCGATCTACCATAACCCATATTGCACCTTGACCTTCCTTGGTCTAGAGGAGACTTACCACAACAACCATAGTGATGAAATCCCATTTCCTCTCGGTGACTCTTTATCTTCTATACCAACTCATTGGGTTACTAGTGCTCGTCCTTCACCTCCTGGCTTGCATGGCGAAAAGCCACGTGCAACTTCATCTTAAGCATCCAAAGTACTACTATCACTTACTATCTTAGTAGTACCACAGTGTATGATGATCTTAAAATCTTGATCTCCTATATGTCATGATTCCTCAAGATTGATTCCTCAGAAACCCTAAACTACTCTAGTCAGGTTTCATCACCTTGTTATCCAAGGAAGTGCATCTGAGGTTCTACAACCATCCTTTTATTGAATCAAGGCCTAGGCTAGTTAACCAAACAACTACTAACTTGTTCAACAGATCTCATTACATCTGAGTGTTAGACCACACATATCTCTTTTTTCAAACTTAGGGTAAACCTAACATCCTCTTCTGACCTCTAGCTAAACAAGGCAGTTGTATCTCAACTAGAGCATCCATTACTACCTCACATCCTTAGGTGTTAGGTAATGTTGAAGACACACACCTCCATGTATTACACTTATCATCTCATCTCGGACTCAACAACAAAATTTAGAGCTCATCTTCTTGGTTTTCAAACTCAACCTTGTATGACTAGAAAATTCCACATAGCTCATGATACAAGCATCCTCATAAGATGACTACCTCAGTTCTCTTGATGTTTGTAAACCATCCACATATCATTTACTCCACAAGGGTATTTTATCATCTCTGTCCTCATACCTCATAGCAACATTCCAACTCACATCATATTTATTCTTTGTGTATGGCATGCGTACTGTCTTATCTCTCACTCCCATAACAAGAGGAAATAAGCATTTGGTGGTTGTCCAAACACAAAGTTCTTCATGTTCCAAGAGTAGAGATGGTAGATCCCACATTGCCAGTACACCTTCAAATCTAAGTTTAAAATGTGCAACATATGTCTCTACATCACGATCATCTCGATATCAAAGTTACTTCCATGGAAAACTGGTCTCAAACCTACACGGGTCACCATACAATCCTTAGTCATCTCCTCTAGGTATGTAGGGTGTTGGCACTTTTAGGGTCATCCCTCTTCCCTTATGCATCCAGAGAGTGCCCTCCTCATCTGCCCTTTGGGTCTCATGAGTTCATGAAGGTGATCAATCTCTTAACCCATGGCCCTCATACAATGATAGTTGTTACCTCCCGACCCTATGGTCACGTGTAACTAGGGAATTACGCAACTCCTACTTCCATCAGTATTTTCCCTACATGACCCTAGGATAGACTTAGGATTCAGGTATAGTACATGTCCAACTTAGAACCTTACCCAAGCCTTCATCATCTCTCTTTACATTCCTGGGCTGAATTTCATCCTTTCATAGGGGTCATGGCGACCTGCCTACCTTGGTCAGGCCCCATACTGGTTACCTCCATGGTAACACACCCACCTGCACTTAGAGATGGTTATTTATGGGTCTATAGGTTCATTCTCATACTATTTACTTTTCACTTAGCTTCTCAAGATCCTATGAGACCTCTTAAGGTTACCTTAAAACCAACAAAACTGGTATACACCCTACAAAAGGGTCCCTCTCCTAGGATGGGGGAATCTACATCTTGATAGCAACAAAGGTCACAAACATCCTTATGTCTAGGGTTTACATCATGCTTAACCCTAGCAAGCTACTAAGGAATAAGCAGACCACCTACTAAACCATGCTAGGTCATACTTGTTCTCATTCCTCAACATTGGACCAAGAACATACCTTCCCATGTCACCAACTCAACTGTGAGGGATCATGTATGAGGGAACCACAACCATCCACTCAGGTCGCATCATCTTCAACTCCCCACTGTTCCTCCTATCTCTAAGTCTAAGCTTCCAACCTTCTTGCTTGGGTCCAACTCTCTCTCTCTCTCTCTCTCAAGAGCTAACCCTACAAATAGCCTTACTTCTAGAGGTCCTCTCCCCATGAAGGATCAAACTCACATCATACCCCTACATGGGTGAAGCCTATGTTCAAACTTATGTACACTCAAGATTATCTAGAGCTCCTCATGCTTATCTCATAATCCATCCAACATACTCTCCTGTCCAGGGTTCAACCTACTCCCCGCACTACTGTCGTACTTTGGGTGCATGTTATGCCCTACTCGCATAAGCCCATAGGGTTTCTATGGGTTCTTCACTAACCTCATCATTGAAGGAGCTATCCTTCACTCTAACATGCACGACCCTTTCCTAGGTTGGGTCATCAAAGATATTAGGTCATCCAACCTAACATGGCTCATAATGTCATGGGCATCCAAAAGCATGTCCACACACCTGGTCTATCATGACATCTAACTCATCATGCCATCTCTCTCTCACCACCACTTAGGGTTAGGGTTAACATGACCCTCAAAGGATGTGCCAAGTCTCTACTTATAATGGAGGTCTCTACCTCTAAGACTAACTCTCTCTACTCTTCCTCCTGACAAGAAGGTCTAGCCTCAGGTCTCTCCTAAGGGCATGACAACTCATGTCATACGACCTAAGCATGCAACTATTATATAGTTTATGCTTAAACTATTATGCTTATGTCCATGCCATCTTATTTACATGTTTTCCATTAATTTGGTGGAGGATTCCTTAAACCTTGTCAAGTTTACCCATACCTCAAGTGGGTGAGGAAAAGAGAGAAAACCCTAATCCTTAAAATCCTTAACAACATTTGAATTGAGAAGGGATGAACAAGATGAGAGAGTCCTAAATGTATCTTATTTTGAGTCAAATATTGAGACATTGGCCAGACAGTCACATAAATCCGAGAGTCCTCATATTTCGACTAGCGGTGCAGAGGAAAATATTTCCAGCCCCCGGACGTGATCCTTTTCAAGACACCTCTATCTTTCGGAAAATCCTCTAATAACTCCCTTGGGTTCTACAGAGTTTGTAAAATTTAATAATTATCAAAGATTAAATGAGGAACATATGCTCTGATACCAAATGCAACGACCCCGCCTCCTAGTAAACCCCAATTAAAGGAGACTAAGAGGTCAGAGTCGTTATCCCAATTAACATGATCAAAGGTTCGACAAATAATCAGTAATAATTATAAAATTCTACCGAACTTTACTGAAAGCTGGTATAAAATAAAATTTTGCATACCTTTTTAAAACTTTGGGTATCTACTTCTATCCACATTTTGAATCTATTCTATTTAATTCTCGTAACACTTTATTTCTTATTTTCACAATGTGTCACTTTACTATTTGTTCTTTTCAGGGTTGTACGTAAAACGCCGACAAAAAAATGTTGGTCAGCATATAGGAATATGCTGGTATGTGGGGACAACCAAAATTTTGCAAATATGGCTAACAATCTAAATATCACAATCAAGTTAATTAACAAGACAAATTACATTTTCAGTGTGACATTCTCCTCCACTTTTTCCCTAACCCTGGCATACCCTCCTTAGGGTTTCTCTTTTGCCAATGACTTAAGGCCACCTTCTCAATCCCGAGCTTGGTTCCTGGGGTCACCTCTCATGGTGCCCGTGAGTCATGCAATACAGACCACCTTCTCAATCTCGAGCTTGGTGTTTGGGGTCACCACTCATGGTGCCCATGGGTCTTCCCTCCTGGGCTTGACCTTTTGGCATCATCCATCAGTGTGGCATGTAGGTGTGAGAATACACATTTCTAATATAATTGTAATAATCATAGTGACTTTATGATTTGCAATTATAAACATCCAAACTGATAGGTTGCATTCAATGTGATCAAATCATCTGGAAAACCTATGGGAAACTAGTGTGATTAACTATAATGAATCACATACCTATCAGGCTGACTTGAGTGCAGAAATAATCCAACTAAGCAAGAAATCCAGTAATCAAGCAAGCACACAAGATGATCTAGAAACATGCATCCAATTTCCTACCATTGATCATGCCATCAAGATCTATTAAACCTAGCTCGCTTCCTAGGGTTTCTAGTCCATTTTTAGGGTTTCTATTGCATATAGGGTTACTCTTCATTTTTACTCTTTTAAACCCTAATTTTATACAATTACTCACAAACCCTAATTATCTCATCTATTTTTCACAAAAGATATTAAGGTTACCTTTTAACAACATATAACCTTAATTTTGGATTAAAGGCACAATTAACCATCAATTAAGTCCATTATGCTCTTTTACATTAAAACTACCATTTTTATCCTTTTGATTCATGAGAAGATCATTAGGCCTAATTATCATCTTTGGTTCCTTCTGTATTAACAACTCATAGTTCATTATGATTTAATTTACATATGAAATCCATTTATCGTTAATTCCACCTTTATCCATTAGAAAACCCTAATTACCATATTAAGGGTATTTATCCAAAATTAGGAACTCTTATACTCGAAATAGCTTAGAACTAACGTATCTTAGCTTATTCATGAATTTGAACAATTAAATCCATTAAGAGTCACAATTACTAATATTAGGGTTTTAAGGCCCATTAAAGCTCATTTATATACATGGAACCCTAAATTACAGATTGAAGTTCGACTTTAATATTCAACATGTTATTACTTCACAAATTAACCTATTAAACCTTAAAGATTCATCCATTATACTCAAATAGGGTTTCTAAGTGCTTAATCATTCTTATTTGAGGTAGAAAGCCTAAATCATGCAAGAAACATCTAGATCAGGTTCAAGTTTGTCATTAACTATTCAATAGGTTGCAATTACTCAATTTCATCAACTAAGCAACATGAACTTAACCAATATGTTCAATTAGGGTTTCTTAATCTAATACATAAGCACTTTTCATTAGATTAACACACTTTTGCAAATAGTAATGGATTCAGGTTCTCAAACCAATTTTATTGTGTTCCTCGTATTTTTCTAAGAAACTTTCATGTATAACTTTTTCTAATTAGAGCTTCCTAGAAAAAGTTATGATTTTTGTAAAGAAAATCAATTTTCTGATTTACCTATTATTTTTAGAATATCATAGGCCGCTTGATCTGTGGTCCACTGGACAACGTGAGATCCAACAGCCAACGATCATGCTCCCTACCTTGCGATTAAAAGAAACCAAAGACATAAGTGCCCTTACCTTCCTTCACAAAAGTCAGGGGCAAGGAAGTCTTTTCTCCCTTTCTCTTATTCTTCCTCGTGATTCCCTGTTCGCGTCCCAGCGTTGCCCGACTGTCAACTGCTAAGTTGACTTCATGAACCTGGCTTCCCCAGCAACCGATGATGCCTCCTCCATCTTCGCTACGAGCCACTGAACTCGACGGTGGTCTCAGCTCTGCTAGAGCCGGCCGGAGTCACCGGGATGGAGGAGCTCTTCTCTGGCGAGGTAGCTTGGACTAGGGAAGGGGTGAAGACTAGCGTCCAAAGCAAAATTGTTCACGGGGTCGTGATCGTGAAGAGAAACAGGGTCTCTCGGAGATGTTTGCATCATAGTTGGGGGTCAGCAACCCTCCTTTTATAGGAGGAAACTCGTAGAACCAACCTGCCTCTATGGCAGTTTGGGTGAATCTACTAGACGCAATGAATCCCTAAGAAATCTAGGGTTAAACAACTTGGACTGGCCTCCCGAAGTTGTTGATCCAATTTCTAAATCTTCTTATCCATCATTTCTCGAGAAATTTGATTTGGAAAAACTTATGGTACTGCTCCCCTTTCTTGTTCTGTCTGGGGTAGATGATGACTGAGTCACCCTTGGATCTTGATCCAATGGCTGGCGTGCCACACGAAGAACAAAGGAAATTGGTCCATGGTTTCTAATTAAATCCACACATTAGGAATATTTTCAAAAATTGTATCTCCCAAACCGCTTATCATTTTAATCTCAAATTTTAGGGGAAAGTCTATAATGACTTAATCCACATGTGTACCAAAGTTGGGGCTTCAATTGAAATTATGAGATACTTTTTTTAATATGCAAGTTATCTCTTAATAAGACATATTTTATGCATATTTTCTCTCTCTTAATCTTTTATTTTCTTTGATTTTGATTCCTTTTTCTATTAGAAACTATGTAGACACGAAAACTCATCCAAGATGGATTCATTATCCATATTTCTACATATTTCTTGTAATATTGCCATTACCTCACATTTCTTCTAAATAAAGCAATATTTAATTAATCCTTTCTCTTTCTTGTTGCATTATCTTTGCAATTTGGACTCCTTGGAACCCAAGGAACCCAAAAGGCATGAAATCCACCCTTAGAGGATATTCCTTTTACTAATAGAGGTTTCTACATCTTTATTTTCTCCATTTCTTAATTATTCAATTACTAATTGAATTTCCTTTTTCTTTTCCTTGTTATTGGTTCTAATAGCCAATAAAGCCCACAAAGTAGCCAACAAGGCTATTGTAAATGAAATCCTTTTATTAAAAACAAATCATATCAAATATCTTAAATAGGATAAATTATATTTCTTACCAAAAGAACCCAAAAAATTGGGGTTGTAACAAGTTTTCAAAGAGCTTTGACCTTTATTTCTTCGCCTCCAACTATTTGACTTTTTAGATAATTTCTAACAGTATTGGGTCAGTAGATGATTAATATTTGGCCTATTTGTCCTTTTATTTAGTGATTACATGCATAACCAACACAATGGTGGCTCTATGTATATTGAGTGGAAAGATGTATGACCCTTTCATGTATGTATTGTACCATAGAGGAGGTGGTAGATAGAAGATGTGATTTTTTATAGTAGCCCCATCGGTGTTTCCATTTTTTTGCATGATTCACGGTTCATGGGGCACCAATTTTATTTACATTTTTGGTTCTTTCTTCAGCTACCTTGACCTCTTCATCTTTGGTTTCAACTCTTGCTTCTTTCATGGGTTTGATGATTGGTATCTTTTGTTCAGGTGGTGTCTACTTGAAGTGGTATTCATGTTGGTGATTTGTCCTGAGAGCCAATCGTATGATGATTGTAATGACACATATTGTAATAGATTTGATTATTAATATATGTATTTGTGATTATTATGTTTCTCTCAATATGGGATAATGAATAAAAATAATAATGTCCTAAGAAGGTACGAGTCAATGATACATGGTTTCAGGTTGAGGACATGCATATGAGATCATGTGTATGTTAAGAGTATTCATTCTTTTCTTACTCTCTAGTTAGATATTATTGTGGATATAAGTACAACAATAATACATCAAGACTATTATGTGTTGATTGATGACTATGTCTCATTAATCATGATATTGGATATCAATTCAAACACATAGGTACTTATTATGAACAAGTGTACTCGGCAGACCCACTGTGAATGTGATACATGAAAGACAACTATGGTGATCAAAATCACATATCAATGTGACCGTGGTGATTGTGGTTCTTAGACTTAAAGTCACTACAATTATTTAGCGTTCTTTAACACTACTCAATGTGACCTTGAATAAGGGTTTCTATAAAAGTAGTGGTTGGGTGCATTGTGACACATGTGAATTATTATGAGTGGCATAGATGGAGTTTGTCCCTCCCATTGGAGTGATATCCCAACCACTAAGTGAGTGAGACTAGGAAATGCATGGCCTTGATCATGTGAGTCAATATATAATATTGATCTCATGTGTATCTTAATAGTTTACTATGGATCAAGGAACAAAAATTGAACATTAAGAAGATGACGTTTCCATGCCTCAGATTCAAGTTGGATATCAGAGATAAAAGCATGATACAATCACTAAAATATTAGTCACACTACTAGGTTAAGTTGTTCTCCAACTTCTCCAATTATTTGGGTAGCAATGAAGTATTTCTATATATACTAGTACATAATCGGCCTTTAGTGTCGGTTTCTAAGCGACACCTATGTGGGTGCCGCTAAAAGTCAAACCGTTACGCGTCAGTTCTCAAACCGACACCACAACCCTTCGCGCGCCACCGAAAACGCGTCAGCAGAGGGTATAGGTGTCAGTTATTAGCTTAGAAACCGACGCCATATCACCCACTTATAGGGTCGTGATGGCCAGCACGGCCGTGGTGTCTGGCCTCATTTGTGAAATCGACGTCGATTACTAGTATGGAAACCGACATTGTAACCATATATCGTCGGTTTTAGACAGATATCTGACACCTATTTTTTGTCTGGTCCGCTGCCACGACCGTGCTGGCCAGCATGACCGTGGTGTCTGGCCTCATTAGGGAAATTGATGTCGGTACTAGTATGGAAACCGACACTATAAATGTATGTCATATGTTTTATACAAATAACCAACGCCTATGATTTGATTTTTTTTCTATCAGTCTGCAGACCTATTGTGGCTGGTCGCAGGATGAGAAACATGTAGTTCAGTTATGAATTGCAGGTTTTACGACATCCATTGATATCAACCAACAACAGGCCACAAACCTGTAAAATTAACATGATGGACACATTATATATGTGTGATTCACACTCATGTATAAGAAATTTAATTCATATTATTTTTTCATCACACGCATGTAGAAACCAGTAGCAACCTGTAGTTCCATTTATTTCATCTCTTTTCACATTCATACACATGTAGAAACATTCATGTATTGATGATTTTCACACACATGAAAATTCATAAAAATTCATTCACATCCACACAAAATTAATTATGATAACAAAGTTATTCTTTATTCATCATCATCATTGTCATCAAAATCATATTGAAATATTCCCACTCTTTGTAGGGCTTTTGCCCAATCTTCTCTTATAGCATCTAATTCATCTCTCGTATAGGGAGAATGTACATCGAAACGCTTTGCACCTGTGTTGAAGTCCTCAGTTTTAAAGACATACAAAGAGAATGACGTACATACATAATTATAATAATATATAATAAGATTCATATATTTCATATTATCTAACGAGACTATGTATAATACATGTTGTATGTTAACGATTTCCAATACAACATGTTTGATGATTAGGTCCATAAATTGCATCACATAGTAGGCACATGCCCAGTCGTTGTCTTGTGTAGCACACTATAAATTGAAACATACAAAATATTCAAAAATACAAATAAGCACAGTTCACATAAATAATATATACATTGGAGTCAGGAAATTACTTTCACAATCTTCCAAAGGAGTTTCAGATTTTTTTTCCTGGGGACCTTTCCTCCAGCTTTTTTGTACTCTTGTAAAGCCCTATATATGTTAATAGAACACATTAAATTGCATAATTAAATGTCCTTTTATAGTAATGCAGTAACAAATATTAACAGATATAAAAACATAAAATATTTCTCACCAGAATAATGGTCTTTTAATTGCATATCCATATAATACATCCAACTCACTCCCCACAGGATCTAGATAATAGACGGTGAATACCTTGGGGACAACAACTAATAACTCTCAATTCTTAGAACTACAGGTAAGAAAGTAATAAATTAATAACTCAATATCTGCAATAAAAATGTAATTTTCTTAAGTCCAAATTACAAGCAAAGTAAACTTACTCGACATTGAATGGAGCTATTATCACCGTCTTATTATTTTTACCAAAATATTCAAAAGCATCACATCAATATGAAGTAACTGAACTAGGGTCTATATCGACAAGACTAATCGAAGATGGAACCAAAAATCCCACATGGGAAAACCCAAAATGTGTACATGTCTTGTATATGTGGCTGCAAAACATGTATTACGTATCCATTAATATATAAGAAACCAGATTGTCGTAAATAAAACAAGGTATATGGATGTATAAACCAGATTGTTGTATGCATTAATCTCACCATATCCACAACTATATCATAGATGTGTTCAGCCATTCATACTTAAACAGCTCCAAAATATCTTGTATAAATATGTTGTTTCTGAATGTTTGAGCTGCATTAATACGTATCAAGAACTTCTATTACGTATGCATTAATATGTATGCTAAAATTGTATAAATAGATTGTTATCGTATGATTTACCTGCAGCATTCTCGGGAATAGTAACATTTATAGGGAAATTTGGATTATGTTCTCTGATCCATACTGCCACACTCCTACAATTAGGATCTATCGAGGCGGGTAGGTCCCCTGGAAGCCAACTTGTTAGTCGAGGAGGTGGAGGCCGAGATGTAGCTCATCTTGTCTTTTTGACCTATATATATAATTTCATATCAATTGACTCATATATATATACACACTAACAAAGTAAAGTAATGAAAATTTATCATACAATATCAGTATAGAGGACATCCGCTTTGGGCCACAATATTACTCTGCCTACTGCCTCACCAAGTGTTTCAGCATCTGGGTGTGCATGAGGTAGTGCAAGATTCGTCTAGCCAGCGAGTATATGTATGGGGCTCACACGTACCATGCCGTCTGGTACTAGACTCCCATGAAACATGCACCCTTTAAGGGGTGGGTAAGCAGATGCATCTGCAACGATATATCCTTCACTTTGTAGTCGGCATGGCTTCAACCCCTACAAATTTATGTAAAGAATTTTATATGCATATATACAAAAACATATCATCTTGAACAGACTAGCTATTATATATGTCATAAAAATACTTACAGAGGATGTGCTAGGTGGGTCTATAGGATTACTCCCAACCTCTGCAGTACGAGGAGTAGGAGAAGAGAGGTTCGCCACAGGTACTGTCTGACTGGCAGTCTAAGACGCCTGCCACTTGTGAAATGCTTCCTCAAGTCTTTTATCAACTGCTTCCTGAAGTCTTTTATCAACTGCTTCCTCGACTCTCCTATCAATTAAGGAATCTACCTATACATGGATAAAAGAAATGCTAGTTGCTGATTATTGAATTCCCTTTCGCAATAATGTTCTAAAATAAGAATAAGTTACCTCAGCTTGTGAAAGTCCCGATTTTGGGACAGGTTTACACTTGGATGGCCCAAAGAACGCTTTGGTGCCCACACCAGCGCCTGCACCCCTTACACGTCCAGGATGCTCTAGTTACCCAAATCAACTGTCAGTTCATCCCTTGTGCCCTAAGGGATGAACTTGCCTTCCTTCCTCTGCTCGTGCAGCTCCCTCTAAGCACCATCAACAAAAATTCATAAGTAAACATAACAATAATCAATATCGATAGATTGCTCTAAGAGTTTGATTTTTACCATTTTTTCAGCCACCTCAGCAGTTGCGGGCTTCTGTATCTCTCCCTTCTTGTTTTGCCTCCCAACTATCCACATAACATGACGAGGTAAAGGTGTGGGATCAGCAGTAGATGACTCTGCAGTCTCCTGAGTAGCAGTAGGCTGAGTAGACTCAGCCTGTAGTCTTTCGTGAACGCCTGCATATCCTCTTGGACCCATTGTGTGGTCATGCACATTCAATGCACGCCTTGCTCATTCAGCATCACTGATAGCATAGTTAGTTAGCACATTGATTTTGTTAGTAACACTAAAGGTTAATCTTGAATAGGTGAATACATAAAAATGTATATCAATTAAATTGGGAGTGGCGCTTAAGACCTTGAATTCATCTATTTTTCTTTGGGTAACAAACTCCTCCCATTCTTTGGGGTCCAAGTAGTTCCATTGTTGTGTGGCTTCCTTCTTCCTATATTTATTTTTCAAAGAGAATACAAAAAAAAATTATTAGTGTAGAGTTAGTGAAATACAGATCAATGTCTAGAATTGGAATCAATCAAGAACCTATTCTCAGCATCGCGTATGTAATCTCGGTTGAGATTGGTCCTATAGTTCATTAGGACCCTCCCACAACGTTGCATCACACATTTACGATGTAGATTTTCATCCAGATCAAATATGCTCTGCAAATTAAATAGAATTGCTATTAACTAGTATCCTAAAAATTAGTAATCTACACAAATAGAATTACAAATAATAATAACTCACGCATAGTTCCTTCCATATGTGGTCTTTCTTCCCCTTAGGAACTCTATGCCATGATTCTAGGATAGGACTGCAATGGTTGTGAGTAAGAACCCCAAGATATGAAACAAATGAGTTGTGGTTCACTCCATATGGATTTCCTGCCTGATTGAAATCCACAGCCAATTTGGGTCCATTGCCCCTTTGCTGTATAACTTGTTCATCATTGTGATGCCCCTCACTTTTTCAATTTTCTTTTACTGCTCATCAAGTGCTGTAATTTCTTCAGGGGGTACATCACCAACCTAAAATTTGATAAAAAAAACACACTTACATAATATAATTATAAATGAACATATAGATAGAAACCTCAGGGATATATTCTTAAAACTTACATTGTCAGGCGGTGCAAGCACGTCCTCACCCTCATGGTGATCATCAGCACGGTCCTGATCAACCATCTGAAAGTTCACATTGTAAAGTATAAATTTCACATTGTAAAGTAACACTAATTGTAAAGTTCACATTGTAAAGTACACATTCACAGGGGTGAAGCGATTGTGAATGGACATCCCATGTCCTGTCATTCTTATATATAATAAATGTGTACCACCTATCCCATTCTTGAACACCTAATCTCACTAGTAAGTGTATAATGTGTATTGGGTTTTCAAGAAAATTTCGGCAGCATTTCCCCGCTGTTCTCTAAGTACATATGTACTTAGAGAACAAATGGGGAAATGTTGCCGAAATTTTCTTAAAAATCTAACACACATTATACACTTACATCCTAAGTGAGATTACGTGTTCAAGAACTGTCCCAAACTGGGGACTATCCAAGATTTACTCCTAATGAGTAAATCTTGGACGGGTTTCTAGGCCAACAAATTCATGTGTTGTCATTCTTATATATAATAAATGTGTATAAACTACATGCAACATGGCTAATCCTAATCTATAGAGCATTATTAAATAATAAATCAAGAAATCAATAGTTTCAAACATGCAATCTCTAGTAGACAGACTAACCTTAAAAAAATTACCCTAATGACAAAAAGTCTAGGAATCTTTACTAGACATTATATATATAGCCCTAATAATCATATTTAACATACTACGTTATTATTAACATCCAGATCAGATTAAGATTATACTATGTTATAACTATTGGTTTAATAACCCTATTTCCGCATGTACGTACATGATTATGTAATTCAATTTAAGATGTTGGGATCACATAATTATATACCGACATCAGAATAAATAAAAGAATCATAATTAACATGATTAACAACATGCTCGTCAAACTAGGGTTTTCTTGAATATCATCTAATATTCATGTACTAACTATACCTTTGTAACAAGAAGAATAATAGAGCTTTAAGTATATTTTATTCACAATCTATGCATTTTTTTGATCAAAACCATATACAATATGGTAATATTAATGTGAATCAGAGACAAATTTGCAAACTGGAGAGCCACATGATTAATGGGTGTGCCTGTGATATAGGAAATGCAAGAATAAGGGGGGAGGTCAGGGGAAAACCTGATAATGGGCGTGCCTGTGAGAAGAGGGACAGCTACAGGCAGTGGGCGGAGGGTTGGTCGTCGAGCAGAAGGGCTCCGAGCAGAGAGTTGGTCTCCGACATCGGGCAGAAGGTCGTCGGGCGGAGAGCTAGCTGTGGTCGGGCAGAGAGCTGTGGTCGCCGGCAGGGGTTGGCTGAAGCAGAGGCGGCAGAGGCAGAAGAGGTGCAACGACAGATCACCGACGGCGAGTGGCGGCGGTGTCAGCGACCAAAGCGTGGCCAGAAAATGGCGCTGGAGGCTGAGGCAGAGCAGCAGTGGCTGGAATCGTCGGAGCAGGGGAATCGTCGGAGCAAAAACCCTGATCAGCAGAAATGAATGAAACATAAGGGGAAGAGTCTGCCTCGCGCTGTTAAGTTAACAATAGGTGTCAGTTGTTAACAACAACCGACAATAAAATACTTTAAGTGTCGGTTTGCAACAAAACACAATAGCGTCAGTTATTCACGCGAAAATACAATGGCGTCAGTTATTGTCACAAAACCGATGATAAAAAGTGAGCAAATTTCTGTCTCGCAGAAAACCTTTAGTCGTCAGTTACGGTTTTAAAAACCGACGATGTATGTTAATTTTTGGAGGTAATTTTTTTCACTGGAAATTTTGGTTTTGGCGGTTACTTTTAGGTGTTAGTTGCTTATTAAGGAACCGACACTGAATAAAAGTGGTACCCGTGTCTGGTCGCCCTTCACAGATTGATGTCGGCTTATTTTATACACTGACGCTGTATAGTTTAGGTGTCGGTGTATTAATACAACCGACACCATTAAAAGTGACATTATAAGCCATTTTTGTAGTAGTGATACCAATCATTTCTTGTGAAATATCACTTTCGATGTAATTTGGAGACTACATGGTCATATACATAGGATGTATTGGAATAGGAGTATAATTATGGACATGATTGGAAATGTTCAGAGTCAAATTGATTACTAAAGAATTTAGGTAATCTACTACAATAATATTGGAATGTAATCTATGTTAATTAGTCAAAATGATTAAGTCAAATTATTGGATTTTTGTTAAGTTGACCGGCTAATCCCGAGTGATTGACTAGAGTCAGATGATGGAAAATTAGTTAACAAATTAATATAATTAATAGGTTAATTAATAAACTCCATAATATTCTAATTGTATTTTTGACAGTCCGTGAGCATCCCATTTTGAACACATTTGCATCCTTCTATTTTCTAGGGTTTTTAGGAAACCATGCTTCCTTTCTCTCTTTCTATTTATAGGGACATGACGGCTGGATTCACTAGTACATAACCAACCGTTAGTGTCGGTTATTTAAGGCCTTTAGTGTCGGTTTCTAAGCGACACCTATGTGTGTGATGCTAAAGGCCCAACCGTTACACGTCGGTTCAAAAATCGATGCCATCACCCTTCGCGCGCCACCGAAAACGCGCCAGTAGGGAACTATAGGTGTCGGTTATTAGATAAGAAACTGACGCCATATACCTTCACGCCACAGAAAGGGTGCCATCTTGGGCACTATCAGCGTCGGCTATTAGATAAGAAACTGACGCCATATGCCTTCGCGCCACAGGAAATAGGCGTCAGTTATTTATATAAAACCGACATTGTAACTATGTGGCATCCGTTTTATACAAATAACCGACGCGTATCTTTCATATCACTCCCAACACGGCTGTGGTGTCTGGTCCGCTGCCACGGCCGTGCTGGCCAGCACGGCCGTGGTGTTAAGGAAATAGACGTCGGTTATGAGTAGAAACTGACACTGTAACTATGTTGCGTCGGTTTTATATAAATAATCGACGCCTATTTTTTGTTTTTTTTTCTTTCAGTCTGCAGACCTGCTGTATGGCTGGTCACAGGATGAGAAACCTACAGTTCAGTTATGAACTGTAGGTTTTACGACATCCATTGATATCAGCCAACAACAGGCCACAAACCTGCAAAATTAACAACAAAAATATTCACACATTTAGCAATGCAACCTGCAGTTCCATTTGATTTTCACATTTAGAAACATTCATGTAGCTAGCAATCTGTAGTTCCATTCATTTTCACATTCACACATATAGAAACATTCATATAGAAACCAACAGTTTCATTCATTTTCACTCAGACACATGTAGAAACATCCATACATGTAGAAACATTCACACATATATTATAATTCAGAAATTCATTTACAAAATATCATTCTTTAGTCATTATTCGATATCAACATCCCAATTATATCTTAAATCCCCCACTACTTGTATGGTTGTTGCCCATTCTTCTCTTACTTTATTTAATTCTCCTGTCGTATAGGGAGCATGTACATCTGGTAAGGCCGTTCCTGTAGTGTGGTCAGTTTTAAACACCTGTAAAGAGAATGATGTATATATATAATTAATGAGCTATAAATAAGATTGATATATTTCATATTATCTAGTGAGACTATATAATACCTCAGCAATACAATCGATGTCCATTGCGGCATATTTGATAATTATGTGCATAAATCACATCACATAGTATCCACATGCCCATCCGTTGTCTTGTGTAGCACACTATAAATTCAAACATACAAAATATTAAAAAATACAACTAATTAAGTTGTTCACATAAATAATATATACATATATTACAGTCGGGAACTTACTTTCACACTCTTCTAAATTATTGGCTGGTTCTTTTTCGTGGGGACCTTTCCTCCAGCCTTTTTGAACTCATCAAAACTCCTACATGTTAATGTAACACAGTACATTGCATAATTAAATAGTAATGTAATAACATATGTTAACGGATATGAAAATGAAATATTTCTCACCGGAATAATGCCATTTTCATTATGTGTCCATATTTTGTATTCAATTTACTCCCCTTAGGATCTAGATAATAGACAGTGAACGTCTCGGGGACAATAACCAGTAACTCCCAATGCATACCACTAGAGGTAAAAAAGTTAAAAATTAATAACTCAAAATCCACAATAAAAATGTAATTTTCTTAAGTCCAAATTATAATAAGCAAAGTAAACTTACTCTACATTGAATGGAGCCATTATCATCGTCTTCTTATTTTGAGAAAAAATTGAAAAAGCCTCACAGTAGTATTGTTGAACTGACGGAGGGTCTTTAGCTACTAGACTAATCAAAGATGGAATAAAAAATCCTACGTGTTCGAATGCAAAATATGCACATATCTTGTCTAAGTAGCTGCAAAATATGTATTAATTATGCATGCATTAATACATAAGAAACCAGATCACCAGATCCTACACAAGGTATATGGATGTATAAAGAAGATCTCACCTTATCCATAGATCTATCACAGATGTATTTAGCCAATCATATCGAAACAACTCCAAAATATCTTGTATAAATAGTTTGCTTTTGTATGATTGACCTACAACATCTGAATCTATAGAAACAGTTATAGGGCAATTTATATCATATTCGCCTAACCATATTGTCATACCCCTACAGTTAGGACCTAACGGGACAGATAGGTCCTGTGGAACCCAACTAGGTAATGTAGGAGGTGGAAGTGGAGGCCTAGATGTTGTGGGTGTCTTCTTTTTAACCTGTGTATATATATAATAATTTCAGATCAACTAACATCATATACACACACTAACAATTTAACGTAATGTAAATTTACCATACAATTTCAGTAAAGATGACATCCACTTTTAGCCACAATATCACTCCGCCTTCTGCCTCACCAAGCGTTTCACAATCTGGGTGGGCATATGGCAATGGAAGATCCATCCACTTGGGGAATATATGTACCGGGCTCACATGAATCCAACCAGCTGGTAATGGAGACCCATGAAACATTTCCCCTGGTAGGGATGGGTAAGCCGATGCCTCTGCAACGACATATTCATTAACTTTTAGACAGCATGGCTTCAACCCCTACAATTTTTTGTGTAAAGAATGTTATATACATATATACATATCATCTTGAAAACATATCATCTTAAATTAAAAAACTAGTTACTATGTCATAAAAATACTTACAGCGGATTTTCTAGGTGGTGGGTCTATAGGATTACTCCCAACCTCTGCAGTAGGAGTAGAGCCTGCAGTAGGAGACATGATAGGTACTGTCTGGTAAGTGGCAGTCTGAGATGCCTGCCACTTTTTCATTGCTTCTTCGAGTTTCCTATCAAATAGCTTATCTACCTATACATGGATAAAAGAAACGTCAAATTCTAATTATTGAATTCTCTTTTACAGTAACATCTACAAGGAAAAAATATGTTACCTCTTCTTGTGAAAGTCCCACTTTTGGGACATGTTTGTGCTGGGATGGCCCAAAAAAAGCTTTGATGCCCACACCAGTGCCTGCAGCCCTAACACGTCCAGGATGCTCTGGGTTACCCAGAGCAACTGTTAATTCATCCCTTGTGCCCTCAGGGATGAACTTTCCTGGTTTCCTCAGCTTGTGCAGCTCCCGCTAATCGCCAAAACAAAAATTTGTAATTAAGTAAACACCACAAATAATCAATATCTGAACGATTGTTGTAAGAGTTGTATTTTACCATTTTTGCAGCCGCCTCAGTAGTTGCGGGCTTCCTTATTTATCCCTTCTTATTTTGCCTCCCAGCTATCCAGATAGCATGGAGAGGCAGAGGTGTGCTACCTATAGTGGAGGACTCCTGAGTAGCAGCAAACTGAGCAGTAGCCTCAGACTGTAGTCTTTGGCGAATGCCTGCATACCCCTTTGGACCCATTGTGTGGTCATGCACATTCAGTGCACACCTTGATCTTTGTGCCTCACTGAGGGCCTAGTTAGTATGCACATTAATGATTTGGTTATTAACAGTAAATGTTAATCTTGAATAGGTGAATACAACATATATTAATGAGATTGGGACTGACGCCTAATACCTTGAATTCATCCGTTTGTCTTGAAGCAACAAACGCGTCCCATTCTTCTTTGTCCAGGAAGTTCCACTGTTCAGTGGTTGTCTTCTTCCTCTTGTCAGCTTCTTTTATGTATTCTCGGGTGAGATTTGTCCTATAGTTCCTTAGGACTCTCCCACAGTGTTGCGTCACACATTTACGATGCAGCTTTTCATCCAATTGAAATATACTCTGCAAATTGGAATTGCTATTAACTAGTATCCAAAAAATTAGTAATCTACAAAATAGAATTGCAAATTAATAATAACTCACACATAAATCCTTCCATATTACGTCTTTCTTCTCCTTAGAAACTTTATGCCAAGAATCTATCTTACAACTGCAATGTCTATGAGTAACATACCCAAGATATGAAACAAATGAATTGCGATTTACACCAGATGCATTTCCTGCATTATCGAAATCCACAACAAGTTTGGGTCCATTGCCCTTTTGCGCTATTAACTTCTTCATCATAGTGATGCCCCTTCTCCTGTCAACTTTTTGGTGTTGCTAATCAAGTGCCTCAAGTGCTTCAGATGGTACATGTGCATCATCAACCTAAAATTTGACAAAATAAACACATTTACAAGATATAACTATAAATGGACATATAGATATAAATATATGATATATTTTTAAAACTTACATTGTGAGGTGGCACATTGATGTCCTCACCCTCACGGTAATCATCAACACGGTCATCAGGAGAATGCTCAGCCATATGAAAATTCACATTCACATTGTAAAGTTCACATTGTAAAGTAATTCAAATTGTAAAGCTCACATTGTAAAGTTCACATTCACATTGTAAAGTAATTCACATTGTAAAGTTCACATTATAAAGTAATTCAAATTGTAAAATTCACATTGTAAAGTTCACATTATAAAGTAATTCACATTGTAAAGTTCACATTCACATTGTAAAGTTCACATTCAGAAAAATAAAACATATAAAAAAACATTGTATAAACATGCCTCTAATATTGTGATTTTTATCAATTAACAATCCTTCATTGTGATCTCCGCACACATACAAGTCATCATTAGCTTCAATATTTGCTGGTGTTGGCAACCCAACTGAGAATGGACTGGAGTCATCATACTTATCATAGTACTGTTCTTCATCTATAGGATCTTCAATGAACTATCTTTTACCATGAAGAACAACTGACCATTTATCATTTGCAGGATCATCGATATAAAATAATTGTTTCGCATGTGATGCCAATATGAATGGTTCATCCTTCTCGCCAATCTTTTCAAAGATCACTAAAGTGAAACCCAATTCATCCACTATAACTCCTTTGGTGTTATCAACCCAATTACATTTGAAGAGAGGAATTCTGAAATCTATGTAGTCAAACTTCCATATGTCTTCAATTACACCATAATATGACATTTTAGCTTCACGTGGACTCTTATCCTTTGCACTTGCAAAAAACATAGTTGATGCTTGAAGAGTGACCCCATTGTTTTGGATGACACTCTTATCATCTTGGCGCTTTGTGTAATATGTGAATCCATTAATGTCATACCCTTCATAAGACATAACAGTCAATTTTGGTTTAAAGGCGAGGCATTTGATAGTTTCAGTAATATCATCTGGTGTTTGAGATAGTTGATGTAAGACTTTATTTTCAAACCACTTAATAAATGTCTTGTTATGCTCTCTAGCAAGCCACATTGTATTGTCTCGAGGATATTGTCTCTTGATGAAATTGGTATGTTCCTCGATATAAATGTTCACTTCATCCATGCTGTGTAAAATATACAAGTGACCTTGTTCCAACTGCTCACGGCTGATTACTTTCACACGTGATCCCAAAATTCCTTTGCCAAATTGCTCGTCAATATTCTTGTCATTATCAGGAGTGTCATTACCACTGAGAAAGTCATTGCAAAAATCCATAACCTCTCTCGCCACATAACCCTCGATAATACTCCCTTCAGGCCGATAACGGTTTCGAACATCACTTTTAAAAATGCTCATGTATCGTTCAAAGGGATACATCCAATGCAAGAAAACTGGTCCCAACATTTTCACTTCCCTAGTCAAGTGGACAACAAGATGTACCATGATATCAAAGAACGACGGAGGAAAATACATCTCAAGCTGACATAGGGTAACAACCACTTCTCTTTGCAATTTATCGAGAGTATCAGGGTCAATAACTTTGCTGCACAGACTGTTGAAAAAGAAACAAAGTCTGGTGATTGCAAACCTTACATGCTTCGACAATATAGATCTAATTGCCACAGGAAATATTTGTTGCATTAGAGTGTGACAATCATTATATTTAAGAGCTATCAACTTCAGATCTTTCATTGATACCAATCTACGGATGTTGGATGAGTAACCATGTGGCACCTTAACATTTACCAAACATTCACAAAAAGCTTTCTTCTCCTTTCTAGACAATGTGTAACAAGCAGGAGGTAAGTATGTTCTCCGATTTCCCATTTCACGAAATTCTGTTAATTCTGACCTTATTCCCATTTCACGTAGGTCCAGTATGGATTTTACCCCATCTTTAGTCTTACCTGATATATTCAACAAAGTACCAATGACACTATCACAGACATTTTTCTCAACGTGCATGACATCGATACAATGCCTGACTGTCAAAGAACTCCAATAAGGAAGATCCCAAAATATTGACTTCTTCTTGAATAAAGATTTGTCACTACGTGTGGCCATAGTACATTGTGATCTCTTACCAAATTCATTGACAAAGTCTTTTACTCTTTCATAAACAACCTCCCCTGGTATAGGTTTAGGTGCACTCCGTTCCTCATTCAATCCATTGAATGCTTTGCGCTTCCTACGATACAGATGGAATTTTGGAAGAAAACTTCGATGACCGAGATATACAGTCTTACCGCCATGTTTTAGTCTTGTTGAATCAGTGTTCTCTTCACATATAGGACACGCTTTAGATCCTTTGACACTATATCCAGACAAATTCCCATATGCTGGAAAGTCATTAATAGTGCAAAACAACATAGCATGCAAACAAAATGTCTCTCTTCGTGAAGCATCATAGGTCATCACACCTTCACCCCAGAGTTTCTTTAAGTCATCAATCAGAGTTTCAAGATAAACATCGATGTCATTTCCAGGTTGTTTAGGGCCCGATATCAACGACGACAGCATTACGTACTTATTTTTCATACACAGCTAGGGAGGAAGATTGCATATAACAAGCATGACTGGCCAAGTGCTATGTTGGCTGCTCAATGTCCTGTACGGATTCATCTCGTCTATACAAAGCCCAAGTCTTATATTCCTGACTTCTTCACCAAATTCAGGGTACAATAGAACAATCTTCTTCCACTGTGGGGAATCAGACGCATGTCGTAGGATCCCATCATTATTTTTCTTAACATCTGCATGCCACCTCAAATTCTTCGCATCTATCAGATTGGCAAACAAGCATTGAAATCATGATATTATAGGTAGATACCACATGACCTTGGCAGGAGAACCAGTTTTGGACTCCCCCGAAGTCGTCAATTTATACCGTGACGCACCACATTTTGGACAATCTTTCAAATCCGCATAGTCCTTTTGAAATAATACACAATCATTCGGGCATGCGTGTATCTTCTTGGCATCCATTCCCATTGGGCACAACAATTTCTTTACCTGGTATGTTGAGATTGGCAGCTCGTTTCCTTCAGGAAGCATTTCTTTCAACAAAGACAACAATGATGTGAAGCTTTTGTCGCTCCATCTATTGTTAGCTTTTAGCTTATACAATCTCAACACAGTGCTAAGCTTCGTAAACTTAGTACAACCTGTGTATAACAGTATCTCAGCATCATGCACAATGTTTCTAAAAATGGGAGGTGGATCGGTGTGCTCTACCCCACAACTATCCAGCATCGCATCAACGATGTCTACTAGAACTGGTTCATTCACATCTACGTCATCGTAGGCAATTTCTTCTTCCACACAAGCACTGCTATCGACATCCATTGGTTTCAGATTTGAAATCTCTCCATGCCAGTTCCATTATGTATAGCCTTGTATAATCCTGTTGCACATGACATGACTTTTGATTTCGTCACCAGTGTTGACTTTCAAGTTCTTACCGCAATTCCTACATGGACAGTAGAACCTATCTCCAGGTTGTTTCCTATGTTCCTCGGAAAATCTAATAAACTGGTCAAGACCAGAAATACACTATGGGGTGCAGCGATTGCGAATGGACATCCATGATATATCCATTCTATGATCAAAGAGAAAACAAGTATATATTACAACAAGATTAGGGTCTAGGGTTAACAAATACATGTGATGTCATTATTATATATAATAAATGTGTACCACCTATCCAATTCTTGAACACCTAATCTCACTAGTAAGTGTATAATGTGTATTGGGTTTTCAAGAAAATTTTGGCAGCATTTCCCCGCTGTTCTCCAAGTACATATGTACTTAGAGAACAAACGGGGAAATGCTGCTGAAATTTTCTTGAAAACTCAATACGCATTATACACTTACATCCTAAGCGAGATTAGGTGTTCAAGAACAGTCCCAAACTGGGGACTATCCAACATTTACTCCTAATGAGTAAATCTTGGACGGGTTTCTAGGCCAACAAATAATGTGTTGTCATTCTTATACCTAAAAACCTAGTTCTTCAAGTTAGGTTGATTATTGATGTCTTTAAAAGCATGATTGGAAATTTAGGGAAAAGTTCATCATTTACATTCCAAGCATGTCACATGTGTGCATTACAGTTCATCATTAAGCAAGAAGGGTGATTAGGATTCTCAATATACTCAACAATGAAATAAGTTACCAATTTAATAGTTAAACTATTCATTAGTATGGAATGTCCATAGGAGTCATAGCCAAGGTTTTTCTAACAAAGACATAATCATTTTTTTATCTACCATATTGATCACCCTATCACATTAAAATATAAGATGGATAATCAGATATCACTGTCAACAAACTGGCTTCCTAACTTACTTCAACATCAATGGATATGAGTTACTTATTAAAAGAAGAATAACGAGAAGTAATTTGGGTTGTCAAGCACACACAACAATGTTGTGTTATATCTGTATTTATAGAATGTAAGATTACATAGTTTATAGAATGTAAGAATGTATTTATAGATCCTCAAGACCAGGTCTGTTGCTAGCTAGCACACGTATACAATCATAAATCACGTAACAGAATATAGTTATTGACTGTTTCAACACTTATCAAGTTACCAATAAGTAAATAACATAAAAAAAATAAAAAAACACCCAGCAGGGCACCTGACGATTTTGCTCCAGGGCACCTGCAGGGCTTGACCTAGCCTAGGCGGAGGAAGGAAGGAGGAAGAAGCTGGCGTACCTTGAGGGCAGAGGAAGAAGGCCCGGCCGGAGCAGAGGAGAGCAGCTGGAGGTGAAGCTGGCAGCACCGGAGCAGAGGAGAGCAGCTGGAGGTGAAGCTGGCAGTGACGGTGGCGAGGATTAGAAGAGAACTGCGGCGACGGCGGCGAGCAGCGCGTGAGGAGACAAACGGTGGAGCGGGGGAGCCAACCGGCAATGACGGCAGGGAGCAATCGGGGGAAATCGCCATACCTAGCGCACGTTGCAATGAAACAGAGACAATGGGGAAAAGTTCTATTTGTGGGGCTATTAACTGTACCATAGGCGTCGGTTATTCAAAAAAACTGACAACTAAAACTAACAGTGTCGGTTCTGCACAACAACCGACACCAATACTTGATTATAGTCATCGGTTTTTAACTACAAATAAACCGACGTCTATATTCATATGCCGATTAAAAAAATCGTTCTCGATTTATGACCATAGTCGTCGGTTTCTACCTAAAACCGACGCTTAAATGGTGTGAAAAATTCCCCGCGGACAGCGCGGGAAAACTCATAAGAGTCGGTAGTTGTAGTAAAACCGACGACTAAAATGTGCCCAATTTCTGTCTCGCGAATAACCTTTATTCATCGGTTTTTTAATTATCAACTGACGCCATATGTCAAATTTTGGAGGTAATTTTTTCCGCTGGGAATTTTAGATTTGGCAGTTAATTTTAGGTGTCGGTTTTTTACTAAGTAACCGACACTTAATAAAAGCGGTACCCGTGTCTGGTCGCCCTTCATAGATTGGATGTCGGTTTATGTTATCAACCGACACTGTAGAGTTTAGGTGTCGGTTTATTTATACAACCGACACCTTGAAAAGTGACTTTATAAGCCATTTCTGTAGTGGTGATTTTACACACACACTCTTGTATGTGAACCCTAGCCGTCAAGATTCCAGAGAGAGAGAGAGAGAGAGAGAGAGAAGGAGAGTTGCTGCAACATTAGCACGTCATCAAGCGAAGGCTACTCCTTCCCCTCCAGCTCAAGCAGCACAACGAGGAGTTCCAAACGATTCACATGGACTATGTAGAGATGCAGACGTTGAGTGAACACATTCAGCGGACATTGACAAAGACCGTCTGTACTCGTGAGGAAAACCACACACCATTGTATGATAAGGACGTCAGTTGAGTTACTCCACAACAAAGGTATACCTTGCGCACCGTCCTTCTAAATACATTGTTGTCAATGAGATCTTCTAGTAGGATACATGCAAAAAAAATGGTTATTTTCTCTGCATTGTTGGCTCCAAAATTCCTAACAATTATTGCATGTATGTCGTAGAGAGTGGTATGACCTTGGATAGAATGGTATGGATTGGTTCAGACATGGGTTCCATGTACTGTATGTTAAGGAGTGTTATGATGGATCAATGGGTCCTCCAAACATATGTCGACGGACTAGGATGTGTCACCACACTTGATCTAACAAAAATATCCTAATTGACACATTCTAAATAAAATGATTCATAAGTGTGTAGGCTCGTGATGTAGTATAGGAAAGTGGCAAGTTGGGGTTGAATCCAAAAGGAGATATGAGGGTACTACACCTTCATTTTTTGTACGAGGTGTCTAAAGTAGAGTGTAGGCTTTTTAAGATTTAAAATTTGTTTTTTATTGAAACAAGGTTGAATATGCTAAGGAAATGGAGCTAGAATTAGACCAAGATTAAACATACACAAATAATACTAACTAGAAAGATAAGAGTGCAACTATATTATATTAGACTACCAAAGGCAAGAGAGAGAATAATTAACTACACTAGACTAGTAAGCAAGACAAACAAAGACTACACTAAGAAACTAACTAGAAAAATTTAGAAAAATAACCAAAATCAAGAACCAAGTACTATATCAAAGGATAACTAGCCTAATCAAGCAATTAACTAACTAAGCAAAATAGAAACTAAATAACATGAGAATAAGTTAGGGTTTTCAAAAGCAATTAAGAATAGTGAGTTGTTTGGAGGTATGGAACTATCAATCATGCTAGGGTGATATTAACATAAACACGCCCACCAAGCATGTTATCAAACCAAAGAATTAAGGGTAATGAGGATGGAGAGTCCTATTCTACTAGATGGTTGTGATGGCATAGGCTGTGCATAGAGGAACTAGTCCCTATAACCTCCTATTCAACCTTACGAGGATTAGCTGAATATGGAGTAGATAAACTTAAATCAAGACTACCCTATTCTAGGTTTTAGGAGTGGATCTCCTAATGCAATAAGTTGAAAAGGGTGGTATGGAGTGTAGGAAAAGGGTATTTCACCTTCTAATATCCTCCTTATAGCCTCTAAATATGATCTTTGCTAATTACATCAAAGGGGGAACAACTATCCACTTAGATCTCACACCTAGGGTTAATGGTGAATATATGGATAAGTGGGAAGAAAGGTCACTAGCTAAGGATACACTAGTTAACTTAAGAGTTTTTCTTCTCTAAGCCTCATATTCCTTCTTTTCTCAATGCCTTAGGAGTTTTCATACATCAACCACCATAGGAAGAGAAAGGAAATGAGAATAAGCAAGAACATAGAACATTCCAACGAACCCAAACTGTATTGCATTAATAGTTTTCCAACATGGTATCAAAATGATATATTTTCCCCAGACAACCCACCAATGGAGCTCAGCTACCCATGGTATAAGGTAATTCAAAAAAGAAGAAGAAATAGATATAAATAGACATGGATCTTGGAGAAGATATCTTCTTATTATTCTCTAAGAGCATCAAGGTTGATCTCTTCCTCTCTCTAAGGGTGGAAAGCATGAAAATGGGGTGGAAAATGAGAAAAACCTTATAAAACTAGGGATTTGGGGTTGAAGGTGTGAATGGGAGAGAGAAAGGGATAGGTGATTGGTAGATGATGGAAATGAATGCTAGGGGGGTCTAACTTTCAATTTCTATCCACCAATGAGTCTTATATAGGAGTCAGGGTGTCTAGGATTAAGTGGGGGAAAAATATGAATATTAGTGATAAAGTGGGCTAGGGTATAACAGTAAGATGAATGTAGTACCCACCAGAGATGTGGGGTCAATGTAAGGGAATGACCAGGGTAATTTGGAAAGTTTGTGATGATTTGTTGGTAGATGCCATGCTGGTCAGTGATAAGTTTAGTCTAGTGGCATGGTTGTGGTGAGAATGACAACCATGGTGGCTTGAAGGTAGCATGATCATGTTCAGTAGCACGACCGTGGTGGCCAACTTTATGTATTCTTACAAAGTCTATTTTAACCATGTGATTGGGGCATATGTAGCACAACCTTGATGAAGTATCACAACTTTGGTGAAGTAGCACTGCCATTTTTTGTGTGTGGGGGGTGGGGGTTCTCTTGCACTTGGGTTCTTCATTTGGGAATCTATGGAGCTTTTTTCCCAACTTCAATCATTAATAACTTAAAGTGCATAGGTGATGATTTTAGCATCAATTTGGGTTTATCCAAGCTTGCATAAGTCTAGGATCAACCTCCTTCTCTCTCTCTTCTACCATGTAGTGAACGAAGTACCCATAAAACATGAAAAAAGCATTCATAAGTGTCTTTGACTATAAAACATCATTTCTTAGGAAAAGACATGCAATCTAAGCATCTTGACGTAAATGAAGGGTAAAATGACACAAGTTGAAAACCCAATTAAGGGCTTCATTACTTACTGACCTAATTAACAAAGTTGGCAAGTGCATAATATCTAATATTGATTGATTGTTCACATGAATCATGTAGCAAATTTTCCTTTTAGGCTCTAGAACCTTTTATACTTGATGAGTTTTCTTGGGGTTCCTTCCCCTGATAGGTTTGTCTTTATTGTTAGTGGAGAACTTGTGTTACGACCCCACCTCCCAATAACCCCCAATTAAGGAAGACCGAGAGGTCGAAGCCGCACCCATAACTTCTGGATCGAAGGTTCGACAATTAACCAAAAACAATTATTAAATTCTAACAGACTATACTGAAAATTCGTAATAAAATTTTTCTTTGCATACCTTTGAAAAGTTTGGAACAAACTAAACTTCTAACCTCAGCTGAGCTATTCTAACTAATTCCTCCTTGTTCTTTAATTATTGAATTCACAATGTGTCGCTTTACTGTTTGTACTTTTGAGATTTGTACCTAAATCACCGACAAACAAAATGACGGTCAACCGAAGCTGGTATGTGGAGGAAACAGATAATGTTCAACTATGTTAACAATATAATCATTCAATTAATCGTTTAACAATCAAGAATACATTTTATGCCATACAACTCAATCCATACATATTATCGAACTCTAGGCTGTCCCTGCATTGGACATGGATACCACCTCTCTTTAGGTAATAGAGTCGCATGGAACTACCTAAAGATAGCCCAATATCTAACTCCATGTGACTTGATGGTCCTACCTCAATGGTAGCCATGTACTAAGTCATCCATAGACCTGATGGACCTACCCAATAGGTAGCCATGTACTAGGCCATCCATAGACCTGATGGACCTACCCAATAGGTAGCCATGTACTAGGTCTTTCTCTAACCTGATGGACCTACCCATAGGCAGCCATGTACTACGTTAGCTATAATGCCACAGAGAGAACCAGGATCTGAGTTTGTAGGCATATATTCTTTGTGATAGTCATAGCCACATTATAGTTTGCAATATGAACATCCAAACAGTTTAGTTGCATTCAATGTGATTAAACATCCGGGAATCCATCAGAAAACTAAAGCGGTTATTCATAATTAACCACATACCTGATTTGATGAGTCATGCAGTTTATTCAACACATACTTCATGTATATATCATCAAACCAATCAACAGATCCAAGCAAATAATTCAATCATCACATAATTCCTGAAAAGAATATGTACTCTATTTATTAATACTTTACCAAGAATCTACTTTATTGACTTGGATTCTCTTTCTAGGGTTTCTAATCCGCAGTAAGATTTCATTAATATTCATTAGGGTTTCTTAGATCAATTTCTCAAACTTTATCCCTTTTAGGTTAACAAACCCTGAAATACTCTTTTCCATTTATATGAACCTTAATTGCTCCACTATTCTTTTTAATAGTCTTTTATACCCAAATTGACTTAGGATCATCACATCCCTATTTATTCATGGATTTGGACACTTAAACCAATTAAAAGACATATTCTCCTAATTTAGGGTTTTCAAGCTCATTAATGCATAATCATGCACGAAACCCTAAATTATGCCAATTATATAAAAAGATCATCTTTTAAATCCTATTTTCACTTTTATTAACAACAGGTTAATATCAACTTGAATTATGTCATTAAGACCATTTACCATCAAATCTAAGGGTTTTCCCTTAATTAAAACACTAAAGATGATAACTTTATGTACTTTTCCAATTTCATTCATATTTAAGCACATAAACTCTAAATTAGACTAATCATGTGCAAAGTTATTCCATTTTGAACATTATGTACCTTTTTACATTTAACAGGTTAACATCAACCCTAACGATCCATTAAACCCTATTAAACACATTTATCATATCAAAATAGGGTTTCTTAATCTTTAATTAATCAAATATGATAATTTACACTACTTTTTGAATAGCATGCAAAATTAGGCCTCAAACATAATTTCTTTGTGTTCCTCTCGTTCCGATGATCAATTTTCATATACAACTTATTTTAATCCGAGCTTCCTAGAATTAATTATGATTTTAGCAAAAGTTACTTACTTGGCCAATCAGGAGTCGCCATGTGTCTTGCCCATGCAACGTTGCTCATGAGAACATTTCGAAAAGACACAAATACCCTCACTTAAGTTGGGCGCGTCTTTAGCCCGCAGAGGGCAGAACGGTCCAACGGGACCTCGACCTTTCTTCAACCTCACGCAGCCGGTGCTGCGTCGCCCTAGCCGTCCAACAACAGTCAAGCGCGGCCCGTCTCTCTCTCTCTGGACCACGAAGGTCACCGGAAGTCCCTGCCACGTCTCCGTCGTGTCCTCTCGTGTGTGGGGTGCCCCTGTTCCACGGACAAGTCGCATGTGCCTTCTTCTTCCTCGAATCCGCAGCACAGCGCCGCCCTAGCTATGATTGAGAAGCCTTTGTGCAACCCTAGCTTCTCGTTCAGGACCCCACGCTTGTCGGAGACTGCTGCCCCAACTCCGACGTGCTCTACCGCACTCGGCAGTGCCCAGAACCGCGACTGAGATGGCACCGCTCAAGAGCACCCGACCTGCAAATCTACAGCCGACCTAGAGTCCTTTGCAGGTGTTGCGCAAGGACAAGGTGTGCAGATGAGGGCCGAGATCCTTTCTGATGGTGGGGAAGCATTTCTCTACCATCACGAATTCCCTCATGGGTTCTAGTTGCTCCACGGGTTACACAACTTCCCATGCTTAGGGTTTTGAACGTGAAGAAGCAAGAAGAAGGTGAGGAAAAGAGTGGGAGACGTGAGATCTCTCTGGATTCGCCCCCAAGTCTCACCCCTTATATAGGGGAAGCCAACGAAGCCCTAGGATGACTTTCCTTAAGGAAACGAAGTCCTTCTTCTAATAGTAATCATTTTCCTTCAAAGAGAAGCAATTCTTCTCTCTCCTTTGGTATTCCCTATCTCATGGACACTTAGAAAAGCAAGAATTATTTCTCTCACTCTCTCTTTACTTTCCTTTTAATCCATTAGAACGAATTTCTGTTTTTTTTTTTAATAGAAATTACTTCCTTTTTCATAAAACCACCAAAATCATTAAAAGTATCATATTATCTTTTTTTTTTCAAATTTTTGTATTTTCTCTTTCCTCTTCCTTCATTGGGGCTCCTTGTACCCCAAGAAACTCTATTATTTCGAAATTACTTTTTAAGGATACTCATTATCCTTCTAGATGCATCTAAATGCATTATTTCCCATCATAAAGTGTATTTCTTATTAAAATATCTCTTTTTGAGAATTTCTCTTTATTTCTCTTTTATTTTACTCATTGGTATTCCTTTTATCATTAGCAACCTCATGGATATGAAATTTCACCAAGAAATCTCATTTATGCCTCTTTTCACTTATTTTCCACATATTATCATTATTTTCAATTTATTTCCTAATAAAGAAATACTTAATTAATCTCTTCTTTTCTTATTGCACTCTTTATGCAACTTCGGACTCCTTGGTACCCAAGGAACCCAAGAGGCACGAAGTCCTCTTTGGATTTGCCTTCTAGAGGTTTCTACATATTTCTTTTCTCAGATATTCAATTATTCATTTATTCATTGAATTTTCTTGTTATTCGGGCCCAATAGCCAATAAAGCCCACAATACAAACATCAAGGCTATTGTAAACAAAAAAAAACAAATCATATCTTTATTTGTTCAATTATCTTTCATATGAGAAATTACATTTCTCACCAATGAACCCAAAAATTGGGTTGTAACATCCTTCCCCTCTTATAGGAATTTTGTCCTCAAAATTCAAACAAGCAAACAAACGATTCAAGACTTTTCCATGTCCATCATTGGCCCCTATGTAGCTTTACTATACTCATGGTGCTTCCAAAGAACCTTTATCATCACATATTCTTTTCTCTGAGTTCTTTCATCCCGGCGTCTATAAACTACACAGGTGACTCAGGCCATTTCAGCCTCCCTTGGGGCTCACTAGGTTCATTGCTCAGCACATGGTCGGGGTACCTCACATTGTGCTCTAAATTGGACACATGGAACTCATCACACATTATTTTATCCTGAGGGGTAAAGTCAAACTTAACCTTTTCCACCAAACCATGTCAAAAGAACCCATACATCGGGGACTCAGCTCTCTTAGTTATAACTTAGAGGGGTCGGATTTTCATGTCACATATTCTCCCACAGTAACTTGTATGTCAGTCTACTTTGTGTATGCTCACGACTCTCATCGTCTCTAGGCTCCTTTCATCCCTTGCACAATCAAAGAGACTTCATCTACACGCACTGGGGTCCCTTTTCCAACCATCATGTGGTCCTTTTCTAACCATCATGTGGTCCTTTTCACCAACATCACCTTACTGAAGTGGTGACCAACACAACTTCCCTTACAGAGCTTCTTATAAAACCCGATATTGGCTATGGTGGTCATTGTCACATCTTTCATAGGACAAGAACTGCCTCTAGATATCACCCTGAACGAGCATGCATGCCCTCATCAGACCCTTTAGTTTGGATCATACTAACCATAGTTAGGGGTGATAAACTATACTAACATTGAGTTCTTCATGCACCTACTTCCATCTTTTGGAAGGAAACCCTTAAGTCAAACTCAAGAACCTTTGAACTCGCTTCATGGTGTAGTTGAACCATCTCTCTCATGGGTAGTTCAACTAGATATGTCCCTTAACAGAACTCTTTCTTCCTCATGTTATCTAGGTAAGGCAACCTACCATAACCCATATCGCATTTCGACCTTCCTTGGCCCAGGGAAGACCTATCACACCATCCATAGTGTTGAGCTCCCAGTCCCTCTCAGGGACTCTTTCGTCCTATATATCGATACACTGGGTTACTGGGGTTCGTCCTTTACCTCCTAGCTTGCATGGCCATAAACCACATGTAACCTTATCTTAAGCATCCAAAGTGCTATTGCCATTTTCCATGGTGTATGATGATCTTCAATCATGATTTTCTGTATGTCATGATTCTTTCAAGATCGATTCCTCTGAAACCCTAAACCACTCTAGTTGGGGTTTCATCACCTTCTCTTCCAAATAAGTACATCTGAGGTTCTACCACCATCCTTTCATTGCATCTAGGACTAGACTGGCTAACCAAACAACCCTTGACCTTTCAACGAATCTTGTTACATCTGAGTTTTATCCAACGCCTCTCCTTTTCAAGCTTAGGGTTAGCCAAACAACCTCTTCTAACTTCTAGTCAAACAAGTCAGATGTATCTCAACCAGAGCATCCATTACCACTTCACATCCTTAGGTATTAGGTAACATTAAAGACATACACTTCCATGTATTTCACTTATCATGTCACCTCAAACTATATGTTTATCTTCATTAAGAACACTCTCTGATTCCATCATCATGGTAATTAAACTCAACCTGGTATAACTTATAAGTTCTACATAGCTCATGATAAAACATCCTCGTAAGGTGACTACCTCATTCCTCTTAGTGTTTGCGAACCATCCATGTATCATTCGCTTTACCAAGGTAGGTTATCTTCTCTGTCCCCATTTCTCGTGGCAACGTTCCAACCTACATCATCTCTTATCCTTGGTGTATGGCATGCGTAATGCCCTATCTCTCACCCCCATAACAAGAGGAAATAAGCATTTGACTGCAGTCCAAATACAGAGTTCTTCCTGTTCCAAGAGTAGAGATGGTACATCCCACCTTGCCAACACACCTTTACATCCAAGTAGAAATGTGCCACACAGACAGCATGATACCAAGGTTACCTCCATGGAAAACTAGTCTTGAACCTACTGAGGTTTATATCCTTGGTCATCTCCTCTAGGTCTATAGGGTACCGACTCCTTTGGGGTCATCCTCCTCCCCTTATGCATCAAGAGAATGCCCTACTCATCTACCCTTTTGGTCCCATGAGTTCATGAAGGTGATCAATCTCCTAACCCATGGCCCTCATACAATGATAGATGTTACCTCCCGACCCTATGGTCATGTGCAACTGGGGAATTAGGCAACTCCTACTTTAATCGGTCTTATCCCTACATGACCCTAGTATAGACTTAGGATTCTCCATTATAGTACATGTTCACCTAGAACCCTACCCAAGTCTCCATCATATCTCTTTCTGCATTCATGGGCTGGCTTTCATCCTTTCATAGGGATCATGGCAACCTTCCTACCTTGGTCAATCCCCATACCGGTTACCTCCATGGTAACACATACATATGCAATTAGAGATGGATATCTATGGGTCTACAGGTTCATTCTCATACCATGTACTTTTCACTTAACTTCTCAAGATCCTGTGAGACCTCTTCAAGCTACCTTAAACCAACAAAACTGATATACACCCAACCAAAGGGGTCCCTCTCCCAGGATGGGAGGAAACTATATCTTGTCAACAAGGTCATAAAAGCTCTTAGGTCTAGGGTTTACATCCACACGAGCCTACTTAACCCTAGCAAGCTATTAAGGCACATCATATCACCTACCGAACCATGCTAGGTCATGCTTGTCTGCTTTCCTTCATGTTGGATCAAGATCACACCTTCCTTAGCTTGTCATCAACCTAGTTGTGAGGGGTTCATCAAACACACCTTAAACTTAAGGGGCTTCCTCCTTTCCTCTATACATGAGGAGTACCATGCTCGCTTCTATAGGAGCTCAACTTCTCATCATCATCCTTAGGTACACCACTTCCCCTCTTAGGCCTAGGAACCCTAGGTTCACTGCATGCTCTGTCTCTTAACTACAAACCAAGCATGAAAAAGGCATGACATGCACTCCTTGTCATCCTTCAACTCAAGAAACACTTAGAGTTGGGTCCTTCTTAAGGACAACCGACAAGGTACAAGGCCTCATAACCTGCTACTAAACCTTTCTAGATCTAAGGAACTTTTCTTCCTACCTCGGAAGGTAAACATCTATACCATAGGCACGTAGGTACCAAAAGCTTCATCTTTTATCAAAGGTTTGGTCCCTCTAAAGGCAACCAAGGTATCATCAACTTTCAGGGATCGATCATGAGGCAACCACTATCATCCATTGTTCAGAGTTTTAGGCTTCCAACCTTCTTGCTGGGTTTCCTGCTCTCTCTAGAGCTAACCCTACATCCAACCTCACCATTGGAGGTCCTTTCTTCAAGAAGGATCAACCTCAAAAGCATGCCCTACATGGGTGAAGCCTAGGTTCGAACTTATGTTTGTTCAAGATCATCCATAACCCTTTGTGCTCCATCATGATTCCTTATCCAGGATTTCATCCTACTGTTAGCACCATGACGTGCCCCAGGTGCCAACTATACCCTACTTGCACAAGCCCATAGGGTTTCTAAGGTCCTTCACTAACATCATCATCTAAGGAGCTATCATTTATCCTAACATGCACGACCCTTCCCAGGGTTGGGTTGCCAAAGGTGCTAGGTCACCCATGGATCATATGGCATCCCAAAGGCATGTCCTTTCAAACACCTGACCCAACTCATCTCTCTCTAACCTTCACTTAGGGTTAGGGCTAGCATCATCCTCAGAGGATGTGCCAGGTCTCTACTTGCAATGGAGATCTCTATCTCCAAGACTAACTTATCCTCCTGACAAGAAGGTCTAGCCTCAGGTCTCTTTTGAGGACATGACAACTTATGTCATACGACCTAAGCATGTATCTATTATTTATTTTGCGCTTAATCTATTAAGCTTATGTCCATGACATCTTATTTACATGTCTTTCATTAATTTAGTGGAGGATTCCTTAAACCTTATTAACCTTACCCATACCTCAAGAGGGTGAGGAGAAGAAAGAAAACCCTAATCCTTTAGGTCCTTATCAGAATTTTGTGATGAGAAGGGATGAATAAGATGAGAAGTCCTAAAGGTATCTTATTTCGATTCATACCCTAAGACTTCAGCCAGGCAGTCACACGGATCCGGGAGTCCTCGTATTTTGACTAGCGGTGCGGAGGAAAATATTGCCAGCCCCCGGTCGTGATCCTTTTCTAGACACCTCCGTCTTTTGGATAATCCTCTAATAACTCCCTTGGGTTCTATGGAGTTTGTAAATTTTAATAATTATTAATGGTTAAATGAGGAACCTGGGCTCTGATACCAAATGTTACGACCCCACCTCCCGATAACCCCCAATTAAGGAAGACTGAGAGGTTCGGCAATTAACAAAAAATAATTATTAAATTCTAACAGACTATACTGAAAATTGGTAATAAAATTTTTCTTTGCATACCTTTGAAAAGTTTGGAACAAACTAAACTTCTAACCTCAGCTGAGATATTCTAACTAATTCCTCCTTATTCTTTAATTCTTGAATTCACAATGTGTCGCTTTACTGTTTGTACTTTTGAGATTTGTACCTAAATCGCCGACAAACAAAACGACGGTCAACCGAAGCTGGTATGTGGAGGAAACAGATAATGTTCAACTATGTTAACAGTATAATCATTCAATTAATAATTTAACAATCAAGAATACATTTTAAGCCATACAACTCAATCCATACATATTCTCGAACTCTGGGCTGTCCTTGTAGTGGACATGGATACCACCTCTCTTTAGGACCATCAAGTCACATGGAGTTAGATATTGGGCTATCTTCGGGTAGTGCCATGCGACTCAATTACCAAAGGAGAGGTGGTATCCATGTCCACTACAGGGACATCCCAGAGTTCGAGAATATGTATGGATTGAGTTGTATGGCTTAAAATGTATTCTTGATTGTTAAATGATTAATTGAATGATTATACTGTTAACATAGTTGAACATTATCTGTTTCCTCCACATACCAGCTTCGGCTGACCGTCATTTTGTTTGTCGGCGATTTAGGTACAAATCTCAAAAGTACAAATAGTAAAGTGACACATTGTGAATTCAAGAATTAAAGAACAAGGATGAATTAGTTAGAATAGCTCAGCTGAGGTTAGAAGTTTAGTTTGTTCCAAACTTTTCAAAGGTATGCAAAGAAAAATTTTATTACCAATTTTCAGTATCATTTGTTAGAATTTAATAATTGGTTTTGGTTAATTGTCGAACCTTCGATCCGGAAGTTTTGGGTGCGGCTTCGACCTCTCGGTCTTCCTTAATTGGGGGTTATCGGGAGGTGGGGTCGTAACAACTTGACAGCTCCCTCGGAGATTTTTGGCAATGTTTGATATAACCATGCTGACTGAACATTTGTAAGAGTAGGGGAAGTAGCGACTTCTTGAGGACCTCATAATGACCTATAATTTAGGCAAAAATATCTCAAACGCAAAGTCTAGTTCAAGTATGAAAGTGTATATCGCCTCGGATCACACCCTTCATGTGAAATTGACTTTTTGATTAAGATATCAGTAGCAAAGTAATTAATTTTGTGCATTCATAAAAAAATTGAATTGAATTGTTTAATAAAATTAACAACGACACATGCTAAGGTCGCATTACCATCATTCCATCACCTCTAGTTATCATTGTATAACATTTCTTATAATTTCCTTACACCCATACTTAGGTTCGACAAGTATGTTCACCTATCAGGTGCGTCAGGTACATGTTTAAAGTAAGATGCATCATTTTTTAGAAGTATAATATCATGATATATTGGTAAGCATCTTTATGATTTTGTTATTTAGAGGGATGGTTCAGTCCAAGTCATTCTATATCTTAAGGAAGCACAATGGTGCATGTCTAGTGCGCCATGGGTGGAACTAGAAATACACAATAAGGGGGTGAGTTTATAAAAAGGGGATGAAAAATTAAATATGTATACACCTAGATTCAAACATGTACCATCTTACAATTAAATGTGCAAATATGTATACACCAAGATTAAAAAGCACCATTTCAGCCAAATATTATTTTTGATTAGGTTGTTGAGAAAAACACACACACACACACACACACACACACACACACACACACACACACACATATATATATATATATATATATATATATATATATATATATATATATATATATATATATATATATATATATATATATATATATATATATATATATATAGGGTATATCTTCGCTACCCGTGCGGGTAACTAAGATTCTCTACCCGTGCATCAATTTTGTAATTGGATGACACATATATGTAATGAGACAACCGAAATTGTAATACAAAAACTCATTTTATATTACAGCGTTGTTATAGTAATAAATATATATTTCTTACTGTAACAGCGCTGTAATAATAAACGAGTCTTTTTATTACAATTTCGGTCGTCTTATTACAAATTTGGATTGTCTCATTACAGATGCATACCTTCCCATTACAAAACTGATGCACGGGTAGAGAATCTTAGTTACCCGCACGGGTAGCGAAGATATACCATATATATATATATATATATATATATATATATATATATATATATATATATATATATATATATAATATCTTCACTACCCGTGCGGGTAACTAAGATTTGCTACCCGTGCATCAATTTTGTAATGGGATGACACATATATGTAATGAGATAACCAAATTTGTAATGAGACAACCGAAATTGTAATACAAAAACTCATTTTGTATTACAACGCTGTTACAGTAATAAATATATATATATATATATTACTGTAACGACGCTGTAATACAAAATGAGTCTTTGTATTACAATTTCGGTCGTCTCATTACAAATTTGGATTGTCTCATTACAGATGCATATCTTCCCATTACAAAATTGATGCACGGGTAGCGAATCTTAGTTACCCGCACGGGTAGCGAAGATATACCCATATATATATATATATATATATATATATATATATATATATATATATATATATATATATATATATATATATATATATATATACATATATATATATATATAATACAAAATGAGTCTCGAGAGCGGTCATAGACAAACCACAACAAAAGACAATAGATGCATACAAGAACGTGGCCATCATTCAAGCATGTATGAAACGATTTAGTATTAAAACGAAAGGATAACATCTTTTTAGTACAAAGTACAAAACATGGGCAGCGGGGCTAGTCCCCGCGCCCCAGTGGATGGAACTACTCGCTCCTCATATATATATATGGGTATATCTTCGCTACCCGTGCGGGTAACTAAGATTCGCTACCCGTGCATCAGTTTTGTAATGGGAAGGTATGCATCTGTAATGAGACAATCCAAATTTGTAATGAGACGACCGAAATTGTAATACAAAGACTCATTTTGTATTACAGCGTCGTTACAGTAATATATATATATATATATATATATTTATTACTGTAACAGCGTTGTAATACAAAACGAGTTTTTGTATTACAATTTCGGTTGTCTCATTACAAATTTGGTTGTCTCATTATAAATTTGGTTGTCTCATTACATATATGTGTCATCCCATTACAAAATTGATGCACGGGTAGCAAATCTTAGTTACCCGCACGGGTAGTGAAGATATATATATATATATATATATATATATATATATATATATATATATATATATATATATATATATATATATATATATATATATATATATATATATATATATAGAGAGAGAGAGAGAGAGAGAGAGAGAGAGAGTCAGGCTAGAATACACTCGAGTGTATTTAGAGATTAATACACTCAAGTAGTTTTTCATGATGTAATATGTTTTTTGAAAATCTAATCCATTGATCTTCTTAAACATCTTGTGAACAACTCATACGCAAAATTTGAGCACATTTGGATATGTATAGCTCATGTTATAAAGATCGCAAAAATTATACATTTCAAATTAGTTTCGCGCATTGATTTTGTTGTCCTTGGATGAGTGACTTACACTCATCCAAATGGGTTCAAAATTTGTATGTAGCCTAGTTATAATATGACGGTAAAGAACAACGGTTTATATTTTGCAAAAAATAGTCTTGATATACAAACACACTTGAGTGTATTCTAGCCCCTCTCTCTCTCTCTATATATATATATATATATATATATTTCTCAACAACATATATATATAATTTATCTTTTTTTTTGGGGGGTGGGGGGGGGGGGGGGGGGGAGGGTTGCGGCTCTAGAGCCCCCAGCCTCCCACTAGATTCTCCCCTGTAGTGCGCTAAGAAGGATTTGTTCCCGCATTCGCCACCTCAAATCTGGGACTATAGATACAGATTAGAAAATGAACTTATGTCACATGGACTGGAGGGGAAATGAAATTACAAATATGGGATAACATTTGCCCATACTGAGACAGGTCAAACTCTAGCCTCAGGACTCAGACAACGTGTTCGTTAATTGTCTTGTATTTGGTATATTTTTGCACTAGATTCAGATAGTATAACATTTTTTTCGAACTAATTCATATTCAGCGGAATGTATTTATATGTCATTAGATATGACTTGCATCGGTTTTCCTAGTGCCAGATTTTTCTGGTCGAACACATAGGTCAAATTGTCGTACACATTTTTGGTACTCTTGGCTGATTATCCCTACAAGGCTACAACATGCATAAGCTGATCTGAAATGGGTATGACATACATTTAATGGATTATATCCGAGCGAATATGTTTACATTTTACTTGAACTGTTGTTCCTTAAATGTGTGAACGTGAAGCATATTAGGTAGTGCGTATAAATGCTTAGCCGTGTTGATTATACAATTCTCGTCAAACAAGTTTTTTCGTGCAATGGCGGATTGCATCCGTGAGGATTAATTTCACTTGCTATTGCAGTGATGCTTCTGCAAATGCTGTATTTTGCTCTCCGATTCGATTCACGCAGCTGAGGCTAAACAAGAGTAAAGTGCATTACTTAAACTTGTGGATGTTCTAAACTGGAGAAAAAGGCGGAGCATTATTTTCTCTAAATAAAACTTTGTATATCGTCTATTTCGATAGGCTTTTGGTCTAGATTATTTTGTTGTTTAATCAAAATTATATATTTCCGTGGTAAGGATTATTTGACTTTTGTAGTCTATTTTTTTCAAATATTTATATCTAAGAAGAAGATAAGCGTACAACAAGTTGAGAAGCTTGTCTAAATAGGAAAACTTTTCTGATAAGTTGAACTTTAGCCTTCATGGTTCCTGAGAGAGAGAAGGAGAGCGGCCGCAATGCTATCACGTCATCAAGCACAGACTACTCCTTCCCTCCGGCTCAGGCATCACAACAAGAAGTTCCAATACATTCGCATGGACTACATAGAGACGCAGATGTTGAGCGACGACATTTGGAGGACACCGACAAGGACCGTCCGTGCACGTGAGAAACGCAACACTCCACCGCACGAGGTTTACTGTAGTTTTTATTATTATATCGCTAATATTTATGTTCTCTTGGGTATGTGATTGTATCCATGGACATAATAAGGTCGCTACATTTGGATTTATAATCAACTCATATGGCATTTTTCCTATAATATATCTTATCTAACATGTGTCATGCACCGATAAGTATCAGGTTTGTCTGTGATGCATGGGATTAAATCTTATGTGTCCAACTTCTATGTCCATCTCTATATTTAGATTATCTGATCTTTTGACTTGTGGAACCTATAGCAGAGTTTACTTTTTAGATATAAAGGCTGACACTTCAAATGTGCAAGGTGTTGGAATAGTACCACCCGCTAAGCTTTAGGTAGTCATGTGGCTTGTAAGTTGTGTGGTCCAATTCACCCATTGTTGATTGATTTTGAGTTGATATCACACATTCTAATATAATATCAGAGCGCATCCCACGAGATAAGTTTAATGACCACTCTTTACCTAAAATGACAAGTACAAGTATAAAAAAATAATTTCGGAGGATATTTTAGAATAGTCACATACTATTGAGTTCTGAAGTGGTCATGTGACTTGTAAAGTTGGCGGTCCTTTCACCTGTTGTCAAGTGATTTTAAGTTAAATACTACACTTTCTAATCTAAGGTCTAGGACCACGACAAAGTAATATGACATTTTGGGTTAGATTTTTTTATCCTTACTTTGCTACGGTGTAGAGTGGTAGACTAGTGGCGGAGGAGGAGTTGAAAATTGGAATATTGCGGACAAATTTCTGAATACAAAACGGGACACTAGTTGTCTTCTAATACCCTACCTCATAAGTAACCCTCCTACAGTGTGGTTCGACCGCAATCAACTCCCATGGGATTCACGATATTATTTAATTCTTAATGTATCGGGCAATGATCCAACTTCACAATAGTGCAGAAATTGTACCTTACATATGCATTAGCCAATAGCGAATGAGTTGGAGATGTAACATTTCACAACCAATGCAACATTACACCCACATAAATGCTTCTTCTATGACAGACGTCACAATAACACTTTTTCGAAGTCTATTGTTTGTTCTCTAAAATCTAATAGAGAGAACTCATTAGCCAAGTAATACATAATACGTATGTGCAAGTAAAACAATTGTAACATCAACACACTTGTCACGCAAATTTAACAACTTTGATACTGATTCATCACAAAAACTATCAATTTAACATAGAAAAGTTAAGCGTACAACCAATGATATTGATGTACCCCACACAGCTCAATTCAAGTCATATACAAAACCCACACAATTGGCAGAAATATACATGTGCAACGTCTCAAGGAAACATGCTAATATAATGGTGAAAACATACCTGTACTACTATAACAAAAACTATTACATGGGGTAACAACCTATACATTAACCTATAACAAATACATTGGAGACATATATTACACAATCAATACAACGTAGTCCACCCACATACATAACTTCTATTATGACATATGCCAAATTCATGCTTTTCTGATATATATCTCTTATTTTCCAAAATCTAAGAAAGAAATCAGACTAGTGATGTAACACAATCTACCGTTCCTACAAGCAAAACACTTGAATAATCAAAACACTTGTAACCCACATTTTACATCTTTTATGCTGACTAATTACAAAAAATGTCAATGTAACCGAGAAAGTTTAAGCCTACAGTTCCCCCACATAGCTCAATCCAAGTACCCCAAACATATACAAATCCTAGACAAATGGCAGAAATACACATGTACAATCGGAGGAAACAAACTAGTGCAATTTTGGAGGACCTTAGTCCCATGAACATTGAAGTGTGGATTGAAAAGTCACGGTTAACGGGCTTCTATAATTGACCAAAAAATCAAAATGGCAAGTTTATGCATTTTAATTACCAAAATGATACGATTCAGAATTTAATTCTCAAAATAGCACATTTTCGAAGCAATACGTCCACATAGAGGACGTATTGCTTTTGGTGGGGCCAATACGTCCTCTCGGGAGACGTATTGCTGCTTTGAAATGGGGACGTATTGCATCCAGCAGAGCAATGCGTCCCCAGTGAGGACATATTATTTTTTTTATTTTCTTTTATTTTCTACTTTTTTTTAATTATCATATCATGTATATTATATATACATATATATATTGTATTGCTAAATGAATATAATCTACATTAACTTATATACTATTAGCCATATATTTAAACTAATACCTGAAGATAATAATATAATAACAGAATATTATATTTATTAATAAATATTATTTATAAATGTAAATAAAAGTATTTAAATTAATGAATAAAATTTTGTAATTATATAATAAAGTTTAAAATTATAAAAATCAAGCAAATATACATGTATTTATTTGTAAACCTAGAAAAAAAAGAAAACTAATATAGCAATAAAAATAAAAAAACACTAAAATAAAAACTTATATGGTAGTATATAAGACACGTTGGTGCACATAAAACACACACACACACACACGCACATACACACACACACACACACACATATATATATATATATATATATATATATATATATATATATATATATATATATATATATATATATATATATATATAAATATGTATATATATATATATATATATATTATATGTATGATACATAATATCAAAAAAAAATGTCAACTATATAAAGTAAATATATATGGACAATAACAATAGATAATCAAAATTAAATATATGATATGTATGATCATAAATGCAACACATGAAAAATCATAATATATTATGAAGCAAACTTTTTTATTATGTCTAAAAAACAATCTATTAACATAAATCATAATAACATAATAATATTCGTAACTTTTTATCCAGTTCAGAGACAAATATAATATGATAAAAATCAAATATATTATGATTTTTATTTAATTTCAAATCATATATATCATATATTTTAATTTGATTGTTCTTTGTTATTATTATAGTATATTTTGCTTTGCATAATTGACATTTGTTTATATTATATTTTGTGGCTTTAATATATATATATATATATATATATATATATATATATATATATATATATATATATATATACACATATATATATATATATACACATATATATAATGTGCATATCAACGTGTGGTATATGTTGCTATATTAGTTTTCTTTTTCATTTTTCTAAGTTTACAAATAAATATATACATATATCGGAATCAGGTGAATATATTTTGATGTTCCCCACTAAAAAATATTAGGAGGGGTCAATTGTACATGTAGGCCCAATGCCATACATCCAAAACACCATTACAACTCACACATCTAGTTAATACATAGTCTACTTCTAATGCATTTACATATTTTTACAACAATGCTTTTAGCATCCGTTGACTTCCCTTGGTGTTTCCTAGCATTTCTTTCTTCCCAAACATGGTAGCAAAGAGCAGCAAACAAAAGATTTTTCCTCTCATCTGTTCCGCATCTAGCAAGCATCCTTCTCGGTTCAGCAATAAGTTGTATTTGAAGTCTGAAATCTCTGCATAAATACTCCCATATCTCCTTTGTGAACTTGCATTCTCCCATAATGTGGTTGTGGCTTTCTTCCTTTTCCTCACATAGTAGGTATGTAGTAGATATATCATAATTCTATCTCCTTACTTTATCAAGCATGGTAAGGATATTATGTAGAAATTTGTAAACATATATGCTCCACTTCGACACATACCTATCCTTCCATGTTTGTTCACCCACTGGGTCCTTTTCTCTTCTAGTCCGGGTCACCTCCCATAAGCATATCTTCTTGTCTTTGAGCTTCCATCCTCTAGAATCCTTTGCAACAAATAAATGCTTAACTTGTGACCACATTTCCCTCATAACATTGACGGTCCTTGAGTATCCTTCTCTAGTTTTTGAATAAATCCAGCCCTCTATGATATCTGTCTCTCAGCCACTTTCCCCAAGTGGAAGTTCCTTCCTGAAATGCAATAAGTCTTCTCATGGTTCCCCACCTAGCAATATCTCTAGGAGTCTTCAGGTTCAACCCACCTTCATCTGTAGGCAACACCAGTCTGGCATACTTCATAGGGTGATGCTCACTCCCCCAAAGGAAGTTAGCAATCTTCATTTGAATTCTATCTAGAACAGATATGGGAATTTCACCTTGTTGTGCCTAGAAAATGAGAAGTCCCTCTATGGTAACTTTAATCAGAGTTTTGCACCCCGCCATGTGTAGGCCATCTGTTGATCATCTCCTCCACTCTGTCAATACAATCTGTGAAATCTTTGACCAGAAGATTACCACCTGTAAGAGGAAAATCCAAATATTTGGTTGGGAATTCACCCCTTTCCATTCCCATATCATGCGTGAGTCTGTCCTCCAACTGATAACAGTTTTTAGACAAGAAAATGTGTGTTTTATTTGCATTGACACACAACCCTGTTTGCTCCCCGAACTTCATCAGTAAGTCTTTAAGATTTTCCAACTGTTGTTGTTTGGCTTCTACAAATATCAGAACATCGTCTGCAAAAATAAGATGTGTCATTACCTTAGTGTCGTGGACTATATAAGGTTTTATCTCCCTCCGTTCTTCAGCTTGTTTCATGTTTCTTGAGAAATATTCCATGACAATCACAAACATAAGAAGATACAAAGGGTCCCCTTGTTGTAATTCATTTCCACCCCTGAAGAGACCTGCAGAAGTGCCATTAACTAGGATGGAGAAGCTAGTTGACCCAAAATATTGTTTCATCCATCTAATCCATTGTTCATTGAAGCCCATATGTTGCATGATCCACCATAATTTCTCCCGCCTCACACTATCATAAGCTTTGGAAACATCAAGTTTAAGGCAAGCCTTCCTGCTTCTCACATGACATTATAATCCATAAGAAATTCACCAGCCAGGAGGGTGCAGACAATAATACTCCTACATGTGATAAAGGCACCTTGGTTTACAGAAATCAGATAAGGGAGGACTAACTTCAAACGGGCAGTCAGGATTTTTGCAATGATTTTATATTGTACAGAACAATAGGCTATAGGTCAAAAATCCGCAAGAGAAGAGGTGACCTTATTTCTTAGAATAAGAACAAGGAAGGAATGATTGACCTGTCTCACTATATTTCTACCCTCCATGAACCGGTTCACATAAGCAAGCAGATAATTTCCCAAGTCTTCTTGTAGAAGAAAGCATTGAAACCGTCAGACCCCGGTGACTTGTTGTTGCTAATACTCCATAGAGCATCTTTCACCTCCTGTTCATTAACTCTTCTAGTAAGGATATTATTATGAGTGTTGGTGAGCCTATACTTCCAATCAACTACCTCCTCAACATCAATGTCATCCTGAATTTTTTTGTTGTACAAGGATGTGTAGAAGTTTATAGCCTGTTCTTCAATGTCCTCCTTCTTGTTAATCACCTCCCCACCAACATTAATAAGTTCAAAAATAATGTTACATGCCTCCCTTCTTCTCACAGCAGAGTGGTAGAGCTTTGTATTTTGGTCCCAATCATTCATCCATTTTTCCTTGCTTCTTTGCCAGTAGAATTTCTCCTCTGCCTTTTTTAAATCTTCTAGCATCACCTTAAGCTCCATATCCTTCTCTATCGGGTTAGGATTCAGTGGATCAGCCAACAGCCTTTCCGTGACTTCTTTACACTCCCTTTTGGTCTCTTTCAGCATATTTGGGATATTTACCTCCTCCTTTGCCCACTTTTTTAGGACCATCTTGGTGTTCATCAGCTTCTTGGCAAACACAAACATAGGATTACCTATCACCTGAGTGTCCCAGCCTTGCTTAATGACATCATCAAACCCTTTCCAATCAACACAGTAGTTAAGAAATCAGAATAGTTTCCTTTTCTGCTTTTTCTCCATAATCTGAACCGAGATAGGTGCATGGTCACTAATATCAGAACCTTCAGCCTTTATATATATATTAGGAAAAAAATTTAGCCACTCATCATTCACCAAAGCTCTATCAAGCTTACTAGCTATTTTGTGCTTTGGGCCCCTCTCATTGTTCCACATGAAAAGGTCACCTCCCACCATAGGTAGCTCATATAAACCTATCTTATCAATAGCCTGATTGAAAGCATCCACCTCAACTGTGATAGCAAGTCTCTTCCCCCTTTTTTCCTTTTGTAGCCGGACTGTATTGAAACCACCAATGACAAACCAGAGAGCCTGCACCTATCTAGAAATAGTAACCATATCTGTCCAAAGATCAAGTCTTGCTTTGTCATCATTGTAACCATAGACAGTTGTCATCCATATCAGTAAACCACCATTGTTTCTGCATTCAGTTGTGATGTACTGATCTGACATCTATATCACTGACACATGCCAAGCAATGGGTTTCCACGCCACACAAACTCTGGCAACATCACCACACTCCACGTTAGACACGTATTTCCATCCCTGCAGAAAGAGGTACTTTATGGTATTGTTGTTATGTTCCTTTATTTTTGTTTTCACCAACGCAACTAACGAGTGACCACTGGCAGCAATCAACTCACGAACACTCTTCTTCTTATTCTTGTCACACCCACCCTTAATATTCTGAAGAAGCACTGACATATCAAGGGTTTTTTGTAGACCTGGTTCGCCTGTTTGGCTCCTTCTGTTTCTCCTTCTTCTTTGCTCCCTTGTCCTTCACAATCTTGTCTTCTTCCTTATCTGAATCTGATAAAGCCCCAAAGCTATTTGTGGTGTCAAGAATTGTTCCCACTCCCTGGGACTTTGGGATACCTGCACGGCGTTGTCCATGTTTGTTGGATGCGGGGGTAAATCCTCCATCTGCAACAGGGTCAGTCGTCTCTCTTTTGTCCTTGGTACCGTCAGCACCCCCCTTGGCAGCCTGCATAGCCTGATCCTCGGAATTGCCCCCACTACCTGTTGCCATCGCTACAACCGCAGCCCCCATCTTCTTATCAGTGCTCGTTGACACAGCTGTGTGAGTTTCATCCTGCACCTGAGCGTCATCCACTGCCTCATGTGATGCGGTTGCAGCCGGCGAGCCTTCTCCAACCTTCTTTGTCTTCTCAACCCAAGTCGTCTTTGCTTTAGCCTTGGTTGCCTTCTCATCCTCCCAGCTAGTCACCTCGCATTGTTATGTGCCATGCCCGAAGACCCGACATCTGATGCAACTAATTAGAATGTGATCATATTCGATCGACACCGGAATCGATTGCCTCCCCTTCACGTTAAGCCAGACCCGTGTCGGCTTCGCTCTGTCAACCTCCAGTTCAATCAGTACCCTAGGATCATCACCTTCAAGAGACATGTTGTCAACATGAAGGACCCGACCCGCCCCCGCCGCAATTGTGCCAGCGACCATCTTCGTCCACGAACGCCCGAACGACCTCAAGGTTATCCACGTTGGTATGGTCGTGAAGGAGTCCTTCCTCAGCTCATCTCCGTGATTGTAGTGCTTGGCTATGACGAGTTGGTGATCAAACCAGTGAGGTCCCATCGCCAAAACCTCCTTCTTGTCTGCCGCCGTGGAGAAGCGAACCAAGAAGATGTCGTTGTCACGGGAGAGGAGTTCAAAGGAACCCTTCAGCCACCATGTCCTTTTGATCCAGGCCATGAGATGGGGGTAGAACGGCCTTTTGCCCAAGGTATACACCATCACGGTGTGCTCCCAGATGTTCGCAAGCCGCTCGAACTCCGCCTCCTCCAGATCGACGTGCACCTCGCCCCCTTCAACCCTTGGCGGCGGGAACACCAACTCCTTCTCCTTGCTCGACGGTTGCTTGACTATCAGGTTCCATGCGATTCCTCTTTGGTCAAGTCCAACCGACTTTCCCGAATCCAGCGCGGGTTTCTCCGCCGTCGCTTTCGTCCGCTCGGCTCCTGTGGGTTCTTTCTCTTTCCTAGTCGTTACGGCTTGTTGCTGGTGTGGGTGTGGTGTGGAGGTAGGTTGGGATGGGGGAAATATATACATATATATGTATGTATGGGATTAAGAGAGAAAGATTTCTCTCCCCCTCTCCCATAACCCGTGGCGGAGGCCGGACGCCCGGGAGGGTGATAAATTAAGAGATGCTTCTCCGTGTGGTTTCGAACCTGGGTCCCTTCATTGGGGACCAGCGGAATTCGCCAACCGGGCTATTCCCTTGCCGGCATATATATGTATGTATGTATGTATATATTTATTTTATTTCTATAATTTTAAACGTTAGTATATAATTTTAGTATTGTATCCATTAATTTTAAATACTTCTATCTACATTTATAAATATTATACATATTTGTAAATGTAGATAGAAGTATTTAAAATTAATGGATACAATAATAAAATTATATAGTAACGTTTAAAATTATAGAAATAAAACAAATACATACATACATACATACATACATGCATACATATATATATTAATAAAATATAATATTATGTTATTATTTTATAATGTTCAGGTATTATTTAAAATATATGGTTAATTGTATATAAGTTAATAAAGATTATGTTCATTTAGCAATTTAAGATATATATGTATATATATAACGTACGTAATTAAAAAAAGTAAAAAAAAGCAATACAACCTCATTAGGGACACATTGCTCTGCTGAAGGCAATTCGTCTCTACCAGGGGCGTATTATTTTTTTAAAGTAGCAATGTCTCTCGAGGAGACGTATTGGTCCCACCAGGGTTAATACGTCATATTTGGAGACGAATTGTCTCGAAACACGCCATTTTGAGAATTTAGTTATGAATCGTGCCATTTTGGTAATTAAAATATATAAACATGCCATTTTGTTTTTTTTGCCTCTATAATTGTGAGCTAGGTGTTCATCCGGAGACGAAGAGGACGGCTCTGCGGTTGATGAGTTGGGCAGAGGAAACCGTTGATGATGTTGTGGGTGGATTTGGGACAGTGGCGAGTGGAGGAATGGCGGAGGAGCTATGCTATAGACGAAGTTGGAACACGAGACGAACGCGGAGACGGAGCTTAAGAACCCGAAGAACGAGCGCAAGCCAAAATCGCCCATCGTTGGAGACCGCCTTCTCTTGAGCTCGCCGCTAACAAAGCGGTTTTAGGTCCCACGCAAACCATATCAGAAGTTTTGACGGTGGAGGGAGGCCGGGTATGAGGAACACTCGAGCCATTGTTATTCATCACTGAACGAGAAAGTGAAGAGAAGGGAGTTGACCATTTTTGTCATCACGTGGGCTGAATTTGATTTTGAGTTTAGTTTTTGTGCTATATAGCCCATCCCTTTTGGAAGTGGGTACAAGTGCAGGGACGGAAGATGTATATGAAACGTGTAGTTCATCAAAGAAACTGTATATGGACTATATGTAGACTTAGCTATAACTATAAGTATGAAGGTTGATGTATCGAAGCATGATATCACGCTGTTGGGTCTGTAGGACTGCTGGCGATATTGTTTCCGCGGTTGCAGGAAGTTGTGACCGAGTATTATGTTGATACGACCTTCTCTTCCTGAAGAGTGGGTATGTTCGTGATCTCGAACCATGCAATGTCGGGGTCTACTATATGTGAAGCTTGTTCGTGCTGGCTGGAACGCTAGTTCTAAACGTATATGTTACTAATGAAGAGTCTTAATTTGCTGAAATATATACTTCTAAAACATCTAGTAGTTGTTTTAGTGTATAATTTAAGCCCTCGTGTATATCCTGGTATATTATGCACACATTTCAATCCCTACTCCCTTGATTCCAGTCGAGAATGACATGTTTCACATTGAATTAGGGGACGGTACATCTAAGTGAGCCAGGAAGAGTTCACAAACGAAGTGATTCTTTATATCATACATCTATAAAAGTACAAATATATTCATAGTTGCTAATTCCTTTTTACTTGTTCAAGTGCTTGGCACCCCAAACATCATTTGTTCAATGATTTTTCTTTTTAGATTTTTTTTCCGAGTTATAATGTATGTATTAATCGACAATTACTTTTTGAGTGCCATGCTTCCATTTTTATTATGTTTTAGTCTTCACATGAGCCGCCTGTCTACATACAATGTAATGCAGTGAGTTTGGCATGTCATCATCTAAAGCTTGGTTTCATATATTAGGATATTAAAGATGCATGTAGATGCAAGTACGTTTTTCCTTAATCTAGGAAATTAGGAATAAATGCCTCCTATTTCTTGAAAATTGGATGCCACTTCCTGGTTTCTCTTAAGGCGTGCTCAAAGGATCATTTTACTTCTTTACATTGTAAATGTCAAAATACTTTTATACGTTTCATTCTCTTTAAAATAACTCTTAAAGTTTAATTTCTCTTGGTCTTGGTCTTTAGGCATGCATAAGTTAGGACAGTTATAATATGTATATGTCCTCATGTTATGGTTGTATTTATCCAACTTAATCTCAAATAATGTTGTGATATCTATAGACTACATATATCAACTCAATAGCATTGGGTTCTAATAAATAGAATTCAATATAGATATAAACCTAAGTGCATGAATACATCTAAATCATCTAAATCGCTACTAAAATATGTATTAAAGCTGATAAATAGGATAATAATATGAGATAATCTAGAACAAGTGGAGAATGAGATTGTTAATTTTTTTAAGAAAATGAACTTTTTAACCATGTTAAGGCATTTACAACAATATATAACCCAAACAAATTAATTAATTAATTTTTCTAAAAGTGATTTAACAAATGATTTAATATTATACTTTTGTTTCCGTCAAAAAAAATATTGTACTTTTGTTAACAGTAGGATAACAAAACTTAAAGAATGATTTCTCATTGTAAACATTATATTACATTATCTTTTAACCATTGATGTATAACCATGAGAACAAATTACAAAGTTTCAAACACATTTCTCTATATATTCTATTATTTTGCACGGTCTTAAATCATCATTTATATCTATTAGTTTTGTCATGTATATATCCTATCCCAGCCCACCAATGTCTAATATGATCCACTAATATGACACCTGAATTGTTCATTAATTGACACTAGTCTAGATGAGGGGAGTAGAGATTCATCATACCTCCCTAGCTTGAATGGAGTATGTGCATAAGTAAATATCTTATTCAAATCACACCCTAGAAATATGAGAGTATATGCACTTGTTATTCTAATTTGTGCTTCATTACATATTCTTCTTCTCACTTTTCTATTGGTTAAGCTTTTAATAAATACTCAACAAGTCACAAAAAATATTGAGAGTTTTTGTGAGTGGATAAACTACTAAGTCAATATATATAACATGGTATCAACTTAAAATTGAGGATATTATTAGGAACTAAAAATAAAAACAAAAATATTTATTTGTACTAACAATTGCAATTTAAAATGTATATCACAAACTAGTAAAATAGTTTATCAATAATAAAATATTCATTTTAGATTAGTTATATTTAGGTAATCATTTAAATTGGATTCCCTCGATTTAACACTTGATTTCAATGCAATGTTTCAATTTTATATGTGTCTACTTGTAAATATGCAACATGATTCTTATTACTAAATTAGTATGAATTCATGAATATTTTATCTCAAACATCAAAATTCTAGAAAATAATCATGGTTGTAGGGAAAAAATGCATTCTCTAGTTGTAGCTCACATGATGTATTTTGAGTAACTCTAGGTAGGAGATTTCATTGTAATTCACGTTCAATAATGAATTTCTCTCTTTTGCATAAACAATATTAGTTTCATGTGGTCATCTAAAGGGCCTTGGTGCTAGAGTGGGCTACCACCGCCTATTTTTTACACCTCTAGGAAACTGAGTGAGTCTCAATCATGACACAATAGCCGGAAGTGGACCGTCAATCTTTAGAATCTCTAGCCCAATATGCATTTGCATATCCAGAGATAAAGATTACCTTAGACTTAGGACGTTTGCAGAGCAGTCCTCATCCTAGAGCACTCTTGAGATACCAAAGAATGTGTTGAACACTGATCCAGTGGGACTGAAGTGGTGCACTCATGTGCTGGCTAACTACCCCCCGTTGACTACCCCAACAACACACATCATATCTAGTCAAGTAATAGTCAAATAAAATAGCCTCCCAACTATATGATGATACTTCTCCAGTTCAGTAAAGAGTTCCCCTTCATGCATAGGCTCATATGATAATCCATTAGGGTAGGTACTAGTTTGGCTTCTACCATGTTGGCCTCTTGAAGCAGGTCTAAACCATAGTGTCATTGTGATAGGCAAATCCCTGAGGTTGAGCTAAGGACTTTGATCATGAGGAAGTGTCGTAGGATGCCCAAGTCTTGTGTATGGTAATGTGCATCCAGAGACTACTTAAGTTGGAATATTCCCATCATATTATCGTCGATGATGATGATGTCATCAACATATACATCAACAAGAGCACGGTCTTTGGAGGACTTGGGGGATAACAATGATTGGTATGCGGCTAATCTCGAATAATTAAGTTGTGGAAGGACATCACTTCACTTATGGAACCAAGCCCGTAGAGGATGCTCGAGGTCGTACAGAGATCATCGGAGATGACACCCACTTTGTGAGAAGATTCCCCCTCAACAACAAACTTGGGTGGTTGTAGTAAGGACCTCTCTATTGATCAGCATTAATGCCAACCATTAGAGGGAAATCCAAAACCTAAACCCATATTGTGAATAAAAAAACTGATCCTTGGCAAATGAAGTTAACACATTATACAAAAAATATAGATAAATTTTTCCTTTTTCTTTCTCATAAAAAACCTTGTAACAATGCCATCTCAATGACAATATATTTAATCACAACAGATAGTATTCAACTCCGTTACAACCAAAATCAAAATCTTGTTAACCATATACGGTTTAGTTTACTTCAGTTACATGTACATGAAAGAACAAACTTTGTATACTACCCACCCAAAGAAAGAGAGTGTACAGAGACATTCTGTTTTATCTATATTATCCTTCTATGTACATCTTCTTTGTCATAGCCTTTCCACTGGTTAGAATTATAGCTAAAAACATTTGAAACAACCTCATAAGACTCATACAGAGCCCCAGTGAGTGGGTACCTCCCACTCAAACTAGGTACATCCATCAACATTAGATTAAGTATAATGAACTTAAATGATACTTGCATATATTAAGAAGGTTGGAAGATAGTTCTAACAACTATTCAAATATATGTTATGATAATAATCTAATCAACCATATAAGGTAAACACTTAAACCAAATCCAACTTTGAAATATCTTTTAGAAAATGGCTATGAACAAACCTGTAGAGGTTACAATTAATAATAACAATCCATTGGTATGAGTAACACGTCAATATCTAAACATTTAGAATCAATCCATAACAATAACATCATGTTTGTGACACTCCACCATCCGAATTAGGAACACATCCTATAGTCTTTAAGTTGAAGTACACATAAGACATGTCTACCAAAAAAGACCATTCAAATGACAATTAAATCTAAATCATATCAGAGTGGATATAGAAGTAGATCATCTTTACAAAAAAATCATTAGTTTATATAACAATAAGCATTTTCTATAGTAGTACATCTATCAACTAGCAGAAAAAGGCATGTAACAATATTTAAATCATATTCTACACAACTTGTCATCTTTTATTCATTTTCCCTAAAACTACTTGGCTCATACCTCACCAAGTAGAAGTGCCACACCTAATTCTGGTGTCGATGACTCATTGTCACTATCTTTGGGTTTAGCTAGCGACCCTAAGATATCAAAAAAAACCCTAGTCTACCATAGGGTTTCCTAAAGAGGTTCACATCCTCATCTCAGGTACACGGGATAGGAAGTAGAAAAATAATATATTACATATCACATCATTTCTCATATTTCACATATTTCATTTTATCAAAGTATATTCCTCATGAACATAGACTTTCATAGCAAGGATATAGAGCCAGAGCCACTCTAGATGACTCACTCCTAAATCCTGGTGGTCTAGCCTTTAAGGTCTCGATCCACACTCTGGAAATCCTCCTCATAATTCTTTGATTACCATATGGAGATCCATTTTGTTTCCCTAGTGTGGACCTCGGGGAAACTCATGGTCTAGGGCACCTAACTAGAGGTATCATCATTTCACTTGTTATTAAATCTCTTTTATTCATCTTAAATGAATTTAAAACATAATGTATCATATGCATATATTCTCATGTAACTAGAATGACATAAGGAAGATTAGGCTTATCAAAAAGAAAATGAATAAAACAAATAGCAAAAAAAGTCTACAGTTTGCAACACATACGATTCTTTCCATTTTCTACATGATCTCATAGCAATCATTATCAATGGACCTTTATCCCCAAATATAATCTCATTATCCATCATTTACCCTCATCAGGGTTTCTCAAATGTAACTAGTGCATGTTAAATTCAACCTCAACATATTTCTATCCATTCTTTTCATATCAAAATTCCCATCAAGTATTAATAGAGACATTAGAACTAGCAACAATAGAAGCATATAGACATCTCATGTCATTCATGTTACTTATAATAGGTTCATAATGCAACATATAATTATTCTATTTGTTTTCCATACATATGAATAAATCCATTGCTCATAAAAAAGTAAGTTGAAAAAAATCCAAATAAGGCTATCCACATAAAGTCCTAATTACAAACATCTATCACAAAACTTCACATGCCATATTATGTAAATGTATTTCATCACATTAGATACATTCCAAGAGAGGATGTGCTAAGATCACAAATTTAAATACATTTATAAATTTTTTCAAAGTAACATTACAACATGACATATATCCTACAACATCTAAAAGTTCTAGATCAACAACTCATATTTTTAAGGAAACATCACGTAATGCAACCTATTATGTTGCTCATCAACTATCCACCCCTCTCTTAAGAAAGTGAGTGTCACGAAACCGTTTATTACCCAAATCCTCACTCCTAATGTCTATAAAGACAAAGGCGAGAGGACCCAATGGTGCATTTGTAAAATGGACCACATAACATGTGAATGAATAAAATCACAAACAACAACCAAGGTATGAGACAATAAAGCATAAAACAAAGATAAACTAATATGTGACAAGATCTTATGCCCAATATATCAACCATGTGAATTCCATTTATATGTCATTATATATATCATCAAAGTAAGAATAGATTATCAGAAGTGTGGAAGAAAGATCATCATTAGAGATTCGTAGTGTACATGTTACCTAAAATCATAAAGTAGGTACACGTCAACACAACTGTGCTGAGTACGCTTTGCAAACATATAAAATTAGAGGTTTAAGAGAACATATATGGCTTGGAAAAGTCATAATGTAATAACAAGAACACAAAAAAAACAATAAAAGACTCTCTTATTAGCATGCAAGCATGTTGTATGTTTGTTTCCATTATACCAACAATATCCTTAGGCCTTTGACCAGCTTCTCAATGAAGGGGTCCATGAGGGTACTCAAAATTAGCTACCATGTTCCAATGTCAGGGACTATAAGAAAAATGTACAGAGTTAACCTCTATTTGTAAGGAACCTCAAAGCCAACGCCAAGAGCTAACCCTTGTATCAACATGGTTTCTCCTATCTTAACAACTCAAGTAGGACACCCAGTCTGGTGTCCATATCCCGAGAATGTAGGAAGGTACACAAGGTTGTATGATGGACATCTATTTTTGTTTTCAAGTTTGTTCAGCATAGAATATTTTGCACCAAAACATAGTAGTCATAGGGAACATGTATCTCAAACAAATATTATAAGCTAAGTATTAATACTACATACATGCATGCATTTTTCAATAACACTAGTATGGACAATAGGAGGATAAAGCATACCTTTATTTGAGCAAACTAACATTATACAACATGATTAGATCTTTGGAAAGAGACCATCAAAGATATCCGCACATTACAAGCAAGTTTGATTAGATTAACATCACAAGACTTCGGTCATCTTAAAAATATTCATCAAGGGTGGATGTATCACCTAATCTAAGTTCCAATTTTCACACTGGCTGATTTTAACATCTTCAATATTCATGAAATATTCATCATTAAGCTACATACTACATTTCATTCATAACTTAGGGTGAAACATCCTAGCAAGACCAGGGATTTCAAACTCAAGTTTTCATCATAATAGAAAAAACATTGATTTGAATATGACTAATGTCTTAATCACCTTGTTATCCATTTACGTCATATTTAGTCATTTCCATGCAAGATAGTCAAAACTAGAGTACATAAGAGATCAAGCTTGATTTAGTGACATAAACATCATAATGTTACTTATCTTGAAGGTCAATATGGAGTTTTGATCACTATTGATCCATATTAGCATAAGATTTAAAGATCCTTTTAAAGGGGTCCATATACATCACATTTAATGTCACTTCTTCATAAAATCATGTCGCAATAGAGTTCAAGTATGAAAAAATTATATTCTTGGCTTAGTCATGCATCAAACATAAATAATCTAGAGAAAACATGATGAGTTAGAGTTCATATAATCAACTTGGGCATCAAATTAATGATCATTAGCATTAAAGTCCATATGATACATATTTAAAGGTTTGTTTCATAAACTAGATTCATTAATAGATCATGGGATGATCAACTTTGATTGAAATAGAAGATGATAGAATATCTTACTGATTAGGGTCATCAAGTCAAGTGGGGTCAAGATATGATCATGGGTGCGCATTTAACATCATTAAAGTTGCAAAAGAGGACAATTAAATGCCATTTTCAACTTAACATGAGCTAAGAATGGAATTAACCTCTGAAACAAGCTTAATTGGATACATATCATTGGATAGATCAATTTTCATTTAAAACATTCCAATTTGGAGTTATGAGTAATTTTCTATTAGTTTTACAGGATTTCATTCATTTCAAGGAGAGAGAGATCATATACCACTTGGCGAGTAAGGTTGCACTTCGTGATTGGTTAGGTTGGCTACATTGGCACCAACACGTTGGGGGTATGTGGCTTGCTTCTTTGACTGGTCAAATGCAAGAAGGGGTCAGCCTTGACAGGCAACACATAGCCATTGGGTCCGTAGTCGGTTGACCCGCATGATAGTCCAAGAGAGGGAGGGTGATGAGGCTTCTGGCCCTAGGATTGGGATCTTGTTGCTGAGGCTTTTCCTCCCACATGGAGACAACCTCCTACCCAGGCATGGGGGTACATTGTAGCACTTGTAGGGAGGGGGAATGAGGTGGAGGGATGATGGCTCCAAGTGACCGGTCATCTGGGTCCAGAAACCCATCGCCTAGATGGTGGCAGCCCTAATCGTAGCTGCTTGAGGCCAAAGTAGGATTTTCAAGATCTTTGGAGTTGCGGGAGCTCAAAGATCCAAGCTCAAGGGTGGGGCTAAAAGAGGGAATATATTGAAAGATAAGTGAGGGGAAACAAAGAGGGGACCCCAGAGGTTTCATAAGAGGCTTTTAAGGGGGTCAAGGAAATGTGGAGGTCCATCAACTCAACATGCTACATCCACAATGGCGGATGTGGGCAGAGGGGTACTCCATAGCATACCCCATAGATCATATGGATTGAGTAAACTATGGATGTGGTGGGGAGGAGGTCACAAAGAATTTGTTGACATTAGTTGGGGCCAAGGGCCTTGTGGCGCCATGCTCCTGAAGTGGCCATGGCCCTAGGGCATCGTAGCACTCTGTTCTAAGGTTGAAGATGTGCCATGGTGGTTAGATATCGAGTAGAAGATCTTGGGCATTGGATCAAAGGACATGGGGTACATTGAAGGAAACAAGATGGCACATGTGAGTGGGCCGATCCTAAGAGGAGAGAATGGTTGAGGCCCAAGAAAAGGAAAAGGGAAAAATTGAGGTTATAAAAAGCTAGAAATATGGCATAATCAAATATCCATAACTTTGTTCTTGGACTTCTGATTTGTGTAAAAATATTCATTGTTGGATCACAAATTTCACCCCCTATATCTAGTAGACAAGGATTGAGATTGACATCATAATGTTTAGTTGTCTCAAAAATTCAAAACTTAAATAAAGATAATTACGACACTCAACCTTATAAAATCAAGTTTAAAATTGCAATTAATCAATCATATCTTAAACAAAACCCATGTGTGATTATAGAACATCTATTGGTGATTAGGAAGGTCATTGAATAAAATTTGAGTATATTATGAGTCAAGGTGTGCATAGTTAGAGGAGAGATAAAATCCAAGATGTTATAATGAGAGTATAGGGACACTCTAGACTTCACTATTTTCTTTCTTGTTACATTTTGATCAACACTTCCTTTTCACTTCATCATCATACCTAAAAAGATGTGGAAAACCACGAGTGAGACCCCTGATCCCATTGATATGATATAACAAAGCTAACATATTATTGCTTAAGCATATTATAATAAACATTTGGATGTAGATTTTTTTGTAGTTAAATATCTCTACACGTGATATAAACATCAAGTACTTATTCTATCCATATGGATATATACTTAACAAGTAGAAAAAGAGATAAACTTGTAACTATACCTGATCCATACACTTACTTGTATAGAGTATGAACATATGCAATGTTTGTAATAAGTAAATAGATACAATTGTGCATCCATGTTATTTGTAAATTAAACCTAAATAGATATACTACATTGCTGATTTATGTATTTTATTATTGGCTTGGGTAGTTTGAGGTGTACCACTCAAACTACTATCGACCACTAGAAAGTCACAATCATCATCGTATTGTATCTTAGGATTATCAGACTCCTCAAGATCTCTTCCCCTCAGTTATTATGAGTAACAAACTATAGTGGCAAAATGTCTCAACTAAAAGTGGGGTACAACATCCACCCACTAAAAGCATGGTCCATCCTAGGTACACATACCACGACACCAAAAATAGAGTATACAACCCTCAAAACTGAGTAAAGGCAAAAGTCACTCTCTGTAACATAAAATTGGATAGATGGCTGCAACCACTCTCCATAACCTTTGGATTAGGATGATAGAGATATACCCTCATGTACATGTGTATACTCAACAATATTTTACTTTGAGATCCTTTGTGAAGATTACTTCTTCCACTATCCAACAAGTCATGACATTGAGATAGTTCTATGACCACAAGACACTACATCATTAGCATTACACTAATTACTTAAGACAATTAGGTATTTTTCACTCCATCAATAAAGACAAATACAAGGTACCTACACTAATTCTTCTCGAGTGTCATGCTTGAATTTTTATTATGTTTTAGTCTTCACATGAGTCGCCTGCCTACATATAATCTACTACAGTCAGTTCGGTATAGTTATTGGTAAAATGAGGGTCCTCATCTAAAGTTTGGTTCCATATGTTAGGATATGAAAGATGCATGTAGATGCAAGTACATTTTTTCTTAATAGAGGAATTCAACAATAAGTGCCTCCTATTTCTTGAAAACTGGATGCCCTTCCCAATTTTTCTTATGGCATATATGCTGAAAGGATCATCTTACTTCCTTACAATAAATGTCAAAATACTTTTATACGTTACATTCCCTTTTAAATAACTCTAAATTTTAATTTCTCTTGGTCTTGGTCTTTAGGTATTCATGAGTCAGGGTATATATAATATGCATATTGCCTCATGTAATGGTCTTATTTATCCAACTTAATCTCAAACAATGTTGTGATATCTATAGGCTATAATATATAAACTCAATACCATTGGGTTCAAATAAATATAATTCAATATCAATATAAATCAAAGTGCATGAATACATTTAAATCATCTAAATCGCTACTAAAATGTGTATTACAGTTGACTGATAGAATAATTTGAGATAATCCAGCATAAATGGAGACTTTCTTGGTTGGATTTGGTTGTCTATATATTCCCAAAACAAATCACCAACTTTGACACCATGTCACTGATGTGGCTTTTTGAATGCACTAACAAATTCACTCAGAGTTTCTATCCTCAAGCTTTTACCAAAACCAAGTGCAACAATACCACCCGCAAGCGGACGGGTCTTATCGCAGTATAGTTGAGGATCGAACCCAAAGGACAACGTTTTTAAGAATCTTTGTCAGTTAGATCTAGCTCGAGTAAAACTAATATTTAGAACAAATGGTTGATTTGGGTTTGATTTAAACTAATTGCAAGAAAGTAAATGCGGAATAAAAGATGGGTTTAGATCAATAATATGGAATCACTGGGATGGTACCGGGTTTGACCACCGCTACACACACAAACATACTCTTTCGCGAACAATCCAGGCACGATGTAACACTCCAAGTAGAGCTGCTGCAGAACCCCCCATACGGGCGTTAGGTCCGCGTAAGCATCACCATAGGCAGCCGATTTCTCATCGCCATCCGGATCACATGTTTTACGGCTCTGAAGATACAGAAATCCACAGAGGTTGTGAACCCCCCATACGGGCGTTAGGCGCACAGAAGCATCACCAAAGGTTAGATGGCTCGTCCCCTCACAGATCATACACTTACGACCTCGATGAAATCCCATCCTATTTCTAGTTTGGGAGTCAGTCGCGTTAACCGATAAACAAGCAGGTAGGTGACATGCGAGCAAACATCGACGTTTAGCAAGATGATACAAAATCCAACTAAGGTTGTGAACCCCCTATACAGGCGTTAGGCGCACAGAAGCATCACCGAAGGCTAGATGGCTCGTCCCCTCGCGGATCATATACTTACAACCTCAAGGAATCCCCTTCTATTTCTAGTCATGGAGTCAAACTTGTTAATCGACGTTCGATCCCATGCCTTGAAGTTATCGCAACATAGGAACCCATGCATTGAAGTTATCGCAACATAGGGAGCACAAAGATGAAAACAAGCACATAACCAACCTACAAGCTTAATGATAAATGACAAAATGAAGAGTTATATACATTGCCATGGAAAGTTTAACAAAAGAACATGGTTTGCATGGGCAGCGGGGCTAGTCCCCGCACCCCAGTGAAAGAGGACTACTCGCTCATGATGCGAGATACAAGAAGGATAGGAGAGAAAGATAGATCCGCCATGAGCTCGGTGCAGAGGGTGGACGCAGCCCGGTGAAGAAGATGCGCTCCTTGCTCCGTCTTCTTCCTCTTCTTGGCCTCCTTGGACGCAACACCAGCAGTAGGTGGAGTGGAACTTGATCAGGGTGGTGCTCTGGCAGCCTGTCGGTGTCCGGAACCGATGCCTTCAAATGGGGACCCTGGGGGTCTATTTATAGTTTCATATCTGACCCCAAACGGTCTGGAGACCGTATGGGCGCCAAACGGTTTGGAGACCGTTTGGGCGCCAAACGATCTTGAGACCGTTTCGGCACCAAACGGTTTGGAGACCGTTTGGGCGCCAAACGGTTTGGAGACCGTTTGGGTGCCAAACGGTCTTTCTTTGATCGTCCCTCGCCTTGGTGTGATCGTGCAGCTTCAGTTCTTCAATCGGTCCATGCACGTGCGTCGAACGGCCTTGGGACCAAACGGTCGTGAGACCGCATGGGACCAAACGGTCTTGGGACCGCATGGGACCAAACGGTCTTGGGACCGCATGGGACCAAACGGTCTTGGGACCGCATGGGACCAAACGGTCTTGGGATCGAATGGGACCAAACGGTCTTGAGACCGAATGGGACCAAACGGTCTTGAGACCGAATGGGACCAAACGGTCTTGAGACCGAATGGGACCAAACGGTCTTGAGACCGAATGGGGCCAAACGGTCTTGGGACCGCATGGGACCAAACGGTCTTGGGACCGCATGGGACCAAATGGTCTTGGGACCGCATGGGACCAAACGGTCTTGAGACCGCATGGGACCAAACGGTCTTGAGACCGCATGGGACCAAACGGTCTTGGGACCGCATGGGACCAAACGGTCTTGGGACCGCATGGACCCAAACGGTCTTGAGACCATATGCGTGGAGTTGCTTGATTTTTCTGCATTAAATGAAAGATATTTAGTTAAAATCCTGATTATTGAATCAACTAAGAAGTATTGTGCATTATGATTTATATTAGGGTAAAAAGATGTGGAAAAGAGATGAAATTGTTCCAAAAAGGTAATTGAAATCCATGATGAGTATGCACTCATCAAAACACCCCGAACTTAAATCGTTGCTCGTCCTCGAGTAACATAAAGTTTGAGACTATTTCCTAATGGAATACTTTCGATCCATGTGATTTCTTCATCTTCACATCACAAATGTTTTCTTTCTGCTCAGTATGAATGAGTACCTTAACTTCCTGGGACCACTAAACACGTCTTTCCATAGCTTCGTTCCTGAGTTCGTTTCCCAACAACGCTTCCTCCCCACTTTTTCCAATACCAAGCATGTCGAAGAGTTTTGTAGAAGTTCTGAGATACCCACAGAATCAACAAGTATACATCCGATCTGACACTGGTGTAGTTCAGGATGGTGGGGCATGTATTGTGCCCTTAGGTAGAAAAAGGAGTGAAAGGTGGTATGGAAAGAAGAAGTAAATCTCTCCTCTATTCGACTCGAGATTTTTATTTGTTTTGCAATTTCATTTATTGCATATTTTTTTGTGTGCACTATGGCATCTTTTATTGCATATCTCTCCTATATTCGACTCGAGATTGCATTTCTTTTTGTGTGCACTTTGGCATCTTTTTATTGCAGATCTCTCCTCTATTCGACTCGAGATTGCATTTTTGGTGGTACGCCCCTATTTATTGGAAGGGGTATGGAAGAAGCGGATACGGGAGAAGTGGCGTGCCACCCCAGACTTAGGGTTTGGCACAAGTTTGGCTATTTTGGTGGTATTGATGGATGGAGGGATACGAAGATGATAGAAGAAGTGTAGAAGAGAGTTCAGATCAAAATGCAACTTGATTTACAATTCAAAACCGGGTTATTCTCTTTGTCATACTCTGCTCAAATAACGACTTGATGTGGATCCTGTGGGGATTCTAAGCCATTGTTCCACTAGCCAGTTAGGAAACACGACGTGTTTGATCCCTATCAGTTTGACAGATACTTATCATTTTGTAAAAAGGATTATGATGTTAGGAATCATAAGCTTCACGGGATGATTTCAGGAAAAAGGCAAGTTTCAAAAGTTAGTCCTCTTGAGGATTCGCTTCGAATAAGGAGGATATTATGATTGAAAATGCATAGTAAGAAAGTTAGTTACATTTTTATCGACAAGAGTCAAAATTTCATCAGGTGTCTGTTCAAAATTTGAAAAATTTTATGATAAAGACAACTTATACGGAAGAGGGTGTTTATGAAAGTGAAGTATGTACCACCCACCCTCCACCCCGAACTTAGAGAATTGCTCGTCCTCGAGCAAACCCTAAATTCAAGATGGAGGGGAAAGGAAACACCAGGTATGCCTGTCGAGAATGATTTCGTTCTGATCAGCACCACTCCGATCTCATGTTCTGAAAGAAAAACTCTCTCATAAGGCAAATTTTATTTAAGGAAAAGTTAACTATAAGGTAAGAAACAAAATTTGAAAAGGAAAAGTAAAACAGATTTATTGATCGGATTGCCTCCCGACAAGCGCCTTTGATCGATGGCTCGACAGAGTTCTTCGCTGTTATGGTGGATCCTTTGGATTGTTGAATTCCAACATTATTTTGGTGCCTTTGTCAGTTGGTGTGAAGTATCTTTTCAAGCGGTGACCATTTGCTATAAATTCGCCAGACCCGTCGCTCCATAAAGAGAAAGCACCATGGGAAGAGATGCTTTTGACGATGTAAGGTCCACACCAACGTGAGCGGAGTTTCCCTGGGAACAATTTTAATCTGGAATTGAAAACTAGAACTTGGTCTCCCACTCGTATGTCTTTTTGTTTCAGATGTCCATCATGCCAGAGTTTTGTACGTTCTTTGTAGATTCGTGCATTCTCATAGGCTGTCATTCTGAGTTCATCCAGCTCATGGAGTTGCAGAATTATGGCTTGACCCGCTTGTTTCATATCGAAGTTTATTTGTTTAATTGCCCACCATGCCTTATGTTCAAGTTCGACTGGCAGGTGGCAACCCTTTCCATATATCAACCGAAAAGGTGTAGTTCCAAGTGGAGTCTTATAAGCGGTCTGGTGGGCCCATAAGGCGTCGTTGATTTTTGTTGACCAGTCTTTTCGATTGCGTCTGACGGTTTTTTCAAGAATAGACTTAAGTTGACGGTTGGATACCTCGACTTGTCCACTTGTTTGTGGATGGTATGGTGAAGCTATTTTGTGTAAGACACCATATTTTCTTAATAAAGTTTCGAAGCTTCTTTCAATGAAATGGGAGCCTCCGTCAGAAATCACGGTTCACGGTAATCCAAACCGTGGGAAGATGATATCTTTAAATAATTTGATGACGGGTTTTGAATCACTAGTGGCAGTTGGGATAGCTTCGACCCATTTTGAAACGTAGTCCACTGCCACTAAGATATACGAGAATCCATTGGAAGATGGGAATGGACCCATATAATCTACTCCCCAAACGTCAAATATCTCGACTTCTTGCCATAGATTTAGTGGCATTTCGTCTCTCTTGGTTATATTTCTGTCCCTTTGACATTTATCACAGGATTGGACAAAATCATAGGAATCTTTGGATAAAGTTGGCCAGAAGAAACCACATTGCAAAACTTTTAAAGCTGTCTTCTTTGAGCTCATGTGGCCGCCTACAGGTCCTGAGTGACATTGTTCTAAAATAGAATGGGCTTCTTCTTCGGCGACACAACGTCTATACAATCCATCTGCGCAGAGTTTAAAAAGATATGGTTCATCCCAATAGTAATGCTTCACATCATGCATAAATTTCTTCAGAGCGTTCCTTGTGTATTGGGGATGGATGACTCCGGCGGCAAGGTAGTTTACGATGTCAGAATACCATGGCACTACTCCCGAGACGCTCATAAGCTGATCATCCGGTAGGGAGTCATTTATCGGGATCCCTTCAGCATCCAGAGTGTGGATGCGACTGAGGTGATCTGCAACAACATTTTCCGTCCCCTTTTTGTCTCTTATTTCCAGGTCAAATTCTTGTAGAAGGAGTATCCATCTGATCAGCCTTGTCTTAGCATCCTTCTTTGCCATAAGGTAACGGATAGCAGCATGGTCTGTGTAAACGATTACCTTTGAACCAGTAAGGTAGGATCTGAATTTATCGAAGGCATAGATGACTGCCAAAAGTTCCTTTTCAGTAGTAGCATAATTCCTTTGATCTTCGTCGAGGGTTTTCGACTCATAATAGATCACATAATGTTTCTTCTCTATGCATTGTCCTAAGACCGCACCCACCGCATAATCACTGGCATCACACATAATTTCGAAGGAGTGGTCCCAATCGGGAGCTCCAATGATGGGGGTAGTTGTAAGGGCTTTCTTCAGCGTATCAAAACTTTTGAGGCATTCTTCATTGAAATTGAAATCAGCATCTTTTACAAGTAGATTGGTCATCGGCTTTGTTATCTTGGAAAAGTCTCATATAAACCTTCTATAGAATCTAGCGTGACCGAGGAAAGTGCAAACTTCCTTCACATTTGTGGGAATAGCCAATTTAGATATGACTTCTATCTTGGCTTTATCAACTTCAATTCCTCTGTTGCTAACCATGTGGCCCAAGACAATGCCTTCCTTTACCATAAAGTGGCATTTCTCCCAATTTAGCACCAGATGTGCTTCTTCACAACGTTTGAGGACCATGGAGATGTGCTTAAGACAGGAATCAAAAGAGTCTCCATATACAGAAAAATCATCCATGAAGACCTCCATAACAGTTTTAGTAAGCCCTGCAAAAATGGAAGTCATGCAATGTTGAAAAGTTGAAGGGGCATTACACAGGCCAAACGACATCCTTTTAAAAGCATATGTCCCAAAGGGATAGGTGAAGGTCGTTTTTTCTTGATCATCTGGATGTATGGGAATCTGATAGAATCCAGAGTAACCGTCTAGGTAACAGAAATATTCTTGATGGGCCAATCTTTCTAAAACTTGATCGAGGAAGGGCATAGGAAAATGATCCTTTCGAGTGGCCTTGTTTAATTTTCTATAATCAATACACATCCGCCACCCAGTGACTGTTCGAGTGGGGATGAGCTCATTGTTTTCATTTCTTATAACGGTAGTCCCTCCTTTCTTGGGTACCACATGAACTGGACTCACCCATGGAGAGTCCGATATCAGGTATATTATTCCGGCTGTAAGAAGTTTGATGATCTCGCGACGGACCACTTCCTTCATATTCGGGTTCAACTTTCGTTGATGCTCGATGGTCGGCTTATGGTCTTCCATCATGGGGATTATGTGCATGCACAAGGCTTGACTGACCCCTGTGAGGTCACTCATCTTATAGCCTATGGCTTTCTTGCTCTCCCTTAATACCTCCAGAAGTTTCTCTTCTTGTTTGGTTGTTAGATCAGAGTTTATGATAACTGGACAAACCTTGAGATCGTCTAAAAACATATACTTCAGCCCTTCAGGTAGGGGCTTCATTTCAGGAGGTTCTGGTTTTTCACTGATTTCTTCTGGAGTTCCGGTAGTCTTTAATTCTTCGTAAGTAGCTTCAGCATTTTCTTTAGCAGAGTTGGGAGATTTGATGCAATCCTTGGCTTGTTGGTCAATAGGTTCGTCATTAAAAAGGTCGTATAGAGAAGTTTCCGAGGGATCGTATGACTCGTGATATTCTTGAGTAAGTTGTGACATTTTCTCAACACAATCTATCAGATAGACTTTCTCCTGTATGCTTGGTCTTCTCATACTTTCAAAAACCTTAAATTCGAGAGTCTCTTTTCCTAACCTTAGAAGTAAGGTTCCTGCTTCAACATCAATAAGGGCTCTAGCAGTGGCGAGGAACGGACGGCCGAAGATAAGAGGGTATTTGGTGTCTTCATTTATGTCCATGATGACAAAATCACATGGAACATATGCGTCCTTGCCTACCTTGACCGGGATGTCTTCGAGAATTCCTAACGGTCTTTTGATCGAATTGTCCGCAAGTTGAATGGTCATAGCTATTGGAAGCAATTCTACGAACCCTAGTCTCTTACATAAACTGAATGGCATAATAGAAATACTTGCACCAAGATCTGCCAGTCCCTTTTTGCACGATGAGTCACCAATGTGACAAGAGATTCCAAAGGATCATGGATCTTTCTGTTTCTTTGGCATCTTGCTGAGTATGATATCTGATGTGGTTGCCGCCAGTTTTACAGTTTCATACTCTTCAGTGATGTACTTCTTGGTGAGAAGCGACTTTAGATACTTGGTCCAGGCTGGTATCTCATTAAGAGCATCCAAGAATGGTATATCAACATGAAGTTTCTTCATGGCCTCTTTAAATTTGATGAATCTAGTATCAAGCTTGGTTTGCCTCAGGCGGGATGGGAAAGGCACACGAGGCTTATATACCGGAATATCCGGCTCTAGTGTCTCTACTTCTTCATCGGTATCTTTCTCAGAACTTCCCTTATCAGTATTGCTTTCCTTCAGTTGCGATTCTGGTGTTGTCAAGTTTTGGTCAGTCAAAGGTTCATTCTCCTCAGGGATATCCCTAGTTGTTTTCGCTGGGGGATCCGAATAATTTTTCCCTGATCTAGTGGTGACAATCTTCAGCTGCTCAAGATGTTTAGGATTGTTTTCAGGTTGTCCAGCAAAGACTCCAGCTTGTGGCTTTATGCTAGCAGCAAGTTGAGCAAGTTTTGTTTCAATAGCATTCTGCTGGGCTTGTTGATTAGCTATCATCATTTGATGTGTTTGCAGCAACTTTTCAATGGTTGATAGCTTATCATCAGAAGGGATGGGTCCTATCTGACCTTGTTGTTGGTTCAGGTTCTGATACTGAGAGTTGTTCTGATAGTTATTGTAGTTTCTATTCTGAAAGTTCCCTTTAAAGTTTCCTTGATTCCCAAAGCTCTGTTGTTGGTTAAACTGGTACCCAGGTGGGCCCCTTGGTTGATTATTTGGACCAAATTGATGTGAGTTCAAAGCTCCTGAAGGGTTCCTGTATTGGAAGCCTGGGTGATTCCTATTTTGATTTGGATTGTAATAGTTCTGTCCAGGAATGGTGTTAATAGCATTAAGATTCTCCATCTGGAAATTATCTCCTTGTCCACATGCATTACTTAGAACAACGTCGTAGAGAACATTGCATGACAATGTGGAATGATCAGTTCCTTTGCATGCTTCACAAAACAAAGAAGTGGACTTGACTTGTTCTGGTTGCCTAGTAGGAGAATGTCCTCTTCCGATCACAGCAAGGGATGATTCTATGTGATCTTGCTTTGCAACTAAGACCTTCAAAGTTTCAGCTATAGATTTGTATTCCGGGATAGCTTCAGCCATGGCTACCTTTAAGACTCCTTTACCAACAGATCTGCCCCAATTGGCTTGATTTTCTGCTCCTAGGGTGACGACTCTCCAAGCACTGTCGTAACTTTGCCGCATGAAGTTCCCTCCAGATGAGGAGTCAAGGAACATCTTTACGTCATCTTCCACACCCCTGTAGAATATCTCTATCAGCTGGTTCTTAGGAATCCCGTGGTGTGGGCATTTGCGTAGGAGCTCCTTGTACCTATCCCAAGCTTCGGCAAGAGTCTCTCCTGGGACTTGAGTGAAATTTGTGATTCGTCCCCTGATTTCATATGTAAGAGATGGGGGGTAGAACTTTTCCAGAAAAGCGTTTTGGAGTTGCTCCCAGGTGGTGATGGGTACTTCACTCTGTAGTGAATTGTACCAACTAATGGCTCTATCGGCAAGAGAGTACTTGAAAAGACGGAGTCGGATGGCATCATCAGAGACTCCATTTTGCTTCGTCATAGCACATAGGTCGATAAATCTGAGAAGATGACCTTGGCTGTCTTCAGCTTGTTTACCGTAGAAGGGGTTGTTTTGAAGCAAAGTTATCCAATGTGCTCTAATCTCAAAGTTGGCAGCTTCGATGGGAGGAGGCTGCACCGGATGATAGACATTCGTGGCCTTTGGGATAGAGAACTCTCTAAGATCTTTCTAAAGTTCGGCTGCTTGCGCTGCTGCCTGTGCTGCTAAGATCTCCTGTTGAACCGCAGCTCTTGCTTCTTGCATGAACCTCTCTCTCTGCACATTGATGGCTTGAGCCACTCTTCGGGCTACTTCTTCCTCTTGCGCCATCCTTGCTTGATTCTCTCGGATCTGACGATGGAAGGTTCTATCTATTTCGGGATCAAAGCTCGCAGTCAGTCCGGGACTATCCAAACGGTGCATGCACTAAACGTTGAAGAGCACCTGAAAATTGGAAAGATTTGAAAGTGAGATCCACAAAGTAGAATAACGATCAAGTAGATGAGCGATAATTTCAAAGAAGAAAACAAAATCCTAGATTAATCTTAAAAGAACTAGATTTAACTGACTGATTCCGTTATCCCCGGCAACGGCGCCAGAATTTGATGTGGCTTTTTGAATGCACTAACAAATTCACTCGGAGTTTATATCCCCGAGCTTTTACCAAAACCAAGTGCAACAATACCACCCGCAAGAGGATGGGTCTTATCGCATTATAGTTGAGGATCGAACCCAAAGGACAACGTTTTTAAGAATCTTTGTCAGTTAGATCTAGCTCAAGTAAAACTAATATTTAGAACAAATGGTTGATTTGGGTTTGATTTAAACTAATTGCAAGAAAGTAAATGCGGAATAAAAGATGGGTTTAGATCAATAATATGGAATCGCTGGGATGGTATCGGGTTTGACCACCGCTACACACACAAACATACTCTTTTGCGAACAATCCAGACACGATGTAACACTCCAAGTAGAGCTGCTGCAGAACCCCCCATACGGGCGTTAGGTCCGCGTAAGCATCACCATAGGCAGCCGATTTCTCATCGCCATCCGGATCACATGTCTTACGGCTCTGAAGATACAGAAATCCACGGAGGTTGTGAGCCCCCCATACGGGCGTTAGGCGCACAGAAGCGTCACCAAAGGTTAGATGGTTCGTCCCCTCGCAGATCATACACTTACGACCTCGATGAAATCCCATCCTATTTCTAGTTTGGGAGTCAGCCGCGTTAACCGATAAACAAGCAGGTAGGTGACATGCGAGCAAACATCGACGTTTAGCAAGATGATACAAAATCCAACTAAGGTTGTGAACCCCCTATACAGGCGTTAGGCGCACAGAAGCGTCACCGAAGGCTAGATGGCTCGTCCCCTCGCGGATCATACACTTACGACCTCAAGGAATCCCCTTTTATTTCTAGTCAGGGAGTCAAACTCGTTAATCGACGTTCGATCCCATGCCTTGAAGTTATCGCAACATAGGAACCCATGCATTGAAGTTATCGCAACATAGTGAGTACAAAGATGAAAACAAGCACATAACCAACCTACAAGCTTAACGATAAATGGCAAAATGAAGAGTTATATACATTTCCATGGAAAGTTAAACAAAAGAACATGGTCTGCATGGGCAGCGGGGCTAGTCCCCGCACCCCAGCTAAAGAGGACTAATCGCTCATGATGCGAGATACAAGAAGGATAGGAGAGAAAGATAGATCCGCCATGAGCTCAGTGCAGAGGGTGGACGCAGCCCGGTGAAGAAGATGCGCTCCTTGCTCCATCTTCTTCCTCTTCTTGGCCTCCTTGGACGCAACACCAACAGTAGGTGGAGTGGAACTTGATCGGAGTGGTGATCTGGCAGCCTGTCGGCGTCCGGAACCGATGCCTTCAAATGGGGACCCTGGGGGTCTATTTATAGTTTCAGATATGACCCCAAACGGTCTGGAGACCGTATGGGTGCCAAACGGTTTGGAGACTGTTTGGGCGCCAAACGGTCTTGAGACCGTTTGGGCACCAAACGGTTTGGAGACCGTTTGGGCGCCAAACGGTCTTGAGACCGTTTGGGCACCAAACGGTTTGGAGACCGTTTGGGCGCCAAACGGTCTTGAGACCGTTTGGGCACCAAACGGTTTGGAGACCGTTTGGGTGCCAAACGGTCTTGCTTTGATCGGCCCTCGCCTTGGCATGATCGTGCGGCTTCAGTTCTTCAATCGGTCCTTGCGCGTGCGTCGAACGGCCTTGGGACTGCGCGGGACCAAACGGTCTTGGGACCGCATGGGACCAAACGGTCTTGGGACCGCATGGGACCAAACAGTCTTGGGACCGCATGGGACCAAACGGTCTTGGGACCGCATGGGACCAAACGGTCTTGAGACCGAATGGGACCAAACGGTCTTGAGACCGCATGGGACCAAACGGTCTTGAGACCGAATGGGACCAAACGGTCTTGAGACCGAATGGGACCAAACGGTCTTGAGACCGAATGGGACCAAACGGTCTTGAGACCGAATGGGACCAAACGGTCTTGCGACCGAATGGGGCCAAACGATCTTGGGACCGCATGGGGCCAAACAGTCTTGGGACCGCATGGGACCAAACGGTCTTGGGACCGCATGGGACCAAACGGTCTTGGGACCACATGGACCCAAACGGTCTTGAGACCGTATGCGCGGAGTTTCTTGATTTTCCTGCATTAAATGAAAGATATTTAGTTAAAATCCTGATTATTGAATCAACTAAGAAGTATTGTGCATTATGATTTATATTAGGGTAAAAAGATGTGGAAAAGAGATGAAATTGTTCCAAAAAGGTAATTGAAATCCATGATGAGTATGCACTCATCAGTCACATAGTGTAAATACATCCCTACTTTCTCATTGGTGCATAATATAAATACATCTTAATAACTATTAGGTGCACTGAAATGGTAAAAAGGGATTAAGATCTAGTATTCCATTCAACTTCTAAAACCTACATACTTATGGCTAACTTGTGTTATAACTTTATAGAGTAATATAATTTGATTACAATTGAACACATTTTTGTGGGTGGTATCTATCAGTTTTTCTTCTGAAATCTAACATATATCCTTAACTACTTGTCAAACAAGTTTATAAAACAGTTGGGAAGTATTTTTTAAAATATAAATATCAATATGATATTTTTAAATTATTTTAAAAAATTGAACTATTTAACCATGTTAAGGCATCTACAACAATGCATCACCAAATATATTAATCAATTAGTTTCTTATAAATGATTTAACAAATAGTTTGGTTTTATATTTTGTTAACACTAGGATAAAAAAAACTTAAAGATTGATTTCTCACAATAAACATTATACTGCATTATTATTTAACCATTTATGTGATAACCATGATAATAGATTACAAGTTTCAAACACATTTCTCTATATTTTGAAATATGAGAGTATATGGACTTGTAATTCTAAATTCTACTTCATTACATATTCTTGTTCTCACCTTTTTTGGGTTAAGATTTTAATATATACTCAACAAATAACAAAAAATCTCGAGCGTTCTTATGAGTGGACAAACTCCCAAGTCAATATATATAACATGGTATCAACTTAAAATTAAGGATATTAACACGAACCGATATTAAAACAAAAAAATTATACTATCAATTGAAATTGAAATTTTATATCATAGACTAGTAAAATAGTTTATTAATTGTAAAATTATTCATTTTAGGTTATTTATATTCAGGTAACGATTTCAATTGGATTTATTATATGGAACAATTGATATCAATGCAATACTTCAATTTTATATGTTTCTACCTATAAATATGCAACATGACTCTTCTTAATTAGTTTGATATCCATGAATATTTTATCTCCAACATAAAAATTCTAGAAAAGAATCATGGATTTAGGAAAAAAAATTGTATTCTCTAGTTGTAACTCAACATGATGTATTTTAAGTAACTCTAGGTACTAGTTTCCATTTTAATTCACGTTCAACAAAGAATTTCTCTCTTTTGCATAAACAATATTAGCTTCATGTGGTCAATTTATAGGATTCATGAGAACAACTAATATATTGTGTAGTAATTTTAGTTGGATGGTGTTAATAGCATATCATCATAAAAATATATAAAACATATACCATTTGAATATTTATGAAATCATTAAATAAATCATTTACAAGTATGAAGTAGATAATTCACAATAAATGGAATGTTGAAAACAAAAGTAAATTCTGAAATCATATAGACCTCTTTTATAATTTGTCATGCAATTACATAGTTTGTACATAAACAAGTACATGTCAGCACATTTGATTCTCATGTCAATACTCATTATATATATTTTAGGGTTTAACTAACTACCCTAAGATAGATACAATAAACCTTGGTATGCCTTAAGGTTTCCTAAAGGAGCTAAAGTAGAAGCATTAATCCTCTCTACCAACATGTACTCATATCAAGTACATAAGATATGCACTATGTTAGTAAATCAAATACGAGTATTGGGTCTCCTATATATAGGAGCCAGGGAGTACATGGACTAAATAAAAATAAGGGAAAATACATTAGACAAAAACCTAACTAATAAAATATACCAAAATGCCTCCTCAAGTTGGAGAGTAAACATTTTGAATTCCAAACTTGATGCCCATATACTTCAATAAAGCATGAGGAAGAGGTTTGGTAAAGATGTCTGCAACTTGATCACATGTCCTAATGTGAGAAGTGATGATCTTCTTGGCTTTAACCAGGTCCCACACAAAATGACAGTCAACTTCAATGTGTTTTGTGCTCTCGAGAAAGACTACATTATTAGCAATGTGTATAACCGTATGTCCGTCATAGTATAAAGTAGATGAAGTTTAAAAAGGAATTACTAGACTTAGTCAAGATTGACTGGACCCACTGTAGATTCTAGCATGCATGAGCCACAGTCTGATCTGTTGCCTTGGTTCTAGAGAGAGATACCACCTTCTATTTTTTACACCTCTAGGAAACTGAGTGAGTGTCAATCATGAAACACTAGCCAGAAGAGGACCATCGGTCTATTAAATCTCCAGCCTAATCTACATTAGCATATCTAGCAATAGAGATTATCTTGGACTTAGGAAGTTTGTAGAGTAGTTCTCATTCTGGAGCACTCTTGAGATACCAAAGAATGCATTGAGCACTAAACCAGTGGGCCTCGAGAGGTGCACTCATGTGTTGGCTGACTACCCCAAAAAAATTACGTAATATTTGGTCAAGTAATAGTCATGTAACATAGCTTCCTAACAATATGATGATACTTCTCTATTTCATCAAAGAGTTCTCCTTCATGCATAGGCTCATATGTTAATCCATAAGGGTAGGTACTGGTTTGGCTTCTACCATGTTGGCCTCTTGAAGTAGGTCTCAGACATAGAGTCATTGCAACAGGAAGAACCTCGAGGTTGAGCAAAGGACTTTGATGCCAAGGAAGTATCACAGGGTGCCCAAGTCTTTTTGTATGGAAATGTGCATCCAAAGACTGCTTGAAATGGAATATCCCCATCATATCATCATCGGTGATGATGATGTCATCAACATTGACATCAATAAGAACACAACATTTGGCAAACTTGAAGGAGAACAAGGAGTGGTCTATTGGTGATCTCCAAAAGTTAAGTTTTGTAAGGACATCACTTAACTTGTTGAGCCAAGCCCATAGAGACCTCTTGAGGCCATAGAGAGATCATCAGAGATGACACACTTGTGAGAAGATGCCCCCTAACAACAAACTCAGGTGGTTGTTGTCGGGGCCTCTCTTTTGGTCAGCATTAATTCCAACTATTAGAAGGAAAACCAAAACCTAAACCCAGATTGTGAAGTACGACAACTATTTCTCAATAAACACAATTAACGCAATATATGAAAAATGCAAATAAAATTTTCCTTTTTCTTTCTAATAAAAAATCGTATGAATGTCATCTCAATGACAACATATTTAATCACCACAAATAGTATTCAACTCCATTAAAACCAAAATCAAAATCTTATTTCTCATATTTTATTCAATTTCATTTTATTACATGTACATGAAAGAGAAAAGTGTGTATACTACCCATCCCGAGAAAGAGAGTGTACATGGACATTCTATTCTATATGGATTATCCTTCTTTTTACAACCTCTTCATTAGGACCTCTGTGTTGGATACAATTATACCTAAAAACTTTTACAACAACCTCATGAGACTCATATAGATCCCCAGTGAGTGGATACCTCCCACTCAAGCTAGGTACATGCATTAGCATCAGATTAAGTATAACAACTTAAAAGAAACTTCCGTATATTAAAAAATCTAGAAGATAGTTCTAGCAACTAGTCAAATCCAATTTATGATAATAATCTAATTAATCAGATAAGGTAAACATTTAGACCAAATTCAACTTTTAAACATATTTTAGAGCATGTCTATGAACAAACCAGTAGATGTTACTCAATTTAGAATAATAATCCATTTATGAGTAACACTTCAAGATCCAAACATTCAGAATCAATATGTAACAATAACATCATGTTTGTGACACTCCACCAGTCAGACCAGGAACACATCTTATAGTCCTAAAGCTGAAGTACACATAAGACATGTCTACCAAACAAGACTATTCAAATTACAAGTACATCTAAATCATATTTAGAGTGGATATAGAAATGGATCATCTTTATAAAAGAATGATTAGTTTCTACAAAAATAAGCATATTAAATAGTAGTACATCTATTAGCTAGCATAAGAAGGCATTAAACAATATTCAACTCATATTCTATGCGGGTTGTCATATTTTATTCATTTGCCCTACAACTACTTGGCTTGTACCTCACCAATTAGAAGTCACCACACCTAATTCTCATGTCAATGATTCACCATCACTATATTAGGGTTTAGCTGACCAATCTAAGATATCAACAACAGACCATAGTCCACTGCAGGGTTGCCTAAAGAAGCTCACGTCCTCTTCTTGAATACACAAGAAAGGGACCAACAAAACAATATATCACATATCACATCATTTCTAATATTTGCATATTTCACAAATTTCATTTTCACCAGAGTCTATTCCTCATGGACATAGACTTTTACAGCAAGGATTAAGCGATAGAACCACTCCAGATGAACCACTCCTAAATATGGTGGTCTAACCTTTAAGGTCTGGATCCACACTATGAAAATCCTTCTCATAATTCTCTTATTACTATAAGGAGATCCATTTTGTTTCCCTATTATGGACCTCGAGGGAAACTCACGATGTTCAAGGCACCTAGCTAGATGTATCATCATTTCACTTGTTATTAAATCTCTTTTTATCATCTCAAAGGAATTCAAACATCATGTATCATATGTGTATATTTTTGTCTAACTACAATGACATAAGGAAGATTAGGCTTATCAAAAAGACAATTAATAAAACAAGAAGCACAACAAATCTATAGTTTTCTACACATATGATTCTTTCCATTTTCCACATCATCTAATAGAAATCATTATCAATGGGCCTCCAGCCTGATATATATTATCATTGTCCATCATTTACCCTCACCAGGGTTTCTGAAAGGTAACCAGTGCATGTGAAATTGAATCTCAACATATTTCTTATCCATTCATTTAATATCAAAATTCTCATCAAGTATTAATAAAGACATTAGAACTAGCATTAATAGAAGCATATAGACATCTCATGTCATTCATCTTACTTAGAAAGGTTCATCAACTAACATATACTTATTCCATTTGATTTCTATACATAAGAATATAATCTAAAGAATGAGATCACTCTTCTACTAATAAAAAAATGGTATGCAAAAAGTCCAATGTATAGTAGCAGAAGTTGAAAGTTGACTATATTCAATTTAATAAAGAGTACATCAAATTTTCCCAATAAGGTTGTACATGTTTTATACAAATAAAGGATCTAAGTAGAGAGAAACTCAACTACATAAATATGTCTCCAATTAAAATAACTTAACAAATAGTCCATGATGGAAGGATGAATTACTTTTCCTAGTCTTAGGTCGATTCACCATGCTCATGTCGCACACTCTGATCCTAAACCTCGGTGGTTGGGATAACCCAACAAGAGGAGATAAAAGTATGTGTCAAACAAAGGAACAAGGACGAACATAAAGTAAAGTTTTGCATGATAAAGAACTACTATGCTAAGAGGGTCAAAAGTATGAGGCCAGTAAATAAATAACAATTCTACCAAGTCAAGTAATAATAAAGTTGCATGCATGATTTAATATGACTACATTAATATGATATAGGGATGAGGAACCTACCTAACCTCAACCTATAGGTGTGGGAGAATTTACACATTCCCAAGCACCTGAAAATATATATAAAGTGGGGAGAATTATCACATTCCCCTGGGAAGATTTACACATGCACACTGTGGGTGGTTGTACAGATGTATGCTACATTAGTTAAGTCATTTATATCATCATGCTAGAATAATTTAATAGCAGATATAAGTAATTGCTAACTTTATAAGTGGGGTCCAAGACCCTGGAATAATTGAAGTAAAGGTACCACAAGAAGTCAATAAAGAGAAGAAAGGCTAAGACAATGCCTCATTGGAAATATTAGGGTTCGATATCAAAATGCCCAACTGAAGGACAAGTATTTAAACTCATATATAAATAGGATTGCACATACCTCATTTAAGATTCCTAGAGAAGACCTTTCATCAACTAAATGTGTCCATTATCACTTTTACCCTAGATACCAGTTTATACACATGGATTAGGGTTTGTAAAGCATAAGCTGTAGGAAACCCTAATTTTGGACTTCCTATGAAAACCATCAATTTAGGAATCAAAACTTGGACCAATTGGTTACTTGGATTCTATTGATTAAGAAAACATTTTTTTCTTAAATTTAGAGTTAAAATGAATTATTTACATATTTTAAGGCTTTTTATACAATTAAAATGGTTTTTATAATAAACATCAAATAGGGATGCAAAACATGTCTTGAAAACTACAAAATCTAACTTTCTTGTGAAAAATCCTTTCCAACTAGTATTTATTTTTATTTTCTGACCATCCTATGATTTATTGTGAATTTACAAAATCTAACCAATGCAAATTTAGAGAAAACCCACGTGGAATTTATCTTCCTAGTGGATATTGGGCCCGAGTCCCACTCTCATGGCCCAATAGGATCACTCCATGATGGCATCGCATTCTCAAAATAGGAGGGCAAGAGGTGACAAAGGAAAACTCGAAAATACCCATGTATGATTTATAATTTTATTAAATGACCAAGGACAAAAGCGTAATTTCACATGACATCTATTATGATGATAAATCAAAGGTGATGTGAAAGGACTAAAATGCCCATGCTTATTAGATTATGTAATTACTCGTGTAGGGTTACCCAGGTCATTTGAAGCCCTAGATTGTTCCTTGGGTGCCAAGATGTGGACCAAAGGTCAAGCACCTGTCTAGAGCTCCATGACCCTCATCGACATGGAACTCTATGGTTCCTCTGAGCTCAACTAGTGTCTTGCCACCTTTGTGGTGTCACAGCAAATTCAAAGAGCCAAATAGAAGGTTGGGAGAGACACATGTGTGACGGGGAAAGCAAAAGACCAGGAAGGTGGTTGAGGGTCCAAAACCAATGAACAACATCTCAAAACAACTAAGTTATCACTATAAAATGATCATGGAGGTCCAATAAGGTCAAATGACGGTTCTGTATGATTGGAGATGCATCAAAACAGTGAGGCATTTGATCTTCAACAAGGGGTCGAACCTGAACTATAGGATACAATGAAATGAGCCAAACTAGGGCCAACCAATGAAGCAAAAGTAATGAAGGAGGTCCAAGATACTAATTGGATCACCAATTTCACATGGGATGGCAAAGGAAGCTGTGTCAGAACTGAGTAGGGCAGGGAGTTTGGAAGCACCAATGATGGAATTAAAGGAGGAGGAATGCTTATGATCTGAGTGTTCTTGAAGTGGCCTTATATAGGCAGGAGGCGAGCGACCGGCCTAAATCACGCGTCCGAAAAGAGTGGATTAAAGTAGTCGGACTTTTAAAGAAATAACTCGACTCTTAGGCCCCCACAACGATAATGGGGTCCGATGTAGCGATTGGGGTCGAACACAGGGACAAGGTTGGTAGTGCTAAGAACACAGAATCAACACTTTATACTCCGGTATAAAATAGGATTAAAAGGTGTTCCCCAAGGAACGACAACTTGAAAACAAGAACAATGAAACCAAAGAAGTAAAAGAAAACGAACTATAATGAGAATATGGGAAAACTCGGATCGGGGTTGACCTAACCAAAACGGCCCTCCAACAAGCATACTATCTCTCTCTCATGCATACTCATATAAAAATTACAAGCAATCCATAAAGACACCTATTCCACTCTCTCTCGAGATGAGGGTAGGACTAGGCTTGAAAGAAGCCTCTCTCTCGAGATGACAACTCAAAAACCTCACAGTAAAATGTATGGTTTAAAGCACTTAGCAATCTAACACTCTCGTGCATTCCTTCTACTCCATGTCATGAGATAAAAGTGATATTACTCTCTCGAGATATCAACAATCAAACATCACAAGATGATAGCTAAACATACAAGTGAAGCATTTAAAGAAAGTGCATGGGGATCATTTTTATACGAGTATGTATATTCAGACAAGAAAGGATAGATATGCTGCAACAAGGAAACATGGTAAAGAAAAATAAACCAAAAGACTATCTCCGACTGGAGTTATAAGAAAGATGATGGTTTAAAGGTTTTAGCAGTTTTTAGGAGTTTTGCGCAACATCTTCTGAGGAGTTAAAACTATTGCTAAGACAAGGCACGAAGGAAGAAAACTTAGGAATAACAAGCGACAATGGAAAACATCCAGCACCCTCTTCTCTCAAGGAGGGTACCTCCAACTAAATGCCAACTCCCTCTCTCAAGGGTAATGAACATAGGTTGGAGTGGGAAGGCAAACCAAAGCAACCCCGACCTTGGGTACTCTCGTACTCTCAGATCGGACCAAGCTCTAGAGTTACAACATCCTTCTCTCGAAGGAGTTGAAACGAGAAACACGATTCCATAGCTAGTCAAAACATGATCCAAACATACAAGCTAGAGCTCAGATGCTATATAAGAAATCATCCAATAAAAGGGAACCAAACAAAGAATAACATGTATTAAATTCCATAGATTCTATAAGCATAGATATTGTGTAAAAAGGGGTTCAGTTACAATGCATAACAAATGAAAGGAAATGCTAAAATGGGAAGATAGGTATCAACCTCCTTGATGTGGGAGGTTGATATACAATAGTAGACCCCCAAGGCATCGCTAACCTGGTACCAGGAGGGACCTCTGCATGATATCCCCATGTCGGGCAGCCTCCCTATCGGGTGACATGACGTGATGGCTAGGCGTATCGGCTAGGGCTCCCCACCCAATACGGTCATGTTGGGCAGCCACCCTGTCGAGCGACACACACTAGTGATTGGTCCGTATCAGGTTCAATATCGTGTCGAGTTAGAGATGACTTAGGTTCTCAGGTTCCTTGTATCGGGTGTAGGGGGCGAGCCATCTCGGGTTGAAGCCCATCTAGGAACCCAACATACTGGGTGGCCTTCGTGGTCGTATCGGGCTACTGCGACTACCGAGATGAGTTCTAAGTGAACCACTCCCACCCCTCTCGGGTTGGGGGTGTGCTCACCTAGTTTCGCCCAACACGCCTTGAGACTCTATGCACTAGCTTCAGATGCTTTCCAAAGTAAGCTTTGGTGAGGTTCCGACCCATCCCATTGAAGTCTTGTAGCTGCTATTTATAGGCAACAACTGCTAGAGGTTGCGGTTCTTGTGGGGCCACATGTCCTTCATCGACTCCGTTTACGTGGCCTCAGGGATGAATGACACATGCACGTCGCCTGGTACAATAGGTTGTCGTGTGTCGGGTTATGAACGTATCGGGGTACCTTGGCGGGTAGCTGCTTCTGATGAGTGACGTGTATTGTGCAACACACCCTTGTTGGGCTGATTAGTTGTCACGGGCAAAGCTCTCTATCAGGTAGGTAGGTACCGCTCGTCGCGGTCTCCTCGCATGACACGCTGTATCGGGTTGTTGCCATATCGGGCAGCGATCACGACGAGTAAGTGGGTGTGTCGGGTGACCAGTAGAAGGGTCGATGTAGGTGCGCATTGTAGATGGGCTAGGACGGCCCTTTTGCCGACTTTAGGTGGAAAAATAGGGAAAATCTGTACAAAAGATGGGAACAGAGTCAGGAGCGTAGTGTAGGTTATTTTTGTGCAATAACAAGACAAAATTGAGAGGAAAAACAATTTAGATGGAAGTTTTGACAATGAAATGTAGGCTTTAAATGGCCATAAAATGGGTGTTATCAATTCCCCCAAAACTTAGCATTTTGATTGGCCTCAATCAATTGTACTTATCTTAACACTTTATTTACAATACCCTTCATACTGGGCATAGTCCTCAGACAAGGGGTTTACATGAGTTCTGAGATGTCTTAAGGAAAATTACATCTGTCCACGAGCAGCGGGCTTTATTTTTCCCTGCCTTATTTTAAGCAAAAATTCTTTTTTTAGCTTCGGCGAGACTTAAGTGCATGATTTCAAAGTTATCTTTCACACTAAACAACTTGGGAGTAAGGAGTTGGGTTTTTGGGTAGGCTTAAGGCTTTTTGGTTTTTTCTTGTTTTCCATTGGTCCATCTAGGTACGGGTCCGTTAACAGGAAAATGGTCCTTGTAGTCCAAGCCAGTTGGCTTTAGAGCAGTGATTTCACATACTATGTACCACTGCCCCTGATCTACCATGCCTAAAGATGGGTACTTTTGGAGAGACAAGTGTGTTTTTCATTTTTTTTCCGGCACAACTCTCATGATTTTATTCACTCTCATAAGGATTTTCTCTCTTTTTGGGATTTTGGGAAAGGATGAGTTTGCTTCTTAGTCAACTTTTTCCTTCACATGCACATCTCTTGGCTATTATAAGATTATTTTTCAAAAGTGGCATAGAAAGGTTGTAGCCTTTGTCATTTGAGATTGCATTTTCGAAAAAAAATAACAGAAATATGCACCGCCTTAGACACAAAGAGCATAGTCTGGAAGAAGTTGTATCTGATATTTACTATAGAGTGTCTTTGTACAATTGTAGAGAGGCAAGGAGTTGTATATTCACTATTTTGTATTAATAATGTGTATATATATGTACACAAGGTATGTTTATGGAAAAGAAGAAAGGCAAAAGGGGAGAATCTTTAGTACCTCCCTCACTGATATATAGTACCCCCCCCCCAAAAAAAAACTTACCCCACACTCTATCACAGAGTTGTGAGATATATAACGTAGGGTAGTGATAAGTCAGTGAGGGTTTAGCTGGGGAGCGTGCCTCAGTCAGATATAAGCTCCCACACATATTCTCCATGTTTTCTATGGTAGTCGATGTGGTGGAGCTTGTCAGGCATTTGTTGTAGCATCACCCAGCTAGTGATCCATTCCAGCACTTAGATGATGCAGTCATTTGATTGTAGAATTTGATGTGGACTGATGTGGTAGAATTGAAGCTTGTGCCATTTACTCTCTTTTGTCTCCAGAAACAATTGGATCAATGTTGCCACCTCGATGTAGTATTTTCTTGCTAAGCATTCGAGGGGTGTCAACACGGTTGATGTACACAACACCGGATGATCTTTGTTGTTGTTAGAGCTATTGTAGAAGATTGTTGCTCGTTGGCGAGTGTACACCATCAGGAGCATCCAATGATTGTAGTGCAACACTGGAAAGAAGATTATATGTGGCATGCTACTTTGTATCTCTACTAGAAACTTTTTCTTCACTCATGATTCATCAGCTAGGCAGATATTGTTGAACACCATCGGATGGGCGATGTAAACATGCTCAAACTTCTTCTGTAGAATCTAGATGTAGGCTACTGCTACTAAAAGCACTAAACATCCTCCTACCTTTACTAAGTCCCGAAGGTCATAAACTGGGACTATGACATTTTCTGCCTCATATATGACATCTGTGGGTTTAGAATCAGCTAGCTTCATGAGAATTTCCCTGACTTGTTCATGGGTCAGTATAGAACACACAGAACGGTCAAAGTTGTTGATCATTTATTCTGACACATCAGGCGAAGCGGGGTCTTCATTCAAGAATACTTATCACAAAATGTTCATCTGCTTGCCTGCCCCGTATACATCTGTGGCCATCTCGGCCTCTTCTCTTGGAAGGTTTCTTATCGAGAAAGATTCGTCTTCTTGATCACTATCCAGCAACTTCTCTAGGATGCCTGCATCTCAGAAATAGCGTTTGTCCTTGATCAGCAGCAGTGTGTAGGTTCTCCTTAGCTGATAGAAGTTCTGGCCATGGAGTTGCCTTATGTATCCAAAGATGTGGAGCATCTCCATGGCGTGAAGGACTATGAAGGAATTGTTTCCACTTCCCACTTCTTCTTGAACGGGGAAGTCTCTGAGAGTGAAGAATTTCCAAACGTCGTTGTGATGATGAACTCCTCGTTTGATTGTGCAGAGAAGATGTAGTGGGAGAAGCCTGACGTTCTTATCTTCGGGGTGCACGAACATGTATCCTAAGCATGGGACCTCCTCATTGCAGTAGCTGAGGAGTTGGACATCATGGCTTTGGAGATCTGCCACGCACATGAACCAGTTTCCTCGGTGCTTGTAGGGGGCCAACATGATGTTTGGGTTGTGTTCTTAAATGTGTTGGAGCATGTTGGCCACCTGGATAGCGTCGAACGCCCCTCTCATCAGTCTTCTTGCCAAAGCTGGGGTGGCAGTGTAGATCGGCTGCCAGCCTATCCTGTTGCCTAAGTTCTCTATCATTACACACTCCAGTACCCAGAAGAGGATCTTCCCGACAGCGGCTGGTGAGCGGAACATGCTCCTCAGCGCTCCCCATCATATGGACAAATAATCGTTTCTCCAGACGACGTCCTCTTCATCTGCCTGCGACCTCAGGACCTTATTCAGTAGCTTCTGGTCTCTAATCGTCAGGTACCCGATGGCTCTTTGGTCAAAGTCTGCCATCCCGAAGGAGGGGATCTACGACGGTGCAGAAAACATGTCTGCCATCGAGCTCCTTCCTCTAGGGGGTGTTTTTCATTGGCATGGTATATGTCCTCCCATTCTCCCTCTGATTCGTCAATAGAGTCATCCTCTATTCCGATTGATATATCTACGTCTTCAACGTCATCTAGGGAGGGTGAGGAAGATTCCACGTTGACGCTACAGGTGCTCTCCTATCCTGCTGGAGCCCCGACGGCGATCTTGTTTGTCATTTCACCCTCAAGTGTTGTAAAGGGCCCGCTAGAGGAGGGAGAAGATGATGTTCCTGAAGAGGACGCTGACGAAGATGGTTGAGAGCCAGAGTCGGGAGGCGATGGGGACCTCCTTGGCTGTCTTGAGCGGGGGTGGTCTTCCCTCCAGTTCAGCCTCTCCTCAATGACATCAAGGCATTGGAGCACCAGTTGCATCGTGTTGTTCAATGCCTCTAGTTGGCTAGGAAGGCCAACTAGAGTTAGCAATTTCCGCTCCTGCTCGCTAAGCCTCTTCTGGAAAACAGTGAACTTGCGGGTTAGGGAAGCAAAAGTAACAGAGTGGTTGCTTGTTACCTCCCACAAGTGGTCAAATTCTTGACCGAGGATTTGCCCCAGTGACAAATGGGTTGAGGATGATCCTCCTCTCATCCTCCTAACATCCCTCATATGGGAAGTTCGGCCTAACGAATGCATGTCTTCGAGTGGGTCCAAATCCTTTTGAATCGTCAGCGAGGGTGTCGCTTCATGGTGGGGCATTGGCACCTTTGTGGTTGTCTCTTCCTATCCTACTTGTAGTGGTGGAGAAGGGCATGGGGAAGGCGGTTGTTGTTCCACCATCTGGTTGTCTGTGACCTCCTTTGCAGCAACCACTAGCGACATTGGTTGCGGCATCAACATGGGTTGTATAGCCCTGAGCTCCATCTCGAGGAGCTCAGCGAACGCATCGTTGCTGGCGTCTGACTGTACCACTACTTCCGCCATTGAAGGCACAATAGAAGCTTCAGGAGCTATGGCTGTCTCTTCCGCGACAGCTTCCTCCGGGGCTATTATCGTTGTTTCAGCCCCGGTTGTGTCGACGACCTCCATGATCATCATTATTTCCTGAGTGGCCACGGCGGTTGTTGTTGTGGTGGTTGCAGCCGGCTCAGGAGGGGGGCAACAACAGTCACTGCCTTGTCTTGCCAAGTGTCGAGAGGGATTGGCCCTCCTATTGTGGCTACCCTCTCTTGTATCCTTCTGGTGGTGTCATAGCTGGATTCGACGATGATGGCTTCAATTTTGTCCTTCGTGAAGACCAGCTTCTCTATGTCATAATTGGCATAGATTGGGAGGTGTAGGAGCACGTCTGTTCTCACGAATCGGTAGAAGAAGCGACTTCTCTCCTTCTTTATTATGTTGGTTCTCGTGAGGAACTTCAGGTCTATCCTATCATCGCCCCTTGTCCTTGACAGGCAGTGTGGCTCTCTGGGGTATCTTTACCCTACCGTGATCAGATTCACCAGCCCTCCCATGTTGTAGTCCTTGGCGGCGTCCTTTACTGGATGAAGACGGTTGAGGAGGAATCGCCCCAAGTTGATTGTGCGTCCTTCCTTCATGTGCCACATGAGGTCAGTGTAGAGGTTGCTAGACTCATACTTGTTGAAGAGCAGGCACGCAACGATCTTGTGCACTATCCTCCACAAATAGGAGTGCACTGCTACCACCTTGCTTCCCGGCTTGAACATTGACTCACCGGTCAGCTTCCTCCAGAGTGCGACCGGGTTGAACCTGTCGCCTATGGTGATTCTGACACCGTTGTTGAGTAGTTTTTTTTTTCTTCACTAGAGGAGAAGATCTCGTTGAGCAGCTTTTCAGATATGTCGTGCTCAGTATTATATAGTCGTCCTTGTAGGTTGTTCATCCCGCCGAATCTTTTGACTTCTTCTGGTCTATTTTGCACAGTGTAGATGAAGCATATCTTCCTCAGCCCTATACGTTCTAGGACACAGTGTAGATGAAGCATATCTTCCTCAGCCCTGTACGTTCTAGGACATTTTCCAGCCTGTCCAAAATGCCTATATGTAGACAGACGACTGGTGGCAGAAGCGGCTTGGCTTGTAGACTTTGGCCACCAACTTTGTGTACCACCGCCTGTACTCGTCGTCTCTGGGCATGAACTGGCCTGGTGAGTGATCCAGAGGCTCTGTCTCGGCCATTGTGGTTGAGACTATTGTTGGGGCTTTTGCTTCTTCTATCTTGGGCCATTTCTCAGCCTCGGATGGCCCCGCTGCATCGAGGTTCAGGCGCTTCTACCCGACTGTGGTGGCTTCAGCTGTGGCCTTGGGGTTGATCCTCCAGTCATACTCCTCTACTTGGATGATGGTTTGCTTGGTACGTGCCATTTCTGTAATGACCAAACAGGAATATAGTATGTAATGAGATTACTAAGTGGGTCACGCTACCCGATATCGGGCAGCATACCAAAAGAGTCACGTCGCCTGATACAAGGTAGGTGATACTTGAAAAACTGATATCGGTCAAAAACTAAGGGAATCCCGACACAAGCGAGTCGATATCGGGTGTGGTAAACACGGCTCATTGCCCGATAGGATCTGGCCGACGCTGATATCGGGTTGCTAGACAGACCTTGCCCGATACGTGTGCCCGGTATGGGCGTCGCGCGATACTCATATTGCTCGGTAAGGGTTTGGAATCCGATATGATCTCAAATCGGTTAAAATGCAAAACCTTTTGTGCGATAAGTAAAACATGGTAAGAACAAAGATCCTGCCCTACACGGGCCTGTACGAAAGCACCGCCCAATCCTAGTGCCACCCGATACGATAGAGTGTCAGGCAACACGAGTTAAATCTCCTTTGTATAACAAAATTGGACAATAAGGTTCTTGACCGACATAATTGGTATAATCTAGATGTGTGTGTCACACGATACGTGTATCATGCGATACGGTCAGAAAACCTCAATAGGGGGAACCTGGCACAGAGCAAACGGGCGTTGCCAGACACGAGTAACGTGCAAAGTGTATCGCCCGGCACAAGGCCTTGCGCGATATGCTCTGAACGATACATAAAACTAAAGCCTCATGCCCGATAAGGGCATTGCTAAAACAAAAGATGTGTGATACAACATGCCTGATACGGGTTGCACGACGCGATAGGGCGTATCAGGTAACTCACACGATACGTGTGTCGGGTTCTACCTAAATCGGGTGAACGACTGGTGCGCGACACGGGAGCTCGCTAAAGGTTGGCTGACACGGGATCTGGAGTAAATGTGAGCTTTGCATGATACGGGAGTAGGCAAAAAGTGAAATCAGGTGCCTGAAATGGTTAAATCCCCGTTACTATACATATCCATGTTTAGCGGGGTAAAACAGGTAAAAGTGGGGGCACTTGTCGCGTGAGGAGGCAAATCATTCCCGAGACACAGAAAAATCCGTTTAATCCCGTCACGTCAAGGGTCGATTTGGCTTCCTCAGCAAGCCTCGCGCCGCCCGTGTCGCGTGACGTGCGAGTTCGGCATGTCGCGTGACACGGGTGCTTTGCTGCCCGACACGGGAGACACCTTGTAACATGTCGTGGGGTTCGTTGCCCGATATGGATAGTATGGGAGGATGGCCGATATGGCCAGACAAAAGGGATGTCAGGTCAAAAAGGGTGATCAGCTATACATGCTCAACACACTCAAAAGAAAATCGGGGGTATAAAAACTAAAGAAAAGCATTGATGGGTAAAACATCATCGGCCAAAAGGGAAGACTTCCAGCCTCAGACAGTATTACTCATCAAAGCCTTACAAAACTAAGTCGGTGGTCCATAAAATGAGAGGGTCTGTGCACGTGGCGCATGCACTGACTCGAGCCTTATTACAATGATAATGTTTGTAATGTTTTTCTGCAGAAAGGGAAATAACAGCCTATGCTAGGAAAAAGTAAAAATTCGGGCTGCCTCTCAAAGAGCATTGTAGTTTCCATCATCAGCTTGACAACTTCAAACTATTTTTACTTCGATCATTTGGTTGTTGCTTCAGCATCCTGCAGTGTTATTTCTGACCTTCTCACAAATGCTTTATCTTCATAGAATTTTTTCAGCCTGTGGCCATTGACCTTGAAGATCCCAGTCTTTTCTCCTTGAATCTCCATCATTCTTGATGGATAAATCTTTACCACAGAGAAGGGGCCTGACCATCTTGTTCTGAGCTTCCGAGAGAAAAGTCGAATGCTAGAATTGAAGAGGAGAACCTTGTCACCTTCCCAAATATCCTTGTTTCTTAGGTGGGCATCATGCCACACCTTAGTCCTTTGCTTGTAAATCTGTGTGTTTTCATAAGCATGCAATCTTAGCTCCTTGAGCTCTTGCAGCTGTAGATATATCTTTTGTCCTGCCTTTTCCAGGTCCATATTTAGAAACTTAATCGCCCATAGGACTTTGTGCTCAAGTTCCAAGGGTAAATGACAGGGCTTTCCATAGATTAACCTGTAAGGTGTCATGCCTATGGGTGTCTTATACGCAGTTCTATAAGCCTAGAGAGCATCATCGAGTTTCATGGACCAGTCTTTTTGTGTTTGGTTGACAATCTTTTCCAAGATTTTCTTAATCTGTCTATTTGATACCTCTACCTACCCAGAGGTCTGGGGGTGGTAGGGTGTAGCGACCTTGTGTTTGACCTGGTACTTCTTCAGTAGCGACTCAAACTACTTTTCTCTAATGTTTGATCCACCATCGCTTATTACAGTGTGGGGTACTCCAAAGTGTGGAAAAATAGTCTTCTCAAATAGCTTAATCATAGACTTAGAGTCACAAGTTTGGGTACCAAAAACCTCTACACATTTTGACACGTAGTCCGCAGCCACTAGAATGTACCGATAACCCTTTGACAAGGGGAAGGGACCCATGTAGTCTATTCCCCAAACATCAAAGATCTCAACTTCTACCCAGTCTGACAAAGGCATTTCATTCCTTTTCCCGATATTTCCAGTTGATTGACACTCTTTGCAAGCCTTCACATAAGCAACAACGTCCTTGAATAGAGAAGGCCAGTAAAATCTGGATTGAAGCAATTTTGTGGTAGTTATGTCCCCACTATGATGCCCTCCACAGGATGAAGAGTGGCATTCTCTCAAGATTAGTGGGCCCTCCTCTTCTGGTATACACCTTCTGTACAGACTGTCAGAGCATTTCTTGAATAGCAAAGGGTCGTCCCAATAGTAGTTCGTGACATCAGACAAGAGCTTCTTTTTCTAGTTGTACTTGATGTTCAGCGGTAGCTGGCCACAGGCCAGGTAATTACAAATGTCTGCAAACCATGGTAGGGTTGGCTCGTCGGACTGAGCCATTAATAGAGCTTCATCAACATAGTTGTCGTTAACAGGAAACTAGTTTTCTTTGTCACAGACTATTCTCGAGAGATGGTCTGCGACTACATTTTCTTTACCTTTGTTATCAATTATCTCATGGTTAAACTCTTGTAGGAGTAGGGCCCATCTCAGCAGTCTGGGCTTAGTGTCCTTCTTTTGCATCAGGTAGTGCATGGCTCCATGGTCAGTATAGACCTTTACTTTTTCCCCTATAAGATATGATATGAACTTGTCAAACATGAAAACGATCACCAACATCTCTTTCTCCCTAGTGGTGTAGTTTACTTGCACCTCATCTAGGGTCCATTTGGCGTAGAAAATGACATGATGTTTCTTATCCTTTGTCTGCCCTAGGATATCTCCCACATCGTAGTCGCTAGCATCACACATTAATTCAAAGGGGAGCTCCCAATCTGGAGCTTGGAGAATAGGAGGGGTTACTAGGGCCTCTTTTAGAGTCTGGAAAGCTTTCAAACAGTCATCAGTAAAATCAAATTCTGCGTCCTTTATCAGTAGGTTCAAGAGAGGTTTTGATATCTTTGAGAAATCCTTGATGAATCTTTTATAATAACCTGTGTGACCGAGAAAACTTCGTACACCTGTCATGGACTTTGGCGAGGGCAGCCCAACAATGGCCTTGACTTTATTTATATCAACTTCAATACCTTTCTTGGAGACTTTATGGCCAAGGACTATGCCTTCCTATACCATAAAATCACATTTTTCCCAGTTAAGAACTAAGTTCTTTTCCTTACAGTGCTGCAGGACTAATGATTGGTTTTTCAAGTAGGCATCGAAATCCTTTCCATAAATAGAAAAACCATCCATAAAGAACTCTACAATGTCTTCTAGAAAGTCTGAGAACATTGTGATCATGCAACGCTGGAACATCGCAGGAGCATTGCATAGTTCGAACGGCATCCTTCGAAAAGCATATGTACCATATAAGCAGGTGAAGGTATTCTTCTCGTGGTCGTCAGGAAAAATAGGAACTTGATAAAATCCAGAATAACCATCCAAAAAGCAGAAATACTCATGATGTGTAAGTCTCTAACACTTAGTCAATAAAGGGGAGAGGGTAGTGATCTTTCTTAGTGGCTTGATTTAGCTTTTGGTAGTCAATACACATCCTCCATCCGGTAATAGTCCGAACGGCTACCTCATCACCTTTATCACCCTTTACGACTCTCATTCCTCCCTTCTTAGGCACCACGTGAATCGGGCTCACCCAATTGCTATCGTTAATGGGGTCTATAATGCCCGCATCTCTGAGCTTGATGACTTCTTTTTTTATGACTTTTTTCAACATCTAGTTCAACTTCCTCAGGGGTTGAATAAGGGGCCTTGCAGATTCTTCAAGATTTATTCAGTGCATACACATGGTAGGGTTTAGTCCCTTAATAACATTTATTGAATACCCTATAGCTTGTCTGTGGAGCTTCATCTCTTTAATGAGTTTTTCCAATTGTTCTTCTGTCATATTGGCATTGACTATGACAAGATTTATTTCTTCAGCATCTAGGAACTCATACTTCAGACCCTCCAGTAGTTGTTTCAGCTCCGGATTAGGTTTTTGTACTTTCTCTTCTGCAATGGTCAATTCTAAAGAAGCATACTTTACCGATTCGGCAACTTCTTCTTCATCATTCAGATCTCCTTCATCTTGGTTTAGGTAGTCGAGTATCTCAGCTACCCCAGGGTCATTGACCTCTGAGTCCTCTTCATTCAACACCCTCATAAGAGGGTCTACCACTGTTGTGTCCTCTTCTACTTCCTCGTAGTATTAGTTATAGCTGTCCACGAAGTAAGCATATTCAAGCAGCGACAGTCCTTTCATTGAGTCCCTCACCTTGAAATCTATGTGATTGTTCCCGACACTCAGGGTTATCACGCCTTCAGCGATGTCAATAAGTGCCCTTTCGGTCGCCAAGAAAGGATGACTGAAGATGATGGGGCACTGAGGGTCCTCAACAGTGTCGATGATAATAATGTCACAAGGGATGAAGAATCTCCGTACTCTGATCAGGACATCTTCCACCACTCCTACTGACTTTTTGAAGGTGTGGTCTTCCAACTCTATCCTCATATTAGTCCTAACCATATTAGTCAGTCCTAATCATTGTGCAAGGCTTAAAGGCATGAGACTGATACTAGCCCCCAACTCGGCGAGACCTTTCCGTTCAATGTTATCTCCTACCGTGAAAGGTATGGTGAAGGCCCCAGGGTCCTTTTTCTTGGTTGGTAAGTTAGCTTTTACGAAGACTGTTGACATGCTGGCTAAGTATACAGTTTCGATCCTTCCTCCTCATCTTTTCTTCGTGACTAGATCCCTAAAGAATTTGGCATAGGTCGACATTTCTTCCAAGGCATCTAGAAATGGTACCTCCAAGTGGAGCTTTTTCACTGATTCCATGAACTTTTCATATCTCTTCTTGAGGTGAGCCTTTACAAGCTTGTATGGAAAAGGCAATCTTGGCGAGTACTGACTTCTCTTAGCGAAAAATTCCTCTTTAGGTCCTGACTCCCTAACTGGTGGGTGTTGGCTTTCTCCTCTAGCTGGATTTTCTGCAACCTTCTCAGGCTTGGGTTCTTCAGTTCTCGTCTCCTTAGAGCGCTCTATTGTCCGTCCCGATCTGAGAGTTGCTATCTTGGCAGACTCCATGCTAGAAGGAATCTTCCCCAAAGGGTTCTTTATGAGCTCAACCAACTAAGCAAGTTTCTAGGCTCTCTGACATTGGTGTGTTTGCATGTCTGCCATTTGGACTTGCATAGTATTCAAAACACCTGAGTTGGATAATGTACTTTGTGCAAGTTGATTATTTACTATGTCCTGTCTTTTGACGAAGTCAAAAAGTTTCCCTACTAAGTTTGGGTGGCAATTACTCTTGGTATGACGTTGTCCTTGATCTTGCCCTTGCCCTTGGCTTGTGTTAGCAGCTTGACAGTTTTTATACATCCCCTGACCTTGATAATTGGTTTTCTTTTTCTAGAACGTGTTGGTCGTGGCATACTATCCCTGCCCGCTTCTCTTCTCGAATCCAGGTGGTGGCTTGGGTAGGTTGTTCAACTGATGCGAGTTCTCTACGGCATCCTTATTGCCATAACTGAAGCCTGGATGGTCTGACCTCTTGAAGTTGACATAGGATATGCTTGTAGCTTCATCCTCCTCCGAATCACTTTCACTTGACCCTTCAGGTTGAGTATACACACAGTTATCTACTCCATGGCCTCCTTCACCACAGGTGACACATTTCATTACCTTCTCTATCTGGTTCTTACCTTTTCTTCCTGACTCCTTTAGCTGTCTGACATCTGTAGCTATCTTCTGTATCTGAGATTTGATCACCTCCAGAGCCTTTGACTCAATTGATGGCCCTTCATTGGCGGCTTTCTTCAAATAAACTCTGTCAGTCCTATCATACTCAGTCCCGGCTTGAAGTTCGGCCATGTTCTCAATGATCTTTTTAGATCTACTAGGCTTCTTCCCAAGAAAGTCGCTTCCTACAGTTGCGTTTAGCGATACTCTCTCTTTAGGAGTTAGGCCATTGTAGAATGTTGTTATCAAAAAACTCTTCTTGTAATTGTGGTGAGGATAGTACCTCTGATACTCCTGGTATCTCTCCCAGGCCTCATGCAGATTCTCTCTTGGTTTATGTGTAAAAGATGTGATCTTCTTCCTACTCCTGACAGTCTTTTCAGTAGGGTAGAACTTGTTCATGGAAGCCTCTACTAAATCATTCCATCCATTCAGGGATTGATGTGGCAGTCTAAGGTACCACGACAGTGCCTTGTCCTCTAAAGAGAAAATGAAACCCTTGCAGTAGATCACTTCTTACGGTACCCCCCTCATTTTAATGGTGTCACATATATTTTTGAAAGCATCGAGATGATGATAAGGGTTTTCATTCTTGGAACTCCCTTGAAAGCTCTTATTCTGGATCATAGAAATCACAAGGGGCTTCATCTCAAAGTTTGCAGCATCGAACCTTGGCATTACCACAGGGCATCTGGAGTTGTTGGCTTTTCTGGATACCAACTCCCGAAGAGTCTTTTCTTCCACTTCAGAATCTTCACTTTCGATTTCCCTATGATTTCTCTCTTGATTGTGGTGGTTCCTTCTATGCCTACGGAAATGACGATGCCCCTCGTGGTGGTGATCATCCTCAGGTTGTTCTTGTTCTTCATAAATATGATCATCATTGTAATAGTCATTTCTATCTTCATCGCTTTTTGGAGGAGGTGGATGTGGTCCAATTCTAGCATTCCGCTCGTCTATGGAAAGGGGTGGTTCCACATGAGGCGGCATGATGAACGAAGTTAAATTGAATAAAATGCTTCTCCCAGGTAACTGAACAGAACGTATGATCAAGTTAGAAAACTAGGCTTGATGAAGCAAACTATTCAACACAGATTCAGGTTATAAGGCTTAAAGTAGAAGTGTTGTTAAGCTTATTGCTAAGCTTGAGGAACGAGAGTATAGTAAGTGAACTTGAGTTCTTTAACAGTACCATTTTGCCTCGTCCCCAGCAACAACACCAAAAAGTTGACCAGCCTAAATCACACGTCCGAAAAGAGCAGATTAAAGTAGTCGGACTTTTAAAGAAATAACCCGACTCTCAGGACCCCCCAACAATAACGGGCTCCGATGTAGCGATCAGGGTCAAACACAGAGACAAGGTTGGTAGTGCTAAGAACACGGAATCAACACTCTATACTCTGGTATAAAATATGATTAAAAGGTGTTACTCAAGGAATGACAACTTGAAAACAAAAACCAAAGATGTAAAAGAAAACAAACTATAATGAGAATATGGGAAAACTCGGATCGGGGTTCACCTAACCAAAACGTCCCTCCAACAAGAATTATATCTCTCTCTCCTTCATACTCATATCAAAATTACAAGCAATCCATAAAGATGCCTATTCCACTCTCTCTCGAGATGAGGGTAGGACTAGGCTTGAAAGAAGCATCTCTGTCGAGATGACAACTCAAAAACCTCACATCAAAATGTATAGTTTAAAGGATTTAGCAATCTGACAATCTCGTGCATTCATGCTACTCTATGTCACGGGATAAAAGCGATATTACTCTCTCAAGATATCAACAATCAAACATCACAAGATGATAGCTAAACATACAAGCGAAGCGTTTAAAGCAAGTGCATGGGGATAATTTTTATATGAGTATGTATATTCAGACAAGAAAGGATAGATATGCTGCAACAAGGAAACATCATAAAGAAAAATAAACCAAAAGACTATCTCCAACTGGAGTTACAAGAAAGATGATGGTTTTAGGATTTAGCAGTTTTTAGGAGTTTTGTGCAACAACTTCTGAGGAGTTAAAACTATTGTTAAGGCAAGGCACGAAGGAAGAAAACTTAGGAATAACATGAGGCAGCAGAAAACATCCAACACCCTCTTCTCTCAAGGAGGGTACCTCCAAATAAATGCCACCCTCTCTTAAGGTTAATGAACATAGGTTGGAGTGGGAAGGAAAACCAAAGCAACCTCGACCCTGGGTACTCTTGTACTCTCAGATCGGACCAAGCTCTAGAGTTACAACATCCTTCTCTCGAAGGAGTTGAAACAGGAAACACGATTCAATAGCTAGTCAAAACATGATCCAAACATACAAGATAGAGCTCAGATGCTATATAAGAAATCATCCAACAAAAGGGAACCAAATACAGAACAATAGGTATTAAATTCCACAAATTCTATAAGAATAAATATTGTGTAAAAAGGGGTTCAGTTACAATGCATGATAAATGAAAGTAAATGATGAAAAGGGAATATAGGTATCGGCCTCCTTGATGTGGGAGGTTGATATACAGTAGCAGACCCCCAAGGCATCACTAACTCGGTATCGGGTGGGAACTCTACCAATATCCCCATGTCGGGCAGCTGCCCTGTTAAGAGACATGTCGTGACGGCCAGGCGTATCGGCTGGGGCTCCCCACCCAATACGGTCATGTCAGGAAGCCACCCTGTCGGGTGACACACCCTAACGATTGGTCTGTATCAGGTTCGGTATCGTGTCAGGTTAGAGATGACTTAGGTTCTCGGGTTCCTTATATCAGGTGTAGGGGGTGAGCCGTCTCGGGTTGAAGCCCATCTAGGAACCCGACACACTGGGTGGCCTTCTTGGTCATATCGGGATCTTGCGGCTATCGGGACGGTTTCTAAGTGAACTACTCCCGCCCCTCTCGGGTTGGGGTGTGCTCACCTAGTGTCGCCCGGCACGTCTTGGGTCTCGACACACTAGCTTCAGATGCTTTCCAAAGTAAGCTTTCACAAGGTTCATGTAACATCCCTAACTTGGGTTATGCTTTAACCCTAGATGTTTTGTGTAAGAAAGATAATTATATGCTTGCTCTTATATTTTTAAAAGTAATTAAGGCTCAAGAGGAACTTATGTTTCAATTTTAGTCCTTTTTGAATAATGTTGAAAACAATATTTTTCCTGATTTGGACTAAAGTGCAAATTACCCAAGTTGAGGGGTTAACTTGCAAATGTTACTTGATAAATGTTCCTCAGGTGTTGAAGCATAATAAGAATGAGAATGATGCAGAGGTATGGCTTGTGAAATCCTGAGCACCAAGAAAGAGCTTTGAGTAATGTTTGTGCATTAAAACCTAGTTTTGGTGTAATGTGCAATTTACCCAAAACCAAGGGTTCAATATGCAATATACCACTTATAGAGAGTCCCTAATGTTTCTTGGTATCAATTATAGACAAGAAAATCATAGGGGCATCTCATTTGAATCTCTTTGGAGGAGAGAGAATCTTAATATTAAAATAATCAAGATTTAAGCATAATTGAAACCCTAATTCAATTTAATGCAAAAATAAATATATTAATGGGAGTGTCCTTCGACCAAAAATGTGATGGTTGAATTTGTATAAGTGAGGACGTCCTTGTTCCTTGCAATGGCACCGAAATATCTAAAGTGAGTGGAGAGCCCACTCACATTAGTTAAAGAAAAAGTAATATCCACTCATTTTTTTATATTATTATTATATTGATTAAGGTGCTTAATTTGTTTTCTTTAATTCATGGATAAACGAGAGGTTTTTGAAGGAGAGGATGATGGCTTTGTATGCAAGGAAGTGAGGGGGATAAGTGGCACCAATTTTGGGAATTAAAGGATTTTTATAATACTTTCTCTCTCTTGGAATTCCCTTACATATATCCCATTTTTCACCCACATGAAAGACTCTTTTTCGACTGTTCTTTCTTTCCTTGCTTTGTCCAAACATAAGGGAGCTTAGGAGAAATAGGAGGACGTGCCCCAACCTGTAGGTAAGCTCCATAGTCATCTTCAACCTTGATTTCATAGTGAAAATTGAAATTCAATGCTTATTTTCTTCTTTTCTCCATTCAATCTTCAACTTTAGCCAATCCTTTAACTCAAAGACTTGAGAATGGACCTTGGACAGTTGTAAGAGCTTCATTCACCATTGAGGACATGAATCTTGAATCTTGGATTCAACTTTTAAGGCGTGTTATATAACTTGAACCCTTAAATGTTATTATTGATTTCATTTTCTTCATCATATGTTGATTCCTTCTTCATTTCCGAATTTCCTTTGGATTAATTGATGAAATCACCACAAAGATCACAAAAATTTTCGAAGGTTTGTATCTTGAAGATGAGGATGTCATCTTGGCACACACCTCAAGAAAAATCATGTGCAAACGATTTCATCTTGATGACCAAACGGTCTCAAGACCGTTTGGTGATCAAACTGTCTCAAGACCGTTTGAGGGCAAACAATCTCAAGATTGTTTGAGGTTAAACGGTCTCAAGACCGTTTGGGTCAATTGCTGATGTAGTTGGATGAAGATCCAATGGTTCCAATTGATGTAATTAAAATGATTCTAATAATGGGTGATCCATTGATTACAAACCCTAATCGGATTGATTTGGTTGAAACCTCAAATCAATTGGGTCATTTTCTATGTTGAATGGCTCAAACGGTCTCAAGACTATTTGAGGTCAAGAGGAGTCATGGATGGATGGATATCCAAGGGTTGTAGTTTGATGTACTTTCAATGGTCTCAATGTTGGATGGTTCAGTGAGTGCAAACCCTAAAATCAATTGATTGATTGAAGGAAACCCTAGATGACCCTTTCGGTTTCAAGGTGGTTTGGACCAAACGGTCTTGAGACCGTTTGAGTCCAAATGCTCTTGAGACCGTTTGGGATCAAACGGTCTTCAGACCGTTTGGAGACAGAACGGTCTCAAAACATTTGATGTTCAATCAGTTTCAATGATGAGTTGCTCATTCTGTTTCAAGCTATTTGGGATTAATTATATATAATTCAAACGGTCTCAACCCGTTTAGGGATTTTGAGATCAAGACTGTTTGAAGGTCTAATAGTCTCAGACCGATTGGAATTTTGGACCAAGACCGTTTGAAGGTCAAAGTACTTCAAGACCGTTTGAGGGTCTAATACCTCAAGACCGTTTGAAGGTCTAATTGGTTCAAACCATGTAAGTACAATTAAACCTATGATTGTTAATGGTGTTATCAAAGATAATTACAATGGTTGTATCTTTAAGGTACTAGGGTGATTAGTACCCTTATAAGAGTTAACCTTTGATTCTCATGAAAGCAATATCTCAATACACCATGCCAACCCTAAATGTGAGTACTTGAATGTAGGGTTGACCTAATCTAAACAAGCTTGAAGTAATCAACATCCTAGAGAGGATGAGAGAGAGGGAGGAATTCATACATGTATAATAATCATGTAGTGGTTAAGCTTCAATACTCTCAACATGAATAAAATATGTATTTAGGGTGTGATCCTTGATACAGAGATCATGAAACCCTAATCGAGAAGGTTGATGAGCCTAACCCTAAATTTAGGGCAATGCTAGGTGTAACCCTAACCTAGGGTAATGGTGTAACCCTAATCTAGGGTGATGTTTCTGATGCCATGTGAAACCCTAATCCAAGGTGATGTTATGTAATGATGTATGAAATCCTAACCCTAATATAGGGTGAAGGTAGGTGAAACCCTAATTTTGGGTTATTGTGCATGAAGCCCTAATCTTGGTCAGAATGATGGTAAGCCATAACCCTAATTTTGGGTAATGGGATGAGTATCCCTAATTGATATGAAATTTGGAAATCCTAAAACTAATAAGGGAATAGTGATTCTACTCTTACATCGCATAGTGCTGATATGTAATTGATATAACTGTTATCATGTGTAATGACCATGCAGGTAATCATGATATGATGAGCATATCTAGGTATGAGCTATGATGTGTTAATTATTTAAATGTTTTATGGGCCTTGTGAGCCATTATATGTTTTGTTGCCTAGTAAGAGGTAACAAGAGATTAAATGGGCTTTGAGAGCCATGTGAGATGCTTGTATAGTAAGTATTTTGTTTACTTTGGTTAGATGACCTGAAGGTATTAGTTACCTGATAAGTGGTAACAAATGTTCTTTGATGAACTGAGGGTTTGAATACCTATATTTCATAATCATGATGATGAGATGTTAAGTGATGAGAATGCCCATGATGAGGTAAGGGATTGAGATCCCAATGTTCTATAAAGTTTTGAAAAGTACTTGATAGAAGTGTTACAAATTCTTTGTAGCTTTTGTCATAATAATTGATGTTTGGAAACATGTCTGAATGCTAAAAAAATATGTAATACACTTAATTAATCAAGTGAAATCTTATCATGTAGAGCCCTGACCATAGATCCATCATCGTCAGTAATTAGTGATGGAGAAATAGGTTTCCCTATGGGAATTCCTTGAATACATATTTTTGAATATGTGGGGGTAATGAGTGAATATATCCCTACACCTCACAGGAATGACTGTGGGCCATATCCTATGCACATGAATGGTTATGGACCATATCCCAATAAGAGTATGGCTATGGGCCATAACTCCATAATACCAGGCATTGGCTAAGGGCCATATCCTGAAGAAAGTATATGCTACGGGCTATATCTCTATAGCGAAGTTTCCAGTATGCCCTAGAAAGCTATTTAGCAGAGACACAAGATGTCCTGCATAAGATCTCGTACTGACCGAGATAAGGGAGGTTATGGAAATCTTGCTCTTCCTTAACATATGTATGGTACCGATTTCGATTTCGTAATGTTTAGTTGGAGTATGAGCGGTATACCTCATCTCCTCAGGGATTAAGTATGATTGAAAAATGTAATCAGCCGTGTAACATATTTGCTTAAGGTTGAAATACGAGAATCATTGGTTAATGTTACCTTTCATATCATGTCCTAGATGGATAAATGTTATACATGTTCTTCAATTCCTTATTGGATAAGTGACATGCTGCCTTATCAATTTATAGCTGAAATGCTTTGAATAAGAATATGGCTCTAATATGTTTAGACATTGATTTATCTACTATTGAATATATTTGATTCCTCTGCTCAGTTTTATTCTATTAAACTACAATAATAATGTTTCTGGAGGAGAGTTATATCTCTCGCTGGGAAAATTTCAATTGTCTCACCAATGTGGGATCCAACTTTTTTAGGTGGATGAGGAAGAAGAGGTAGAAACTCTACAGTAGGGGAAGAGCAGCAACAACAACAACATGGACAGCAGTGATATTCCAGGTGGAGGCACTGGCTGTCATTTTTTGTATAGAGAGTCCTATGTGTCGTCTCTGTACTCTCAGGTCCTCAGAGTTAGTAGTTAGTACTTTTAATGAATCGATCGAAGATTTTGGCTTAATTCCTTGAGGTTCTTATGTTTCTTGTGTATAGTTTTAACAAGGCAGTTGATGCTTGTAATCCTTTAGAAGGGGTGGTACAAGATATGTACTTATGAACCAGGATGTAAATAAAATACATTGGTTCTTGATAAAAGAGTTTTCCTATGTTTGTATCTCTTTGTAAATGGTGTTAATTTTTTGTGATTTTCAGTAATCCGCGGTTAATGATCGCTTCTGCTTAGTTAATAACATTTTGTTTGGACGGATCGCCACAGTTTAGTGGCATCAGAGCTCGAGGTTCGCTGAGTCTACAGAGACATAGGATTAAGGTTGTTAAGTCTATTCTATTGTCTTCCAATTATCTGATAGTGTCTTCTTCTCATATAGGAGGAGAAGAAGAACTTAAAGATGTCTGGATCACACGAAGAACATGTTGTTGAGAGCAGCATTGCTGCACCAGGAAGAGGTGCAAGGGATCAGGATAGGGAGGAACCAGTGCCTGAACATCCCCAGCTTAACCAGGTTGCACTAGAAAACCCAGCTTTCCATGATATGTTTGGGCAGTTCATGGCAACCTTGATGCATATGGTGGATAGGATGCCACCACCTACACCTAGGGCACCAGTCCATAATGAAGGATAGGGCGCTGGTAAAACTTTTCAATGGCTTCGCCGGGTAGGAGCCACAGATTATGCTGGTACAGCTGACCTAGCAGATGCAGACATGTGGCTGACTGAGCTAGAGAAGGCCTTTAGAATCCTCAATATCCTTGAAGCAGAGAAGGTGAGGCATGTAGTATACTTTCCAAAAGGGAGTGTTGGCCACTGGTGGACAATAGAATAGGGCAAGAGGCCAGGTGTTGAGATCATATGGGAAGTATTCCGACGAGAATTCGTTAGTATATATTTCCCCAAGACATTTCTAGATGAGAAGATCTCTGAGTTTGAGTGGTTAAGGCAAGGACCAATGAACATTAGAGAGTATGAAGCTAAGTTCATGGAGCTTTTGTAGTTATGTCCGCATATGGCAGCTACTGATGAAGAAAGAATTCGGCGTTTTGAGAAGGGGTTGAATGTTGAATTGACCACTCTTGTGTATGCTTTAGAGAATAGGGAGAGGTTCACCACCTTCGTGGAGTTTGTGAGACGGATAGAAAAGTCGGTGACTGAGAAGCATTAGAACCACAGTAAGTAGGTGTACACACAGTTCCAAAGACAGAGGTCTGAGAGTTTTAAGAAACCAAGGTTTTCTACACCAGCAGCACCACTGAGGTTCAATACCCATACACAATGGACGTCAAGTAGGGGTAGGGGTCGTAGTTTTCCTCCAAATAGAGCCCCCAATATAGCATCAGCATCAGTAACTAGACCTTTTAGACCATACCAAGAGAATAGAACCTATCATCAATGCAGACAGGTAGGACATCTAGCAAGTGATTGTCCAGTCAGAAACATAATGGTAACCCAACCACCGAGGAAGAGTCAATAAGGACATCAGAGGAAATAGATTTCGAGTGGCGCTAGAGGACGTGGACAAGCGTCCCAAGCTGGTTCGTCAGCACCCAACAACCGAGCATAGGGTCAACAACAAGCAACGATGAGATTCTATGCGATGAATCAACCTGAAGCAGTAGTCAACCCTCAAGTTGTGACAGGTTAGATGGAACTATTTCATTATGATATGTCTTCATCCTGCTTCATATCTGTTTTGATTGATCTGGGTGCTACACATTCCTTTGTTACTAGAGAAGTGATCCTTGACTGCAATATGACTGTTATTCATAGAGCAGATAATATGTTGTTAGAAACCCCTTTGCTGGGATCTGCAGTGCTGCGGGAGGTGTGTTCTCCCTACATTCTTTCCTTTTCTAAAAATTGCATTCAGGTGGATCTTATACCACTTGAGATGCACGGGTTCGATATAATCCTTTGGATGGACACCCTAGAAAAGTACAAAGTTGTCTTGGATTGTGTTTTCAAGCAAGTTGTGTTCGTAGATGACGATGAAACATGGATTTTTTAGGGAGATAGAAAGATTCTTCCAACTTGTCTTGTGTCATCTATGGTAGATGAGAAGCTAATGAGACAAGGTTTCCTTGCATTCTTGGCACATGTGGTAGATACCACAATAGAGAGCCCTAATCTTTCTGAAGTCTCAATAGTTAGGGAGTTTGAAGATGTGTTCCCTGAGGAACTTCCAGGTGTTCCTCCGCCCCGAGAGATTGATTTTGAGATTAATCTAATTCTGGGCACGCAACCAATAGCACAAACACCGTATAGAATGGCACCTGTTGAGATGGCAGAGCTCAAGAAACAGCTACAGGAGTTGCTTGAGAAGGGTTTTATCTGACCGAGTACTTCACCATGGGGTGCTCCGATTCTCTTTGTTAAGAAGAAGGACAGATTGATGCTGTTATGCATTGATTACAAACAGTTGAATAAAGTAACCATAAAGAACAAGTATCCTCTGCCAAGGATCGATGACTATTTGATCATTTGCGTGGTGCAACTATCTTCTCTAATATAGATATGAGGTCAGGATATCATCAGTTGCGTATTAAGGAGAGTGACATATGTAAGTCTGCCTTTAGGATAAGATATGGTCACTATGAGTTCATAGTTATGTCGTTTGGACTAACTAATGCACTAGATGCATTCATGGAACTCATGAATAAAATCTTTCAACCTTTTCTTGATTAGTTCATAGTAGTCTTCATAGATGACATCCTAATATACAGTAGAGATGCTCAACAGCATGAGCAGCACCTCTGTCAGGCTTTAACTTTGCGAAGAGAGCATAAGTTGTATGTTAATTTTAGCAAATGTGAGTTCTGGTTACCAGAAGTTTCTTTTCTAGGACACATAATATCTACCTTAGGTATCCATGTTGATCCTAAGAAGGTAGAATATGTCCTACAATTTCAATAGCCAAAGACACCAACAAAGATATGTAGTTTCCTAGGACTGGCAGGTTATTACATGAGGTTCATTAAGAACTTCAGTTCTATAGCTTTACCCCTAACCGAGTTGACCAGGAAGGAGGTTCCTTTTGTCTAAAATGACAAATGTCAACATTCTTTCCAGCTGTTGAAAGAAAGGTTAACAAGTGCACCTGTGTTGGTGTTACCTGAGCAAGAAAAGGGGTACATAGTTTTCTATGATGCATCTAAGAATGGTCTAGGATCAGTGTTGATGCAGGATAATCAAGTGATTTCTTTTGCCTCTCGACAACTTAAGAAACATGAGGAGAATTATCCTACACATGATCTAGAGCTAGCTGCTGTGGTCCATGCTTTGAAGATCTGGAGACATTATCTTTATGGAGAAAAATTCCAGATTTTCACAGACCATAAGAATCTAAAATACATCTTCTCACAACATGAGTTAACATGAGACAACACCGCTGGATGGAGTTAATCAAGGACTATGATTGTACAATTGATTATCATCTAGGGACAGCTAATGTAGTGGTTGATGCACTAAGTAGGAAATCATCATCACCAACCTTAGATAAAGCACAGTTGAACTCCTTAGTGTGCTTTAAAAGATATATGCTTATCTCCTTGAGGAAAAACAATGTACAACTTAAGGTATCATTGTTAGCCGGGTTGTTAGCTGAGATGTAAGTGAAACCTACTCTAAGACAACATATTAAAGAAGCACAACAAGCTGATGCTGTGGTTCAGCAGATTAGGTCAGAGTATGGTAGTGAGAAACGGGATGTCTTTCATGAGTCAGAGGATCAGGTAGTCTATTACCATGGTAGGATGGTAGTAGCTGATGCCAATGACTTAAGGAAGTTAGTCTTGGAATAAGATCACTCTTTGATGTATACAATGCATCCAGGGAGCACCAAAATGTATCATAACTTGAAGGATATGTATTGGTGGCCAGGATTGAAGAAGGATGTAGCTGAGTTTGTTAAGCGGTGTCCAGTATGTCAGTGTGTTAAAGCTGAACATCAAAAGCCTGCTAGAACAATGCAACCTTTGCCTATACCGCAGTGGAAATGGGATCATGTGACCATGGACTTTATGGTTGGTTTGCCTAGAACAACCAAAGGTCATGATTCCATATGGGTGATAGTTGATAGGTTGACTAAGACATCACATTTCCTTCCTATCAAAACAACCTACACTATTGAGAAGCTTGCACAGATATATATAGATGAGATAGTGTGGTTTCACAGGGTTCTAGGTACTATTGTTTCCGATAGAGGTCCCCAGTTTATGAGTCATTTTTTTGGAACGACTACATAAAGCTTTGGGTACACAGTTAAGATTTAGTATTTCCTTTCACCCACAGACAGATGGATAATTTGTAACATCCCTGACCTAGGTTATGCTTTAATCCTAGATGTTTTGTTTAAGAAAGATAATTATATTCTTGCTCTTATCTTTTGAAAAGTAATTAAGGCTCAAGAGGAACTTATGTTTCAATTTTAGTCCTTTTTGAATAATGATGAAAACAATGTTTTGCCTATTTTGGACTAAAGTTCAAATTACCCAAGTTGAGGGGTTAACTTGCAAATGTTACATGATAAATGTTCCTCAGGTGTTGAAGCATCATAAGAATGAGAATGATGTAGAGTTATGGCATGTGAAAGCCTGAGCACCAAAAAAGAGCTTTTTGAGCAATGTTTTTACATTAAAACCTAGTTTTGGTATAATGTGCAATTTACCCAAAACTAAGGGTTCAATATGCAATATACTACTTATAGAGAGTCCCTAATGTTTCTTGGTATCAATTAGAGACTAGAAAACTAGAGGGGCGTCTCATTTGAATCTCTTTGGAGGAGAGAGAATCTTGATATTAAAATAATCAAGATTTAAGCATAATTGAAACCCTAATTCACTTTAATGCAAAACTAAATATATTAATGGGAGTGCCCTTCAACGAAAAATGTGATAGTTAAATTTTTATAAGTGAGGACGTCCTTGTGCCTTGCAATGGCACCGAAATATCTAAAGTGAGTGGAGAGCCCAATCACATTTTTTTAAGAAGAAATTATTTCTCCATAAATCTATGAGTTCCTTACATTAACATCTGAAAGATGGTATCTACTGACGCAAGCTGGGGGTGAATCCAAATAATGCTCGGGTCGTTCGCTTCTGAGTTGGTATTTTTCCAGACCATCGGCTACTGAATTACACAATCGTCCGTCATATTGAACCGTCGTGTTCTCCTGCTTATCCTCTTTTAACTTGGTTAACCAATAGGTGAACTTAGGGTAGTTTTGGGCTTCTTCCTCCAACAACTTCAGAGTGGTATGGCAGTCTGTTTCAACTAAAACTCGGGGCCATACATTTCTCTTTATCTGTTGAAACGTGAAGTGGATTGCGGCCAGTTCAGTCGCAGTAGCTGAATTGGTGTGAACCGTTTTGGACCAGCCACCCAGCCAGTGTCCCTGAGCATCTCTTGCAACAGTAGCTACAGCTCCACCCTTATTGTTCATTGCAGCATCTACGTTGAGTTTGACGAAATTATCCGGAGGTCTCGTCCAGGGCACAGTAGGATTTGGCTTCTGGTCTTGTCCCTTCTTCCAGGTTTCCGTCACCAATTGTAACGAAGCTTTGATCTGGATGACCTGATGAGCAGTGCTCTTGATTTCACCTTCAAATATCTCAGCATTTCTGAACTGCCATTAGTTAAAGAAAAAGTAATTTCCACTCATTTTTTGATATTATTATTATATTGATTAAGGTGCCTAATTTGTTTTCTTTAATTCATGGATAAATGAGAGGTTTTTGAAGGAGAGGATGATGGCTTCGTATGCAAGGAAGTGAGGGGGATAAGTGGCACCAATTTTGGGAATTAAAGGATTTTTATAACACTTTCTCTCTCGTGAAATTCCCTTACATATATCCCATTTTTCACCCACATGAAAGACTCTTTTTCGACTCTTCTTTCTTTCCTTGCTTTGGCCAAACACAAGGGAGCTTATGAGCAACAGGGGACGTGCCCCAACCTGTAGGTAAGCTCCATAGTCATCTTCAACCTTGATTTCATGGTGAAAATCGAAATTCAATGCTTATTTTCTTCTTTTCTCCATTCAATCTTCAACTTTAGCCAATCCTTTCACTCAAAGACTTGTGAACGGACCTTAGAAAGTTGTGAGAGATTCATTTACCATTGAGTACGTGAATCTTGAAGCTTGGATTCAACTTTGAAGGCGGGTTAAATAACTTGAACCCTTAGATGTTATTATTGATTTCATTTTCTTCATCATATGTTGATTCCTTCTTCATTTCCGAATTTCTTTTGGATTAATTGATGAAATCACCAGAAAGATCACAAAAATTTTCTAAGGTTTTATCTAGAAGATGATGATGTCATCTTAGCACACACCTCAAGAAAAATCATGTGCAAACGGTTTCATCTTGATGACCAAACGGTCTCAAGACCGTTTGAGGGCAAATGGTCTCAAGACCATTGAGGTTAAACGGTCTCAAGACCGTCTGGGTTCAATTTATGATGTAGTTGGATGAATATCCAATGGTTCCAATTGATCTAATTAAAATGGTTCTAAGAATGGGTGATCCATTGATTATAAACCCTAATCGGATTGATTTGGTTGAAACCCTAAATCGATTGGGTCGTTTTCTATGTTGAATGGCTCAAACGATCTCAAGACCATTTGAGGTAAAATGGTCTCAAGACCGTTTGAGGTCAAGAGGAGTCATGGATGGATGGAGATCCAAGGGTTGTAGTTTGATGTACTTTCAATGGTCTCAATGTTGGATGGTTCAGTGAGTGCAAACCCTGAAATCAATTGATTGATTGAAGGAAACCCTAGAGGACCCTTTCGGTTTCAAGGTGGTTTGAACCAAACGGTCTTGAGACCATTTGGAGATCAAACGGTCTCAAATCGTTTCATGTTCAATCAGTTTCAATGATGCGTGTCTCATTTAGTTTCAAATTGTTTGGGGTTAATTATATTTAATTCAAACAGTCTCAAATCATTTAGGGATTTTGAGATCAAGACTGTTTGAAGGTCTAACGGTCTTAGACCGATTGGAGTTTTGGACCAAGACCGTTTGAAGGTGAAATTACTTCAAGACCATTTGAAGGTCAAAGTACTTCAAGGCTGTTTGAGGGTCTAATACGTCAAGATCGTTTGAGGGTCTAACACCTCAAGACCATTTGAAGGTCTAATTGGTTCAAACCATGTAAGTACAATTAACCCTATGATTGTTAATGGTGTTATCAAAGATAATTAAAATGGTTGTATCTTTAAGGTACTAGGGTGATTAGTACCCTTAGAAGAGTTAACCTTTGATGCTCATGAAAGCAATATCTCAATACATCATGCCAACCCTAAACATGTGGACTTGAATGTAGGGTTGACCTAATCTAAACAAGCTTGAAGTAATCAAAATCCTAGAGAGGATGAGAGAGAGAGAGGAATTCATACATGTATAATAATCATGTAGTGGTTAAGCTTCAATACTCTCAACATGAATAAAATATGTATTTAGGGTATAATCCTTGATATAGAAATCACGAAACCCTAATCAAGAAGGTTGATGAGCCTAACCATAAATTTAGGGCAATGCTAGGTGTAACCCTAACCTAGGGTAATGGTGTAACACTAATCTAAGGTGATGTTTCTGATGCCATGTCAAACCCTAATCCAAGGTGATGCTATGTAATGCTATATGAAACCCTAACCCTAATATAGGGTGAAGGTAGGTGAAACCCTAATTTTGGGTTATAGTGCATGAAGCCCTAATCTTGGGCAATATGATGGTAAGCCATAACCCTAAATTTGGGTAATGGGATGAGTAGCCCTAATTGATATGAAATTTGGAAATCACAACCCTAATAAGGGAATAGTTATGCTACTCTTACATTGCATAGTGTTGATATGTAATGGGCGAATATATCCTTACACCTCAAAGGAATGACTGCGGGCCATATCATATGCACAGGAATGGTTATGGACCATATCCCAATAAGAGTATGGCTATGGTCCATAACTCCATAATACCAGGCATTGGCTAAGGGCCATATCCTAAAGAGAGTATATGCTACAGGCTATAACTCTACAGCAAAGTTTCCAGTATACCCTGGAAAGCTATTTAGCAGAGACACAAGATGTCCTGCATAAGATCTTGTACAGATTGAGATAAGGGAGGTTATGGAAATATGGATCTTCCTTAACCTATGTATGGTACCGATTTCGATTTTGCAATGGTCCGGTTGGAGTATGAGCGGTATACCTCATCTCCTCAGGGCTTAAGTATGATTGAAAAATGTAATCAGCTGTGTAGCATATTTGCTTAAGGTTGAAATATGAGAATCATTGGTTAATGTTACCTTACATAGCATGTCCTAGATGGATAAATGTTATACATGTTCTTCAATTCCTTATTGGATAAGTGACATGCTGCCTTATCAAGTTATAGATGAAAGGCTTTGAATAAAAATATGGCTCTAATATGTTTAGACATTGATTTATCTACTATTGAATATATTTGATTCCTCTGCTCAGTTTTATTCTATTAAACTGCAATAATAATATTTCTGGCGGAGAGTTATATCTCTCGCTGGAAAAATTTCAATTGTCTCACCCCCATGGGGTCCAACCTTTTTAGGTGGACAAGGAAGAAGAGACAGAAACCCTATAGTAGGGGAAGAGCAGCAACAGCAACAACAGGGACATGAGTGATATTCCAGGTGGAGGCACTGGCTGTCATTTTTTGTATAGAGAGTCCTATGTGTCATCTCTTTACTCTCAGGTCCTCAGAGTTAGTAGTTAATACTTTTAATGAATCTATATGAGATTTTGGATTAATGCCTTGAGGTTCTTATGTTGCCTGTGTATAGTTTTAACTGGGTAGTTGATGCTTGTAAACCTCGAGAAGGGATGGTACAAGATATGTACTTATGAACCAGGATGTAAATAAAATACATTCGTTCTTGATAAAAGAGTTTTCCTGCGTTTGGATCTCTTTGTAAATGGTTTTAATTTTTTGTGATTTTCTGTAATCCACTGTTAATGATCGCTTCTTCTTAGTTAATAATGTTTTGTTCAGACGGATCAACACAGTTCTGACCCTTCCCATCTTAGTCATATAGTTTCTATTTATAGGCAACAACTGGTAGAGGTTGTGGTTCTTGTGGGGCCACATGTCCTTCATTGACTCCTTTTATGTGGCCTCGGGGATGACCGATACATGCACGTCGTCCGGTATGGTAGGTTGTCGCATGCTGGGTTGTGAACGTATCGGGTTACCTTGGTGGGTAGCTGCTTCCGATGAGTGACGTTTATCGCGTGACACACCCATGTCGGGCTGATTAGTCGTCACGGGCAAAGCTCTCTATCAGGTAGGTAGGTACCGCTCGCCGGGGTCTCCTCGCACGACACGCCATATCAGGTTGCTACCATATCGGGTAGTGATTGTGATAGGTAAGTAGGCGTGTTGGGTGACCAGTAGATGGGTTGGGATGGCCCTTTTGCAGACTTCAGGTGGAACAACAGGGACAATTTGTACAAAAGATGGGAACAGAGTTAGGGGCATAGTGCAGTTTATTTTTTTGCAATAACAAGACAAAATTGAGACGAAAAACAGTTTCGAGGGCAGTTTTGACAATGAAATGTAGGCTATAAATGGCCATAAAATGGGTGTTATCAGTGAGCCATAGGCTCCTCTGCAAAATAGTGGTAGAGAAGTCATCAAGCCCTAGGTTGGGTGTTTCTTCATTCGGTCATCAATGGGGTTGAGTAATAGCTCATTCAAACCACAAGGAAGAGACAAATTCAGACCCGATGAAATCTCATGAAATGGTGCAATGGATGTAGGGAAATCATTCGGGATGACAAGTCTATGAAATAACTTGTGTTTGTGAAACAGTCAGAGGTAGAGGATGACGATCCATCCGTCAGATCAGCTATGGGTCATAGATGATGAAATAGGGGTCATTGGACGGTGTGCCCGAGATGAGTTGTAAATCAAAGTAACACGTGACAAATTACTTTAGGAAATTAATTGCATTGAATGTAAATCGAATTAAACCATAGTCCAACTTTATTGAAAACTCATTTAATCTATTTGGAGGGTCAAACAACGACCAATTGATCCCAAATTTGAACCATAGGCTAATATTAATGCCTAGATTAGTGCTATGCATTTGGATTTTCATTTTTCAAAAGCTTTGGCCCTTAATCACCATATTGTCCATTAATAAATATATTGATGTCTTTTAAAGGGTGAATTAATAAAAGACACTTCTTAGAAAATCCTTAAGTAGAAATTTGAAATGGATATTATAAAATCATTGAAGATTCACGTCCCACCTCCTATTCTCATTTTTGTTTCTTTAATAACATTTTGGAGGAGAAAGAAAGTGAAAGAGGAGTATTCTCTCGTTAACTAACTCAATTCCACATTAATTCTTATTTGTTGTCCCTAAAAGCCATAAAACTCTACATTAATATAATCTACTAATTATCTCTCATAAGTGGTCATTTTGCATTATTAGACTCTAATTAACACTCTAGTTGAGATATTTATGCAAAAGCCCATTCATTGAAATGAATGTGGGTCAAATGTAATTCAAACCATTGAGTATTGCTCAATTTCAGCATTGAGGCCAAAAAGGATGGAAAAGATAGGAAAATTTAGAAAAAAGGAAAAAAAGAATAGGAAGGAAATAAAATCTTTAAAATGGGTTAAATTGCAATTGAATCCAAGATTCATTACGTTACAATATATCAAAGCACAAATGTGCATAACATACTTAATACTCCTCTCTTACTATTTACCTCTCTTCAATTAGGACTACTATTCAACGCATAAGTGATATCATTAGATAATTATTAGAGAAGACCATTCTTAGAATACAAGTATCTTAACATACAATTATAATCAAATATCACATTCTTATAAACCAATTCATATCCTTGAACCTCAAATTGTAATTGAAGTAAACTATACTCATATGCAATCCTTAATCCCTCATTTGAGTTCATTACTCATTAGCATTACATAGGATATCATTTTAGGGTTATAGTTAGGTTCTTAAACCAATCTACTAGTTTTCATCATTTTCCTTTCATTTCATATTCATTAGTCACAACTTCTTTCATTTCATGTTCACTACTATTATTCTTGGAGCATAACATTTTAAAATTACTAATGCATTAATATCCATTATAGGTTTGATTTTATTGTCTTCTATTCATTTTAGGTCAACCGAGATATCACCCTTGTCCATTCCTTATTTTGCATCAATATACATGTACCACGTTATTTGACTCATAATGGCATTTTGGTAAATAAATACAATCCTTCCATTCCTTACTAAACACTCAAATTAGAAGGTACCACATATTAAGCTTTCTTCTTAGTCTTTAGTTTTTATATATCTCGTGATTCATCATTAAGTGACTTGCATAAAAGTCTAACATTCATGTAGTATTTTCTCCTGTTCTACACATTATACTAGAATGCATGCATGAAGATTATATAATCTTAATAAGTCATATCACCTTCAAATTAAGTAGTAGTGCCTACAATCGAGAATTGCATCACATTTATAAGATTATATACAACATTGAGATTTATCTATCATACATCCAAGGTGATCATTGAAACCGACTGCAAGATATTTGTAGATATGCTGCAGAACAATCCAAGGAACAACCCAAAGTTTGCCAGGTTCATTGAAAGAATACAATGTAAAATGTGAGATCAAGGGGAATCAACTATCAATTTTGTTGTGAGGGATTGTAATAAATTAGCATATGCCTTAGCTAAGTACCACCAAAAACACAAAACTCGGGTCTTTACTTATACAAGACCACCAGAGTTCAATAGGGTTGCTTTAGCTGAAGATAATTGTAATGGTAGTAGTACTACCAGACTTCAATTCCCATCAAATACTACTCCATGTATTTGTTGTCCTTACTAGATTGCAAGAGGAGGGCGAGATGAATAAATAGCCTCCTGGCTTATACAAAAAAAAATACTTGACTCGCTACTAGATTTCTAGGGATTAAGAAGCCATCTTAGTTCAATAAATCATAAATAGCATACGATTATTAATCTCATCATGGTGAACAGGGGTTCATTAGAGATATCACACACTTGGAAACATTAGTCTCCATTCGAACATAATTCATCCATCAAGCATTAGTATACAATGATTTATTGACTTACATGATTCAACCCCTCACTACAAACTTTAAACATGGAATATCTCCGCCTCACACTTATCCTTATGTATATATTCATATTCAATTTAGTAGAATTCAACAATACTTATGTGTCATTCATTCCAAATACAACTCAATATGATTTTATACATGTCAAAGCATTTTCCAAGCATATCATTCAAATTGGTTCTAGGCAATATTCATATGAACAACATAATTCTATGTCCAAAATCTTATTCATAGAACTTAACTAAACAACTTAGGAACTAGAATATACTAACCAATGAAAAAAATTATTTATCAATAGCATTTAAATTCCCAAAATCAGCCCAATTGATTATACAGATGCATACCAGAACTAGCAACAATTTTGATTATGTTAGATAAATATAATCAGGCTTTCTACATGATTACATAGCTTAATAGGGAGAGAAACACTCCGTTAAGGTGACAAGCACCTTAAAAAAGTAGGTCAAATTCTAAATTTTTAGAAATCCACCACGGTTCTAGCTATTGAATCCTTCTCTTCCTCCTCTCAACTCAAAAACCCTAGAAATGAAGATTAGGAGAGAAAGAGTGATAAAAGAGGGAAATTTTATATCATTTCAAATCAAATCAAAGGAGGGAAGAAAGCTTCACACGTGAAAGAAGATTCTACATGAAATAATATGCAAAGAAGCTAAACTTACTTGATTTCATCACTCTTTGAATGGTGAAACCCTAGATCACAACTCTAGGATTTCTTTTTTATGGAACGGATCACGAATTATGAGATCTCCTTGGATGCTATTTACTCATATAGTTCAATTCAGGTGCTTGGGTCAATTGCAAATTGACCCAACTTTACATTTTCTTTTATTTCAACAGAATTTTTTATTAATTTTTTAAAACCGAAAATCATTTACTTAACATGTCAATTATCATCCAAAAATTGTGAAACATTATAATTTTGTGTGATACGTCATCTCAAATTTTCAATAAAAAAATTCAGATCAATCAGACTTACCAATAAATAAATAAAAATTGAATACTAGACTGCTATGTTTTAGCTAGAATACATGGTCAACCGAGTTTATTCTGCAAAAACTCGACTGACACTCCTCTCTGTAAAAATAAAACGTCATCCAAAAATTATGTAAAATTTAACATAATGTCTATAATGGAGTTTCCAAATAATTATTAAAATTTTAGATCAATTGGATGTACCAATTTCAAAGACTATACTGCTATATTTCAGTCTGAATACATGCTCATATGAGTTTGTCCTGGGGAAACTCGGTTGACAAATAGGTCATAAATTTATTCAAAAATTCTTATATTTTCCAAGGATACTAATAATTAATATATACAAACTATATCCAAGTGAAAACTAAATCCAAGTTATGTATAAAATGCTAAAAATCATTTTGTGCACCACTATACTTATTAAATTATGTATTCTTAAGCTACCAAAACCCTAATTTTGACCAATTAGGGTTTTCAATTCTCAACATCTAATTATTTGAAATTAAAGCAAATTTAGAGTTTCTTATTATGTTTACAAAATCATAATTACACCACCATCATTGATTAATCTTAAACAATGATCAATCTAGTTAAGAATGCAATCATCCAAGTCATTGTAGTTGTTGCATGTAGACTTCCTTCTAGAAGATATTTGTGAACAAATACATTATTCATGTCGAGCTGGTAAAGAGCCTAGTCAAGGTGACATGAAACTTTTAATCATTCTGTGACAAGTTTTAGTCAAATGGGCAATGATCACTTTCACAATGCATGGGAGAGATTTAAGAAGATTTTGAGAGAGTGTCTGGACCATGAGATCCCTTTATGGAAGCCAGTTCAATCATTCTACTTTGGTCTATCTCTAAAGGACCAAGATACAGTAGGTTCTTCTTATGGAGGTGTTTTCATGGCTAGGCCACCTGAGGAGGTATGGCCTTTGTTTGAGCAGTTGGATGAAGGGTCAAGAATTTGAGCTTCTAGCATGATGAATGACGGAGGTTATGCCTTGGTGTGACATCTCCTACTCATAATGACTCAACCCCACAAGTGATGCAGATTCTTAGTGACATGGTGAGTTTCATGAAGAACCAGGTGACAAATGTTCCTTGCTACCCGGTCAATTCTATTGAGTTCTATAGTGAAGAAAAGAAGGCACCTCACTCCTATAGCTACCAGGAACCACAAAGTCCAAGATATAGCTCAAGGTTTGAGGAAGAGGTTCTCTATAGGTTGAAGAGCTTTGATGACATACAAATGAATGTGATAAGGCTTGAAGAGAGTATAGAGAAACTATCTTCTACAATTGCTCTCCAAGAAGAAAAATTATCTTCAAAACCCATCTTGAGTTTCAATGAAGCAAGTGGACCAATGCCTTCTTCACAAGTTTTCTACAATCCACCTCCCATGCAAGTGCAGCCATAAACCACTACCAAGGTGATCCCAAGCCTTATACACCACCTCCACCTCTACTACCACAAACTTCTCAATAATTCACCTTCCAACCTCAATTCTCCCCTCCACCTCCATTTTAACACCAAGTGTCACCTCCACCTCCTCCACACCCACAACTAGCTCCCCCTCTCCACCATGAGCAAGGAAGTGATGTGAAAATTCTAAGGAGTGGAAAAACTCTTGATCAGCCTGCAAGTCAAAGATATGTTGATAAAGCAAAGCAAAGGCAGCCAAGTGGTGATACTATGATTGAGATTGCCGAAGATGATTATGTGATACATCTTGTTGATTTTGGGATACTACGTGCTCCACCTCATACTCCATTCATGGATTCCACCATCCTTGGTGCTCCATCTCACATTGATTCAAGCAAGACCAAAGCAAGTGAGCCACCATTCATTGAAGCATTAGATGATCCATAAAAAGTAAGGAGGAGACAAAATCACAATGTTGACATTCTTGAGGTGTTTCGCCAAGTGAAGGTCAATATTCCATTGTTGGAAGCTATTAAGAAAATCCCATCATATGCCAAGTTTCTTGAAAAATTTATGCATTGTGAAGAAAAGGTCAATGGGGGGGTACCAAAGAAAGTGAAGTTGACTGAAAAAGTGAGCTCTATCCTCTGCACTCACTTCCTATGAAGAGAAAAGACCCAGGAGCCCCAATCATACCTAGATACATGGGGGACATCACATAGGAAAATCCCAACTTGATTTGGGATACAGTGTGAATTTGATGCCATATAGTGTCTATGTTGAGATGGGTTTAGGCAAGTTGAAACCAGAACATTGCACTCTCCAACTAGCATATCACACCATCAAAGTTCCCAGAGGACAAGTGGATGATGTCTTGGTGATGATTGATAAGGAAAGAGGAAACAATGTTCTCAGCTGATTTCATTGTTCTTGACATGGAGCTGGATGATAGGAAGATCCCTATCATCTTAGGGAGACCATTCTTATCTACAGTTGATGCTGAGATACATGTTCACAGTGGCATAATGACAATCTCTTTCATGGACATCAAGATAAAGATCAACATATACAAGTCCTCAAACTGGCGAGTTCGAGATGAGTACATTGGATATGGTCACTTCAAGAGTTCGATTGGTCATTCAAGAGAAGGAGATCTAGATGAAGGATTTGATGACAGCTTTGGTGATCAAAGGGATGAGGAACATAGGTTAAATGCAAATGAGAGATGTATCTATTATAAGAATGGGCACATGAGCATGCCAAATGGATAAATGATTGAAGAATTGCCAAGAAGTCTAGCTGAAGGCATGAAAGTTAGTGCTTGTGGGAGACAACCCACCTAGATTTGAGAATTTTTCAAGAAACCTTCTATTTTTGATACTTTTTTTGTTTTTACACTTTCTAAGAAAACAAACACACACACACACACACTTGTTTTTAATAGTTTTTGTTTAATTTTAAGATGTGCATGTGAAAATTGGGCAAAATGAGAAAAATTAAATGAAATTTTGACAAGTCATCCATGAAAAACCATTTTGGATCAAAGATTTGATGTTTTGGTGAGGTTCAAGTATGAAACAATAGCCACAATACTCACCACAACGATGGTGACATGGAAAGGCCGTGGTGGTGCATTCACAATCAACAGGAGAATCAAGGAAAAATAAAAAAAAAGTTGAAACTGCAGAACAAACTTACCACGATCATGCAAGGAAGCATAGATGTTTAGCCATCCACTCAGAATGGCCATGTGGGCCACAATAGCCATGCATAAAGCAAGCCACCACGGCCATGTTGTAGCCCGACTCCAGTACTTAAGTTAGTGTTTTGCAAAAATCACAAATCCTTTCTATTCTCAACTCCACAAGCACCATGACCGTTCTCCATGAACGGCGGTCGTGCAGTGCCTCCCAGCCACTCCACCACCCTTAAATCACCACCAAATCATCCCCAATACATCTCCAATCACTCCCCCATCATTTCCACTACATTAATATCCAGATTCCGCCCATTTTCATCCGCAAAACACCCCATTTCTCTCCAATCCGCCCCAACGGCCCTATTCTTTGGAGAAAACCTAAAATCCCATTTTCTCCACCAATTTCAATCATAAATGAAACAAATGTCTAAGAAGGCTGTAGAAAATATCAAGTATGTGATCTCCTATGGATTTCGGCCCAAGAATGTGTCATCTTCGGCTCCGTCGGCACCTGTTGCCCTTTCGACACCATTGATAGCCTTCGATTCACCAGGGGAATCACCGCATGCTACGGAAATAGTGGATCCCATGATGGACGAGTCTTCTAGACAACCCATCGGAGGTAGGGAAACAGCCTGACCATCAGTCTCGGAAGATAGCACATCAGTTTTGGAAGCTTGGTCGTCCTTTTTAGCTGCACGACCCTCAACATCCACGACACCATAGCCATAGCCACAGCCGAGAGCACGATGATGGCTATTAATAGATGATGCAGATGGGGCAATGCCAGATGCACAACAAGAGGATGCACCTGAAGTGCATCATGAGGTAGCACCTGACAGTTAGAGCAAGAAAGGGAAGAAGCCAAAGCACCCAGAGTGCTTGACACGTTGAGGGATTGCCACTCGTTACACATTCTAGGAGACGATGAAAAGTTTGGGCAGCTTCGATTTTTTTCAGGATATCATGGAGCCCATTGGGCTAGTTGAGGTCTCGACCACAGTGTAGGAGACCAATGTGGAGCTTACATAGCAATTCTTTGCAATACAAGAGAAGGTCTCATAGGACGCATCAGTGTCACTTTTTGGAGTAGCACCTACATCATCACTACAACCTTTCTGACAGACATTTTTACTCCAACTCCCTAGGTAGTAGTGTCACTTGATCAAGGAAGAACTGATAGGGAAACCAATGCAAACTATGCTGCAATGTGGAAGAAAGTTACAAGCAGAGCGGTTTTGTGGTAGGTAAATCAAAGACTAGTCTGATTCACAACCCCATCTTAAGATACATTCATAAGGTCTTGGCAAACACCATCTTCGCCTGATATGAAAATCAAAACAGTTGCACCAGGTAAGAACTTTTTGTGTTGGTATGGACGGTATAGGGAAAGCTTGTAAATATGGGGTCACTTATTATTGATCATATGAATACAATCCCATACAAGACCAAGAATCCTTTTATTATGGGAGGGATTTCAACTTCCATGGCTTTGGCTTTGGGCAATGATGTATCTGGCTACACAAAGGAACAAGGAGGAAAGCTAGTTGACATGCATTACTTGACTCACTCATCGATGATATCAGTGGTTGATCAGAAGATTTTCTACAAGGTCAACCCTCCTTATGTAGGAGTTTCACTAGAGCTCCCCTACCATGCCACAACTCTCCTAAAGGGGTGTGGTCCATCTCTGAATTTTCTGGACATCTTGAGGAGGTGGGAAGAGGAGCACCCTAGAGATACATAGCAGCAACAGCCCAGAGATCTACCTGAAGGGCTTGGAGAATCACAGGTAGCTATCGAGAGGAGGAAGACAGACGAGGAGCAAGAGAATCATAGGGTGAGGTGATGTGAGGTGGAGACATCACAACAACAACAACAGCAGCCCACAGCGAATGCATACGACATGTCCACCATACATGTACAACTGGAGGGCATCCAAAGCACTTAGGATCACATTTTGAACACCCAGGAAGGTATTTTGAGGACACAAGAGGGCTTCTAGCGCACCCATGATGCCATGTGGTTAGACCATAAATAGATGCATTATCAGGTCCACCACTTATATCAGGTCCAGCATGCCCAATCCTAGAGGAACCCCTAGTGGGGGGAAGATTGGTGGAGATCATTGTCAGCATTTTAGGTAAACTACCTGCCTCCACAGTCAGACTACTAGGGATCCTACTACAAACACCCTCCACCATAGGGAGGAGCACCACCACCACATTGATCATCTACCCTATCATTCCTAGATTTTAGTGTCATGTTGAGGACATCATAATTCAAAAGTTTGGGGTACTAGGGCGATATACCCTTATCTTATCTCATTTTCACTCTCATTTTGCAGTTCACTTGCCATTTACTTTTTTTGTTTGCTTTAGTTTAGAATTTACTTCCTTTGCATACATGCATGTCATGTAGTTTACTTTCTTGTCATTTTTGCATAATTTTCAAAAAAAATTGCTCTTTATACCATGCATTGCATATCATGTAGATTTTTGGTATTTTTGCATGTTTTAGATAAGATTTACTTGTTTACTACTTTAAGTTCAATAATATAGGCTTAGATGTGATTGAAGGAAACTTGGCACCGTTTTGGCCAATTTTGCCCAAATTTTAGATTTCTTGCCTAAAAGTGTGTTTCAACCCAATCTCTACTTTTTTTATTAAAATGATGACCTTTGACAAATGCAAGTGAATTATCATTGTTTATTGCTAAATGGTATCAATTCTTGACTTTTTAGATGCGCATCACCTCTCTTGCATTTGTGAATGTTTTGGTTGAATTGTGACTTGAGCAAGCTATGATCGCTTAGTGCATATGAATTCACTTGAAAGAAGTATCAATTTCAGGTTATTCATTCATGTGGTGTGAAATTGTTGGATGAAGTGTTGGATTAATTTTCATGCAGGAGACCTTATGTTGAGAATCACACCAGTGTCCCCTCTTTGACCTGACTCTTCACTCACCATCTTCTTACCCCTCCACCTCATGAAAGGATGCCAAAGTGTACATATCAACCGTGGCCACCTCTAAAAGTTTGGGGTATCCACATCTACATCTCACTACTTCACTCTCATCACCATATGCCCTATCTACTCCAAGGGCAAAGAAAAACAAAAAGAAAAATAAAATGCAAAAAGAAAATAAAAGATGCTCATGTTTAAGAGCATCTAAACAAATAAAAGATGAGTGTTTAAAAGCACTCCAAAAGCATACTACAATCCTTTCTTCCATTTTCATACCTATTGAGCTGGGAAACATAAAACCTAGCTCATTTTTCCCTTTCCGTAGCCATGTGGGTCATTTGATATGATTTGAAACATAAGGTTGAATGCATGAAGGTAAAAAATCACTCCTAGTCATCCTTGATTAATGCCATCATGAAACGGTCTACCTGGAACTACATGAAAGAAATATAGATAGCTTGTGTGTTCTATGTGCTATATTTAAAGTTCATATGCTTTGTGCTCTTTTCATGATTGGTTTGTGAAATCAAGAGAGGAGAGAGGTGGAATGCATGCAATTAGTCATTATTGATCTCATTTATCAATAATCATCTTTTGTATTACATTTGTCATTTCTTGATTGTGGAAAAATTGCACAGAGATTTAGTTGGACCATACTTGAGGACAAGTATGTTTTAAGTTTAGGGTGGTGATTCAAACCTATTTTAGGGTTTCATCTTGTGTCATATTGCATTTCAATCACATCTATACCTGTTAGATTACATGTTATTCCCCTCATGCATATTTGTATGAAATGCACTTATGGATATTATTTGCTTGTTATTCAGACATTTAGACCATGCTTGATGGAAGAGATAGAGAAGGAGTGATCCTAGGGTTTCTCTACCCTTGGAGAGACCTAAAGTGAAGTTTGATGCTCCCTCAACCTACCCCTAGTGGCCAAAAATCCATTGAAGCAAAATGTCTAAGAAAATCCAAAGAAACAAGTCCAAGTGCTGATCCAGAGGCCACCACGGATGTGGTACCACAAAAGAGTCATCCTAGCACACTTGCAAATCAATAGAGCCATCTCTAAGCAAAGCTAGAATCACTACAATCATGCCACTCAGAATGGCCGTGGTGAACTATCCCAGAATGGTCGTGCCACCTTGCATGACCATGTGACAGCAGAGGTAGAATGGTCGTGAAGCCAAGAACGTACTTTGCATCTTGAGCCACCACGGTCATGGCGACCACGATAGATGTGCTACCCTAGCCCCACCACGGTCGTGGTGACCACCATGGTCGTGGTGACCACCATGGTCGTTCCACCTCCAATACAAATTCCACAAAGTCTCTATGATTTTTCCCCATTTCTTACCATGGTCATTCCCATCCACCATGACTGTTCTCACCTCTCCCCACCACGGCTGTGCTACCTACAAAAACATAGATATTTTTGCATTGCATTTCCCATACTAACCCTACTTGACCTATTGCTTCCCCCACACTTATATATACCTAGGTGGCGGCTGGGGCATGAGGTTAGATACCTTCTACCACCTCTTAGCTCCTCATTTTCACCCCTTAACCATTCCAATCCATTTCCACCTCCATTCCACTCTATTTCACCATTTCCACCACCAAAACCCTAGTTTCTTCTTATTTCCACCCATTTCCACCATCATCACATGCCATTGCACCTTAGAGGAGACAGGAGGACGTTCAGTAGTAATTGAAGTGGAGGATTTCTCCATCTACATCGAGCTCCATGGCTTCTTCTATCTCTTTCTCCCTTCTTTTTGTATTTTGCATTGCTATGAGTAGTGGTGGGCTGTTTGGGGTGAAAAATGTTACTTTGATACCATATTGGGGGAAAATGATATGTAAAAATTGTGATTTCATTTGCTAATAATTATGTTCTATTTCTATCTCACTCTTTCATAAATTTCTTGTTGGTTTATGCTTGAAATCACCTAGGAATTTAGGGAAATTTCTTATATGTGTGAATTTTGGGATTTGCTCCTAGGTCAAATTCTTGGATCCCTATCTAGCTACCTATCCTCCTACATACTAATCAATTCTCCTAACCCTAGTTAAGAGATATAAGTAGCTAGTTTGGATGAATTGGGTATGTTTAGCATGGAGCTTTCTCAAGTTTAGAATGTGGGTGATGGGCTTAAAACCTCACTTCAACTCCCAATACTAATCTCATCCCCTAATCATCCTAAGATCATCTAACCTAGAAACTAGGCTTGACCAGACTCTAATTGGATTACACCTAAACCCTAACCTAATTGATCCTTGCAAGGGTAGTAGTGAGTGTTAGGGACTAGTTCCCCGATACATAACCTAGCATATCCATGACCAGTTAGCAGTTTAGGAGATTCCATTAGAATCTAGCTTGTTATATGGTTTGATAATGTAACGTCCCAATATTTGAGGCCTCGGATAAAAAGCTCTTATAAGGAATGATTGGACTACCCATATCACCAAGGTGCACCTCCTTTTTCGGGAGCCCATCACTAAAGAACTCCATAGTTAAGCGTGCTCAGCTTGGAGTAGTACTGGGATGGGCGACCAGTCGGGAAGTTGATCTCGGCTTGCGCGTTAGTGTGGAAAAAGTGTGCAGTTAAGGCTAGTTGTGATTTTTGGGGCCATTCATCATTCCTAAAAACTCTACTATAGCCTTGGGCAGTGGGCCCGGGCGTTGCAGATAATGTAAATGAAATCATTATGTTTATATGTCACCCTCTAACTTAATTGATAAGTGCATCCCCTAAACAACCCAAATCTCCCTTAATTGATTTAAAACCTAATTTCCATCTTGCTTAGCTAGTGTTAGCTTAGTTAGCTCTTTTCTTATTTATATAGCTTATTGTTCTAGTCTTTCTTTGTTCTTGCTAGTTTAGGTCGTTAATGGCTCTTTTGCCCTATTTGCTAGCTTAGTGTAGTGTAGACTTCTTCTTGTGTGCCTTAGTGTATATTGTTCTTTTCTTACCTTGCCTTGCCTTTTCCTACTTAGTACAATTAACTGTCTAGGGTTAACTTAGGTTTTGTTCTTGTTTGTCTGCCTTTACCTACTTTCTTGCTCAACTTGGTGTAATCAATCAAAACAACCTTCAAACCCTTAACCCTGGACTCCGCAGTAGAAACCTAGCACCAAAAACTAACTTAGCTCTAGTGCCACCTTTTCTCCCTATGGATCGGCCCTATACTTGCCTCCCTCCTATAGTACGACATGACCCCGGGCACTTATGGGTTCAGTGTTTAAGTTTGTGCGAGTGGGTTGAGTTTAGGTCCATTATAAAATTTGAAAGTGAATCCACTATGGGTTTCTGTTCGAGGGTTTGCATCTATTCAAAATACATTTGAGTAGTGTGTAACACCATTAGCAGAGACGCATTCCCCCATCATACTCATCTCAAACTCACTCTGCATAAGAGAACTAAACTACTTACAAATATCAAGATCAGTTCTTCTAAATATGATATCATCAACATATATTTGAATAATCAAAACGTTGCTAGCATTATGTTTAAGAAAGAGGGTAAAATAAACTTTGCCCATGACATAGACATTGTCTAGAAAGAAGTTCTTTAATTTCTCATACCAAGCTCTAGGTGCTTGTTTGAGTCCGTAGATAACTTTTTGTAGAAAATAAACATGGTTAGGAAGCTTTTCATGTTCTACACCGGGAGGTCGAGCCACGTAGACTTCCTCCTCTATTATACCATTTAAAAATGCCCTTTTTAACATCCATTTGGTATAACAAGAAATTCTTATAGCTAGAAAAGGAAAATAGCATTCTAATAGATTCATGTCTAGCAATAGGAGAATAAGTTTCATCAAAGTCAATACCTTCCTATTGATTATAGCCTTGAACAACTAACCTTGATTTGTTTCTTACCACTTTGTTGCTTTCATTGAGTTTTTTTGTGGTAGACCCATTCGGTGCCAATCCTCTTCCTATGATTTGGTCTTGTCACTAAGGTCCACACTTTGTTCTTATTGAACTTCTCTAGCTCCTCTTTCATAGATAAGATTCATTCATCATCTTTAAGAGCTTCTTTGATGATCTTTGGCTCAAGTTGTGAGATGAAGGCATTTTTAGGTTGTTCCTTATTGAATGCAGCCCACATCTTCACCCTTTCAAAAGGACTGCCTATGATAAGTTCTTTAGGATGATCTTTAGTAAACTAGGGAGTTGTATTCTTGTTGTCTTCTTCTTTCTCTTATTAATCTATTACCACCTCTTTTCCTTTATCACTGATGTTGAGCTCTTTTAATTTAGAAATTATCTCATCTACAACATCATCATTTACAATATTCTTCAAAATAGAGGGGTTAGTTTCAACAAATTTAACATTGACAGATTCTTCAACTTTAGACAATTCAATGTGAAACACTCTATATGCTCTACTAGTAGCGTTATAGCCAAGATAGAATGCCTTATAGGATTTCACATCAAGCTTGTCGAGAGATCCTTGGTGTTTAAAACAAAACAAGGACAATAAAAAATATGATATAAATCAATAGAGGGCTTTCTACCACACCATAACTCATAGCAAGTTTGTTTAAGGAAGGATGAGTGAAAACTCGATTTTGCACAAAACATGAAGTGCTAGCAGATTCGACCCAAAAATTCTTTGGAGTATACTCTAAAAGCATGATCCTAGCCATTTCTTATAAAGACATGTTCTTTCTCTCTACAACCTCATTTTGTTGAGTACAAGGGGAAGAAAAGTTGTGTGAATAACCCAATTCCTACAAAACTTCTTAAACAAATCATTTTCAAATTCTCCCCCATGGTCACTACGATAGAGACAATTCGATAAGACACTTCGTATTCAACCCATTTACAAAGAGTAGATAAAACATCGAGAGTATCACTTTTTGAAACTAATAAGAAAGTTTAAGTATGGTTAGAGAAATCATCGACAATCACGAGGCAATACTTTCTACCACAAAGTAATTGAGTTCTCATTGGTCTAAATAGATCAAGGTGGAGAAGTTCAAGAGCTCTCTTGGTACTAAGGACTGCTTTGAATTTAAAGGAGGATATAGTTTGATTTCCTTGTATGCAAGGTTGGCATTCCTCATCCTTCTCAGAGTCCAATTTCGGAAGTCCTTTGACCAATTCCTTTTTGCTCAACTTCTTGAACTGACACATATTTAAATGGCCAAGCCCACGGTTCCACAAAGATATATCACTTTTATAAACAACAAGACATTTACCAAGAATAGTCTTAAGAGTATCAAGAACAATAACATAAAGGTTTCCACTTCTAGCTCCCTTATATATGAAATTGTAGGAGACAGAATCTAGAAGCAAGCATTCAAGTGAGGTGAATAGAGCAAGACAACCATTATCACATAATTGACTAACACTAATTAAATTGTGATGTAGGCCATCTGCAAGAAGTACATTCTTGATGCATAGTGAATCACCCACATCACCCTCACGTATCACTTTACCTTTGTTGTTATCACCAAAAGTCATTGATCCTCCTTTCTTTTTCATGAAATTGTTGAAGTGGCTTATCTCACTGATCATATTCTTAGAGAAACCACTATCAACAATCCATTTTCCTTTTACCTACAAGAAAGTAAGATGTTGATGCCTAATATAAACCTTGGGATCTGGAGTTATCTTGGGGGCCCACTTTATCTTTTGGTTGGTCCCCTTGTTCTTATAAGGGCAATAAATAGAATAATGATCTTCACTCTTGCAATGTGCACAAACCATAGGGTTCTTAGAGTTGAATGATTCTCCATGGAAAATAGGAGGTTCCTTGCTCTATTTCTTTCCATTGTCCTTGCTTTTTTTACCTCCCTCATATCCCAAACCACTTTTACCAATTTGTTTGGTAGAGTTATCTAGAACTTCATTGAGGGACTTTTTTCCTTGAGGAACTTTTGCAAGGAAGCTCTAAGTTTTTGATTATCATCACTAACAGTAATAACAGTAGAAGAGAGATTAGCTAAATCATATTTAGCATGAATCAAGTCGGCCTCTAGACAGAGGGATTTAGTATGATAAGAATATATTTCAAGAGCTATACTAGCTACTTCATACTAGGAAATAAAGGTCTAGAAGCAAGATCATTAACTTTGGCAAACAATCTAGCATTTTCCATTCTGAGCATAGTAATCTCATAAAGATGGATTCTATTTTCATCCTTAATACCATCAAAACCATGTCTAAGATCATTAAATTTGGAAATAAGATTATCATTTTCATTTCTAATCAAAACAAGCTCATTGAGGCAAGTTTGGCCTTCGTATTTAAGACCATTAGTCTTCTTAAGATAAATACCATTATCTGCCTCAACTGCATTCTATTGCAACTCAAGTTCAAGAAATTGACCTTGCAAGGAATCAATGCTATCAACATGAACTTTTTCATTTTGCTCAAGAAGATCAGTTTTGGCATATAGATCATCAGTAATTTTCCATATTCTTTTCTACTTAGATTTGCATTTAGATTAAAAAGAATGGGAAACATTAAGCATGTCAATTAGGGATTCTTTAGATAGTTCATTCAAGTTTACTTCACTTACCTCACATATGTCTTCACTAGTTGAGGCCATGAGTGCAAGGTTACATTCTCCTTCATTGGAGCTGGAATCACTCAAGGAAGATTCCTCCCATGCGGCATGTGTTGCATCCTTGCTTCTTATTTCCTTCTTGACCTTCCTCTGGAACTTTCTTTCCTTCTTGTAATCCTCCTTCTTGGATCTTCTCTTGTGGTAGCACTTATTTGCCTTGTGTCAATAATTTTGTGTTAGTGTTCTTTTTTGCCACAATCATATCTCCTTGGTGTAGAGGAGGAGGAGGGATTTCCCTTGAAGTGTTTCCCCTTTGAGTAGTTAGCTTCATGATCACTACAGACTTCACCTTCACTTGAGGAAAAGGTTGTTTGGAAAGCAAGTTGTTGTTCAAGAACAATGGCCTAAACTTGACTTTGAAGGCATTTTCCTTCATCTTCTATGACCCATTCTCTTCTAGATTTTCCTCTTCTCCTTGCTTGTCAAGTCTAGGCTCATATACTTGGAGATTCCTAATGATCTCTTCAGTAGCAATCTCACCAAGGATTCTTGTTTCTTTAATGGAGGCCACCTTGGATTGCCACCTCTTTGGAAGCAACCTAAGGTCTTTGAGTTGATGGTGCCTTGATCCATGGGTTGGCCCAAAGAAGCAAGTCCATTCTCAATGGTGTTGATCCTTGAGTACATCTCCACCACTCTCTCTTTCTTACCCATCTTGGAGTTCTCAAGGACACCTTTGAGCATGTAGACCTTGGACTCCTTGACTTGCTTGGTCCCTTCATAAGTACTACAAAGTTTGTTCTGTATCTCATAGGCGGTGTCCGAAGTAGAGATCTGGTTGAATTATGAAGGAGTGAGGGCTACATAGATGATTCTTATTGCCTTTGCATTCAGTTAGGATTTCTTCAAGGTAGCGTCATCCAAAGTAGTCACATCTCCTCCCGACTCCTTATAGGGAAGGATGGTCACTTTCCACATGTCATATCTCATCCCTTCCTAGTAGAACTGCATCCTCTGCTTCCATTAGAGGAAGTTTGTCTCATCCAAGATTGAAGGTCTCATGGAGAATCCACCCAACAAGTTGAGAGAACCTAGAAGTTTGTCCCCTCTCTTTTCATCTTGTGGGAGAGCTTGTTGGATAAGATCGTCGCTCTGATACCACTTGTAGGATCAATGGGTTCTTCAGGGGGGGCTGACTAGAGATAAAAACTTAAATAAGATTCATTAGACCTTCAAATTTCTTCAAGAGATAAGATTTCAAATATGTAATTTGTGCACTACTAAATATACATAGCAAGGATTGGAGAGATTGAATAAGATCATTAATAAGCTAGGTATAGTGGTTTCAAACTCCAAACTAGGAGAGTGTAGATCCACTACCTAGACATGTCAACCTCTAGGATTTTGCAACCATTGCATATGTATATTCAATTATAAGACATACAATAAGACCTTCCTTTTCCATAGAAAGCATACCTAGCCTTCCTTTTTAAGGAGAAAAAGGATCCAATAAACCTTACAAAATCTTACATATCCTTTGAGCTAGACTCTATAAGGGCTCACCCACTTTTACACGAGTTGGACATGTTCATCAAGGAGCTCCCCTCTTGCAACAAGTCCTCTGCCTTGAAGGAATTACCTACTCTCCTCAAGGATCTTCAGCCTTCACCTTGGAGAAGCTTTCACCAACTTTGCTCTTAAGAGAGGGATTGAGAAAGGGAAGATTTGAGAAATTTACAAGAGTACAATGGACTATCTCTCTCACACATATCCTATCTTACTCATTATGACGTTTTGATTAGTAATCAAGAGGGAAAAGGGGCTCTTAGTAGACAAATCCACTCAACTATAGCTAGGAGAGTAAGAAGCAAACTTGGGATGAAGCCAAAGGGTCCCTATCTATAGTTGGGGATGTCTACTATCCAATAGAAGCACTTGAGGGTGAATTCTATCATTAGGTGTGTTGCAATGGATCTATTTTTTATGTTTGCAACACTCTAATGGCTAGAAACACTTTTCTCCACACTCTGTATAGTGTAGTCGGTCAATTTTGAATAAAGCAAACTCAACCAATAGCACTACGCAACAAAGAAAATTTGAAGTGTCGATCGAGTTTATCCTTAATGAAACTCGGCCGACGGCTTAAATTTTTTTTGGTTGTGCACAAGTGTCATTTGAGTTTGTCCTGGGAAAACTCGATCGACCCTGGCATTTCTTGAAATCCATCAAGGGTGTCAGTTGAGTTTATCAAGGATGAAACTCGGCCAAAAAAAATTGTTGTAACGAATTTTGAAAAATATCATTAGAGTGCTTAAACATTTGTTTTAAGTGCTCTTAATTTTTTCTCAACTTTATTAAAAGTCATAGAATCAATACAAATGATTACAAAAAAATTCCTAAGGGTTTTAGGGTGTTTTCCACAAAAGTACATTTGTATTGACTTTGGCTTGTATTTGATCAAGCTAGGGCTTGATTGAATTGATCATTTTCATCTACCTAATACCTGCAATCGATCTCAAATAGACATACCAGATACACATGAATGGAATGGTTAAGTCATCATCAAAATATGGACAATGTATAACTATTAGGTAAATAGGGAGTGCATGTTTCAACATTATCATATTATACATCCCTATATATTATATTTTGATTGTTTAAAATTGGATACATTAGATTTTGACCGGCCATATAATTGACTTTCAGTCCAATACAAATTTAGCTTTTTATAATTAGTATTTATTCATTGATTGTATCATCTAAAAGAAGTCATATTCTCATTCACTTCATTTATTTTGTATGATTCTTATTCTGATTTATTTTATATATAAAACAATTAGGTAATCCAAAATATTATATTCTTTCCATCAAGGTAATTCTTTATTTTATCCAAAACAAAGAAAATAGATTTACTTCTTATATTATTATTTCATTTATACTAATTTCTCTCAATGGATTTGACTAATAGACATAGGAGTAGTAATTATAAAACACCATAAGTTAAAACCCTAAGATTTATGATGTCTTCATAACTAGGATAATAACACCATTTTCATCATTCAACTAGATAACTTTTTTTTATCATCCTCATATTATCATTTACAAATATATAATAAGACACACAATGTCTATCGTGTTAACCAAATTGGGTTTTATAATAATAAAAGGTTGACTTATTTGAACTGTTGCTCTTATAAAATTAACGCCTCAACATTTTTTTGATTTCATTGAAATAGCCCGTTACAACATGTTGTCCATTAATTTCCAAAGTCATAGAAAAATTACATAATCCCAAAAATGTTTCCATCTATATTTTACTCAACACACAATTTTTTCATCTTGGCTAAATAATTAGAACACAATTCAAAAGTTGAGAAAATCAAGAAAACAATTCAACTATATTGGTAAAGGTGAAAAAAACAATAAGGATCACATCAATTTAAGAACAAGTGTAGTCATGCCTATGTCCCAAGAGGAAAATTATAATTGCTATACTAATAAAATAGGTTAAACTTGATTAATTAGATTGACAAGAGGACAGTTCCCAAAATCAAGCTTGGTGACGTAGGATCTACCAAGAGCCCTAATCTTCCCTAATTCTCAAAAGTAGCATCCCTTCTAATGGTAGAATGTTGTAAATGAATTACCCCTCATTTAAACTCAGATACATATGGGATTCATTGGCTGCCCACACAAGTTACTAGCATGTCGCTACCCATGCATCCAGAAGAGTAACTCTTTCATAAAAAAAGTAACTATCTAGATAAAAAAGTAATCATATTGTTAAAAAAAGTAACTATTCGACTAAAATGGAAAATTTGGACAGAAAATACAGTAAAAATTTGAAAATAAGTATGTAATTGTACATCTATTACAACTGTAACTACTATACAAGTAGTCTAACTATTAGAAGGTATTGCAACTTTGCACACATGTAAAGTAAAAAATAGTAAAAGTAATAATTTTTGGAGCGCATAGCTACCTACACATGTAATAAAGAATATATATAGATACACAAAGAGAGAGAGAGTCATGCTAGAATACACTTCAGTGTACAGATCACACCGCAAGTGGTGTTTGTATATTTAGACAATTTTTTTTTTAAATCCAAACTATTAGTATTCATTTTTATAAAATGCTACATGCAAAATTTGTGCTCATTTGGAATTATCTAAGTCACTCTTTCAGGACCAACAAAACCAACACACAAAATTAATTATAGTTGTATAATTTTTGTCATCTTTAGCTGCATGACATATAAGTGTCCATATCGGCTCAAATTTTTTTTTTGGATAAGGTAAAATATTACTAGATCATCAAAAAAGAGTGTATAGGGGTAAACCACCCCATATACTATACACGGTCACTTAAGACCCCACCTCAAAATGACCTCAAGATTAACCTTCAACGGGCAACCCGGGTTCGCTTTACAATGCCAAGCCAAAGCATCAAAGACTTGGTACTTATTATATATAGTATGTTAATATGATATTTAATAAGTCCAATTATTTAGATTTTTAAAATAAATGTTGCATGATGGAAAATGTGTTGATTGTATTCGGTCTCTACTCAAAGGTATTTTTCTTTGACTCTATATAGATTTTCAAAATAAATGTTGCATGAAGGAAATGACTTGAGTGTATTCAGTATATATATATCAAGTGGTGCATTACAGATTTCTACTAATCTCATGCGTATTCAGTATATGTATATCAAGTGGTGCATTACAGATTTCTACTAATCTCATGCGTTGGATACCATATATGCTGTGATGTTCATTCTCCTGTTCAAAATCCTATAGCCCACTGGAGGGGGCGCCACTGATTGCATTTTCTCCATGGAAACATGTATCACCGAGAGGGAGACAACAACTAGAGTCTTTTTGCCTTTCTGTATATACGACAAAGAACTATAGCAGAGATGGCTGCAGAAATATGATGTACAGAGAAGCATACAAACATGCGAAAACATCCTTTATAGATATGCGAGAAGATTATATGTTGCGAGAATGCTTGACTAGGTGTCACCGTTCGGATGCATTCAAGATCTGATGATGCTAAGAATAGGATTAATGACTATGGATGCAAATTCTTGTATTTGGTGGAACTCCTCTCCATGATAGGCAATTGAAAGCCATGCAACCCACAAGAGTTCACTACTCAGCCGATCGTAGCGGTTTTCTATCAGATTTTTCTAATGCATATTCCCATGGACCTCATGTTAGAGCTCTTCAAGCGTCACAATGTTGTATAGAATCCATGTATAGAAATATTTATGCCAGTCATGAAATTTGGAGCAATTGCTCTTACGGAATATACATCTATGAATCTAATTCATCAAGGAGGTGTGCTATTCATGCTTTAATGGACATTGACTGCTTTTTATTCGGGATTCTTAGACTTCTCTTTTCAAACGTAGAGTTGTAAGTTATCCCTACATCCTGTGATATTTACTAATTTCACTTGCAGTATGTTTTTTTTTTCTTTCCCGTGATTGCTTACTCATTCAAATATGTGATATATGCCCCATGATAGTTTGATTGTTTTCCTATCATTATATAATAATGTGTCCAGTTAAAATATTTGAAGTTACGTGTGGTACCGCATCATTGTATGCATAGACCAACTTTCATATTAATGGTGTACAAACATGCATAAATTGGTAAAAAAATATTGGTAGAAGTATACACTGTGATGTGTTATTCATCCTCAATTTTTATAAACATTGTAACATATTTAGGCTATCTACTTCTCTTCTTGGGAATTGACTAACAATTACAATGAAATAGAAACAGACGGGTAATAAATTGTACCGCCAATCCTTTTGGGTGGTGAGGCCAATCCTTTGAAATGTATGTATGTATTTCACCATGTCAGCTTTTGCAAAGGATAACTAATGTTTCCCTCGTGGGTGGAAAAATAGGTTAGCTCTTTGCATAAACTAAGACGCCAAATATACAAAAATTGCTTTACAAAAATTGTTGGAGGTGTACCTTTTTATTTTGTAGATCTCACGAAGTTACATTTTGTTTTTTTTTAAAATTCATTGTACAATGTTTCAAAAAGATGGTGATGACTTAATTTATCTTTCATTTTGAATAAACTACAAATATAACTCAAATGAATTCTACATTTAAACTGATGCAAAATTTTATGTTTGATTAATGACATGTATAACAAACAAGTGTACCCCCTTTCACATTATTTGCAAACAAATAGTATTTCTTAACCCTTGAGATAGTATACATGGCTATACCAAACATGAATATTTTGTATGTCATTCATTCATATTTTTCACCATTTCTATGTTTAATAGACTAGGGTGGAAACATCATGGCTATATTTATGTTAAAAAAGGCATGAGATAAGACACTTTATCCCAACTCTATTTCAAAGTGTCTCTCTTAGTTCCATTTGTAGGGTTCCATCCATAGATCTACCCAGATACTTACTTTTAGGGTGATTACCTGAAAAGATCCACAAAAGAAAGGACATAGTTAGAGTATAGGGAATAGTGAAACAATATTTGCTCCCTAGAATTAAAATTATACTATGGATGATATCTTCACTTCATAACCACAATACTATTACCAAGTGCACAATATAACTATGTTGTATCTACTATCAATACACCACACCCCAAAAAGTATACGCCAACACACTAGATTTTAGAAAGTTTATACAAGTCATGTCTCGTTCAAAAAGGTGTTCCAACCACTTTTGCATCCGGTCTAGACCAAAGTGTGCTATTTTGAAAAAATAAATTACAGGATATGCTAATGAGGAAATTATTTTTTCCTAAGGCTCTGATTGGTTAGTCGTAATTGGTTCGAAAAACTTATAAACTGGAGTTCCTTAAGAAGTTTTTCATGATTGGTTTAAAGTAAGTGTTAGAATTTAAGTTATGTGACTTACAGTATGTTATAGACTTATATACAAAATATAACTCCTGAATTCCCTCTTCAAAAGAGCAGAAAATGAGTTCCTCGACAACTAACACATTTTTTATACAATTATATTCTTCATTCATCATAACTGAGACATGCAAAATATTTATGACTAGAAATATTAGCATTGTGGATATAGTTTCTTGCTAAAATCATAACATAATATGACAAAATATCATATTTTATAATCAAACTATGTAAAATATTTTACACTGCAACTACCATTATTAGTGCGATTTACAAAATAAAAATATGAACATCATGAAAAACTACACCGCACCATGTGAAATAATGTGATTTACCTAATATATTTTTATTTTTTTATGTTTAAAAATATGCTATGTATAAAATGTTAATTAACTATAACCATGTACGAATAAAAATTTCCTACAAAAATAATGTACAAATTAATATTCTACATTGTGAAATGAGGAACCAAAACATATATTTTAAAGCACATGAAATGAGGAAATTATTATAATATTTCGTATATGCAAAGTGAATTAAAAATATTATGGTGTGATTTTAATCATAATATTTATATTAAGATTATAATTGTACCATAATATAATATTTTCAAAGGAAAAATATATTACCATAACCACTTGTTGAGCCTATTATTATTTAAAAATATTATAATTTTTCATAGATATGATTCTTTTTTTGTGTCTTTACCATACTTACTTATTTATATTACAAAATAAAAATTTAATATTTTTAATAATTTGCATATTTACACTTACAACAAACCAAACACATGGAAGTGAATGTAACTCAAGTTCTAGAAACTGAACTAGATTTCTCATAAAATGAGTTCCATGGAACTTATGACTTACACCAAACCAATAGGAAACTAAGTGCGTCAACATAATTTTTTTCTTTGTATTTATCGATGCCCATACCACATTAATTGTAATCTTCAAAAAGGTCTCCAAGTTATCCAATTTTCATGTCTACCCTCGAGTACAACTGCTATTTGAGCACCTTAGGGACATAAGAAGAACCATATTGGATGGTGTAGTTAATGTCGAATAGAGAAGACAAATTTCTAGAAGATGTAGTTGAGATTTAATCCATGCATAATAAGACACTTAGATGTAATTTGCATTTAGTTTTGTAACCAGTGACAACCTTATGTAGGAGTGTGTTACTAATTTTAGTGCACCCATGCAAAAGAAATTGAGTGGTTACAAGATGAATTTGATGGCACTGTCTAGCAACGCAATCAACTCATCTTACTTTAAACACCATTATTGTTACTTTTTCCTGATATTACACTTCTATGTTTTTCTAGCACTACAAGACTTCTTTTTAGATCTGATCCATGACTGACTAGAAGCAATAACTTTTGTGTTTTTCATGCATATATAGTTTCTTCTAGGAATAGTACTATTCAATGAGCTTCATGGTTGCTACAAATGTATTTGGAGCTATAATGGTTTATGGTATTCTGATCCTTAACTATCTAGACCATATGCATCATGCTATTCTTCAAAAGTTCAATGAAAGCATAGAAATGATTTATGCAAGTAGGACAAAAAAATTACTTATTGTGATATGAGGAGGCAAGTGTGTCATTGGCATTATTTTATTATTTCTTTCAATATTATTTGATTTAATTATTTTCATCTATTTGGTCAACTGTGGTTATGTACATGTTAGGATGAGGTTCTATCGATGCTACAATTCTACTGCTTAATTGTACTAATACCCTTTCAAGTTATCGGTTCTAGATACTCTCAAAGTAAATTATCAATTAAATATTATTTGAAACTTATTTTGTTGAAAATACACGTCGAACTGATTTAATGAATATTGTTCTATGTAATAAGCCATATAAATATAAGTAAGTATTTATTGCAGCCAATGGTACTTATTTTACTTCAGACATGAATTTATTCTTTCATCTCCTTTTCTTGAACACAATGATGAAAGAGGTTTAGATTTTTTTTTTGATATATTATCTCCTATGTTTCAAATAGAAGGATGATATGGAGGATATCATACAATAATATTTTCTATGTAAAGTGTACTACATAATAATGACCAACCACCTACAACATAAATACCTAGACCAGATTTTGACATATAACGATGTTATATATGTGTTTGGATATTCACGTATACATATATGATTGCATATGTACGTGTATACATGTACTTAAAGTATGATTAAAAATTATGTGAACAATATTATTTTAATTACATTGATTGTTAGGTGATGTCAATATAATGTTAAACTTACCCTTTCCTTTTTTAAAGTTCTAAGTGAACTACTACAACCATAAAAATAAAGTTAATTTTCATTATATATTTTCTACCACAACCTAGGAATATACACAAATTGACTGGGAGTTCAACTACATCCAATAGCCCACAACTCCTACATGCTCAAAACATTTTGGTGCCTTATTCACATCTCTATAGTAGTGTTGTACCTGAATCACCAAATTTGTTTACCATGGGTTTCAAATCCTTATTCAAGTAATTACAATTGTAAGATATGTTTAATATGTATGTTACCAATATCACTTCATAGTATCAATCATTCTTTCGAGAACATTTATTGAATTTTGAAGTTTGAATGTGTTGATCATGAATGTTAATAACTAAATCATCATTATCATCATCATCATCATCATCATCATCTAAGCCTCATCCCAACTATGTTTGGGACAGCTAAATGGATCCTTCATTTCCATTCAGCTCTATCATGGGCCATATTTTGGTTGAGACGTAGATATTCAAAATATCTCTTGATAAACTCATCTCATGTCAACTTAAGCCTTCCTCTTCCTCTATTCATTGTTCTTGACTCAATAGCATTGCTTCGTATAGGTGCATTAGTCAGTCTATGTTTCACATGTCTATACCATCTGAGTCGACCCTCACACAACTTGTCCTTGATGCTTGCCACTCCCACATTATTCCTGATATAGTCATTTCTCAAGCGATCTTTTCTTTTTTCCCACATATCCATCTTAGCATACGCATTTCAGCCACATTCATCTTGTTGAGACCTTATTTCTTCACCGCCCAATATTCACTCCCATAGAACATGGCTGGCCATATTGCTGTTCTATAAAACTTACTTTTTAACCTGAGAGGGATCCTCCGATCACATAAAACTCCAGTTGCACTCCTCCTTTTCTACCAACCTACAATGATCCTATAACAAACGTCATTTTGGACATCTCCATCTATTTGAATAATAGAACCCAAGTAACAACATTTATCACATTTAGGTATATCTACTATGTCCAACTTGACTCCATCATTCACACTGTGAGATTGACAGAAATTGCAATGCATATACTCTATTTTTCTCCTACTAATCATCACTCCATTTTATTCCAATGCATCTCTCCTACATTCAACTTTATCATTTAATCCCTTTAGATTCCTTAATCAAAGCAATATCATCAGCAAATAACATACACTAAGGAATATCATCCTAAACATTCTTGTCAACTCATCCATAACAAGAAGGAACATATATGGGTTGATTGTGAATCCTTGGTGTACCCCAACTATGATAGGAAAAGTTAGTGTCTCTCCTCTAGGAGTCCTGAAGCTTGTAGTACATCTATCATACATGTCTTTGATCAAGTCCATGTATTGGATTGGCACACCCTTTTGGTTCAAAACCATCCACGACACTTCTCTGGATACTCAATCATAAGCCCTTTTTAAATCAATAAACACCATGTGAAGATCTCTTTTGCTTTCTCTATACTTCTCCATAAGCCTCCTTATAGAAAAAAAAAGCATATGTTGTTTATCTTCCAAGCATGAAACCAAATTTGTTATTTGATATCTATTTTATAGATCATAGTCTATGCTAAATAATCCTCTCCCAGAGCATCATTGTGTGACTCATCAACTTGATACCTTTGTAGTTTGTGCGGCTCTGAATATCACCTTTGCTCTTGTAGATGGGGACTATAGTACGATTTCTCCACTCATCTGACATCTTCTTGGTCTTCATGATCTTGTTAAAGAACTTTGTTAACCATATAACTCTTTCACCTTCCAGACTCTTCCATACATCAATGGGAATATCATCTAGTCTGCATGCCTTTCTCATTTTCTTCTTTCGCAAAGAATTCTTGTCCTCAAATGGTGAAACTCGTCGTGTGTAAAAGATATCTCTTGTATTCATGTCACACGGGTCTCTAACATTATTTATAGTATCTCCATCAAAAACCTTATGGAAGTAATTTCTACATTGGTTATTGATATCATCATCCTTCACCAACACTCTGACATCTTCATTCTTGATGCATTTTACTTGATTCAAGTCTCTTCCTTTCCTTTCTCTTATACGATCCATTTCATATATATCTTTTTCCCATTCTATTGTGTCCAACTTTGTATAAATATCATCAAATTATCTAGACCTTGCCACCTAAACAACATTTTTAGCTTATTTATTTGCTTTGTTGTATCTTTGGAATATTGCATCATCTCGAGATTTAGGAAAGCTCTTGTATATCTCCATTTTTAGTTTAATAGCCTTCTGTACTTCAACATTCCATCACCAATTCTCTTTCTGTGGATGCCCACAACCTTCAGAATCTGACAGAATCTCTTTAGAAATTTTTGTTATGCAGGAGCTCATGTTATGCTACATAGTGTTAACATCATAATCCAAGTTCCAAGTTCCATCCTTGATGAGTTTATCATGAAAAGTCAATTTCTTTTCTCCTTTAAGATTCCACCATTTGATCCAGCTATCTTGATTTCAATTATTCTTGTCTTTATTGATCTTCATGTTAGTATCCAAAACTACCAACCTATGTTGGGTCATGAGTTCTTCGCTAGGAATCACTTTACAATCCTTGCATATATTATGATCCATCTGCCTCATAAGGAGATAATAATCAATTTGGCTACAATTGTGCCCACTCTTGAAAGTAATATTATGAGATTCTCTATTCTTGAAATGGGTGTTTGGCAAAATCATATCATATGCAACTGAAAAATCTAATATCCTCTGTCCCTCTCCATTTCTATTGACATATCCACAACCACCATGAACTCTCACATATAAAGCATTGGTATTTCCCACATGGCCATTTAAATCACTCCCAATAATAACGTTCTCCTCTTTTGGTATTTCATGCATCAATTTATCCATTTCATCCCAAAATTCCTTCTTACCATCCTTTCTAAGGCCAACTTGGGGGCATAAGAACTAATAATGTTAAAAATATTTCCTCTAAGAACAACCTTGATAGTTATGATTCAATCACCCATCCTTTTGATCTTGACAACATCATCTTATCAACAATAATACCTATTCCATTTTTATATTTATCAATACTTGTATACCGGATTTTGTATCATGTGTCTCCAATATCTCTACAACGTTCCCCTGTCCACTTGGTTTCCTGCAAACAAGCTATATTAACTTTTCTTCTCATCATGGCATCCACTATCTTCAACGATTTCCCTGACACAGAGCCAATATGCCAAGATCAAACTCTAATCCTTTTTTGTTGAACAATGTCATTAAATAACTACACTAAATTTAAGAGTAATTGTTTTTGTAGGTTTCCATTATTGCTGCTTGGTGCTATAGGAGTGTTTGATTTTTTTTCAAATTAATTAGTTTTCTATCTATATATTTATTATTATATTTTTAAGGACTTTTTTGTTCAATTATGAATGGAACATGTATATTATAAATTAAAATTTTAATGCAATATAAAAAAAGGATAAATAAAATGGTTGTATAATCATACTAGAAAAAACAACACAATCTGAATAAATTCTTAATAGGATAAGGGTAAGAAAGATAAAAATAAATAAGGGCATATTTTTTTATGGTACCAAAGAGGTTCAAGAAATGAGAGAATTTAGGATAGCTACCAGAAAGACTAATGCAATCCATAATTATTTACCAACAAATATAATAATATTTTTGTTACTTGACCAACCATGATAAGAGCAAATACTACAGGGACACTAATAAATAGGATTGATGAGGTTGCAATTAATGCAAAAATAGCAAATTCAAAAGCAATAGCCATGCTTGTAATCATCCAGACTACCAACAAATGAACTATACCATTTGATCCCTCACTTAGTCAAAATTGTGATAAAATAAATGCATTATGGAAGGATTTAATATTGGATATATTAATTGATTCTTTAGAACTTATTACCACTTTATTTCGATTTAGATAGGGAGACATATTCTTGCTTGTTGCACAAATACACTAAATGATTAAACTATTTAATTTGGAAATACACAACTGAAAAAAAAAATATGGAATTAATTCCCATATACTTATTTACGTTAATATCTAAGGGTTTTTTTCCATATTTGAAATAATACTTAACATAGAAACCATATGTTAATCTCATAAAATGGCCTTTGATCACAATTTATTCTTTAGGAACTATGACTGCATATAATTATTTTGACCGGAACATATTTAGGTGTAAGATTGAAGCACACAATTCATGGTAACTCAATTTTAATATGAAGGTGATGTACAATGTGGGGGAGTGAACTACCTTCAATGTTTAATATCATAGTTCCAATATATCTAACTTACACTACAATTGATATCCCTATATAGATTTTATATGAAATGATATTGATTAAAAAAGTTGTCATTGGATCACTATAAATTAAATTGTGTGTATTGATACAAAATTGAATAAATAAATTACTCAAAATTGATGGCTAAAATATTCATTATTATTAAATAAATTTTTTATAATCACCTTCATAGAATTAATTTCTTTTCTTTAATAGCATATTATAACAAAAAAATTAAAGTTTATTTTATCAAATATATATGTATAAATGTTAATGGTTATTAATTTTTATGAAGTACTATCATTTTAACCTGAGCTTGTAATTTATATTTTTAAACCAACAACTAAAAGTTGCATATTCCTCAAGGTGGATTTCTCACGTTGAGTGATTAAGTAAAAAAATATTAATATCGATAAGCATGTGTTTTGTTGGAAAGTTGTGATTCTTTCTGAAAACATATATGCTTTACAAGTAGTCCATGATGAAGACATAGTAATGATGCATCTTCTAACTATTTTTGTTTCTATATCTTTTCAAATTGAAAGAAAGGAAAATAATTTTGTGTATTTGATGTTTACTTTGACAAGACATGGCATGTGCTTCATATTCATCTCTCAGGTTGTGTTTGGTATGTGGTGAAAAAATTAATGGTAATGGAAAAGGGAATAGTCATGGGGAAGAGTTCAAGTTCCATGTTCTAACTCATTGTTTCAGGCAAGTTATAATTAATATTTATTTTTAAAACATTTTATTATTTATAAAGAGGTGGGATTTTGGAATAGATCAAAAGCTAGAATCATTCGTAGCAACATCTAAAATAACAGTTGGTAACTGCATATCAGGATGTGATGGGAAACGGGAAGAGGATGAGGATATGATATTTTTTTTAAATGTACTGTTTTATAATATGTGCATGGTGATGATATGAATAGTGATCAGGGAAAACAAAAAAAAATTATGTTATATGGTTATAGGGACAAGAAATGGAGATTCTTTATAAAAAAACTAAAAGAAAGAATTTTGTCCAATATGACTCACAAAACTCCTACATTGGGACAAAAAAAGAACAAATTTCTTCATGGATTCATCATACTTCTACATGGGGACAAAAATAGAACAAATTTCTTCATTGATTCACCATCAAACATTTTCCCTTCCCTATCGCCATGGTAAATAAACAACACTTCTTATTTCACCATCATTCCCCTCCCTATGATTCACCATGCAATGAACACATCATCATTTTCTAAAAATATATATACACAAATGTCTTTAGTACATATGAATTGGATTTTCTATAATGTGCATGCTAATATTTTAAAAATATAAGAAAATGTATAGTACAAGTTAATGTATAGTACAAGTTAAACTATAGTTTAAAAAAATTGTACTTCTTTGTCGATTATCTTTATGTTATTATAAAAATAAAATAAAATAAAATGAAGACAAGACATACAATCCAAGTGTGAAAAATTCATATAAATGTTGGATTTACATAAATATATTAGAAAAATCTACAAAAATCTCTTTTGAAAGGAAGTAAAAAAATTTAATTAAATAAATTATTAATGATTGATTGATATAGAAGTAAAAAATGTTGTCTTATATGATATTCCAAAATAATATGACCATGTAATTGTTTTATAAATTAAAGCAATCTATCATGGATGCAAGACACTGTCTTATATAAAACTATTTAGAGCATATGTACACACATGTAGAAAGCTGACTACTAAATTGCAAATCGATGTGTTGATTTGTACATGCATGAGAAAGAAAATTTTATATCATGATGCCTCTGGATTTAGGTGATCAGAGTGAAACAAAACTTTAAAGACATTATTAGTATGACACACATATGGAAGAAAAACATGAGCCAACAAAATTCATTATTGACATTGTAATATACATAAAACAAAAGAAATAAAAATCATGTTGTAAGAAACTAATAATCAAGGACATTAAGATAACAACATATACATTAATTATATGAAGAGAAGCACAAAATGAATGTGAATGATGGCCTACTTTGTTTGCTTAATTAATAGTGTAATTATTGTCTTGATTAATTTATGTCAAAGTAATAAATGAATGATTGGCTTATTATATATTTTTACCATACATTAAAACCTAAACAAATAGTTTCCTCTTAAATTTAATATAAATGTGTCATTTTTGGTATTTATGTTTAACCAGTTCAAACATCAAAACTCAAGAACGATTCTCAAAGGAGTGATATATAATGTGAAGTGATCTCGGTAACATACATCTTAAACATATCTTATAATTATAATTACTTGTATGAGTAAGGGTTTGAAATGCATTGTAAATTAATTTGACAATTCAGGTAAAACACTACTACAAGAATCATGAAGACAATATTTCACTCATCTAAACTTTTCATCCCTATATTCACTTATAAACAATTAAAATTGGTATTGGGATTATTCAAATACACATTTTTGAGTTCTAAGTCAAGGAGTTTAAGGAAAATATTTATCCATGGGATTGACGTGTCAATAAAACTTTTGAACTCCCATTTCATGATCCACTTACTTGTTAGAACACATCACATGATATCATTTTTTAAATTTTTTTATCTCAAATATAACATTGTTATTTCTTTGTCTTATGTAGTTTCTACAATATATAAACAAATACATTTTACATTCAAATATTCAAAATAAAATTTAATACTAGAATTCACTATTCGATTATAATTTTGGGACATGTGTGGACTTTCAAGTTATTGAAACAAAATCCTTGATGGTTGAACTATCCATTTTACAATTAAAAAGCAAGTCATATTACATAGATGATAATAAAATCCCTAGAAATAAACCTAGGTCAAGACCCTAACTAAGATAAAATATTATAGAGAAAAAGTTAAGTCTATTTTTAAAAGAAAAAAAAAAGTAGATCTCTTTAATAGAATACAATAAAAATTTAGGAAAAGTGATATTAATTCCATAATTGAGTATTTAATTATACTAGTTAACATAAAGCAGTTATAAGATACCATATGTTACCAAAAAGGAATTACCCTAGAAATATTGTGTTGACAAGGAAATATTAGATAAGGATGTCATAGATTATCATTTCACACAGTTCGTGGCATGAATTAATCAGGGGGCTTGATCATAGATGAAACAACAAAATTACAAATAGTAATTGTTCAATGTATTCAAAGTAGAAAACCTATATGTTTGCATGCATAATATTCAAAATTGATATCAAAATTGAAAGCATCATAAGGTCTATAATTGGAATGTTCATAACACTGATCCAATTAAACATGGTATTTAAAGATATGATATTTCCATGTACCATTGCATCTACTTGTAATAGGTGGAATATAAGCACCCACAAAATCCTCTCAAAAAGTTTAGAACTAGTTTGAAATCAATTTAAAAGGATTCAGTTATAAAACATTTGTTCCTTAAATGCAATACTCATTTCCTTAAGTAACAATTTCAATTAGGTGATCCTTAAACTGTTTGAAAGATCAATGAACAAGTTTATCTATAATAACACAAGAAAATATGATGAACTGTCTATTTTAGATTAATCTAATAATAAAAAAATTTCTATTTAATATATTGAAGAAAAATTAAACTGAAAACTATAATTGACATGATCATAGATATTGATGACTTGCACAAGATGAAATATTTTTTACCAAAATGATAATTATGCTTGTAACTTTTAAATTATACATATGTAACTCTTCAATGATTGAAAAAGATTAAATTGTGATATTTATCATATAAATATGCTCATGATGACAAAAATAGTGGAAGACAATAGGAATAAATCATCGAATTGAACCCTTTATTTAAGCATGAAAAAGTAATTTGCACTGCACAGTCAAAATCCTACCTCTACATTGATATGTAACTATTATACGAGTATAGCTTTTTGTTCCTTGAAAATTGTTTTTGTAAATAAAAACCAAGAATTTTCAATATCTTTTCTCCATATCATAATCTCAGTTAAGAAAGAAAATAAATATGCATATAAATTTAAAAGGAAAATAAAGGGATTTATTAACTATTTTAATTGTTCATTTTGAAGATGGGTAGTGTATTATCATAAATCTCATCATATGTTATAGATTGATTTATTTATTACAATAATTTTTTAATTCACAAACTGATAGTGCATAGGAGTCATGTGTGAAGCACGTGCATTTACAAGTATATATATATATATATATATATATATAGAGAGAGAGAGAGAGAGAGAGAGATTCAAGCAAGAATACACTCAAGTGTATTCAGAGCAGAATACACTCAAATAGTTTTTCATGATGTAATATTTTTTGCAAAAATCTAATCCGTTGACCTTCTTAAACATCTTGTAAATAGCTCATATAAAACAATTGAACACATTTGGACATTTATAGGTCATGTTATAAATATCGCAAAAATTATGTATTTCAAATTAGTTTCACACGTCGATTTTGTTTCCCTTGGATGAGTGACTTACACTCATCCAGATGAGCTTAAAATTTGTATGTAGGCTTGTTATAGTATGACAGTGAAGATCAATGGTTTAAATTTTGCAAAAAATAGTCTTGATATGCAAACACACTTGATTGTATTCGTGGGATCTATACATTCAAGTGTATTCTAGCCTGACTATATATATATATATATATATATATAATATGGGATTAAGAGAGAAATATTACCCCCCCATCTCCCATGCCCGTGGCAGAGGCCGAATTCCCGAGAAGGTAGTAAATCAAGGTGACAACTGGGATATTTATATATATGCATGTATATACATATGCACATACACGGATGCATATATATATATATATATATAGAGAGAGAGAGAGAGAGCTAGAGGGGCTAGAGCAGAATACACTCAAGTGGTTTTCTATGATGCCATTTTTTTTAAATCTAATCCATTGATCTTCCTAAACATCATGTGAATAGATCATATATAAAATTTGAGCCCACTTGGACATTTATAGGTCAAGTTATGAAGACTACAAAAATTATGCATTTCAAATTAGTTTTGTGCGTCCCTTTTGTTGCCCTCAAATGAGTGACTTATACTCATCCAAATGAGCTCAAAATTTGCATGTAGCCTAATTATTGTGTAAAAATAAAGATCAATGGTTTACATTTTACAAAAAAATAGTCTTGATATGCAAACACCACTTGAGTGTGGCATGCGATCTGTACACTCAAGTGTATTCTAGCCTGACTCTCTCTCGTTCTCTCTCTCTCTATCTAAATATATATATATATATATATTTATATATATTTATATATATATATATATATATATCATACATATATGTATATGTAACTACATATACATATACATGCATTAGATCTAGAAGAAATTCCTTCTCCCTCTCTCTGATCTGGGTAGCAGAGCCAAGATGCTCTTTAGATGATTAAATCAGTCTTAGTCTCCCATTGTGATTCAAGCATGGGACACTTCATGAGGTGCCACTAGAGTTGAGTTGATATATATATATATATATATATATATATATATATATATATATATATATATATATATATATATATATATAGGGTTTTGTGGAGAAAACATGCGCGGAGGAAGCAACAAAATTCCACTGAACCCGAAACAGGATCTCGTTGACAACAACGTATTTGGAAGGAGTGTTTGCGTGATATACCTTATCGCGGAGCAAGTCTGATGATGTCCCGCTGCACAAAGGTGTGTAACGACACTAGCCTACACAGACGGAACTTCTCTCCCGTTCGTTTTCGTAGGAAGATCTGACGGCACTCCTTTCATGCGATGATGTACGCCGCTCGTAACGTGCACAGATGGTCGTCGATGTCCTCTGAATGCAGGCATCTCAGCGTCTACGTCTCTACTACATCCACGCGGATGGACTGGAACTCCACGTCGTGCTTCTCAAGCCGATGGGAAGGAGTCATGTTTGTGCGGCGGCATGCTAGCGACATGTTTCTCTCCTTTCTCTCCTAAGGATGGTGACAAATAGGGTTTACATACATGAGTGTAAATTAAAAAGCCTCTTTCAATATCTTATATAGATATCGTCCATCAATCTCCTTTAAATAGGAGACGAAAGGAAGTAGGGTTTCCTAAACCCATCGGTAAATAGAAACACTATGTTAATTAAAATTCTCATGGATTAATTAGAATATTTTGAAATTCATTAATTAACCAAATAATCGCATTAATTCATCAATTAATATCCGACTCCATGCAAACACTTGGGATGACTCTATGGGCATATATACCAACAGACTCCCACTTGCACTTAGAGCTAGTCACTCCAATATTATTCTAATCCATTACATAAACATTTTAGTAATCAATGTGATTCAGAGCAATTTCAATGAAATCCACAATTATACTCCTATTCCAACATATCCTATGTGTGTGACCCGGTAGGCTCCAAATTACATTGGCAGTGATATCCATAATCATATTATGATTTCGCAAGCAATGATTGGTATCTAGCAAGACTTCATTTCCACCCAAGTAATTGGAGAAGTTGGAGAACAACTTAACCTATCATTCATGACTGGTGTTATAGTGATTGTATAGTTCCTTTTTCGCTGATATCCGGATTGAACTCGAGTCATGGAATTGTTATCCTTTTCAACATTCAATCCATGTTCCTTGAACTAGAGTAGACTGTCTGAGATATATGTAAGCTCAATATCACATATTGACTCACATCAGCATGGCCATTTATTTCTCAGTCTCGCTTATCAAGTGGCCGGAATATCAAACTCCCGTAGGAAGGACAAATTCCATCTACATCACTCACAGTCATCCCCATGTGTCACAGTGCACCCAAGCACCATCTTTATGGTGATCCTTATTTAGGACCACGGTAGATGATGTCAAAGTACACTGAATGACATGTGACAAGTGTAGTGACTTCAGGTCTAAGAACCACAATCACCACCATCATTATGAGATGTGACTCTAACTACCAATCATTGTATCCATGTGTCACTCCCAAGGTGGGTCTATCTGATACACTATTCTCTAACAAGTATCTATGTATTTGGTTTGATATCTCCATATCATGGATAATGAGATTCTTCCATCAACCAACATACATTCTAATCTTATGTGTTATTGATGTCTATGGATATTTCCACAATAACAACCGATTAGGGATAAAACAAGAATACATACTCTTAGCATATATATGATCTCACTGTTCAGGTCATCAACCCGCATACATATGTCATTGAGTATATTATTCTATAGACATTTATAAGTTTTATGGTCATCTCACAATATAAAACACAAACATATAGATTGGAAACTTGCCTTTATTGATATAATCAATGTAGTATTACAAATCATTTACATAGTATCCCATTACAATCATTGAATGATAGTCTCTATCGGCATACATACCAATAGATTCCGACTTGAACTTATACCCAATCACTCATGAATCTCAATCCAAGTGATTGAACATGTCCGTCATGTTTCTGCTGTAAAAGTGCTTTTATGAGAGGGTCAGCAACATTGCTTTCTATAGGTACTCTACAAATCTTCACATCTTCTCGTTGTACGATCTCTCGTATGAGATGGAACCGTCATAGAATATGTTTGGAACGTTGGTGTGATCTTGGTTCTTTAGCATGTGCAATTGCTCCATTGTTGTCGCAAAACAACTCAATTGCATCACCAACGCTTGGAACCACTTCAAGTTCAGAAATGAACTTCTTGATCCACACAACTTCCTTTGTAGCATTAGATGTAGCAATATATTTGGTCTTTGTTATAGAATTTGCAACCGTCTCTGGCTTGGAACTCTTCCAGCTCACAGCTCCATTTTTCAGGAAAAACACAAATCTAGATTGCGATCTGTAGTCATCTTTGTCAGTTTGGAATCTAGCATCGGTATAACCCTTTACCACGAGCTCTTCCTCACCACCGTATACCAAGAATTGATCCTTAGTCCTTCTCAAGTACTTTAGGATGTTCTTTTCAGTTGTCCAGTGACATTCACCTAGATCTGACTGATACCGGCTCATCATGTTCAAAGAATATGACACATCAGGATGAGTACATAACATTGCATACATGATAGATCCAATTGCTTATGGATATGGATTCTTACTCATGCGTGTCCATTCATCACATGAACTAGGACACTGGACTTTAGAGATTGTAGCCCCATGGGACATGGGCAAGTTACCTCTCTTAGAACCCTCCATGTTAAACCTCTTTAGCACCTTGTCAATGCATGTGCTCTGGCTTAGACCTAGAAGCCTTCATCTCTATAGATCTTGATCCCTAGTATATAGGATGCTTTGCCTAAATCCTTCATAGAGAAAGTCTTCCCTAGCCAACCTTTTATTGTCTGAAGAGTAGGGATGTCATTTCCCATCAATAGTATGTCATCCACATACAATATGAGAAATACGATTGTGCTCCCACTAACCCTTTTGTAAACACAAGGTTCATCTTCATTTTGACTAAAGCCAAACTTTTTGACTACTTCATCAAAACGTAGATTCCAACTCCGAGATGCTTGCTTCAATCCATAGATTGACCTTTGTAGCTTACAATCTTTATTGGCTTCCTTTAGATCGATAAAACCCTCAGGTTGTGCCATGTACACATCCTCAAGTAAATTCCCATTAAGGAATGATGTTTTAACATCCATTTGCCAAATCTCATAGTCATGATAAGCTGCAATGGCAAGCATGATCCTGATGGATTTAACCATGGCAACTAGTGAGAAGGTCTCATCATAATCAACACCTTGAATTTGACAGAATCCTTTCACAACCAATCTACCTTTATAGGTATGAACATTTCCATCCATGTCAGTCTTCTTCTTGAAGACCCACTTGCACCCTATGGGTTTTACCCCTTTGGGTGGATCCACCAAGGTCCATACCTTGTTGGTGTACATGGATTCCATCTCAGATCTCATGGCTTCAAGCCATTTCTCATATTCTGGTCCCTTAGTAGATTCTAGATAGGAATTTGGCTCATCGTCTATGCCCAATTCGTCACTATCTTAAGTCATGAGAAATCCAAATCTCTTAGGCTAAAGTCGTGTCCTACTAGACCTATGAGGTTCCTGCGTTATATTTGGAACTTGAAATTCCACAACAATTTGTGAGTCTTCATGTTCCTTATGTACCTCCTCAGGTTTTCTTCTTTCTTGTTGGTCTTGAACTTCTTCGAGCTCTACATTCCTCCCACTAATTCCTTTGGAAATAAATTCCTTTTCAAGAAATACAACAGTCCTAGCAACAAACACTTTGTTGTCAGTTGGTGTGTAGAAGTAGTATCCCCGAGTTTCCTTGGGGTATCCAACAAAATAGCATTTTTCCGATTTGAGTCCAAGCTTTTCAGGAAATTGTTTCCTAACATAAGCTTCACATCCCCAAATCTTTAACATAGACAAATTGGGACGATTCCCATTCCATAACTCATATGGTGTCTTTTGAACTGATTTGGAAGGTACACGGTTAAGTGTAAACGCTGCGGTTTCAAGAGCATATCCCCAGAACGATATTGGAAGTTCAGCTGAACTCATCATTGATCGTACCATGTCTAATAATGTATGATTCCTTCTTTCTGACGCACCATTATGTTGTGGTGTACCAGGTGGAGTCCATTGTGATACAATACCACAGTCTCTCAGAAGGTCCTCAAACTCTTGGCTTAAGTATTCTCCACCTCGATCTGAACGAAGTGCTTTAATACTCTTACCATGTTACTTCTCTACTTCATTCATGAAAGTCTTGAACATTTCAAGAGTTTCTAACTTGTGTTTCATAAGATATACATAGCCATACCTACTGAGGTCATCAGTGAAGGTAATGAAGTATTGATAGCCTCCTCTAGCATTTGATCTAAAAGGTCCACATTCATCAGTATGTATGAGCCCTAGCAGATCACTGGCTCTCTCACTATGTCCAGTGAAAGGAGTCTTGGTATTCTTCCCTAATAGACATGCCTCACATGACTCTTGACCTAGGGGAAATCCCAGCTTGGATAGGCTTTCCACGTACCCAATTAAAGTGAGTATATGGGTGCCAACTGAGTCTCCCTCTTTCATCTTGCTCCTGAACAAAGCCATTGAGACATCATATCTCTCATGTCTTTCTTGATGTTGATACATGTTCTTGAGATGTGTTACCATCTCCATGAAATTCATGTTCTCATGCTGCTCTTGCAACTCATAGTTCATTGAGCACAACATCAGGCACTTGACATCCATGGCATCATCAAGGTGCTTCTTATAAGCATCCTTTTCAGCCTTGGGCGCATTTACGGTGGGTTCTGTTGGCTCTGGTGTTTCAAGGACATAGAGCTTACACTCATGTGTGAGAACAATTCTCAACGTCGTAAACCAGTTTTGAAAGTTAGTTTCGGTAAGTTTGTCCTTCTCAAGGACCGATCACAATGAGAAAGTGTGAGTGTTGTTTTCCATTTGATTGTTACAAAAGAAAAATTTGCATTTCGTCCAATACATTTTGACTTGTAAAGATTTGATAAACGAGATTAATTAGGCCTTTAATTAATTATGCTCCCACTATTTTATTCAAATTGATAGCCCTCACTATCAACTCAGAAGATTGCAACGCACAACCTTCTAGTGAGCTAAGACCCAAAATAATTGGATCAATGCCCAACCAACGTCAGCGTCAAAGACCAAATACTAAGGTAGGCAACTTTTTCCAATTGCATCATATGCAACTCTTAGATAGATGATCATGCACAACTCCTTGGCATGATGCATATGTGTGCCTCTAGGTACTTGATCCTATCAAGGTTCCCTAGTTAAGTCCAACCCATAAGCCAACACGGTGAGTGTGCACCCTAAGGAGGCAGACCCACACACCCACCATCACACTTCTACGAGATAGACAGTGTACCACGCTGAGGCGTGCCCACACATAGTCGATCAAGCTTTTCATGTGTGTTGCTTTATGGAAGGAAACTAAAACTTAATATTATTAATTGAGGGGTTTTATTAATACATATACATATCCAAACACCACATACTTATAGTATGTATCATATACTACTATATCCACAAGCACAAACGATAGACATGCAATCACAAACACAAATACATAAGCTATGGCCATACTATTGTAATCCTTTGGAGAAACAAAGGATTACGGTCCACCTATGGTCTTATGCTTCTCATGCAACACCTGTGAATCAACTTGTAAGCCTGTAATGATCAACATTACAATGAACAACTTCATGGATGCTTCGTGAGGTTGGAACTTCAAGTTGCTTCTTGGAATTGGATCTTCTTATTGCTTCTCCATGGACGCTCCTTGGAGTTGGATCTTCAGGTTGCTTCTTGGAATTAGATCTTCATGGTGCTTCTCCATGGACACTCCTTGGAGTTGGATCTTCAAGTGGCCTCCTTGCATCAAGTTTACAAAAACTAAAACTAATCCTATCTCTGTTACATCATATGAGTACAAATATAAAAGAAAAGAATTAATTACACTTTGAAATAAGAGATGAGGCTCGACATGCAAGCCAAATACTTTATACAAAAGATCCATATGTAACCATTATACATCCATAGAATTCACAAACAAACATATCCACAAGATTGACATCCACATTCATCCACAACATTCACAAAAGGGGATACGAGGCCATAATTGTGCATGCATTCACCACATAAAACAGATTTTAAAGGCGACGTGTATGTTATCATAGGTATATCTACATATACGTATATACATATTAAAAATGTACTACTTGTAATGCGGGACATTCCCCATTAAATAAATTTTTGACTCCCATGTAGACAATGCGGGGTACACAGGGGCAGCGCCCCTGTGCGGGGTATGTAGAATTAGGTTTAGATTTGCACATTAGCAGTTTTAATTCACATCATATGCAACATAGAAAGTAGTATACAGTGATTCGATCATATCATGAATCCAAATATGTCATAAATCGATGCTGCTCTGATACTACTATTGGGTTTTGTGGAGAAAACATGTGCGGCAGAAGCAACAAAATTCCACTGAACCCGAAACAGGATCTCGTTGACAATAACATATTTGGAAGGAGTGTTTGTAGGATATACCTTATCGTGGAGCAAGTTCGGCGATGTCCCATTGCACAAAGGTGTGCAACAATGTTGGGCTACACGGACGGAACTTCTCTCCCTTTCATTATCGCAGGAAGATCCGGCGGCGCTCCTTTCGTGCGATGATGTACGCCACTCATAACATGCACAGATGGTCATTGATGTCCTCTGAACACAGACGTCTCAGCGTTTGTGTCTCTACTTCATCCATGTGGATAGACTGGAACTCCACGTCACGCTTCCTAAGACGATGGGAAGGAGTCGTGTCTGTGCAGCGGTGTGCTAGCGGTGTGTTGCTCTCCTTTCTCTCCTAAGGACGGTGAAGGCTAGTGTTTACGTACGTGAGCGTAAACTAAAAAACCTATCTCAATATCTTATATAGATATCGGTCGTCAATCTCCTTTAAATAGGAGACGAAAGGAAGTAGGGTTTCCTAAACCCATCGGTAAACAGAAATACTGCGTTAATTAAAACGATCGTGGATTAATTAGAATATTCTGGAATTCATTAATTAACCAAATAATCGCATTAATTGATCAATTAATATCTGACTCCATGCAATCTCTTGGGATGGATCTATGGGCATATATACCGATATATATATATATATATATATATATATATATATATATATTGATCTACTACAAACGTCAGTTAGGTGTGGATTGTGCGGACTGCCAACAAAAGCCGATCACGATACAAATAAGTGAAAACGAACGAGTTATTAAGGAAATATGTACTCCCGCGTCTCCGTGCTTCTCGGTTTCTTTTTCCTCTATTTCCTCGCAAGTTGCATGATCGGAACTTCTGCTTCCTAGTTTCTAAAAGCTTACAACATACACTCGTGTGTGGGGTGAATAGCGAGAACTGACATTTTGAGTTTTTCAAACTCTGTATCCTTTTCAAATTCGTACTAGTAATTACCATATTCAGCTTTACCCGTCAATAATTTTGCTTCAAGTCCTATCAGATCTTGGCAAAATGCAGGCAATCTTAATTTATCCATCTTTCTCGATGATAAGTAGAACTATAATTTGCTAGATAATTACATTTAACAACAAATATAACACTATTCCCATAACCTGAGCACTGGAATTCCACGATGCTGCCACGATACTATTCTCCCAAAGTGAACAACTATAATGATGGTGATGAATAAGTCCTTTGAGACCTCCCACTCCATTAACCAAATCATGTCTACTTTTTACTTTAAGTAATTTTTCACATGAATGGGAATGCATTTAAGTTTAGTAGCTTCTTACCGCACCCTTAAATAGTTTCATTGAAAATCATCAAATACTTGGCAATCCATTGATCTCTTGCCCACGATGGATGGACCTAAATTAATTGTTGATTCAGAATTCAACGCCAAACTTCTTGTTGTTCTTCTGTCGGTTTCCAGAAGCCGAAGTTAGGGCTATGTCCATGGTTCTATATAGATACAAGTTCCATGCATGACAGAATTATTGCTTTCATTAATCCTTCTGTAGAATATACTTGGAACAATCATGCAGCGAAAAAAACAACATCACATATCTTCTATAATATTATAAATCAGCATCAGTAGTTGTTTTGTTTCCAAGTTTGTTCATTATACTATTTATTTTCTAAATCATTTCATTTGAAAAATTGTGCAACTCCAACTTCCTTTGTATAACATCTTAGGTTTATCCTGAGATCTTCTAAATCT